>CM039619.1:22976269-24176269 GCA_022457165.1 Juglans mandshurica | reverse complement strand
TGAGTTTCCTGAAATTAGCAATGATCCAAATACAAGGCCTGAGAATAATGGTAATAAGTATTGTTTTGGTGGAAATTGTGCATAATTTCTTATTAACGGCTCTCAAATTTTTGTACAATATTTATTGTTTTATGAGGTGGCTGGACAATGTACAATGTTGGTATGCATGCTTGAAGAATTATTGTTAGTTGCATTCAACATACTTATTCACTGGAAGTTTCTCTTTAGGTTGAGTGTTGAAAAGGTAGCGTGTGAACCACACAGCAGGCAGAAAGTCTTTTGTGAGGTTAATACAAGAAATAGTAAGATTATTGTGATTTTCAATATCTAAGCTGATTGGTTAGTGCTAGTGTGTAAAGAAAAGATTTTTCATTAATATTCATGTATGTAATTGAAGGGTCCGAGCTCATCAAACTTGGTAAACTTCTATAAAGAAACTAGATGGTCAAAGAAGAAAGGGGCATTTGTCACTCCCATGTCAGAAACACTCTATGTGCGTGCTCTCTAACTTACCAACTTTGCACTATGTTGTTCCATTCATAGATAAGTAAATAAAGAGTAGTACATTTTTCCCGTATGGTATAAATCATATAAAATATATTTTTGCATCAAAATAATATGATTGAGATGGAGCCTGAGGAGCACACATATGAGGCATTAATATTATATTCAGAGATGTGCTAGGACACAAATCTGGTTATGTAAGAGGACTTGGTGGTTCAGTTATACCCGAGCCTAGACCATCATCTATGTCGGCACAATTTCAGCACCTAGCCCAAGAAAATGAGAAACACAAAAATGAGGCAATGATATACAAGACTGAATTGGATGACCTGAAAAGGGAAGTACGACAATTATTGGATTGGCAACAATCGTATGACCAGAGGATGAACCTATTCGAATGTGATTTAGAAAGAGTGTCTAATAGAGACACTCCAGGAAATGTTTAGCTGGATGGCCTTCTAAATTGGGATTTTTTGATATTTTGCTCCATTTGCTGGCAGGCACATATTTTATTTAATAGTTGTCTAGATTTTATGGTGCAGGATTTAGCTGTTAGTTGTACTTGCTGGATGTTCCTAGGTGGAATTATAAAATCTCCTGGGCAACAATATTTTGGTGGGATTACTCTGTTAAAGGTTATGAGAAAATGTTGTAAGTATGCTTTAAAACCCCTAGAAACTGCATGTATTGTCTTCAATGGCTAAGAGAGTTGCTGATGCATATTCTATAAGATTAGTTATGATGCTAGTGATATTAAAACCTTGAAACTTGAGAGATGTATACCAGGTACAAAGAAATGTTTGGTAATTTTTTCTGTAATAGACTATAGGTACAGATTTATGTTGAATATACAAACCAAGATTCAGATATTTTATCATATGCTGTCATTTGCATAACTCGGGTACTTTTATCAATTTAGAAGGCTTTGCATTATATTGGGAGATTTGTATAATCAGGTCTAACAATGTTTCTTCACAACAATAGGTCATTGGGTCACTCTTTGTGAGTATTTAGGTAAACTTAAAAATAGCCCTGTCTAAGATCATGAGATTTATGGTGGGGTCAACATTGGTTTTGTTTTAATTGAAGTAAGGTTTGGCTTGTCGTTATTGGGATTTTGTAAACAATGTTGCATACATTTTTTTTAACCAATTGGTGTTTAGTTTGGTATATTATATGGAAATCAGTCCTTGCATGCATACATAGTTATAATCTGGCTGGTGAAAACTAACTGTGTAGCACTGTTTTCAATAGTTAGTGGGGTGGAAGAAACAAAAATGGCATATGTTTTCAATAGCATTCGAATGTAACTGTTTGAAGCATGTGTATTTTTCAGGTAGAAAGCAAATGGCATATGTTGATATAAATCACCCAAGTGGAATTTTTTGATGCAACACTACAAGAGCCTGCTGGATGCTACATATGTGGATTCACTCCCAGGTTTAAATTAATGTAGAGGGTTTAAGGTTAATGTATAACCATGTTGACAACAATTCTGATGAGATGCACACATTCTTCATCAAGTGTTTAGTGTCAGTAAATGGATATAGGAATTTAAGTAATTGCATGACAATTAGAAGGAACCTGCTATAATGTATGATGTAAAAAGTAAATGAAATGATCACATTCAAGCTTTTTTGTTTAACATCTAGATGGCAATGTACATGATAATTATTGGAAAAAGTGTATGGTGTTTGAATTATATTAAATCTAAAACAAAAGTCCTCAAAATCTGGTACTTGGCAGAGTACTAAATGAGAGGAATCTTAAAGATAATTTGCCATTGGTAAAGCTTAAATTCTTCCTTGGCTACATATGTTACTACTCTTTAGACAGAATCTTCTTGAACTTCTTTATTTTTTCTGAGTTAGTGTGGTGTAAAGAATGCTTAATCTAATTAGATCCTGTTACCACAAATTGCAAAGTATAGATATGCAGTATCTGAATTTCTTTAATTCCCCTGTTTTTTATAAAGAATAATCTATATGCATGGAATGATCAGGACGTCATCTTAAATTTCTAAATTCACGTGAAGTAGTGGTATATGCTAATATATGCTATTTCCCTAGCTCTTATTATATATAATATTGCTCCAAGGTTGTAGTTTATTTTTGGCATTTTATTCATGAGTCACAGAGTACGTACTGAGCTATTGGGATATATATAAATTAGATGCATCTACACATCTCTATCTAATTTTCTAATCATGATCTTTAAATTAAAGAAGAAGAATTTTTTATGATTGGTCATTATAAATTCATGAAACATATACTGGGCAAGGAATCAATATAAATAAAATATATTTAATGATTGGTGGAGAATCAATATGCATGCCAAGATGCTATACAGGAATTTATGTGATAGAAGTTGTTTCAATTCAGATTGAGTACATATTGAATGACTTTGCAAACTAACCTGGGTGAAGAACATCAGCTTTAAATAACGTAAACGTGATTTGAAGCCAGCGAATCCAAAAACCCATAAATTCCTGCAACGACGTGCTGCATCAGTGAACCCAAAAACCCATAAATTTGCTCTGACCAACTATTGTTTGAAGCCACCGTTCAGAAAACCCATCAATCTAATTCTGTGAGTGGGTTCTTATAATTTATTCACCGCATATCCATTAACCCGCAGCTGTAAGTTTGTAAGCAAGCGCGCGGTGATATTAATTGGCATTTCCTGCGCCATACATGCTCACCGTATGTAAAATCCATCTGAGATTGCGGCGTGGTAATCTAATTCACCGCATGTAGAATCAAAACCAAATGCGGGGATCTCGCTATTTCACCGTATGGATCAGTACCATCTTCTTGTGGCGTGATAATCGAATTTACCGCATGTTGAATAAAAAAAAATTGCAGGGATCTCGATCTTTCACCGTATATAAAATCCTTGAATTTGCGGCGTCTATAAATTCACCGCAACCTTGGGAAGAAAGATTCTTTGCGGCCAGCCCCAAATTCGCCGAATTCTGGATTTTACGGACCCGCAAAATCACCGTAAATGGCCCCAAATTTGCGACGCCTCATCACTATAATTGCCCTTCTCCCAAATTGGCAAGGTGATTTTGCTGCGAGAGATGAACCGCCGAGTTTGGTCAGCAATTGCGGCCGCTGATGATTTATCACCGAAAATCCACTGAGCAGACGTTTTACTTTCGACCGATTAGCGAAGAGTAATTATCGCAGTTTCTGAAAATTTCCTGCGAGAAAACAGGGGAAATGCGGGGATTTCGCTCCCTGCGAGAAGGGCCGACTTTAGAGTAACTAGCAATTCATGTTTTTAGAGGGGCCGACTTTTCTACGATATGATACATTTATGTATAATAAAAAAAGACTAAAATCATAAAAACATAACTATATATAAAATTAGATATCAATATTTACTATATATACATAGAAATAAAATAATAAAAACACAACTTAATATATATTTCAGATTTCTGATGATAATATTTTATGGAATAATATTAATCCATTATTATTTTTGTAATAAAATATTTAGAATTTATTTATGTAAAAACTATCAAGTACTGATCTTTTAGAATGTTATCTTTCATTATAGTATGTAAGCTATATTATCAAATGTCATATAAAATTTAAATATTTTCATGTCACATTAAGCATACAGTGTTATAATTGCAAACTTAAATAAATTTCTTCAATTGTATGATTAATGCAAATGTTGGTTTTGATGTCAGTAAATACATAAATAAATAAATTTCTTCTTACTCATTGAAGTTTAGATGATAAAACTTCTCAACTATTTTTCATATAGATCATCAATTTTATATGATTTTTCTTGTATTTTCACTTTGGATTCCATATTAAGAAGTCTAATATTGTTTAACAAAAAATTTTGGGATCCATATTAGTAAGTTTAATATTTCTCCTAAACTTAGTTTTAATTTAATTTTGGTGAGGACATATCCCTAAAATACATAGTATATAGAAATTATACAAAATTTTGGGACTATAGGAAAAAAATTGGGGAGACAATTTCTAAGTATATTGGAATTCTATAAAATTTTAGAGAGGATTATAAATTTTTTGGGTGGACCGTTTTTTATATTTATTTACGTATAAATAAAAACTAGGGGATATTTTAAATTTTCAAAAACATTTGGGGGCCTAAGGTATACCTAGGTCTGCCACTGACTCCAACTCTGTTTATTGACTTCTAATAAATCTACACTCTTATCACAACTGCCAACTTGCTATCCATCAAGTTATGTTCTTTTTTAAGCAAATAATTCTATTGAAAATACTCTAAAGTAGAGTAGGTTAGGCGAGGTTGGAAACCTCTACAATTCCAAATTTAGGTGCTAAACAGTTAAAGATCAAGTAGTGTAAAAAGAAAATATAGGGAGGGAAAGTTGCATGGGACTAACAGAATAGTTCAAGTCTCATGTTGTCTTGTCTAATAAACTAACATATGGTCCAAGAGAAGACCATTCATAAAGCTAGTTTATGTTGACAGTCCTCGAAGAGGTCTGTAGAAGGTTTCCATTGTAGCCATAAAAGGCCACCGTAGATGGGGTTGCACCAGTACTAGATCAATTGTTGCGGTTAATTAAAGGTCTCCATCTCTTACTCAATAGTCAATAGACTTGGATAAGCAAGTACGTTGACTTGAAATTTTAGGAAAAACAATAACATAGATGGAATCATGGAAACAAAAGGTCGACTCGTCCACGTACGTACGTGCCAGTTGTGGAGGGGGCGTAGATGATTAGATCTTCAAGATGTGAGGTTTAGGAATCGGATGGAGTACTGGCACCTATGACGATTGGAGCTCTGGTGGTGTGCAGCGCGTGAGGTCCATCAAGTCAACTTTAACAATTGGAGAAAGTTACTAAAATTTACGGAACAATGGAACTACTCGTAGCTATTATCTTGATATCAAAGAAGAGTTAAACACAATGCTTCATTTCTATCCTAGTTGATCTCGATTCAACATTAGAAATATGTAGTCGACACCTCATAGATGGACGTTGAAAAATAGTCATAGCATCACAATAATATCCATCCTCTTCCACTGATCAAGACCCTATAGGGACCGTTAAGGAGAGAAAATAGAGAAAAATAGAAAATGTATTGTAAATGGATTTGGTGGATAACTATTATGATTCCACCTCTTGGAATTTTCCATATATGTATTAATGCTTGGAACCCTAAGTTTAGTCATGTAAATGCATGTATTACCCTTTTATTTTCCTCATCCTCTCATACATATAAAAAGGAGTCTTGAGGATCATTTATAATACACAAGAAATTTTGAGATGAATGATATTGTGCTCTTGAAGACCAGTTTCATATATTGCAATATGTAGCAAGGCGTGGTATCTTGTGGTGTGAAGGTGAAAATGAGAAGAAACCTCTAGAGAAGTGAAGTACTTGGGACTGGAGTGTACTTGTGAATTGGTAATCGAAAAGACCATGGGCCAACGTTTATTTCATGTTATATTAATTAGTTGCCTTTTTATTTACTGTGGGTTGTAATAGATATTGGGCCGCTGCCCATAACATTTGGTCCTTTGCATTTTCATTCATGTGTCTAGCTAGGCCCAATATGTGAGCATCAGTATGTAAGGAGCATTTCCTGCTCAGATATCTTTCATAATTCAATGGGAGAGTTTTTTTGATATGCAAAATCAATTTTTAAAATATGTGATTTTCAAGATGCATATAGAGAAATCAATACTAGTGCTCTAAATCGATCTACCATCAACATCATGGATGCACCCTTCTTTTCATGTTTTACAACTTATAAGAAAGTTGGGATCTAAGTTATCGTGGTTCCGTCACAATATTTCTTGGCATAAAACCAAGAAGATTTCACCATTTAGGTGATTTTTAACACAACCCAATATCAGATTGTTGTGAAGTGCGCTCTTTAACATTTTAGTTAAGGTATATGTTGTTGAACTCCAAACCCATGTTGGAAAGAAGAGCATGAAACTCTAAAAAGCAGGAGGACACAAAGGGCCGTTTGAATGCTGATCGGGAGCTTGGTGGTGCTTGGAAAACACATGCACCAATGGCCGTGTTTGACATGCGCCTGTCAAAATGAGTGTCAGACTAGGGTGGCCGGTGGAGCAGGATGTGGGTAACCTTTCTGAAGGGCGTGGGCAGTTCTTGTTCGTGACCTCGTGTAGATCCAAGCTCATGCAAATTTCTCCGAAAAACCAAGCAAAGTATTGACAACAACAACTAAACAAATGGTTAAAATGAGCAAACAAAGGAAATGATGGTAATGAAGATGGAAGTGGAGAAAAACTGGCTTAGATTTGGCCAAGGAAGGTAGTGCATGGGGCTCATGTGCGTCTCATTTGGTGAGGGAATAATTATACGTGACGTATGTGCAAATTAAAATGTTATAAGCATATATAATTTTATGTAAGTACAAACTATAATGAGTAGTTATAAATACAATTTTTCCCACCCCACAAGATTATTGGAGATCCACCCTAGATTATTTGACCACTGCCCAAATGGAGTGGTCGACCATGTCTAAAAGCAGCTGGGTTGATCGGCCACCACAGCCACTCCTTGAGAGGTTGTTGAACCACCCGGCCTACAAGGGTTGGTCAGCCACCATTTATTTTTTGAGTTATCATTGGGAATAGTCTAATGTATGTAGTATGCTTTGGAAAAGCATGCGAGGTTGATGTGTCAAACATTGGTTAGATGGTGCTAAGACATAGATGTACCCTTCCATTAATATGGCCAAAACATCGATCCTACCAAGGCTTGGGACTAGAGACCCGATCGACCTGAGGTTAGGTGCAAGCCTAATCAAACTAGGAAACAAGAATACTACTTAATGATAGATGTTTCTCACCTTTTAAGCCGCTTCTGCCATTCATGTAGTTCAAAAACACCATAGAGATCATCTCAGATAAAAATTATATCATACACAACTAACATTACGGTTGCACCTAATATCCTTTTGAAGGCTTAACATAACCTCGAAAAAGTCTTTCTAAACCTTTTTTCCATTCAAACTACCCTAGCCACTTCCTGCAGAGGGAAACATATGCAGCAATTGGGGATTCTGGCTCAAATCATCCATTGAAATTTCCAATGACACACACCAATCACCATGACTGTCCTACGACGATCAGGGATCCCTTTCTAGACAATATAACTGTATCTTTAAACGCCAATTACTAAAAATACAACTAACAATTTGTCATCCCTTCTATGAGCAAATATGCACTATAACTTCTAATTTAGTGCCCAAAGCTTAAAGCTAGAGTCCGGGTGCTTCAAAAGAAATGACACGAATTTTACTAATGGCTTAAGTTACAGCTTCCATCATGTGGAGCATTATCGCCGAATGAAACTAAACACTCACTCGTTTTTTCGCTTCATGCGAAGAATCAAAACAGATGGTTCCCTTGTAATATTATCCAACTCATATTTGACCAAATTCTGATATAGCTCTATAATACAATTAGTCCAAGATTTGGGGATTGTACGTGTTGCTAACAAAAGCAAAAAAAAATTGTTATTGTTAATAAAATATTCACATATACTGTCCTTAGAAAGGGTATTGACATCTAGCTCTGGAGATGTCTTCCTTCAGAAGCTGATAGGGTTTTGGCCATCTTCTGAAAGCCTAAATTGGTCTTTGCACCCCATTCCCGACTCAACCCAAAAGGATATATAACTCACGTGCATGCATGAGTGTGCTTGTGGATGAGAGAGAGAGAGAGAGAGAGAGAGAGAGGGTAAACTTACCAAGCAACCTTCCTTCAGATCAAAGTCCATCCCACACCCTTAATTGTCGAACACCTTCACAAAAGTAGAGGAAAGAGTTACCACTGAGTGATACACACTTACTGTAAAATAACAACAAGCTGGGACATTTATCTAGCAAATTCGAACCATCGTAAGCTTCTTTAAGAAAAACAGTACTTCTTGCACCTTTATTAGTGATGTAAAACATACCATGATGCTTTATCAAGTAAAGCAATAATCGAGTCGGCAACAGATACTCGGAATAAAATGCATCCAAGCGCGCAGATGTCATCCTTTTCTCCATGGTCAAACTGAGGAGCTCATGAAGAACTGCCACCACTCGTTTTGAGGCGCCTTTGGATCTTTAGCTTCAAATCTCCTAGCATTTAAGTACAAAGAAGGAAATTCCATTTTCTGCCACTTCTCAAGTTCCATGTTTGGCCTGAAACCAGCAGGAAAATTCAAGTTCCGCAAGATAACTCATGTTGGGCCTTGATACTTAACGTCTTTCGATACTCTAACCTTTTTTTGAGCCCCGACAAAGTTTATAATCCCTTCGCGTGCTAATCTTTCCTCACGGGCAGTGACGCCAGTAAAGAATCCCAGTTTTCTAGTTGAAAATAACCCTTCCCATTGTCTTCCTTCACTGGAAAGATATCCGGGTATTTTGGAATGAATGACTCCTTGAAGTCACTCGGTAAACCCAATTCAGACTCGATGAATTCAATTTTTTCTAGTGGTACCCGACAATCAACTGATAACATTAACAGTTTCCTTAGACTCTTAACCAGAATGGCTTCAATCAAGTTTCTCGATTCAGCTTCGTCATTTGCAATCTTTTGCGCTTTGCCAGTAAGCCTAACAGAAGGCGGTGTTGTGATACCGCCATCAGCGCGGAATATTGAAGGATACTTCTCAATGACAGTCATAAAATTCCATTTCTGAACAAACCCAACTTGATTTTCAAGGTCTCTGAGAAGGAGGGAATGGTGCTTTTGAGACTGGATGATAGATTTGAGCTGAAGGATTAATGATGGCTTCTTCTGCATGTCCATTACTCAAGTTCATGGGCTCTATGATAGATTTTCTTCTTGGGTCTTCTTCCTCCACTTGATTTGTGAGACATAAGAGCATGTTTTGTATGCATAAAAGATTTACGAAGCTGGGTTAAGCTCAACGACATATGCTTCAGTGCATTTTGAGAGAACAAAAAAGGTGTCTCTGGAACCAACCGTCGAACGCTCAAGAGTGCACGAAAACTCTATCCCAAGGAAATTTTCTCAGTATAAGGATTTTTTCCTTTCTTGTGCAGGTCCGACATCGTGCCTCCCGCTTTGGTCATGCACCGAGCGCGGATACAGACTGGATCAAATCAAAAATACCAACATTGATAACATTATACAGATTAACCGAATGGAGTAATATATCAAACATAATTAAAAGATGAAGTAAATGTTGTATTTATTTTGGACAAGCATATATCTTATATATATTGGTCTTGGGCTCATAATGGAGGTGGACTAGAGAGAATTTTTTCCTCCTTCAAGATCAGCAACCTTAGAGTGCACAATGGAGATGGATTCTGTCATGGAGGTGATTTAATTTCTTAACCCTTTACTTGTTTTATTTACACATGCTAAGAGTGAAATGAGATAGGTTCAGAAGAACTTTTCCAACAATTGGTATAAGAGCTTCCTCATTTTGTCCATAGTTGTTTCTTTTACGGTTTCACAATTTCGTAGTTTTTTTTATCTATTTTCTTTCCGCTGAAGATATTTTTCCCATTTACGCCAATATTCATGAATCTGAGATGTAGGAAAAAAAAATTAAGAGAAAATATTTGATGCAGCCTAACATCCTCAACACACTGTGTTGAGTTGAAGAAAAAAAAAAAATCTGAAGGTGTGGTGCGGATGTTGGATGGTGCCCAGCAAAACCCAAAAATTAAATGTGTTTTTTCCGGCATTCGATGGGATGCAGGCGGATGTTGTATATATACTTTTTTTTTCTTCTTTTTCTGCAATTATGGCAGAACCTCAAATTGAAACCATTAACAAAAAAAATTAAAAAGGTGTATGCCTGCCGGTGGTGGCCAGAAATGGGCTCATCGGTATCTCCTCATTGGGGAATACCAGTGATGGGAACCAAGGTGGTCCTAGTCTTAAAGATCCTTTGTAAGTTTCAGATGGGCCAATTACAAGATCAAGAACCAAGAAGATCAAATAAGCAATGTAAGAATTGGTGTAATTCACTTGCGATGAAGCTAGCAAGAGCCCAACATTCAAGATAGACTTGAAAGAAGGAGAACTAGTTTTGATCCACTTGATACAAGTTCTAGAAGACATGACTTAGAGTTATTGTTTGGACCTATTGTTATTAAAGGCTTTCAATTTGTTAAAGGATTTATTTTATTAGTTTAGAATAAGTGGGTTTGAGGATGCTTGACTCACATATGTCTTGTATCTTATGAATTAGGGTTTTTGGGAAGACCTTGTATTTTGGCCAAAGGCTTATTTGAAAAGTTACTTTTTATGAACTAGGATTTTATTTTCAGCAAAGTGGGGCGCCTAGGGGTTTCTCTTGGGGTAAAATTTGGCTAGGGGCATTTTGGGCAAAGGGGCCTTGTTTTGGTTTAGGGTTAATTGGAGTTTAGGTATTTAAATACATTGTAGCCATCCAACACAAGTTCCTTTAGACAATATTGAATTTTCATTGTGAGTTGAGTTTACTCCTCTTGTTCTTGATTAAACTTTTGAACTTATCAAAGGTAAATCACAACCTTTGTGGCGTTGCTCCTTGTAATCTGGGTTCTTGAGACAGGTTCTTCAACGGGTCTAGATTTTAATATAATCTAGGTTCTTGAAACGAGTTCTCAACGGGTCTAGATTCTTCATCCATTGACTTAATTTTTTTTTTACTTTCTTGGGTGAGTTTTCAAATTGATTGTGAGTTCAAGGGATTTCATTCCCACGGATTTATATCATTTGGTATTCAGAGCTCAGTTTCCAATCAGGTTGATTCTATCTTTTAATTCTTGCATTACTTATATAAAAAAAAAAAAAAAAAGTGCAAAAATTTATTTCATCCTAGGGTTGCTGAATTTCTCATTGTTTCTAGAGTTTCCTTATTCTTTGATTCGGGTTACCTTGTTCTTTGATTAGGGTTGCAAAAGAGAGAGAGAGAGAGAGAGAGAGAGAAGGGCGGCCGTATATCCACTTATTATAGGGTTTTGAGTTAATGTTAGGGTTTTGTCAATTGATTATTCTTTTGATTGTGATCAAATCAGTTGGTGAAAAGAAAAAAAAAATCGTAAAAAAAAAAGAAAAAGAAATCCGATTTTTTTTTATTGAGCCTTATCATTAAAGGGGTTGCATACTTCATTATAGTTGGTATCTTGTTTCATTCGTATAATTTTCTTGATTCTCGTGTCATTTTATTTTTTCTGTGTTTCTCTTGTTCTTGTTTCTTTGACCTAATTACTAGTTGGGATAAAACAATGTTGCATTGTCTTGGTTGAGTTCAATTAGTTGTTAAAGAACTTGAGTGGAAAAACTCTTGAGGTAAAAGGCAAGAGAGAGTGAGACTATTATCGGGAAAAAGTCAATTAAGAGTGAAACACGAGTGGAGTGCCATTATTTGAGTGTAAACACGTAAGGGAGTGTGTGAGTTTTTTTTTTTTTACCACTAACATTCTTTTGTGTAGCACATTATAATGTTTCACCGGAGTGACTCATCACCAAAGGGGATGGCAGATAACCCATTCTTTGCGTTGCAAGCCATGCAATAATAGTTTGAGCGGTTGAACTTGGTGTTGGAGGAAGTGAGGGATATGATAGATCATCAAGAAGCAGCGATTAGAAATCTGCAAGGTGGAAGAGATAGGAGGCAACATGAGCCTAGGGTTGAAAATGAGTATGAGAATAAAGGAGATGGTGAGGATGAGGAAGACCTAACATCTGAAGTTGGGTCGGGTAGACATAGAAGAGTTGGGCGTGAAAGAGGACTTGGAAACCTAAGGGGTCGAGATGGTGTAGATAGAGATCTTGGGAGCATCAAAATGAAAATATCATATTTCCGAAGTAGAACTGACCCTGAGGTTTATCTAGAGTGGAAAAAAAATAGAGTTGGTGTTTGATTGTCATAATTACTCTGAGGAGAAGAAAGTGAAGTTGGCAGTGATTAAGTTCACTGATTATGCTATTATTTTGTGTAATCAGTTAGTGACTAATAGGAGGAGGAATCATGCGAGGCCTGTAGAGACATGGGGAGAGTTGAAAGCTCTCATGAGGCGGAGATTTGTACCTAGCCACTACTATAAAGACCTTTACCAAAAACTCCAAAATCTTACACAGGGGTATAGGAGTGTGGAGGATTACCATAAGGAGATGGAGGTGGCAATAATTCAGGCTAATGTAGAGGAGGACCGGGAGGCCACCATGGCTAGATTTTTGAGTGGTTTGAATAGGAAAATAGCCAATGTAGTTGAATTATAGCATTATGTGAAGATAGAGGATATGGTGCACATGGCTATAAAGTTGGAGAGGCAATTAAAACGAAAAGGAACAGCAAGGTACACTTCGGTTTCTAGCACTACATGGAAATCAAAGTGGGATAGAAATGATCCAGCTGAAGCAAAGAGAAAGACCGAACCACCTAAGGGAAGAGATGAGGGAACTAGCAACAAACCCAAGGTAGAATCTCAACCTTCAAGGAATAGAGATATTAAATGTTTTAAGTGTTTGGGTTCAGAGCACTTTGCTTCTCAATGTCCAAACAAGCGGGTGATGATTTTGCGTGACAATGGGGAGGTGATGACTAAGAGTGAGGATAATAGTGATGAGATGCTCGAGTTGGTTGGTGCTAGTGATGATGATGGAGTGGAATATCTCGTGACAGGTGAGTCTCTTGTTGCCAGGCGTGCTCTCAATACACACATTAAGGTGGATGATGCAGAGTAACAGAAAGAGAACATTTTTCATACTAGATACCACGTCAACAGTAAGGTATATAGTATGATCATTGATGGGGGGAGTTGTACTAATGTGGTTAGCACTACTTTGGTTGAGAAATTGAATTTACCAACCTTAAAACACTCTGGACCATACAAATTGTAATGGTTGAATGATTGTGGGGAGGTTAGGGTGGATAGACAAGTGTTAATTACTTTTTGATTGGGAAGTATCAGGATAAGGTGCCTTGTGATGTTGTGCATTGTGATGTTGTGCCTATGCATGCTGGCCATATTTTGTTGGGGAGGCTGTGGCAGTATGATAGGAGGGTGATACATGATGGGTTCAAGAACATGTACAGCTTTGTAAAGGAGGGCAAAATAGTCAAGTTTGCTCTTTTAACTCCAAGATAGGTCCATGAGGACCAACTGAAACTGAAAAGTGAGGTTACTCAAAAAAGAAAGAGTGAAAATGAGAGGGATCAACAAAGAAAGAGTGAAAATGAGCGTGATAAAAAAAGAAAGAGTGAAAAAGAGATTGAGCAAAAAAAAAAAAAGAGTGAGAGTAAAATGAGCAAAAAAGAAAGAGTGAAAAAGAAAGAGAGTCTGCAGAGAGAAAAGAAAAGACAAAAGTGAGTTTCTATGCAAGATAAAGTGAGGTTAAGAGGGATTTCTTAGCAGATCGCCCTATGATTTTTCTTGTCTATAAAAAGTCTTATCTTAATCTTGATGAATCTAACTAGTCTCTTCCTAGTTTGGCTGCTTCTTTATTGCAGGAGTTTAAGGATGTATTCCTAGAGAAGATGCCAAATGAGTTGCCACCCACTAGAGGCATTGAGCATCAGATTGATTTTGTGCCCTGAGCTGCTATTCCAAACCGACCAACCTATAGGAGTAATCCAGATGAGACAAATGAGCTTCAGAGGGAAGTTGAGGATTTGATGAGTAAGGGGTACGTGAGGGAGAGCATGAGCCCATATGCAATACCAGTGCTACTAGTGCCAAAGAAGGATGGGACGTGAAGGATGTGCGTTGATTGCAAGACGGTCAACAATATCACGGTAAAGTATCGTCATCCCATTCCTAGATTAGGTGATATGCTTGATTAATTGCATGACTCATGTATTTTCAATAAAATTGATCTTAAAAGTGGGTACCATGAAATTATAATGAAAGAAGGTGATGAATGGAAAATTACTTTTAAGACTAAGTATGAGCTTTATGAATGGTTGGTTATGTCATTTGGACTTACAAATGCGCTTAGTACTTTCATGAGATCAATGAGCCATGTCCTACGTGCATTCATAGGCAAGTTTGTGGTTGTGTACTTTGATGATAGCCTAGTGTACAACAAGGACTTAAATGAACATATTGAGCATTTGAGATATGTGTTTGATGTGTTGAGATGTGAAAAATTATATGCTAATTTTAAGAAATGCACCTTTTGCATGGACAAAGTTATTTTTCTTGGTTATGTTGTTAGTACAAAAGGTATTGAGGTGGATGAAGAGAAAGTCAAGGCCATCAAGGAGTGGCCAATGCCAAAGAGCATCACTGAGGTAAGAAGCTTTCATGACTTCGCTAGCTTTCATGGCTTCGCTAGCTTTTATCGGCGTTTTGTTAAAGACTTTAGCACCATTGCTGCACCACTCATTGAGGTAATTAAAAAGAATGTTAGGTTTCATTGGGGAGCTAATCAAGAGAATGATTTTGCCACTATTAAAGAAAGGTTGTGCTCTGCACCTGTGTTAGTATTACCTAATTTTCACAAAACTTTTGAGATTGAATGTGATGCCTCGGGAATAGGGATTCGAGCCATTTTGATGTAGGATAGGCACCCCATAGCCTTCTTCAGTGAGAATCTAAGTGGGGCGTCCATGAAGTATCCTACTTATGACAAAGAGTTTTATGCTCTTGTTTGTGCATTAAACTTGGCAGCACTACCTGTGGCCTAGGGAATTTGTGATCCACACTGATAATGAATTATTGAAGCATCTCAAGGGTCAAGGTAAGTTGAATAAAAGGCATGCTACATGGATGTAATACATTGAGACATTTCCATATGTCATCCGTTACAAGCAAGGTAAGGAGAACATTGTTGCTAATGTTTTATCCCGGAAGTATGTACTTCTTACTCCTATGAGTGCTAAAATGCTTGGGTTTGAATATGTGAAAGACATGTATGTCGATGACGCTAACTTTTCTAATGTGTATATGGCATGTGATAAGGCGGCATTTGGTAAGTTTTACAAGCATGATGATTATTTGTTTAAATAAAGCAAATTTTGTGTGCCAAGTTGTTCTATGAGTGAGTTATTGGTGCATGAAGCACATGGTGGGGGATTAATGGGACACTTTGGTATCAAGAAAACTTTAGACATTTTGCATGAACATTTCTTTTGGCCTGAGATGAAGAGAGATGTCAATTGCATTTATGGCAGGTGCATTACATGTAGAAAGGCCAAATCTAAAGTTTTGCCACATGGGTTGTATACACCCTTACCCGTTCCTAGTGAGCCATTGCTAGACATATCTATGGACTTTGTTTTGGGGTTGCCTAGGACAAAAAGGGGTAGAGATTCTATTTTTGTGGTTATGGATAGATTTAGTAAGATGACGCATTTCATTCCATGTCATAAAACAGATGATGCCACAAACATAGCTGACTTGTTTTTCAGGAAGATAGTGCGACTCCATGGTGTACCTAGGAGTATTGTTTCTTATAGGGATGTTAAATTCCTTAGCTACTTTAGGAAGGTGTTGTGGGGGAAATTTGGAACTAAGCTCTTATTTTTCACTACTTGTCATCTGCAGACTGAAGTAGTTAATAAGACTTTAACTCAGTTTTTACGCACTGTTGTTCATAAGAATTTAAAAACTTGAGAGGAGTAGCTTGGATGGACAAAAGAAGGCAGAGTTGGTGAAGTCACTTCATGAGAGGGTACGGCTTCAAATTGTCCAAAAGAATGAGAGGGTTGATTTCCAAGCCAATAAAGGGCAAATGGGTGTCATCTTTGAACCAGGCGATTAGGTTTGGGTTCACATGCGCAAAGAAATATTCACAACCCATAGAAGGACTAAGTTGCATCCTCGAGGAGATGGATCTTTCCAAATTCTTGAAAAAATTAATGACAATGCATATAAAGTGGACCTTCCAGGTAAGTATAATATTTCTGCTACTTTCAATGTTTCTAATCTTTCTCCTTTTAATGTAGGTGAAGATTCGAGGTCAAATCATTTTGAGGAGAGTGGGAATGATGAGAACCAAGGTGGTCCTAGTCTTAAAAATCATTTGCAAGTTTCAGATGGGTCAATTACAAGATCAAGAGCCAAGAAGATCAAGGAAGCAATGCAAGGATTGGTGCAATCCACCTGGGATGAAGCTAGCAAGAGCCCAACACTCAAGATGAGCTTGAAAGAAGGAGAACCAATTTTGATCCACTTTATACAAGCTATGGAAGACATGATTTAGAGTTATTGATTGGGCCTAGTGTTATTGAATACATTCAATTTGTTAAATGATTTATTTTATTAGTTTAGAATAAGTGGGCTTGAGGATGCTTGGCCCACATATGTCTTATTTCTTATGAACTATGATTTTTGGGAAGGTCTTGTATTTTGGCCAAGGGCTTATTTGGAAAGTTACTTTTTAGGAACTAGGGTTTTATTTTTAGCAAAGTGGGGCGCCTAGGGGTTTCTCTTGGGGTAAACTTCGGCCAAGGGCATTTTGGATAAAAGGGGCCTTGTTTTGGCCTAGGGTTAATTGAGGTTTAGGTATTTAAATACCTTGAAGCCGTCCAGCAAAAGTTCCTTTAGACAATATTGAATTTTCATTGTGAGTTGAGTTTACTCCTCTTATTATTAATTGAACTTTTGTGCGTTCCTCCTTGTAATCTGGGTTCTTGAGACAGGTTCTGTAATGCCCCGACCACGAGGGTCCGGAGAGTTAACTCATATCATCTAAAAATCATTTCCAAATAATATTTTTAAAATAAAACAGAGTCTCCATAACATATTAACCTATTTGTTCAATACAAATATCCATATTCCTACATAAGGGCACATCAGTGATGTATCATTAATAAACATAAACTTTCCCACAAGGATTAGAAATATCCATTACTCAAAATACCAAAGCCACATACAATATTAACACTACCAAAAGACTCTCCAATAGTCATTGTACCCTAAGGCACTTAGTCTTCTATGATCAACAAACTTGCAAGTACTCCCTATTCTTGATTTCCAGTTGTTGCATCAAAAATATCTGAAACATATTATGAAGATAGGGGTGAGTTATCAACAACTCAGTAGGCAGAGAACATATACTAATATGCAAACATGAGTATTTACAGATTTCAGAATGCAAAACAAAACACTTTATTTTCATAATGCAGAGTCAGAACATGTTATCAAAATATCAGAGCGAACGTTCAAAAATATTCTTATTCAAAATTCCCTTCGCACAACATAACTGAAACCTTATATCAGAACATAATTTCATGTTTAACCCCCGTGGTAGGGTTGTACAAACCCGGCGGCCAACCGAGCAGAAACAAAATGTGAATCTTCCCCTCATCATTCTCGGAGCCCCGAGTGTGCACATAGGAAAGACCACGTAGAAAACCACTTTATTTCCAAAGTGGGTGCACCAGAAACAGAAAAATTGGTACCAATCCAAAGAGAGGCCCAAGTTTTACACCCGTGGTAAGGTCAGAACTGAAACAGAATGTCATGCCAGAGGTTTTAGAAATCACATCTTATCATAGCAGAGTACAAAACATTTTCAGAACAGAACAGAATCAGATCACAAAAATATAATTTATGCACAAAATTTCATATTCGCTCTCTTTTGCATAGTTCGGAAGCAAAATGTCAAAATAAACTCATGTCTATACTAGCCATGACAGGAAATATTTTCTTCTTATAAAGAATTTCATGAGTGATGCTGAACAAATAATTGAGGTCGTTTTCAAAATTTCCTTTCATAACAAAACATGCACATTTTCAAAATTGACCTCAGTCTATTTTATTTTTATGCAAAGTCTAGTATAGGAACTCCTCTTACCTAGACTCCTTAGTCTTTCAAAAATTTTCTTCAACAAAGCCGAACAAATATTAATCGTCACCTATAAAAATCACGTAATTCCCGTAAATTTTGAATCAATCGCGTATTTCGATATTCAAACCTAAATTGCTAAAGGAACCTATTTTAAATCCTCAAAACCCAAAATTCTCATAAATATTAAAATATCATCATTTTCTAAACTCATCAATATCCAACATAATAACTCCAATTAAAACATTAAATTCTAACTTATTCACAATTGAGTTCTTACTATAATTTATAAAACTAAAATAGCATAACTATATTGAGACCATCATAAGTAAAAATCATACTTTCATTTTAAAAAAAGAAATCTTTTAAAAGGATTCAAAATAGTATTTTGCACTTACTGATCATTCCAAAATTTATCCGTATTTACTTGATAATTATTTCGATAAAAATATCAGTCTCTTACCAATTTAACAAAATAAACCCAGACGTGCCTAAGTCCAAATAAATAATAAATCGCATGCAACCCACGTTTCACACACAAAATACACAGTCTGTTGTGTATTCAGACAGAAAGAGGGCAAAAGGGTAATAACACCCTTCATCTACTTGGTTACCCGTGACCCAACATTTCCTTTTTAAGCAACTGTTATCAACAACAAAAATAAAAACCAGTGGAAGCAAAGCGTGAGCGATGACAGGGACTCACCCACGGGAAACCGAAGCACGCATGGAGGGGTAAGGGGCGACGGCTGGCTGGAGGAGCTGCGGTGGCATGGCAGAAGAGTAAGAGCACGGCGGAGCTGGGCGGATGCAGTGGACGAGGGCTGTCCCGACGGAGGGGCACTAAGTGGGAGAAAGAGACAAGCGAGGGAGATAATGGTATGAGGGGCACCGTGAGGGAGACGGAGAGTGAGGGAAAGAGAGAACACGAGAAGGAAACAAAAGCTTACGGCAGTGAACTGGAAGTGCCTCGCGGCTGAGCTATGGTGCACAACGGTAAAACAAAAAAAGATAGAAGTTTCGGTCGTTGGCTGTGGAGGTGTGACACTAGGCTCTGTTTTGGTTACTGGAAAATAGGGGAGCTCGGGTGATGTGTCCGTGCGTGTGGGTGGCTCTTCCGAGGTGGCGACAGCTTGCAGTGGCTTGCGAGGTGTGGTTGTCCAGTGGCAAGAACTCTCTGTTTTGATTGAGAAAAACAGAGGTATGATGTTCTGCTTTTCGAAAGTGCAAACAGGGGTGGTGTTTTGCGTAAAGTGGGTGATGGCACACAGCTGAAGTGGTGGACTGAGAGAGGCTGAGGTACTGGCGCGAACAGTGCTTGGCGGGTCGGTGCAAGTGGATTAGCTTTGGGGTGGCGGTTTACTGGAAGCAACCCGAGCCCTTCGGTTTGGTGTTTTACTGAGAAAAGGTTGTGGTTTGCACTGAGGTTGGGGGGTGGAGGTTCAGATGAGTATGGAAGGCTAAGAGCGTGAAGAGAAAGAGCAGTGGCAAAAAAACTATGGTTGAGATGATTAACCATATAAGTATGTATATATAGGAGATATAAATAGTAAAGGGAAAACCTAGATGAAGGGGATGAAAAGGGGATGCATGAAAAAGGAAATTGGACGCAAACCGTTCGATGGAGTCTGAAAAAAAAAATGATTCCACGAACTGGGTTCTTACGTCTAAAAAGAAAAGAAGAAAAAAATAAAATAAAACAACATAACATAACATAAAGTAAAGAAAAATCAAATATACTTAGGCCCAAGATTTGGACTCTTAACGAGATTATTGCATGGCTTTTATCTAAAGTTTTGGGTCTCTAATCAACCTAAAATAAATCTAATTATCCCATAAATTTTCTGATTAACATCCACTTAATCCATTAAAGACTTTAAAACCTAATTATCAAACCTATAGAAAAATTATATACTGCCAAAAAATATCTTAAGCTCAAACTCTCTTCTAAAAATTTTACTCGTAATCCCAAACGATTTTTTTTTTCATAACTATAACTCAAAACAATTTTGTAAAGTGGCTTGGTTGGCCCGGGTGTTACAAGTTCTTCAACGGGTCTAGATTTTAATATAATCTAGGTTCTTGAAACGAGTTCTCAACGGGTCTAGATTCTCCATCCGTTGACTTGGTTTTTTTTTGCTTTCTTGGGTGAGTTTTCAAATTGATTCTGGGTTCAAGAGATTCCATTCCTACGGGTTCATATTAGCCGGTCTTTTCAACTCAAGTTGGCAATGGTATAACATCAAAGTGTTGACGGCATTGTGCTGCATCTTTTGTTTCCTTCCTAGAAGTGTGCTAGGTAGGGTCTTTTTTTTAAAAAAAAAAAAAGAAAAGGCTTCAAACAATGGACTTTTGTCCATCTCGTCTAGTCATATAGTAACTACCGACAAAATGAAGTCTAACAAGATTTTATTTGTGCAAATAGCCCAGCCTAGCCCACATGCCTTCCTTTTTTCCTTGTTGGCTTTCTTTTTACTCTTGCTTTCCTTTTAAATGAACCCATCAAGATGACCCATTATTGGAAGGTTATACTAGACCCATAAGAGGACCTTGCATGGATCCTGTTCATACATGCCCAATTGGGAGTTGGTTATCTATTTGGTTTCAGATCAGTCCATACCCGACCAAATATTATAATAGTATTTTTTTATTATTAAAACACAAAAAAAAAATTATTTACTTTTTACTTTGTAATCTTATTTTCTAATAAATAAATGTATATAATCCTATATTTACAAATACATAATAAATAGGCTTACTTGCAATATTGTGCATGTTTGCATGCATTTTCTTTAAGACATCATTGTTTGTGTGCATAAACAATGAATGATTGAAAAATCAATGATTTTGATTGGTTATGCATTCACCTGCCGTGAAACAAATCATAATGAAAAATTGGATTTTGTTATTGATTGTAATCGAATATTATAAGGAGGAAAAGGAAAACTTGAAAATCCTAAGATCCATGTGAATAATTATTTTCATCATGTCGGTGAATATCTATTTGGTAGGATGCTTAGAACAACAAAGAAAATTATTATGTACCTTCCACTTGGTGGCTCATTCAAATCCTATCGATAAAGGAGTAATCTTAAGTCATTGTATTTAATTGTTTTTGCTTTATTATGCGTAAGAGTCCATTATATGAATAGACTCTAGCATAAATTTTAGATATGATTATGCGTAAGAATCCATTTTGTGTTTCGGATTCCAGCAAATGCTTGAGATGAAAATCCTATTTTCATTATGAGGATCTTTATGGGTGCATATTTCTTATGTATGCATAATAATTTTTTGTGTTATCCTCAACTTTTGGCGACCTGCTATGCCTCTACAATTGTCTGGCATCAAGATGCTAACTGAAATCAATTATGAGGATTAGTACGAGTCTCTCACTATCAATTTAGCTATCATGAATTTGGATTTAGCTTTGAGGGTGGATGCGTCTGCTCAACGCACTGAGGAAAGCTCTACTGAGGAGAAATATTTGTATGAGCGTTGGGAACATTCTAAGAGAAGATTATGAGATATACCATTGATGAGTCCATTAGGCAAAGTATAGCCCACAGTAAAAATGCAAAGAGATTCACTAAGTTTGATAAGGTGAAAAATGGGACCTACATGAAGCTGCTCACTACCACGACTTATAATGGGTTTGGTGGAGTTCGAGAGAAAATCATGAAGCTCACTCATTTCTTTAATAAATTGAAGTAAATGAAGATTGAGTTGGCAAACAATTTTCTTGTGTGGCAAGTGCTTCAGTCTTTGCCATCTCAATTTGATGGACTCAAGACCACATATAATGCTCAAAGGAAGAATGGAGCTTGAGTGAAATGACTGCTATTGTCATTCAAGAGGAAGAATGATGAAAAATGGAAAGTCTCATGTTGCTCTCATGGTGTCACGAGATGGTGGAAACTCAAAGAAGAAGTTCTTAAAGGGTGGTCCGAGCAAGAAGTTGTTCAAAATGAAGAATTCTGGTAAGCTTCCTCAGAAGAACGCTCCACTTAGGCCTAAGGTAGAAACAATCAAAGGAAATTGCAACTTTTGTACTTTGTTTGGGCACAAGAAGGCGGATTGCAAAAGGTTTAAAGCATGGTTAGATAAGAAATGTACACCTTTGATATTAGTGTGCTTTGAGTCTAATTTAGTTGATGTGCTTTCTGATATTTGGTGGTTAGATACTGGTGCAACCATTCACATTACAAATTCTTTGCAAGACATTAACAACAATAAAAAGCTGAATGAGAGAGAGTTATTGTTGAACATAGGAAACAGAGTAAAGGTTAAATTTGAACACATTGGTACTGTTGACCTTATTTTGACATCTAATCATATTTTAAAACTAGTGAACACTGCTTATATACCTTCCATTAGGAGAAATCTTGTCTTTGTATCTATTTTGGACAAATGTGGATACACATTTTTTTTTTAAATGGAAAGGTTACTATATATTATGACTTTGTTGTGGTTGGTTTTGGCATATTGTTTGATCGCTTGTATAAAATCAATTGTCTCCTACTTTAACTCATTGCACTTCTGATACTCCTGTTGTAAATGTTGTAATTGGTTCTAAACGTGGTAGAATCAATGAAAAGTCTTCGATGTTATGGAACAAACGATTGGGTCACATTTCTAGACATAGGATTGAGCGGTTGATGAAAGATGGTATTCTTGTTGAATTGGACTTTTCTAATTTTGAAACTTGTGCTGACTGTATTAAAGGGAAGTTTATTGCCAAAACAAGAAAAGAGAAGGTTGGTAGAAGTGAAGGTATTTTAAACCTAATACATATTGATATATGTGGTCCTATTACACTTGCTACTTTAGGAAACTACAAATATCTCATTACCTTCATTAATGATTATTCTCGTTATGGATATATTGAGTTTATTCGTGAAAAATCAGATTCGTTAGAAGCCCTCAAGTTTGTTAAAGCAGCTGTGGAACGTTAAAAAAATGAGAAAATCAAAGCAGTGAGATCAGATAGGGACGATAAGTATTATGGAAGATATGAAGAGATTGGGCGGAATCCAGGACCATTCGCAAGATACCTCCAAGCTTGTGGCATTGAAGTTCAATATACAATACTAGGAACTCTTGAACAAAATGGTGTTGCAGAAAGACGAAACCGTACTCTTATGGACATGGTTCGATGTATGCTTAGTCACTCATCTTTACCTGAATTTCTGTGGGGAGAAACCCTGAAAACTACAACATACATTTTGAACCAGGTACCAAGTAAATCAATCCCTAAAACTCCCTATGAACTATGGTTGAGAAAGAGGCCTAGTTTGCACCATTTTCATGTATGGGATTGTAGAGCAGAAGTAAAGCCTTATAATCCACGATTGAAGAAGCTTGATGCTAAGACCATTACTAGATATTTTGTAGGCTATTATACTGGCTCAAGAGGTTCAAGGTTCAATTGTCCTTCTCATACTACTAGATCCATTGAGTCTGATCATGTCATTTTCTTTAGAATGAAATCCATAGTGGGAGTTCTATGCTGTGAGAAATCCCATTCAGGGAAGAACATGTCATACTGGTGCTATTTGTTTCAGCATCATTTATTGCACCGCCTCTAGTGGAGCATTTTGTCCCCACTAATCAAGAACACATTGAGATTGGGCCTGGCTTTAGTGAAGAAGCGACTGATAGTACTCATTTAAGGAGATCACAAAAAACTCGTAGATCAACAATTTCATATGACTATATTGTCTACTTGTAGGAACATGAGTTTAGTGTAAGAGTATCTCTTGATCCAACATCTTTTCAAGAGGCTATAGTAGTTCCCAATCTTTATATTGGTTGGATGCCATGAATGATGAGATAGAGTCTATGTGTCAGAATAATGTGTGGAATTTGGTTAAATTACCAAATGGTTGCAGGGCAATAGGTTGAAAATGAGTTTTTAAAACCAAGCGTGATTCCAAATGTCAAGTGAAGAAGAATAAGGCAAGACTCGTGGCAAAGGGCTTCAACCAAAGAGAAAGTATTGATTATAAAGACACATTCTCTCATGTTTCTACCAAGGATTCGTTTCGTGTTATCATGCCATTGATAGATCATTATGACTTGCAGTTACATCATATGGATGTTACGACAGCTTTCCTTAATGAACATATATTGAAAGATGTATACATGAAACAACCAAATGGTTTTGAAGTGAAGGGAAAAGAGCACATGGTGCGTAAACTTTATAAGTCCCTTTTATGGGCTTAAACAAGCATCAAGACAGTGGTACTTGAATTTTGATGAGATTGTCATCTCTTGTATTTTAAAGAGAATGTTGTTGATCAATGTATATATTTAAAGCTCAATGGGAGTAAATATATTTTTCTCGTGTTGCATGTAGATGATATATTACTTGTAGCAAATGACACTGAGCTCTTGTTAAAGACAAAGCATTTGTTATCTTCTTATTTTGACATGAAGGATCTTGGTGAAGCCTCTTATATGCTTTATTCGTGAGAGATCTAATGGCACTCTCGGATTATCTTAGAAAACCTACATCAATCGTCTTTTGAACAGGTTTAATATGCATGATTGTTCTCCATAGAAATCACTTATTGTGAAAAGCGATAGACTATCCAAATCCCGATGCCCTCAAAATGATAGTGAGAGAAATCATATGCAAGCTATTCCATATGCCTCAATTGTTGGCAGTTTGAGGTATGCATAAGTATGTACACGTCCTGATATCACTTATGTTGTTGGCAAGGGTGTAAATCGGTCTGGTCCTGTCCGGTCCATCATTTTTCCCGGAACGGACTGGACCGAACATTTTTAAAGACCAGACCGAACCAGTAGCTATCAGTCCATTCGATCCAGCCCAATTATTTTTGTAATTTATTTCTTCTTTTTTTTAAATTAATTAATAAAAAAATTATTTAAAATACTAAATTAAATTTATGTGAATTATTAATGTGAATTATGTAACTAACTCAATAAAAAATTATTTTATGTGGTCAATGATAATAAATTAGATGAAAATTACATTATTAACTTAAATAATTACTATATAATTAGTTAATTGATATTTTATATTAGTTAATTGATAGAATATTAATTTGTTAATAACATATTTAAAATTTTATATTTTTAATGGTGATAGGTTAGATGAAAATTACATAATTAATTATACAATTATTATATAAATAATATATATAATATATATATATTAAGTTCGCTCGGTCCGGTCTGGTCTGGGGGGGGAAACCCTGGATTAGGATAGGACCGAAAAGTCTCAGTCCTCTATTTTAGAGACCGAGACCGACCGGTCTTGGTCCCAGATCGGTCCAATCTTGAGTGATCCTTGGTTGAGTCACGGGAAAGCTGCTAAAAAGGTATTGAGGTACTTACAGGGCACTAAAGATTTTGTGCTAATATATCGGCGATCCGACATTCTAGATGTGGTTGGATATTCTGATGCCGATTATGTAGGTTGTCCAAATTACAAGAGATCAACTTCAAGTTATGTGTTCATGATGGCATGAGGGGTTGTTTTTTGGTAAAGCGTCAAATAGACACTTACAGCTTCCTCAACTATAGAGGTAGAGCATGTTGCTTATTATGAGACTATATGTCAGGCTATATGGTTCCAAAATTTTATCTCAAGGTTGGGTATTGTGAATACCATTATGAGACTGCTGAAAATATTTTGTGATAATTCTGCAGCAGTTTCATTCTCTTGAAATACTAGGAGCTCTTCACACTCCAAGGATATCGACATTAAATATTTGTTTGTTGGAGAGAAAGTGGTTGAGTCTCATATTTGTGTTGAGCAAATTTCCACAAAACACATGTTAGTTGATCCACTGATATGCAACACAAGGTTACATGCCCCTGTTCATGACAATTAATATGTAATGCATAGAATGCAACTAGTAGTATATAATAATTGCAGCGTAATAAGAGTGACTAAATATAACTTATGCCAGAATGAACTAAAACATCCCAATAATATAATATTCATCATGAGTTTAAAAACAATAAGGTAGCATATCCTCAATATAAAATACTTCAAATAATAAGTCTCCATAATTACATTAACTCATTCATTCGCTCTAAGGTATGAGGGATTAGAGTTATGAACATCAAACTAAAATTTAATCTTCAATCGAGGTCCAGTTCCACTTCATTCAGTTGGATCCACTGGTCCATCCTGTCTTTCCTCGTCTAGTCTTGATACAACTTCTATCATCCCTAATGGAATGATAGTGGGTCTACTAGGGGTGAGATTTATTTGAAATCTTAGATTACTCATGCTCAAATGACATTTATATCATGAATGTGGCATTTATTAATAAATCATAAATAATTTGTCAAAGTGTAAGTTAGAGACCAACTTACAAACTGTCCGAGTTTGAAAAATCGTAGCGGCTGTAAACAAGGTTATACTAAGTTAGGATTTGAGCTTCTAAGTAAGATGTTCATAATAAAAAAGGTTCAAAAATTAGTATTTATAAAAATACTCCTAAACTTTTCAAAATTGCTACTAAGGCGCTAAAATTTTACTACTTGTAAATGAGCTCCAAAATTCATAAATCCCATATTTTCTATGTTCTAAAATCATCTATGCCTTTAGAATTTTAAGAATCAAAGTGAAACTATGCTAATCACACCCAACCCGTGGCATGCATTCCATTAATGCCTAAGTGTAATTTCAACTAGTTAACCCCCATGGATGCATGTGTACTCAAATTCATCAAGTACCCTCAATAATTACAACCTTAATGAAAAATTAAAAGCTTAAGTTCAGGTCATACAAGTTTATCCCAACACTTAAACATGGCTCAAGACCTTAATCACCACTAAATCATCCATTAAGCATGTATGATGTTTCTAGCTTTATTCACCAAGAGATATTTCAAAAACTTAATCAAATCATGCATTTTCATTCTTATCCCAATCACAAGGTTTTTCTAAATGCACATTATTCAAGCCTAGGTAAATTAATCAAAACTTCCATAAGTTAAGCATAAACTAATCAAAACAGTGCATGCTTAGATGATCAACACAAGATATAATTAAAACCTATTATGGCATGCTTCCAACTTCAAAATTAAACCACCAATATTCATTCTAAGACATTATTGAATCATATAAAATCAATTTAACACACGTCATAGCTAAAATTCAACCTAAAAACAATTTAAAAAATCAAAGATCCCAATTAACCCGGTTTTGATCTAAGGATGGTATCTTCAGCCAAACTCAAATAAAAACTCATTTCCATGACATAAATTAAAGCCTAACATGCTATGCTAATACTAAAAAAAGATTACGGCAAGGTTACTTACAAAATTTGTGACCCTTAAAGTTCCAAGATCAATTCACTCCAAGATCACTCACACAACCTACTCTACTTCAACTCCTTTCTCACACAAGAAGTTTTTGCTTACAAGAACACTAGAAAGAATGTTTTGAGGAGTGGTGTGAGGAAGTGAGGAGGGGAATGGGGTATTTATAGGGTTCATTGGACGGGTGAGGGAAGAGAGGCACGGCAATGGATAGGTGTGGGATTGGTGGAGGTGGGCAGTGGGTGATGAGTGCCAACAAGAACCGATGGTGTCATCCTTGTGTAGGTGATCAATAGTGCCCTATAACTTCATGATCTCCCCAAGGCCAGGTGCTGCAATGAGCCTATGGGTGTAGAGGCTTCCATGGTGCAGAAAAAAGAAAGAAAAAATGAAAACCAAGGCATGAAGTCATGCCATGATGTCGTCGGGTAGAAATCTGAAAATCTGGACAGTTTGTCATCTTTTGCTTGCATCACTTTGTTTTATCTCCATGGCTGACTTGTGCAGGTATCATAACACTCTTTAAAGGCTTTTTCAGGTGGAGGAAGGTGGAGGATTGGCTGCCAAGTGCTCAAGTGTGTGCAACTCATGGAAGAGGGTGAGGTTGCCGAGTGAAACAAGCTTGATGCCCTTCGGTTTGTGGTGTTTGGCTTGAGGAAAAACTTGTTCAAGACTTCATGATGACCTTGAGAGGCTCATGGGGATTGGAGAGAAAGGGAGGTAGCGAGTGGTGTTGGCTTAACCAAGAGCAGAAAATTCAAACAAAACA
Source organism: Juglans mandshurica (assembly GCA_022457165.1). NCBI lineage: Eukaryota > Viridiplantae > Streptophyta > Magnoliopsida > Fagales > Juglandaceae > Juglans > Juglans mandshurica. Next base: position 24,147,936 of record CM039619.1, on the reverse strand, counting down.
AAACAAAATGCCACTCAGTTTAGCTTCAACTAGGTTCCCAATGGAATTGGTTCGATTTTCATGGAGGAGTTTTGTCCATCAATAGAACTGAACTAGGGGGGATATTGTGAAGTGTTAAAGGATGAAATTGCCTTTCAGAAAATGGTGCAATTGGCGTGGGATAGGGGCTGAATTGGTGCAATGCACAAAGTGATGCATCAAGATGCCGATTGTGGTGATTTGGGCATTTACATGTCTATACTTCTATTGAAATGTGTTGGGTTAAGTCTAAACTTCTAACTTGATCTAATAATAATGCAAATCAATAATAAAATCAATAAATTTCAGACCAAAAATTTGGAAAATAATTTGAAGGAAAAATAAGCTCAAAACATGGCTCAGAGGTCACTAATCATGTGTAAGCTGATTAATGCCCTTAACTCAAGTTAGAAGCTTAATTATGATCAAGTGGGGACCTTAGGGGCGTGGGATACTTCTTGGGCTTAAGGGAAACCAATGGTATGGTATATGTGGACTTCAATTAGAAGTGTAAAAATGGAAGACAAGGCTTTTGGAGCTTGATAGGCTTGTAGGGCCATTTGTGTAAGTCTCTTAGATGTGGACTTTTGGTGTGGGTTATTGAGTAGACCTTATGTTCAGATTTAAGAGCTCATAAAAGACCTCAAAGCTCTACCAAGATTGGTTCAAATTGGCATGTCTTTCTAAGGTTGGGCCAAGGGCCTTTCCTATCACCAAGTAAGGCCCAAAGGCTTCATGCCTTCTACACATATGGGCCTAATTTCTAGGGCTTGATAGGAAGTGTAAAAATGGAAGACAAGGCTTTTGGGGCTTGATAGGCTTGTAGGGCCATTTGTGTAAGTCTCTTGGATGTGGACTTTTGGTGTGGGTTATTGAGTAGACCTTATGTTCAGATTTGAGAGCTCATAAAAGGCCTCAAAGCTCTACCAAGATTGGTTCAAATTAGCATGTCTTTCTAAGGTTGGGCCAAGGGCCTTTACTATCACCAAGTAAGGCCCAAGGCTTCATGCCTTCTACACATATGGGCCTAATTTCTAGGGCTCTTCAAGAAAGGCTCACAACTTCATAAATCCTAATGGGTCTAGGCTTATGGCACTTATTCTTAGCCCATCACATCCTTAGTGATTGAGGGCCCTTAATTAAACACCCCCGGGCTTACCCCTAAATCCATCCATACTTAGCCCTTTACTTAGCCCAATTGTAATACCAAATGTCATTCCACTATTAGCTTCTTGGAAATTATTGTAAAATAAAATATAATACTAGAACCCTTCCAATAACTCTAACTAAAAAAAAAAAAAAAAAAGTGATTCTCATGCTAAAAATAAATTTCTCCAGTAATAATAACAATCTCCTGCTAACTAAGATTAAGGGTACTAATGGTTAAGTCTTAACGAGTTTTTTAGGTGGGGTGTTACATTATCGTGTGCACATTTTGCTTTATGGCGTTAATATAGTTGTAACACAAGACATTTAAATTTAGTCTTGTTGGGCTTCTTATGAAAATGAGAGTGTTAACTACTATTGCATATTATTCCTCCGTCATACTTGCATCTCACTTATCTAAGTCATGTGGTTGTGAGTACTTGTTAAGCGTCATACATCCTATCGGTGTATGGTTGGCATAACTAAATACTTGCAAACACATTTTGGACTTATTATGTTTTGAATATGCTTGTTTGCTTTTCACATTGTGATCAAATGATTTATGATGTTCAAGTGAAATATTGTTGTATTTATTATGAACTAGCATATATTTTATATTGGTCTTGGACTCATAATGGGATGAGCCAAAAATATTAACACATGAAGAAGGCCCTGCTCTCACCACAAAATATAATAGAGTTAGCTCATTAGATTCTATTATCCCTTACTAGTTAGGGTTAGAGAGAAGTTGTTCCTCCCTCAAGATCAGCTACCTTAGAGTGCACAATAGAGATGGTTCTTCAAGTCAAGGAGGTAATTTCTTAACCCTTTACTTTTTTTATTTACACATGCTATGAGTGAAATAAGATAGTTTCAATAAGAACTTTTCCAATAGTAAATGGGCAGGTTGATTTTGTTAAGAAAACTACTAGAAACACAAAAGATACAACAAACTAACTTGGCCAGTTTAAGTTTTTTATTTTTTTCATTTTTACCCTCCCCCGCGTCCCCCTCACCACGCCTCAGTCCCCCTTTCCCTTAAACAAAGGAAAACATCTTGGAATTAGCCTAAGGTTTCAAATTTTAATGCCTTTTCTTTTTAATTCTCGAAAATAATTTGTAATTTCTTTGCATTTTCCTTTTGTTTTCTTAACAACCAAACAGAGAACAAGTTTTCCATAAAATGTTCCCAAGTGCTTGTACTAGGTCACAACAACTACTACGGAAGCACCAAAGCATCATCAAGACGCTTACTCGCATTCCCACCCATCATTTCCTCCTATGGCACCAATTGAAATTTGCAATTTTAGTGGGCTTCCAATGATGGGTGCTTTTTCAATTAATGTTGGTCCAGTAGTGGCCTCGATTGAGAACCCAATGGTAAACATAACCCTAAGACATGGAAATGTGGACAGAATGATAGACCACGAGAGAAAGAGAGGAGGGAGGGAGGTAGGGAGGTAACGATCAAGATCGCAATTGTAGACTCGTTAATCCAATAGTTTTATTCGAGCAAGTGACTGATGACTAAGCACAAACAAAGAATAGCCACAAAGACCATTATTGGAACCATCTGTTCATGGTCACTCCCAAGGTTTCTTACATATTCAGACGCCACCATTGTTGTCGTTTCCGTTTTCGCTAGCTCTGCAGCAGCTTGAAGTGGGGAGAGAGAGAGATGTGTACCAACTGGTGAGGTATGGGAATGGCGACGATGACGTTGGCTATTTGCTAGAACGGTCTCCGACGAATGATGTCCTCTATTTGTTGATGACAAGGATGCGGGTCTGTGATAGGGGAAGGGGACTAGCGCGTGGGTAAGGGGGGAAAATGAATCCCTATGCTTTTCCCTTATATGATGCACCTCCATTTAAATTAATAATGAAAAACATGTGATAATTAATAAAGCTATCATCTTAAAAACAATTAGTAGTACTTTACAAAAAGGAAGGAAGAGAGGTAGTGACTTGATTTATAAAATAAATTTAAAAATTTAACTATTGCAAATTAAATCATGACACATTAATAGTGTGTCGGATGAGTTCTTCATACCGACTTGTAAGTTGAAGGATTTTATTTATCTTGATGTCCTGCAATTCAATTTTATGGTCATACAAAACCTATTTGCATGTCATGTGAATACTATTTACAACCATTATGGAATGAGAGGCCATGCTAAAGAAAATTGCTATAATTCTTCCTATGAGTTACCAATTCTTGAGATGCCCTAGTTAGAGCAGTGTCAACAATTATTATTAAGATTTATGACAAGCTTGCTTTAGCTACTCATGTAGGTACTTCATCTTAGTCTAATGTTCCAAACATTTTCCCTTAGCTGGGTAATTCTTCTTCACATGTTTGTTCTATTCTTTCTCCCTCTAATATTACTCAAGTTTATTTTTTTTACAAGAATCCAACGGACAAAAAAAGGAATAGAATGTGAGGTTAAAGAAAGAAAGTGGGTAATTTTGGAGGAAGAAAGAACTGAACAAATATATGAGGAAAAACCACTTGATTGAGAGAAAATGTTTGTGTCATTAGTCTCACATGAAGTACCTATATCATTTGTCAGAAGAAGTTGTATAAGAATCAAGAAGTGATAATAATTGTTCACATTACTCTAGTGTGAAAGGTAATTGGAGTATCTCAAGAGTTGGACCTCCTAAGAAGAACTATTAGAAGCACAAATGAAAATTGAATTAAGGTGTAGATTATAGCACTTTTTTTGGGTATGACTTGTCATTCATCAATGGCTATAAATAGGCCTCGCATGACATTACACAGGTTGAATACTTGTCTAAAATGAGACTCCAATTACCACATCATTTTAAATTCTATTAGTTAGCAAGTTCTACTCTATTTGAAACTGGTCATAATACATAGATGCATACAAGCATACATACATGTATGTATATTCCCTACATTAATACTACACGCTAGAGTCATGTATAACAATGGCTCAAAGGTTCAAATTGTATCACAAAACCCTAAAATTATCTCATTCACTTTTCCTTATTTCCACTGATTCTCTCATCTGATCATCATTGACATCATGTTCAAAAAATGACATAAATAGTAATATTATGCACTTATTTCTATTTAGTAAGAAAGATCAAAAGAACATTATGCATAGATCCATTCTTTGCAACTGTTTGCACCTTAAACAATTGGAACTTTGATATAATAATGTAAATGTGTGCATACAATGTGGAGAGTGTTTCCCATGCCTCTGGATATGAAATTACTATTTATGGATATGAAATTTAGTAGTAAATACTTGGTTATATCTACAGATTAGTTTAAAATTCGAGAGGAAAATATCCACTAGTTGGGGGAAGCCAGCCATGGCCGCCAATCTAGCTCTAAAGGTTACCTCAGACTATAACATGGAATGTGCTATAATTGAGGAGGATGCTCAATCTGTGTACTACGCCATTACTACTAGGATTCAATGATGTGTAGGCAAATTGCAAATTAAGAGAGAGAGAGAGAGAGAGAGAGAGAGAGGAGTCTAAAGGTTTCAAAGAGTATCCTGAATGTTGAAATAGCATATACAAAATTTACCAGAAAATGATACTATATAATCCATCCTAAAACTGGAATCTGATATAGGAACACCTAGACAGATGGCCAAAAACCGTTACATTTGCATCCATTAAAAAGAATATTTAGAAGCTACACAGGTAAATAATCTATTTTGGAACTTGGGGATGGGACCAGAAACTAATCCATACAACTATATACTTCAAAGATTATACCAACTATTGGCCACCGAACGAAAAGGAAAAACAGTCCTAAAAGAAAAGATGTTGAACCCTATGTCAAAGTGTTTGAATATGGCCGAAAATCTGCCCTGGCCATGAGGATCTTTTGCATTATATAGACTTTACAGATACACGCTTTACATAGAAAGAAATAAATGCCCGCATGATTCTAGCCCTATACATGGAAACTATAATCTGTTAACTAATATACTAACTGTACAAAGGAATATTCTGCTGTGAAATGGAGAAATAAGGAAAGAATTATGGACAGCAAAGCTATCCGTTGACAGCCCCCCTCAAATTGATGCAGGTTGATCAACAAGCATTAATTTGCTACGCAAGAAGCAATGATGATGGCAAGTGATAACACAAGCTTCAAATGCATCACGGATAGAGTAACAATCAACTTCAATATGCTTTGTGCACTCATGATAGACAAGATTGGTAGTGATCTGAATTGCACTTGTACGTAAAGGGGTAGGACCAGTCTGAGAGAAGTCTAACTCAGCAAGCAAGCCACGAAGTCAAATAATTTCAGAACAAGTAAGAGACATCGCTCGATACTCATATTTTTAGATGACTTAGAGACTCTGTCTTACTTTCTTACTCTTCCAGGAGATCAACGCATCACCTAAGAACACACACCAACTAGTGATAGAGTGACGTGTATCAGCACAGCCAGCCCAGACAGCGTCACTATAAGCAGCAAGACGAGGTGAAGTGCTTGTAGGAAAAAATAAACCAAGGGCAGAAGTGCCCTGAACATTGCGTATAAGCTTACGGACATCAACCAAATGAAGATGACGAGGAGTCTAAAGAAACTAGCTAACTTGTTGTACACCAAAGGAAATGTCCAATCTAGTAATGGTGAGGTAGACAAGACTTCCCACCAACTTCCGGTATAAACTTGGATTAGCAAGTAAGTCACCACCCTCCTCTTTGAGAAGCTTGACATTCAATTACATGGGAGTATCAACAGGAGTGGCATCCTGTAGTCCACCTGTAGCCACCAGGTCATTAGCATACTTATGTTGATTGAGTGAAATACTAGATGGACTACGATGCACCTCAAGACCAAGAAAGTATGTGAGAGACCTAAGATCTTTCATATGAAATGACTCTGAGAGATGAGTCTTGAGCTGGTCAAGTAAAGTAGAATCGGAACCAGTGATCACAATATCATCAACATAAACTAAAAGGACAACAATACTCTTGTCTGATTTTCGAAGAAACAAGGAAGAGACATGTTTGTTTTGCTTGAATGAAAATTGTAATAAAGTAGTTCAAAATTTATTGAACCATGCCCTCGCGGCTTGTTTGAGGCCATAAAGAGAGTGACGAAGCTTACACACATGTTGAGTCGGAGAGGAAAACAATCCCCTGGGGGTGGGCGCGAGGGCGGGCTTCATGTAAATGCAATCGATAAGATTCCCGTGAAGGAAGGCATTCTTGACATCCATATGATGTAGTGGCCAATCATTGGAAGCAGTAAGAGAATAGTACAAATTATAGTCATCTTAGCCACAAGAACAAAGGTCTCTTCGTAATTGACATCATATTCTTAATTATTCCCAAGTGCAACAAGCCGAGTTTTGTAACGATCCAAACTCTCATCAGATCGAACCTTGACTGAGAAAACTCATTTGCATCCCCCCAAGTGCAACAAGCTGAGTTTTGTAACAATCCAAACTCTCATCAGATCAAACCTTGACTGAGAAAACTCATTTGCATCCCAAATGAGTAATGGTAGGAGGACAAGGCTCAATGTCTCAAGTGTGATTGGCCTTTAGAGCAGTGATTTCTTCTTGCATAACTTGTCGCCAACATTCATGCTTGGCAGCTTGTGAATAGAATGTGGGAATATCAAAATTGGACAATGTAGTAGTAAGAGCTGAAATAAATGACTAGAACTGGAAGAAGGAAACCCATACCGATCTGGAGGTACAGAAACTCGAGGAGAGCGACGTACCATAGGTGCTGGAGGTGCTACAACTGACTGGATCTGGAGCGTAGCAGCCACCGGATGGGATTGTGAGCGAGGACGTCTTGTATACACAATACCTAGTTTAAAGCGAGAATTGACTGGTTGAAGATCCAAGAACTGCTGCTCAAAAAAGGGGACGACAGCTGTAGAAGAGGAGGGCAAAGAAGACACATGAAAGAAATGTTGATTTTGAAAGAAAATAACATTTCGAGAAATACGTGTACGATGCAACGTAAGATCATAGTAAACAAATCCCTTTTGACACACATTATATCCCAAGAACGCACATCTAACAACTTGAGCAGATAATTTATGTCGCTCATGAAGGGGTAAATGGACAAAGCACACACAACCAAAGGTACGGAGATTATCGTAACTACGTTGCTTAGCAAACAAGCGATAATAGGGAGACTCCATTTGTAAAACTTGGGAAGGTAAACGATTAATTAAGTGAATAGCAGTTTTCATAGCCTCGACCCAGAACATGGAAGGAACAGAGAATTCTAACAAGAGAGTACGTACCACATCTAGAAGATAACAATTTTTGCGTTCGGCTACTCCATTTTGTTATGAAGTAGCTAGATATCAATGTTGATGAATAATACTTTTAGAAGCCAAGAACTCATGAAACTCATTAGACAAATATTCACCACCGAAATCTGTGTGTAATGTCTTAATAGAAGCAGAAAATTGATTTTCAATATACACTAAAAACACAGTGAAAGTACAAAATACCTCAGATTTAGAGCAAAGAAAGTATACCCAAATGAATCTGCTATGATCATCAATAAAAGTCACATAATATTTAAATTTTTCATGTGAACTAACTGGTGATGATCCCCAAACATCACTATGTATAAGATCAAAGCAGTGAGAAGCTCTACTAGCATGCAAAGGAAAGGGAAGAGTTTTGATTTTACCAAGCTTGCAAAAAGCACACTCAAAAAAGAAAGAACACCGCTCTTTATTACCCAATAAACTAGAGTTCAATACATGAGATAAGATCTGAGTATTGGGATTACCTAAATGACGATGTCACAACATACTTAGATCTAGAACATTATTACAAGCAAAAGAAAAAATAGAAGGAACTGAAGCAAGTGTTGGAACATGTAAAAATAATGCAAACAATCACCCCACCTTAGGTCCCTTCACGATCGGCCTCCCCATTACCTAGTCCTGCACAACACAACCATCATCAGAAAAATTAACAGTACAATTGTTATCAACTAACTGAACAATGGAAATCAAATTTGTGGAAAGTTAAGGAGCAAGAAACACATTAGTAAACTAAGAAGAGACATCTCCAACAGTAGCTATTGGCAAGGAACTGCCATTGGCAGTTTGAGTAACAGATTTTCCAGCGTAGGGTTGAACATGACACAAAGTAATGGGATTATTTGTCATGTGATTAGAGGCCCCCGAGTCCACATACCATAGTTTAGTAGAGTTTTTACCTTGGAACCCCATTGCCGAGAATGCTGAAATTACCATATGCTGCAACATTTCGGGTGTGCAATGATTCACTGTAGGAAGGGCAATAACAAATGAATCACCTGGAGAAGATGCATGTGCTGCAAAAAGTGTTGCTGGAGGTACCATGACAGAAGTTTGAAATGCTTGAGCCTGACGATTCTGGGGCGGCTGCGACATTCCTTGATAATGTGACCCTTTTTCTTGCAATAAGAGCAAATTTTTTTAAGACAATGGGCAGCGATATGCCCATATTCCTTGCAGCAAAAACACTGCAAGTTTTTGGAAGTCATAGGCAATCCTTGTCCTTGGGCAGCATAAGCCCCAGCTGCTGAACCTGAACTGCCATTGGATTGCTTCAGAGTAGCTTGAGTACTGAAACGTTGTTCTTCACGAAGTAACTCACCAAAACAAACATCAAGAGAAGGAACAGGAGATCTGTTCAGCAGAGAGGAGCGAACAGATTCATATTCTGGGCGTAGTTTCATAAGAAACTGATTACGCCGACAAGTCTCATGAAGATCCTAAATAGTTGAAAGAGCAACAACAGGAACATCCATTGTAACCAAATCAGTATATTTGTAACACCCGAACCAGCCAAGCCACTTTACAAAATTTATGAGTTATAGTTCTGAAAAATCGTTTGGGATTACATGTAAAATTTTTTAGAAGAGAGTTTGAACCTAAGATATTTTTGGCAGTATATAATTTTTATATAGGTTTGATAATTAGGTTTTAAATTCTTTAATGGATCAAGGGGATGTTCATCAGAAAATTTATGGGATAATTATATTTATTTTAGGTTGATTAAAGGCCCAAAAACTTAAGGTAAAAACCTGCAATAATCTCATACATGGGCCAAGTATTGTTTTTTTTAGACTTAAGAGCCCAGCCCAACCCTTGGAAGCGTTGTCCAATTTCACGTCGCGCGGTGTCAAACCGTTAACATTTTCATGCACGTCCATCCCTTCCTCTTCTTTAGGTTTTCTTTTTTTGTTTCCACTTATAGCTCTTATATAAAGGTTAAACATTCTCAACCCTAGTTCATGTGCCACTGCCCTCTCTTCACGCTCTCAGCCATCCATATTAAGCTGACTCCACTCCAGCCGCTTCACCACCTCCAAGTAGCCACAACCCAGCCACTGCAACTCCACGCATGGAAGCTCCAGCCCTCCCTTTTCCCGTTGTCGCTGCCCATAAAACTGCAAGCCTCGGTGGTGTTCAGCAGCTCCTCCACTTCCACAGCCAAACCAACGTGTAGCCACTTCCCCGAACTCAGTCCACGCCCAGAACCTCAGCCTTGTAGCCGCCTCCCAATGCCTCCGCCGCCTCCGTCGCCTCCATTAGAAGCCCTGAAATACTCTGTTTTAGTTGTCTAAAACAGAGCAGCGTCCAAGCCGCTGCAGTCACGCTCCATCGGGAGCTACACCTCGCCGTGCCCCCACAGAAACTGCTGGCGAGGACCTTCCATCACCCCGGTCCGCCGCACACTGCCTCATTCCACGGTAAGCTCGCACCACTTCCGGTGGGTGGTCCTTGCCTTTCAGTCTCTCTCTCTCTCTCTCTCTCTCTCTCTCTCTCTCTCTCTCTCTCTCTCTCTCTCTCTCTCCGTGCGACGCCGTCGAAGGCATCACCACCACCTCAGCCCAGCTTCCGTCGCACGTCCACGGTGCCACTGTCTCGGTCTTAGTTGGTGAGCTTCTATCGCCACTCCCTTTTGAGCCTCGAGTGTTTATTGTTGTTAGTTATTGTTAGTTGTTTAAAAGGAAGCAGATGGTATTTATGTATATATTTATATTGAGTTCATTTATGTATATATTTATATCGGTGAACCCAGTAGAATGAAGGTGTTTTGGTCTTTATTTTTCTTACCCCTTAAAAATATGACTCCAGACTTATTGGTTCGGATTTTTAGTTTAAAGAGTTTATATTATGTACTTTGGGTTTGAAATTGTGAGTATATTACGTGGGTTGTAGAGAATGTTTTGTTTTATTTGGACATCGACGTGTGGTTTATTTTTTTAAGTTGGTATTTTCTTAGAGACTGATATTTTTATCGAAAAATAATTATTAAGTAAATACTGATGAATTTTTTTGGGATAATTAGTAAGTGCAAAATCTTATTGTTGAACCCTGTTAAAAGAATTTTTTTTATTTAAACAAAAGTATGATTATCTATTTATAATGATTTCGATATAGTTATGTTAATTTAGTTTTATAAATTATAGTAAGATCTCAATAGTGAATAAGTCATAATTTAATGTTTTAGTCGAAGTCATTGTGTTGGATATTGGTGAGTTAGAAATGATGTTGGTGTTTAGGAATAATGAAAATTTTGGGTGTGAGGAATTAAAAATGGATTATTTTAGAAGTTGTAGGCTTGAATATTGAAATAAAATATTGATTGTAAATTTATGGAAATTTACGTGATTATTTTATAGGTGACGATTAACTATTGTTCGACACTTTCGAGGAAAAAATTTTCGAAGAGCTAAGAAGCCTAGGTAAGCGGGGTTCCTATGCTAGACTTTGCATAAAAATAAAATAGACTGAGGTCAATTTTGAAAATGTGCATGTTTTGTTATGAAATGAAAATTTAGAAACGACCTCAGTTATTTATTCAGCATGACTCATGAAATTCTGTATAAGAATGAAATATTTTCTGTCATGACTAGTGTAGACATGAGCTTATTTTGACATTTACTTCTGAACTCTGCAAAAGAGAGCGAATATCAAATTTTGTACATAAATTATATTTTTGTGATATGATTCTGTTATGTTCTGAAACTGTTATGTACTCTGATATGATAAGATGTGATTTCTGAAACCTCTGGCATGACATTCTGTTTCTGCTCTGACCTTACCACGGGTGTAAAACTGTGGCCTCTGTTTGGGTTGGTACCAACTTTTCTATTTCTGGTACACCTACTTTGGAAACGAAGTGGTTTTGTGCGTGGTCTTTCCTATGTGCACACTCGGGGCTCCGAGAATGATAAGGGGAAGATTCACATTCTGTTTCTGCTCGGTTGGCTATCGGGGTTTGCACAACCCTACCACGGGGGTTAAACATGGAATTCTGTTTTGATATAATGTTTCAGTTATGCTGTGCCAAGAAAATTTTGAATAAGAATATTTTTGAACTTTCGCTCTGATATTTTTAATAACATATTCTGACTCTGCATTCTGAAAATAAAAAGGTGCTTTGTTATGCATTCTGAAATCTATAAATGCTCATGTTTGCATACTAGTATATATTCTCTGCTTACTGAGTTGTTGATAACTCACCCCCTTTCTTCATAATATTTTCAGATGATGTGGATAGTCCAACTGAGGATCGGGATTAGTTTGGTGAGCATGATTAAGCAGAGGAGAGGGTGTTAAAGAATGAATTTGATGACTTTTAGATTTAATGTCTTTTAGATTTAATTTTATCTTGGGTTTAGTAAGACTTGATAAGCTATTAGTTTGATTTGTCATGACTTCCGGGAGATTGTGGACTCCTTAGTTTATTTTGCTGCGGTAATGACTTTGTGGAGTTTTCAATGTGGTTCTTTTTTTTTAATACCTGAGATTGAGTTTTGCTATTAAAGTTTTTGGAGCTTTATTTTAGTTGTGTTGGGAAACATAGGTTAATATGTTATGGTGATTCTGGTTTATTTTAAAAGTATTATTGGAGATGATTTCAGGTCATATGAGTTAACTCTCCGAACCCTCGGAGACGGGGCATTACAATATTCGTTCCAAAGAGTCAGAAATGCTGAGTAGTAGTCTTGGATGGAAAGACTGCCAAGGTGAAAAGTGGCAATCGCATGCTCTAATTGAAAACGACGAGCATCGTTATCTTGATGAAAAACTTACTTCAAGTAATTCCACATGGATTGAGCACGGCAATGAGACCGCAAGTCGGTGACAATATGTGACTCCACCGAACCAAGAAGTCAAGACATGACTCGAGCATCAAGTACAATCCATGAAAGAGAAGACAATGGATCCTTGGAATTGTCAGTATGGGATGATAGTGCAACATCCGTGCCATCAATATGGCCCCAAAGATCTTTTCTCTTGAGAAAAAATTCAAACTGAAATGCTCAGGTAGAGTAATTTTTTCCTGTAAACTTGACACACACAGGTGCAGAATCCATCGTAAATCAGTTAAACCCGAGACAAAGCAAATAAAAAAATAACCAAATGAGACCAAGATGAAGAGAGAACCCAACACCTACTATTGTGCGAGAAGAAGCAAGAAGCAAGAACACACAAAGACGCCAGAATCACCACCAGAGGACTACTCCGACAATCACAAACACATAGAGGCGCAAGAATCACCACCAAAGGACTACTCCGACAGCCACCCAACCACAAAAGTGCCAAAATCAACAAGAGAGAGTTGTGCCGATAGCCACCCAACCACAGAAATGTCGAAAAACACTAGACTAGAAACATGAATGCCAAAAGTTCCGAAAAAAATCGAGGAAAGCAAAAAAAAAAATTAAGAGACAGCTCTTGATACCATGTCAAAGTGTTTGAATATGGCTGAAAATCTGCCCTGGCCTTGAGGATCTTTTGCATTATATAGACTTTACAAATACATGCTTTACATAGAAAGAAACTATAATCTGTCAACTATTATACTAACTGTACAAAAGAATATTCCCCTGTTAAACGGAAAAATAAGGAAAGAATTATGGACAGCGAAGCTGTCCGTTGACACCCTGCATAAGAAAAGAGAGTTTAATAACATCATCTACCTCCTAGTTGAATGATTTATTGGAACCTGCTAAAAATTCAAACAGGCAGTACTTTTGCTCTTCAGCCCAAAAATGAAGAAATAAGTATAAAAAACTCAAATGCTATACTCCACTAAACTCTACAAGTTGTTATAACTGTTCAATTCCGGTAAAAGAAGAAATTATCCAGCAAAAGAATCCATATCAGCATTTTTGGCAACGTCACAATTTACCTGAAAATTAAATGGTTAGGCAAAGGTAACAAGAAATGGAGATTCTTGCTCAACCCCACCATCGAAGAATTAAGGTAACGACCAACAAGACTAACAAAAACATCAAACGTTGTCCCATAAACATTGTACGACTACCTACAAATGCTTGCCATCTTAGTGCGGTTTAAAGAGAAAAAGGCTTCAGAGAAGTTCGATGAAATTACAAAGATAAGAGCAGGTGGGCTGTTAAACCAATGTACAATTGCACGTGTGACATACCAGGCCAGTTTGGTAGCATTTCAAATAGTCACAAGCAAGCCCCACTGAGCCTTAAATTCAGATGCCAATATAACTTGAGAGTTTTCCTTCGCTCTCACATACAAAAAAAATCCATTATTTGTTTTTGAGAGCCCAAGCACCAGGTCCTTCATCGAAGTCAGTCAGCGGAAACAAGATGTTGTATGTTAGACACTGCTAATACCAGTGAACTGTCTGGCTTTAACACAAAGGGGTTAGCTGTCAAGGAGAGTTTATAACTTCATATTGGAAGAACAGAACCAACTCCATCTGCCAACCACATGCAGTCAGAGACTCGGAATCCATAATGGCTGAGTTTTCAGTTCTATCCCAGACCTTTTGTTCCAACACATCGATCAAAATTCTTAGGACTGGAGAAATTTAGGATGATTATCACGGTTGATACACAAAATTCCTAGAAGGATGAGCAGAGACAGGAGAAAAAGTACAACAGAGAATGCTAGAACATAGATTCAAAATACACCAATGCTAAAAACATAAGCAAGTAGCCATGTGAATATAAATATAGCCATTTATCAATCTTCTCAGCACAAAAAATGCCAACGGCCCTACAATTTGCAGGTTGATGAAAGCACTACTGCACTTTGCATACCAAGGGGGGAGAGAGAGAAACTACGGAAATTATTTTTTAGAATTTAAATATTTCATTTTGTAAGTATTTGAGAAGTTAAGTATTGCAGTGCTTGACTGCCCCAATACCATTGTGTAGTTCCATAAGAGCGTGTCATCATTTAGGTTGTGTTTTCGCTATCATTTGAGAATAACATATAATTAGATGAAGCATAACAGGCCAGTTTTGCTATATCCTTCTCTGCAGTCAAGTAATAAGAAAGGAGGGTCATTGTTTCAGCTGAATATAAACAACTATAAAGTTGTTCCTGTGCTTGGGATACAATAACTCTTATGCATAGGTACAGTTAAGAAAAAAATATAATATATACCACCAAAGAAGTAAACAGCCCTCGCTTGGAAATGCTCCAATGCAAATCCTGGCTGACTCAGGAATACACCTAATGAGAGAAGGAAAGGAGATTAAAAAAAAAGTCCTAAAAAGCTAAAGCGAGGAAAGCATAGGAAGGCTGTCATCAAATGGATAAGTGAATTATAAAACAAAGCCTTGAGTTCTTCCACAGTCAGCAAATTGGGACAATTTTCCATAAGATCTCACTGCAGTGACCCTCAAACCGCCCTTTCCAACATGCTAATAGATCCATCGGGCGTCTAGGCATCAATCATGGGAATCCCGTATAGGCTAAGCACTGTCTGCCACAACGAGTTCGATACCTCACAGTTAAGTGAGAGATGACCACCAATTCCCCATCCCGCTTGCCCATACAGCACCATTCTACCAACAAAATAGATCTCTTCCTTTTTTTGATAGGTAAAATGAAATCTCTCTTCTTCAATCCATACAGGGTAAGAATATTCTTCTCCAGCACAGCCGTCCAGACAAAGAAGTTGTTCTTGAGGGAGCCTTGCTCATCCAAATGGTCTTCCATGGAAAAGAGATGTTACTGTGGGAAACTAATGCATTATAAAACGAAAACTTCAAACACCCCTCAGATGGATATGCTCCAGCATAACTTATCTACACCACTCTATCACTATATGAAAGCATACAGCCGAGCATAAAAAAGGTAAAGTAATCCACCTCCCAATCCTGAATCGCACATGTAAACACCATTTCCCATTGAGGAGAGCCATTGGACAGCTGTAAATTGCTCGGCGTCGATGCTTCCTTGGCCCTGGCAAGGTTAAATAGATCCGAGAAAACTTCTTTGAGGGGCTGATCTTTGCACCATACATCATACCAAAACTTCATCTTGAAACCATCGTCCAATTTTTCGTATATATTAGATTCTACTCAGAAAAAAATAAACCTTTGAATAAAAACAAAAATTTGACCCTATTAAAATCCATCACCTAAAGCTATAAAAAACTTGATGTATATATTTTATACATTCTACTACAAAAAGCTCTAATCAATAGAATTTGATGCATCTTTTTTCCCTCTTCGCAAGTAAAACCAAATTAATACACTATAAGCGCAAAGGACAAACTCATGTACACAGGGAATTTACAAAAGCAAACATCAAACAAAAGCAAAGAGCAGGAAAACGAGCACAAACCACTACAAATTCATAATTATTTATTTATTTATCAAAAAAAATCATAATTACCTACATTACCAATATAGTTATCAGAAGCAATCTAATATATTATTTATGAAATTATATCATATAGCCATACTACTAATTTAGTTAAAAAGGTACTGCTCTCTGATTACTTACAAGGCTACAAGACTTGCTTGTGTAGACCCAAAGTTTTAAGAAAAACATGAAATACTTCCTACTAACCAAACAAGACTCCCAACCAAAGAACCGATAAAATAGAAATTCTAAATAAAAAAAATTGCTAAAATAACCATATAAATAGAATTTCTAATATATAGCATTTAAAGGGAAATTAATTAGTGAATCTCATGCAGGCTTCGAAACTCTTCACGTCAATCCTCTAACAAGCTATCCCCACCACATAGACAATTAAGATAGGTCAACTTGTCTACAAGGTAAATGTAACACCCCAAACCCGGATGGTCTGGAGACTTACTACCTGTCTCTTAAGAACTCATTTTCCAACACAACTAAAAAATGAAACTCAAATCTTTAATAGCAAAACTCAATATCAAGAGTTCTAAATAACCACATTGAAAACTCCACAAAGTCATTACTGCAGCTAAAATAAACTAAGGAGTCTGTAATCTCCCGGTAGTCATAACAACTCAAATCAATAATTTAATAAATCTTACTGAAACCCAAGATATTAATAAAACTCAAAGACATTAAAGCTAAGAACATCAGAAGTCCTTCTTCTACCAACAACTCCTCAGCTTAAACACAAACAGCAATCTAATCCAGGTCCTCATTTGGACTCTCCACATCATCTGAAAAATATTATAATGATAGGGGGTGAGTTATCAACAATTCAGTAAGCAAAAGTCATATGCTAGCGTGCAAACATGAGCATTTACAAAGTAGAGCATGCAGAACAAAATATTTTCCAGAGTTAACATGCAGAACAGAATATATTTTCAAAAGTAAAAGAGCGATGGTTTTAAGACAAGTAAAAACTCATAGTGCTTTGGCATAACATAAACTGAATATCATCATCAGATCAAAACAGAGCATCAAACAGAGCAGAGACCATGTTTCACCCCCGTGGTAGGGTTGTGCTAACCCCGGTAGCCAAACCAGGCAGAAACAGAGGTGAAATCTTACTTTTATTCTTCTCAGAGCCCCGAGTGTACACACAGGAAAGACCACAATAAAACCACTTTGTTTCCAAAGTGGGCACTCAGAGACAGAGAAGTTGGTACCAACCCAAACAGAGCAGAGCATAACAGAGCAGAGCAAAGACAGAGTCAGATACGAAAACCAGTACACCATGCCAAAGATTTTCAGATGTTATATCAAAATAATACAGAGTACCAAAACAGAATCAAACAGTTTACACACGCTGAACACAAAAGCCAGAACATCTTTCTAAATAAATGCACAACTTTTCATATTCTCAATATCGCTCTTTTTCCAGATTTCAGAAACCACATGACAGAATTTAGCTCATGTCTACACAATGTATGTCAGAACATATTTTTCTCTTTTTCGTACAGATTTCATGGAGTATGCAAATAAACGACCGAGGTTGTTTTTGTTTTTCCCAAGTTCTCATTTCACCACAAAAATATGCAAAGTTTTCAGAAAATCAACCTCAGTCTCAATAATTCGTGTAAGGCCAAGCATCAGAACCCCGCTTACCTGACTCTTGCAGCGTATTATCTAAGCCTTGAAAATGACCTCTATTAGTCTCGTCACCTATTCATAAAAACAAAAGAAATATACACCGAGTATTAAAAGACAAATGGCATAACCTTATCTAATAATTAAAACCCATAATCCCAAACCATATTATAGCAAAAAAATAGCTTACTAAGCCAACCATGTAGTAATCTGGACAGCCCTAATTTCAATCCAAAATACCATATACTAATCGTAATATTTACTAAACACCCTCCAAAGTCAACGTCCAACACCAATAATCAAAAATATAAACCCCACTTCAAAGGCCCCTAACTCCAAGCAATTCTCACAACTCAACCAAAACTACAACAACAATGTAACTCCAAATAATTTAACCTCCACTCCAAACGATCGTATAGAGAACCGAACAGTACAAAAACAGCCCCTAATCAATTCCAAAAAATACTCGGTTTACTGCTCAACCAACCCACAATAATCCACAATTCTAAGACCATTCCAACACAAAGTGTTTGCTTACCCACAAAAATGTCTGAGAACTCACGAACAACACTTTCAAGTATTTCATTGAAGTGAAATAAACTGCCTTGAAGTGAAAGTGTGTGTGCGTACGTAAGAGACCAAAATGGCTTACCAACGAAAGTTAAAAATCTCTCATAATGGCTTCATTGGTTACACGAAAAGCCAGAACCGAAAGCCCAAGAACCAGAAACCACAAGCAACAACTAGGACTGTAAGTGATGAAACAGAGAGGGTCGACTGAGAGGGTTTAGTGCAGGGTCTAACATGAAGAATAAAAGAGAGGGAGAAAGAGATACCTGTAGGCAGAAAAATCACCAAGTGGAAGAGGAAGAGCCGCGTATGAAGAGGAAAAAAAAAAAAAACCAACTGCCGAAAACAGAGGTACACGCTAGGGAGAAACCCAGTGATCTGCTGCCATGGAGGGAAAGATCGAAATGAGGAGATTTAGGCCATGTGATTCAGACACACGAAATCAACCCAAAGAAAACAAGGAAATGCGGTCAGCGAAAATGGGTTACCTGTGAAGAGAATGCCTGCGCGAGGGAACCCAGAAGAAGCAGAAAAAGAAAAGAAACCGTAAGAGGAAGAGGGGGAGAAGAAATCGGGGGGAAAAGAAAAGAGGTTGAGGAAGGAAACTTACCTCCAAAACGACACTGTTCGCACGCCTCCAAGGAAAAAGGGGCTGGGCCCTCACGCACGAACCGGCCTCACAAAACAAAACTGGGCCTTACAGTAAATCAATTTCCAAGAATCTTAACAATAAGCGAAATGTTGGATAGTGAACATCAGCTGGGAAACTGAAGATAGACTTTTAGATGTATGCACCTTCAAAAGAAATCTAAAATATTTTTTTTCATCATATTACCTATAAAAAAATCTAAAATATGTTTTTGAGCCAACCTCCGGTTTGGTGTAACCACAACTGAAGTTGTGTCAAACTTCCAATTTTAGTTTTAATGCCCCTCACAATTATCAAGTTTTATTCTGTTCCGAATTTAAGGTCCAAAGTGTAAAATCATATTAATTTTATTCCAAAATGGTTTCATCAAGGGGTGACACCTTCTAGACTTAATGCTTGTAGCTAGCAAGTGCCTCGATAGCTGAGTCAGATCAGGGATTCCAGGTGTGGTCTACAACTTGATTTGGAGAAGCCGTATGACATTGTGAATTGGGGCTATGCCTTTTTCTTGTACTAAGGAGATGTGGCTTTGAGGAGAGATGATGTGAGGGGATAGCACACCGTATTTCTGCTATGCATTATTCAATTTTGATAAATGGCACTCTCTCAGGTTCTCACTAGACTTGCAGCAAAGGAATCCTTTATCCCCTCATCTTGTGTTCACCAGTGAATGCTCATTTTTGCGAGGCTACCCAGGATCATATCCATCATTTGTGTAGTTTATACCTTTGCTTTAAAGCTGTTTCTGGACTGAAAATCAATTTAGGCAAGAAAGAGTTGGTACCAGCTGAATTGGTAGACAACATTGGTAGTTTGACATTTATTTTTGTTGTGGGTATCATATCTACCAATGAAGCATATGGGTCTTCCATGGGGGGTGCTATTTAAGGAGAAATCCATCTGGATGGCGTTTTGGGCAAAAGTGGCAATATTTATCCGCAGGCAGGAGGCATACTTTAATTATGAGTACTCTTTGAGTCGCTCAACTTTCCTATTTAGCGTCTTGAGATGCTTAGAGGGATTTCTTATAGGAATGAATTCAAGTTTCAAAGGTGCCATTTGAATAGTGAATTAAGAATAGATGAGTTGGATAAAAGTTGGAAGTTGAATAAAATATTGTTAGAATATTATTTTTTAATATTAGTATTTTTTTGGAATTGAAAAAATTGAATTGTTTATTATATTTTGTGTGGAAATTTGAAAAATATGTAATAATGAAATGAGATGAAACATTTTCACTATCCAAAGATTCCAAACGGGGACCCTAATCTAGCCATCAAAGGTAGCACCCAAGCTTCTCCAAACAGTTTGTGGGAAGAAAAATTGCTTTTATCAATAAAGCGTTGGTGGTGAAATGGTTATGGAATTCTGATGATTGATGGTAGATGCAAAATATGGTAGCATGTGGGGTGAGTGGTGACCATATACAGTTGGTGAGCCTTATGGAGATGTTGGTATGTTGGCAAGAGTTCAAACAACAAATTCTGATAAAGTCTCAAGGCCTTGGTTAGTGAATCTGCAAGATTATCACAAGACTCAACATAATCCACGTTTATAACATTTATAACACCATCAATCAAATGAGATCTCACAGTACTGTGTTTACTTCTTATGGATTTGGATTTACCATTATAAAAACGGTTTTGTACTCTACCAATTGTAGCAGTACTATCATAATGAGTTAATATGGGTGGAACTGGTTTTTCCCACAAGGGAATCTCATGTAATAAATCTCTTAACCAATTCGCTTCCTCACTTGTTGAAGCTAAAGCTATAAGCTCAGCCTCCATGGTTGAGTTAGCAATAATTGTTTAGTTTTTAGACTTCCAATGTATAGCACCACCACTCAAAGTAAACATATAACCAGTAGTTGAAAGAGAATCACCTGATAAAGTATTCCAATCGGCATCACTAAAACTTTTGAGTATAGTAGGTATTCCAAGGCATGACATAAATGTGCATGCCAAAAACTTAAAGAAGAAAGCATATAAACAAAACCATTTGATGCTTTATTCTCAAAATTCAATTTAAACATTACATCACAAACATAGCCCTTGCCCACAAAAACTCCATTTTTTTTTTTTTATAACCGTGGGTGTCCAGGCCAGCTTGCGCGCACCTCAACTAATCCCATGGGGCCCTGAAGTTAACGACCAGATAAACCTCCAGTGGCCCTAAAGAGACTTGAACTAGTGATCATTGGAGAGCAAAATCAAGGCCGGACCAGCTGAGCTACCCCTCAGGGTTCACAAAAACTCCATTTTTCGTAATAACATATTGATCAGATTCAATAGTTTGTTGAGCAAAAAACCCAACATCAAATTCTTACTCATAGACAGTGTATAGAGCACATCTTTGAGCGTCAATATACATCTAAAGGTGAATTTCAACTCAACCTCAACACTTCCAACAACCTTGATTTTATTTGAATTACCAAGCATAATAGTTTCTCTTCTTCAAATGGAGTATAATTTTTTAACCAACCTTTATCATAGTATTGGCATCGAAATCAACCCACCGCCCTTCAACAAATCGAACCATGTTAATGTCAGTAATCATTGCCACAAATGGTTCATCAGTTATGTTAACTTAAGCATTATTTTCTCGCTTTCGAAACTTGCAAATTCGAACATATTGCCCACTTTTGTCGCAGACAAAACAAGATGAATTTTGTGAAGAGGGTCCTTGATTCTTACCCTTTTGGCTTGGAGAGCGCTTTTTGTGAGATCTACTAATTTTTTTAAAATTCTTTCTTTGTGGCTTCAAAAAACTACTTCTTGAAATCTAACCCTTGGGCAAGATGTCATTTTCATAAACTACATTTACCTTTGTCGCGAGAACATATGAGACGTTCAACAGGCTTACATAGAAAAGCACATTGCACTTCCATCTTTTGAAATTGGATTCCTTGGAATGGAAGAGCTTATTGAGATCTCCAAAGCTTTCCGTGCATTTTTCGATTGTAGGCTCCATCTGAAAGCTCCTTAAAATTATTAGTAAAATACACAATAACGTAATAAAAATTACAATGAACTTAACATTCAAACGAAACCAGTTTGGACTGAAGCACGGAAATCTCACTCTCTTTAAGGAAATTCAAGCCCTATGCGGTATACAAAATTTCAAATGAATCAGTGCAGCATACCTCTTATTGACTTGCATCCTCTAGGATACAACAGCCCAACTAATCGTCGTATAGCTCAAACCTACTCTGCACAAGTGGTTGAGCCTAAAGCTATACTAAAAGAACACCTCTTTTTTGTCTAGAAAAAACTCTAAAAAATGTATCTACATAAATTTTTGTTTCTCTTCTCTAAAAATGTTTCACTCTCTTTCGAAAAAGAATGAACACCACCCTACCCAATTGAATTCCAACGGCAATTCAACAAAAAAGCAATATAATGAATAGTAGATGTTTTAATCAACCAACGGCAATGGGCAATTAAACAGCCAACGTTTTAATACCCATAAAGCACTAAACGTTAAGAATTTAATAATCGCTTGCAGACACGGTTACACACTTGAATTCAAAAAGAAACAAAGCCGTATAAGTCTAACTCCAAAATTTAAGAGAGAACAAATTTAAGGAAAGCTTCGCAATGGTAATGATATTAAAAACGTTACTAATAAGTACTATTTATTAAAAAGAAAAATTCTAGACACTCACACCTTGCACACCCACTTAAAAATATGTGATTTTACCTTTTTTCCACATAATGAAAATAATTCCAGACATGTTTGTAAGTAAAATGGGATAAAACGATAAAATAACTTATTTTTAAATGAGTGCAGGGTGTGGGGCTTATATGTAGTACTGCTCTATTAAAATATATCAACACCCTTAATTCTCAAACACTCTCACAAAAGCAGAGGAAAGAGTTAACAGCGAATACTAAGGTACCAATAAAAGAAAAGATTGATCAATCCTATCACTTCAAGAAGGAAAACATTTAAAAAAAATGGATGCATCTAACCTCCAGCTTCTGTTCACATCTCTTTTTCAGTACACAAGAAATATTTCAACTCCTAATGTAGCTACGAAGAAGGCATCCCGCCATGCAAATCCATATCTTTTCTACCACTGAGTGCTACAAACTTATTGTAAAATAACAACAAGGGACATTTATCTATCAAATTCGAACCATCGTAAGCTTCTTTGAGAAAAACAGTACTTCTTGCACCTTTATTAGTGATGTAAAACATACCATGATGCTTTATCAAGCAAAGCAATAATCGAGACGGTAACAGATACTCGGAATAAAATGCATCCAACTGGGCAGATGTCATCCTTTTCTCCATGGTCAAACTGAGGAGCTCATGAAGAACTGCCACCACTCGTTTTCGAGCCTTTGGATCTTTAGCTTCAAATCTCCTAGCATTTAAGTACGGAGAAGGAAATTCCATTTTCTGCCACTTCTCAAGTTCCGCAAGATAACTCATGTTTGGCCTGAAGCCAGCTGGAAAATTCAATCTAAAAGCGAATGGGCCTTGATAGTTACCGTCTTTCGAGATTCTAACCTTTTTTTGAGCCCCGGCAAAGTTCATAATCCCTTCGCGTGCTAATCTTTCCTCACGGGCAGTGACTGCCAGTAAAGAATCCCAGTTTTCCAATTGAAGATAACCCTTCCCTTTGACTTCCTTCACTGAAAAGATATCTGGGTATTTTGGGATCAATGACTCCTTGAAGTCACTCGGCAAACCCAATTCAGACTCGATGAATTCAATTTTTTCTAGTGGTACCCGACAATCAACTGATAACATTAATAGTTTCCTTAGATTCTTAACCAGAATGGGTTCCATCATGTTTCTGGCTTCAGCTTCGTCATTTGCAATCTTTTGCGCTTTGCCAGTAAGCCTAACAGAAGGTGGTGTTGTGCTACCGCCATCAACGCGGAATATTGACGGATACTTCTCAATGACAGTCATAAAATTCCATTTCTGAACAAACCCAACTTGTTTTTCAAGGTCTCTGAGAAGGAGCGAATGGTGCTTTTGAGATTGGATGATAGATTTGAGCTGAAGGATTAAAGATGGCTTCTTCTGCAAGTCCATTACTTTGTCAAGTTCATGAACTCTGTGATAGATTTTCTTCTTGGGTCTTCTTCCTCCACTTGATTTGTGATTCACTGGAATCAACATACAACTATTCTTTAGAGCATGTTTTGTATGCACAGAAGATTTGCGAAGCTGGTTTAAGCTCAACGACATGCTTTAGTGCATTTTGAGAGAACAAAAAAAAAGGTGTCTCTGGAACCAACCGTCGAACACTCAGAGTGCACGAAAACTCTATCCTACGGAAATTTTCTCATTATAAGAATATTTTCCTTTCCTGTGCCGGTCCGACATCATGTCTCCAGCTTTGGTCATGCACCGAGCGCGGATACAGACTGGATCAAATCAAATATACCAAGATTGATAACATTATCCAGTTTAACCGAGCGGAGGAGCTTCTGGTGACACACGGGGACGCGCCGCGCAGGATGGCCGCGGCGGAGACCTAATCGCGAGAGAGAGGGACAGAGAAGAGAATGAAAGGGGGAGATAAATCTGAGAGAGGGAGAGTGAAACCGGACCGGGAAACCGAGAAGGATGAGAGGTGTGGTCGCGGCGAGGCGTGGTGGCGGAGGTGGCTGCTGGTGGCGCGTGAACTGCAGGGGCTGAGGCCGAAGGATGAGAGAAACAAAGGGGGGGAGAGAGAGAGAGAGAGAGTGAGAGAGACAGGGGGCTAGGGTACACGACGTTGGGTTGCTACGCCGGTGGCTGGAGGTGGCGCTGGCTTGCGAGGTGAGCCACTGCTGGGGGGTCACGGGCTGGATGTGGAGGGAAGAAAGAAGGAAAAAAAAACAGGGGGAGGGAACTAAGGCGTCGATTACAACTTTTTTTTTTTTTTTTTTTGGTAAAAGACTTCATTCGTTCATATAACAACTCTAAGAGTAATGCTACATACAGTTATGGAATGTGTAAACGTCGTGCAGTCGTTTTAAAAAAAAGTGGGGTCCATTATTAAAAAATTAATTTCTTTTCATATGGGTCCCATATTTATTCACTTTTTTCAAAACAACTACACGACACTTGCACACTCACGACTGCAAATATCATTCTTCAAACTCTAATTACACATGAGAGTTGTCCAACCAAATATGTTGAGCAATAAAAGAATGAACATAATGCATCCACATTTCCACATCTTGTACTCTCCAAACAAGTCTTGCTTGCTCGTTTGGATGTTAGAAGTAGCTCAGCTCAACTCAGTTCACTTTGAGACCTCATTTGTCATCCAAACGCATTTTGAGCTAAGTTTACATCCGTAAAAGCATTCAACTCATTTTATATTGTAGACCGACATAACCCATCCCTGACTTTGCAAAAATTGCTGACTTCGTCTTCTAGTGATTCCTGTGAAAAAAACAAATGAAAGGAAGCGGATAAAAAATTAAAGAAAAAGTAATAGGAAAAAAAAAACTTGAAAGAAACAGAATTGTAAATACTCTGAAGAAAAAAAAAAAAAAACCAATGGCTGCTCCAACTCCACGTTTTGAGTCTTTGACCATTGTTTTCGCTGGCATGAATGGCTGCAGGGCACACAAATGCAAAGTTTTGTTCTTTGCTGTATTTGGCGCCGGAAGAGGAGACTATTTCGATTTTTCTTGTCAGGTAAACAGTATAAAATAATGGTAGGACCCATTTCTTTTACAACTTCTCATAAATATATATACACTCATCTTAACATTCAAACACACTTTAAACTCATCTTAAGTGGATCCCACAAAACTCATTCAACCATCTCAACTTACTACTATTCATAAAGAACTCAACTCAACTCAATTCAACATCCAAACGCAACCTAAGAAATGAGCCATTTGATTCCCCATGCGTGAAACATGTTGCACCCTAAACTCTTGAAACTGCTGAAGCATTCTCTTCATCTCATAAATGAGGTTTCCTAACACTGATAATGACTCCCCTTTTGTTTGTAAGGCCTCCACTAATATTAGACTATCACTTTCTAGGATTATCTTAGAGAAACCCATTTGGGAGCTGAACTGTAAACCTTTAAATATAGCTAGTAATTCCACTGATTCAGCTTCCAATACCTCTGGTTCTGATTTACAGACTGCCATGATAACTTGGCCATGTTCATCCCTTACCACATCCCCCACACCTGCCTCTTGATAATCATAGAACATTGTCCCATCCACATTGAGTTTGAAAAAACCTGAGAGAGGAGCATTCCAACAAGGAGTAGGTTTCGAACCTGGAATGTTACTGATAGCTAAAACTGGAGGCTGAAGACTCAATGCATGATTGATAACAGCTTCAGAATTCTCTTTTGATTGCTCATAAATCAACTTGTTACGTCTATACCAGAAAGCCCAAGCAATGAGAAAAAAATCTTTCCAACTGTGATAAGTCACCTGTTTCCAATAACTGTCTAGCTTTACCTTTAACAGAATCAGTAGGATTAAGAGTATTTATTGCAGGCATAAATATGTTCCAAGCAGCAAGAATATCAGGACAGTTAATAAGTGCATGAGTGAGATCTTCATTATGGGACCCACATAATTCACATTGAGCAGGTTCCACAATCTTTCTTTTAAACAAATTGTGTTTAGTAGGTAACCCATCTTTACAAGCCCTCCATGCAAAGATCTTAATCTTTTGAGGGATATGCATTTTCCACAGATTTCCATAACTTCTTATCATCATTTCTTGTAGAGTTTTCTGGTGCGTCCTATGATTTCAAGACTGTCATGAACCTGTATGCACTCTTCACACTAAAATTTCCACTCCTCTCATGTCTCCAGAACCTTACATCTTCATACCTACCAGGGCTTAGCACAATCTTGAGAATATCAACAGCAATGTTTGGATTGAAGAGGGATCTAACCTGTTGAACATCCCACCACCTCGTGTATCTATCAATTAGGCTTGCAACCTTCACTGACATGTCAGTCCCTTCACAGAGAGCCATCTTAGATTTCAAAGCTTGATGTCCTGGTACCCAAATGTCCTCCCAAATTCTAGCAGTGTTCTCATTCCCAATTCTCAGTTGACACCCTTTCAACGGGATCTTTCTTGCCTCCCATATCCCTTTCCATGCATAAGATGGGTTAAAGCCCAGTTTTGATTCAAAGAAAGAGCAGTAGGGAAAATACTTAGCTTTGTAATTTTGATGGAGGAGGGACTCTTCATTCTTTAAGACCCTCCATGCTTGTTTAGCAAATAGAGAAGAGTTAAAACATTTCAAATCTCTAAACCCCATTCCACCTTTTAATTCTTGGTTCACAAAGCTAACTCCATTTGCGCCAGTAAATTTTCCTCTCCTCAGCCCTCAGTCCCCACCAAAACTAAGCCAAGAGCCTCTCCAAGTCTTTACATAAACTTGTTGGCAATTTAAAGCAACTCATTGCATAGGATGGGATTGAGAGAGCCACTGCCTTGATCAAGATTTCTCTTCCACCTATAGACAGAAACTTATCTTTCCATCCCTGCAGTTTCTTCCATACTCTCCCTCTAAGTTCAGCAAAAGCTATATTGTCTTAGATTTCCCCACAATAGGGGGCAATCTCAAGTATTTCTCATATTGTTGTGTTGAGCTTCCCCCACCCCCCCC
Organism: Juglans mandshurica; assembly: GCA_022457165.1. NCBI lineage: Eukaryota > Viridiplantae > Streptophyta > Magnoliopsida > Fagales > Juglandaceae > Juglans > Juglans mandshurica. The sequence continues at coordinate 24,120,664 of CM039619.1, read as the reverse complement.
ACCCCCCCCCCCCCCCCTCTCCCACATTGATAAGATGTTCCTTTTCACAAGTTCTGTTACATTCTTACTAAACAACACTAAGGTTTTATCTTTATTGATTTTTTGTCCAGATGCCAATTCATATCTATGCAATAGTTTCTTGATATTTGTACTTGTATCCACCTCAGCCTTACAGAAAATGACTGAATCATCTGTAAATAGTAGATGATTAATTCTAGGAGCACCCCTACACACCTTAATCCTTGGCACTGTTTGAATTTCATCAGCTTGTTTTAGCAACCTAATTAGTCCCTCTGTATAGAATAAGAATAGGTAAGGGGACAAAGGGTCCCCTTGCCTAATTCCTCTAGAATGTATGATAGGACTAGTAGGTGCTCCATTTATCATTACTGAAAATGAGACTTATTTTACACACTTCATGATAATTCCCACCAATTTGCTACTCAACCCCAACCTCAACATGATCTCTTCTAATAAATCTCACTCGACCCTATCATAAGCCTTTGACATGTCCAATTTCAAGGACATAAACCCCTTTTTCCCCTTTCTCTTCTATTTTAGGAAGTGCACAAGCTCATATGCTACTAGAACATTATCTGTGATTAGTCTCCTTGGTACAAATGCAGACTGTGTTACAGAAATAATGGAGGGAATAACTCTTTTAAGTCGATTTGTTATAACTTTAGAGATTAATTTGTACATGACATTGCACAAACTAATTGGTCTAAAGTCAGGAACATGAATAGCATTCTTCTTTTTAGGGATTAGAACTAACAAAGTATGATTTAAGGCGCTCAGGACATACACCAGTATTCAAGACATTAAGGATTGCTGCAGCAATATCACCACCAATGACATGCCAATATTTCTGATAAAAGAGAGGGGACATATCATCAGGGCCTGGGGCTTTGTTAGGATGTATTTGGTTTAATGCATAAGTCACTTCTTCAGCTGGAAACTCCCTTTCTAGCTCCAAATTCATCTCAGGAGTGAGTTTGCTTTCCATCCCCTCTAAAATATCCAATGCACCCATTTTTGAAGAGGCTGAAAAGAGTGATTTGAAGTAATCAATTATTAGTTTGTCCCTTCTTGCTCCTTCTCTCCACTGGCCTTCATTATCTTGAAGTTTTGCTATATAGTTCATTTTTTTCCTCTATGAGGCCTTAGAGTGAAAGTATTTAGAGTTTTTATCTCCACTTTGTAGCCATAATACTCTCGACCTTTACTTCCACAACAATTCATCTCTTTCCAACTAGAGTTGGACTTCCTTGCTGGCACTATTAAGATCCTCAGCTCTTGCACAGTTAGGGTCTACACTTCCTGCAAGGTTTGTAATTTTTCCGTTGCTGAGGCTAGATTTTTATGGACCAAACCAAAGCATATACGATTCCAATTGTTCAGCTTGTTACTGCACTCCTTAACTCTTCTCATGGCCTCAACCATGTTCCCATTACCTGCTCCATCTTGCCACACACCTTTTTATGATTTCTTCACAATCTTTATGCCCCACCCATATTGATTCAAATCTGAACATTTTCTTCCAACTCATATCATCTAATCTTATTTAATCATTACAATTTTTTTTAATTTTCACATAAAATAAAATAAATAATTCAACTTTTTCAAATACCAAAACAAAAATAATATTAAAAGATATATTCTAATAATATTTTATTCAATTTTTAACTTTAATCTCATCTGATATGAACCCGCGGGAATGGAATCCCTTAAACCCACAATCAATTTGAAAACTCCCCAAGAAAGCCAAAATCAAGTCAATGGATGGAGAACCTAGACCCGATGAGAACCCGTTTCAAGAACCTAGATTATATTAAAATCTAGACCAGTTGAAGAATCCGTCTCAAGAACCTAGATTATAAAGGAGGAACGCCACAAAGGTTGTGATTTACCTTTGATAAGTTCAAAAGTTCAATCAAGAACAAGAGGAGTAAAACTCAACTCACAATGAATAAATTCATCGAATTTCATCAACTGATTAAAATGAGGCTAGATAGAGTATTTAAAGCAAAACCTAATGAAACCCTAGCCAAAATAAACCCTCATCTTCCAAAAGTGCCCCTAGATGAACAGTGCCACGGCTACAATGCGACGCTACAGTAACTCGACTACAGTAACCCTAACTCTAGTTCAATAAAATAATAACTTTCCCAACATGCCCTTGCATAGGCCCCCTTAAGTGCTTTCCATAATAAACTCAATTATTCTAAACTAATAAAATAAGTTCTTTAAATGAATTAACTAAGTTGAAACCCTTCAAGAGCCCAAAGCTTTTAAGTTTTGTCGTTGCCTTCTTCCATAGCTGATCAAATGAATCAAAACTAGATCTTCATCCCTCAAGCCCCATCTTGAATGTTGGGCTCTTGTTAAACTCGTCCCAAGTGGATTACATCAATCCTTGCATTGTCTCATTGATCTTCAAGACTAGGTTCATCTTGGTTCCCATCATTCCCCTTCTCCTCAAAAGGATTCGACCTCGAATCTCCACCTGGATCAAAGGGAAAATGGTTTGTAACATTGAAAATAGTATACACAGGATACTTACCTGGAAGATCAATTAGATATGCGTTTTCATTAATTTGTTCAAGAATTTGGAATAGTCCATCCAAGTTACTCCTATCATCAACTGGTAAAGACTTTAAATCTAAAAGAGGAAATGGATTAAGTCTATAAACAGTTTCAATTGATGAAAATTTAGTAGTAGCATGAACACTCCAATTATATGTAAACTCAATGAATGACAAACAATACTCCCACAAATGTTCATGAAGCACATCTAAAGTCTTCCTCGAACCAAAATGACCACTCCAATATGTGAACTCAATGAATGGCAAATGATACTCCCGCAAACGTTCATGCAACAACTCAATGAATGGCAAATGATACTCCCACAAACGTTCATGCAACACGTCTGAAATCTTATTTTCACCAAAATTACCACTCTAATTATATGCAAACTCAATGAAATGCAAATGATACTCCCGCAAACGTTCATCCAACACGTCAATGTATGGCAAATGATACTCCACAAATGTTCATGCAATACATCAATGAATGACAAATGATACTTCCACAAACATTCATGCAACACGTCTTTGAATGGCAAATGATATTCCCACAAACATTCATGCAACACAATAAAAGTCTTCCTTACACCAAGGTTACACAACAAACAACCATATTTATCACACACAAGCAACTTACGCATAAAACTAGTAGGCACACAAAGTCTATTCTCTCTAAACAAGTACCAATTTAGTTTATGCAAGTTACCAAATGATGCTTTCTCACATGTTCAATACACACTAGCAAAGACATCATCATTAGCATGCAATTCCTTATCATATTCAAGTCTCAACAATTTTGCATCTAAAATGAAGACGACATACCTTTTTGCTAAAGCAACAATCACAAAAATTTTCATACCTTGTGTGTTTTTGAATATATGAGGAAAAGTCTCAAGATTCCTCCTCCTATTGGTCACTAATTGATCCCACAAAATAATCGCATAATCAGTGAACTCATTTACAGCCAACTTCACCTTCTTCTCCTGAGAGTAATTATGACAATCAAACACCAACTCTATTCTTTTCTCCCACTCTAAATAAATTTCAGGGTTAGTTCTACCTTGGAATGATGGTATTTTCATTTTGATGCTCCCAAGGTTCTTATCTACTCTATCTCGACCCCCTGGGCTTACCCTAAGTCCTCTTCCATGTCTAACTCCTTTATGTCTACCCAATCCAACTTCAGATGTTAGGTCATCCTCATCCTCACCATACTCTCTATTCTCGTACCCATTCTCAATACTAGGCTCACGTCGCCTCCTATCTCTCCCACTTTGCAGATTTCTAATCACTACTTCTTGATGATTCATACTATCCCTCACTTCACCCAACACCAAGTTCAACCGCTCAAACTGTTGTTGCATGACTTGCAACACAAATGATGAGTTATCTGCCATCCCCTTTGGTGATGAGCCACTCCGGTGAGACAATGTAAAGTGCTGTACAAAAGAATGTCAGTGGAAAACCTCTCGCACTCCCTTACGTGTTTACACTCGAATAATGACACTCCACTCGTGTTTCACTCTTAATTGATTTTTTTCCGATAATAGTCTCACACTCTCTTACCTTTTACCTCAATAGTTTTCTCGTTCAAGTTATTTAAGAACTAGTTGAACTAAATCAAGACAATAATACAACCTTGTATTATTCCAACCAGTAATATAGATCCAAGAAACAATGAAGGAATAAAATGACACGAGACTCAAGGAATTTATACGAGGGAAAGATTATTATTAAACAATATACCAACTAGAAAGATGTATTCAGCCCCTATGATGATAAAGCTCAATCAGCAAGTGTTTTCCTTTCTCTTTGTTGTAACTATGTAGCAACCTTTAAATATGCTACATTTTCTTATCTTCTTCTTCTTTTTACTTTTTTTTTTCCTTTCTTTTCTTTTCTTTTCATTTCCTTTCCTTTCTTTTCTTTTCTTTTCTTTTCTTTTCTTTTCCTTTCCTTTCTTTTCTTTTCTTTTCTCTTCTTCTCTCTAATTAAATCATAAACAGCAACAATACTCAATTATGAAAATCAAGCAATTGAAATCAAGCACATAAGAATTAACAATGAAATAAAAGAGAATCAATGGAACGACACTCTAATCAATTGACAAACTTAGAGATGCAGGAAACCCTAGAATTTTGAAACCCTAGGTGATGCAAATTTCAGCCAAACCCAAAACCCTAAGAATTTCAGCAGCCTACTTTTTGGTTCTATTTTTTTTTGTAAACCTAGAACAATAAAGCCCTAGAATCAAAATTAAAGATACCATAATTAAAAGATAGAATCAGACCTGATTGGAAATCTTGCTCTGAATATCAAATGATATGTACCCGCGGGAATGGAATCCCTTGAACCCACAATCAATTTGAAAACTCCTCAAGAAAGCCAAAATCAAGTCAATGGATGGAGAACCTAGACCCGATGAGAACTCGTTTCAAGAACCTAGATTATATTAAAATCTAGACCCGTTGAAGAACCCGTCTCAAGAACCCAGATTATAAAGGAGGAACGCCACAAAGGTTGTGATTTACCTTTGATAAGTTCAAAAGTTTAATCAAGAACAAGAGGAGTAAAACTCAACTCACAATGAATAAATTCATCAAATTTCATCAACTGATTAAAATGAGGCTAGATAGAGTATTTAAAGCAAAACCTAATGAAACCCTAGCCAAAATAAACCCTCATCTTCCAAAAGTGCCCCTGGATGAATAGTGTCGCGGCTACAGTGCGGCGCTACAGTAACCCTAACCCTAGTTTAATAAAATAATAATTTTCCCAACATGCCCTTGCATAGGCCCCCTTAAGTGCTTTTCATAATAAACTCAATTATTCTAAACTAATAAAATAAGTTCTTTAAATGAATTAACTAAGTTGAAACCCTTCAAGAGCCCAAAGCTTTTAAGTTTTGTCGTTGCCTTCTTCCATAGCTGATCAAATGAATCAAAACTGGATCTTCATCCCTCAAGCCCCATCTTGAATGTTGGGCTCTTGCTAAACTCGTCCCAAGTGGATTGCATCAATCCTTGCATTGTCTCATTGATCTTCTTGACCCATTTGGAAGTTGCAAATGATCTTTAAGACTAGGCTCATCTTGGTTCCCATAATCATCTCATCTCATCTATAAAAATAAATGAGATCAGTTTTAAGAAATTGATATTCGCCCTACATTTTGGAGTTGATTTAAATGAGATAAATTCACTGAAATAAAAAAAATTTAATAGAAAATAAAATAATTGCAATTGGAAATACACTAAATTTTAAAACCAAACTTTTTATTTTTGATCTAAAAATAATATTCTTCATCATAAAATAAAATTATGAGTTGTAATAAATATTTCTAAAATGAAATAAAATCATTTCAATAAAATGAACTACCAAAAATAAATTTTATTTTCAGGGCTCTAAAATTTAAATAGACTTACTAGAAAGTTAGGTTTGGTCCAATAACACTAAGCTACGTTTGGTTCTCAAACTCAGTTGAGCTCAACTAAGTTCAGTTTAATTTTAAGCTAAGTCTAACATCCAAACACCCAACTCTCAAATTACTAAACTCATCTCAACTCAAAACCTTCTTACACGTGGGACCCACAACATTTTTCAACTTAAAACATCTTTATACATGGGACCCACAATCTTTTTCAATTTCCCATAAAAAGTATTAAATTCATCTTAACATCCAATCACACTTTAAACTCAGTTTAGTGGGCCCCACATAACTCCCTCCACAACTCAACTCACTACTATTCATAAAGAACTCAACTCAGTTGAACTCAGACAACATCCAAACGCAGCCTAAAAATACCTCATTTAAAATAATTTTAGACTTTTTTCCTCTCTAGGTTATCCCACGTAGAGGTTCTTTTTCTTCTCTAGTGCAGGTTTTCTATTCGGGCATGATGGAGGAGAAGTTAGAGGTCCTTTACCAACGCCTGAAGTTGACAGAGTGCGAGCAGAAGGAAATTATAGTGGAGACACAGAAACTAGAGGATGTTATTACTCGGGGTGGGAAGTGTTTGATGGTTCAACATTGACATCAAGGCACTACAATAAAGAAGCGTTGAAACAGACGATGAAGAAAATATGGAGACCTGTGAAGGGTATTTAGTTTAGAGATTTGAAGGCAACACTGAAGCTAATTGAGTTTGAGGATCTCAGGGATAAGAGTAGAGTTGTGTGTGATGGTCCATGGTCTTTTGATAAGCAATTGGTACTGATCAAGGAGGTAGAGGGCAATCAACCAATTCATCGTATACAACTTACTAAGGCACTTTTTTGGGATCCGATTGCATGACTTCCTCTTAGTGCAAGAAATGAATACGTGAGCAATCTCATTGGTAGTAAGGTGGGACAAGTGGAGGAAGTGGATCTGGAGAAAGGGGAGATGGCATGGGGGGAATTCATGAAAGTACGTATTTAAGATTGATGTTACCAAACCCTTACTGAGGGGCAATATGTTAAACCTGAGATCAAATGAGCCAGTTTAGGTTCGTTTCTCTTATGAGAGACTCCTTGATTTTTGTTTTTTTTTGTAGTCGAATTGGCCATGGTCATAAAGACTGTGAGGAATGGCAAGGGGACAACCAAGAAAAGACTGAGATGGACAATCTCCCTTATGGGCAGTGGTTGCGTGCTAGTAACACTGGGGGACGGTGGGATAGATGTGAATAGAAAAACCAAACTGGGCATGCATCTTCGATTGGTACTCCTGCGAAGGAGAAACGAGTAGCGAATTTCAGGGGGACAGAGCAAAATGTTGGGAGTAAATCATGGCCCCAAAATTCTTTTGTAACCGCTGAGGACTCGGAGTTGATAACGGAAGAAGATGCAATTCCACAAAGGGTGGAGGGAGAGCTAAAGATTCCTGAAACGGCTGAATACTCGGAGTTGATGATGGATGAAACTGTGATTCTGCAAAACATGGAGGGAGAGTTTATGGCACCGGGAGAAGGGGTGGGAATTTCAAATTCTATGAATATGGATCATAGGCTTGAGAGACTTGTGAAGGGAACTGGGCCTGGGGTGGAGAGTTTGGTCAACTCTGGGAGAGTCCATTGTCTTACTAAGCCTAATGTGATGGAGGGCAAGAAATAGAGACGGTTATCACACATTAACCAAACCTAGATGAATAAATCCCCGTTGAAGATTGGAAACAGAAAATGAAAACAAATTCTGGATACTGAGGAAGATACAGTCAGAGGGGCGAAGAAGCATCATACTTCGATAGAAACAAATGAGAATCAGAAGAATGTTCATTAGGAGGCAGTTGCTGGGTCCCAGCCCTACCAGACGCCATGAAAATCCTCAGCTGGAATGTTCGTGGGCTTGGGAACCCACAAGGCATTCGCACACTTCGCGATGTGATTGTGAAGGAAGGTCCCGACATTCTGTTCTTTCAAGAAACAAGGTTGAAGACTCAAGCAGTGGAAAATTGTAAGTATAAGCTTGGTTTTACTAATTGCCTAGCTGTAGATTGTGTGGGAAAGAGTGGTGGTATTGCTTTGTTCTAGAGTAAGGAAGTTGATATGGATATTCAAAGTTATTCTGCTAATCATATTGATGCCTTGATTAAAAATGTTGGGGTTAATAGAAATAACTTTTACCTTGCTGGGGTATATTGTCATCCTGAGGCTCATCTGCATTATAAGATTTGGGATATTATTCGCATATTACATAGTAGTAGAGGAGGGGTATGGCTGATGTTGGGTGACTTTAATGAGCTTTTAAGTTAGGCTAAGAAGTGGGGAGGGAGGATGAGACTTGAGAAACAAATTACTGATTTTAGAGATGTGTTGAATGATTGCTCTTTGAGAGATTTGGGATTTAGTGGGCCTATGTTTACATGGTGTAACCATGGAGAAGGAAAACAGTGCATTAGTGAGAGATTAGACAGGTTTCTTGCTAATGTTCAGTGGTGTGCTGAGTTCCCAAATGCCAGAGTATTTCATGGGTCTACAGCCTATTCAGATTGATGGGGAGACAATTCAGCAGAGGAGGCCTAAGTTGTTCAGATTTGAGGCTATGTGGGTAGGGGAGAAGGGTTGTAATAATATTGTGAAAGATACTTAGAAGGAAGTTGGTGATAGAAATGATATGGGAGCTTTTATGAATAAAATTTCAGAGTGTGGACAAAGACTTATGTGGCGCCCCCAGCCCCGCTTGGGATTGGATGGTGACTGAAATGCCGGGACATGTAACACAAGGCTACACACCCCATGTACATGACAGATAATATGTTATGCACCTAAGTACACTAGCAGTATGCAATAACATAGCAGTAGAGAAATAGTAAAGGTCGGATAAACTAAGCAACGCGATAAGCAATTCCAAAGCACATGGCATCATACTAATATCATATCCCAACATTGCCCAAAACATAAACATGTATCATAAAGATATAACATCCCAAAATCATAAAGTATAGTTTAAATCTCCCAAAACACGGGACCTCCTCAAAACATAGTTCCACAAAAGTTGAGGTCTAAAACCATAAGTCCTATTTCTCTTTCTTTTTTTTTCCCACAAAATAACATAAGTTCTCGTACTCTTCAAGAGGGTTCGGGTTTCACACGCTTTTCCAAGGTCTTATCTTTGTCCCGATTTTTACGCCGCCTGAATTCCACAATGAACTCAAGTATTCCAGAGATCTCCGGGTCGATGGCCTCGAGTCGCTCTAGGATGGAGGGCTCAGACTGACTTACAGCCATTTTAGGCACGATCCTTTCCGGAAGAGAAGGTGTCGTTCTCTTTCTCTTGGTCATGGTCGTCATCTACTACACCTGTCACAACTTCTACCATTCCGGTTGGAGAATGGTAGTAGAAACTACCACAATGAGATTTCAAGAAATCTCAGTAAGTAATCACACAACATACCACAGTTAACACAAGCATACAAGAGGTATATCATGAAATGTGTGCATGGACATGTACTTGACTTATGCCTTTGACCAGAACTTGACTTGTAAAAAAACTTAATTTTTCATAAAAACTTATTAACTTTTCTTATTCACGTGATCTTAATCAGAACTTGCCTTTTCAGAATATATTAGAAGATTTGCATCGAGTGATCCTTATCACATAAGCTCTTATTCTTGTTCAGAGGGTGGACACAACACGGTTCCCCTTAGCACCGCGTGTTCCTGCTAGTTACCGCACCATCAATAGTCTGTAAGTCGTGATGAATACGTCATAAACATACATTCATATTAACTCGACCTTACTTCGTCGGGTTACATGCCTTATGCACCCACTAGCATTAGGCGCTTCCTCGCTCCGGCATTCTTTGAAAATAATCCATTCGAGGCTCGTCGACGGTACTTTATCGACCCAAGGGTTATCACTCTATTCTTAAACACTCCAGAGTAGACATAGGAGTTTCACTAGGACATTCCCCCGCCCTAGCACTTGGAGTCGTGATAAAACTTTTAAACCCTTTTTTTGAAAAACACTTTTTTTGAAAACACTTTCTTTGAAACCATTTTTCCCCAAATGCATCTGACATAAGACTTATAACATGCGTATTTACACTTGACATATGACATATGAAATGTCATGCATGAAATGCCGTGCATGAAATAACCAGGCATAACATGTTCATTTCATAGCATGATAATATAAACCATATAATATATCAAAACACATACATGGACCCATGAAAAAGGGCATTGGCCGAAACATATAGATGCAAAACATGAAGATTCATCACTTAAACATGCTACTTTTTCAAACATATTTGCTTAGAAATCAAAGCATATCGAAACGAAGCATAAAATCATGGTGTTTGACCGAAATCTGAAACTTCTAAGACATGGTGTAGTCGAATCATCAAGTAACACAAATCAACCACAAGGTTTTCATTAAAACAAAAACATGCATTGAACATTTTTGTCATTTTCATCTTAAAACTGAATCATACATACATGTAATATTCATATTCTAAGATCATATAAGCATATTCAAACCAACAAACAAGAAATAGCAAACAAAGCAAACATAACAATGAAAGGATTTACACACTCATATACAAATATTAATCAAGAGTAAGTTGACTGTATACTTACAAAACTTCACGTAAAGAAATACTAGCAAGCTGTAAATCCAATATACTACATTAGAAAGAGTATCTAAAAATCAAATTTCGTGTTCTTCAGTGTGTGAGGATTTATAGGGCATCACTTGATCTTAAACCACTCGGCTTTTAGAATTCTTAGGTCAAAAACCCCTTTATTCCATTCGTGTAGTAAAAAAAAAAATACATGTGGTGATGGAAAACATGGAGGATGAACTCCCCCCCCCCCCCCCCACTATTCAGCTTCACGGGTTTCTTAAAAATCCTAAGTCATTTTCCAAGAAATCGGCAAAAAGTGTGTGTGTGTGTGTTCTATCATTCTCGAAGTCCAATGAGATTTGAATCTCATTTTTAGGTTAAGAAAGTGACATGTGTGTGCCAAACTAAGAGAAAACCGATCCTTACCTTGTCTATCCTTGATGGTGCCGAAATTCTCTCTCTTGAAAGGATCCTCCTTGTTTGGTTGGAAAGAAAATACAAGAAAGTGAGAGAACCTTCAAGTGAACATGTGAGAATTGTGTGGAGAGAGTGAGAGTTCATGCAAATTCTGAAAAATGGCAAGAGAAAAGCCCATAGGCGTATACCCCTTCCTTTTTATAGTAGTCTCCTCACTTCTCTCCTTGGTTGCTTCCAAAATCCTTGCATGGATGACAAGTGGCATAGGTTTCTTCTTCCCCTTTCTCTATTGCCGAGAATGACTCTTAGAATTCCCCACTTGAATTGCATTGGGAATGAACATCTTGGGGGTGGCGTGTAGGGTTTCTCCTTCCTTGGCCGAAATCCCCTTCTTTCCCCTTTATGCCCTTTCTTTCCTTAAGCAAGTGAATCTTTCTTTAAGGGTATATTTGTCAAACATCTCATGCCTCTTCCTTTTCCCAGCAAGCAACCTTTGGCATGGATAACAAGTGGCATTGGGCATGTGCCATTGCCCTAACCGTCCACTGCTTCTTCCATTTCCCAAGGTTGATGCTTCATCTTCCTAGTGCTCCTTCCCTAGGTGACTTCTCATGTGCCATTGGTCTAAAAATAATCTAAGTGACAAGTGGCAAGTGCATGGGGTGCTTGGGAGTGTGTTAGCTGAAACCCTAACGGCATATTTGTCCTTGATACAAAAGTCCCTTCATCTAATCTTCTAGAAGCTTAGTGCATGCTTGACACTTGGCAAAAACCGACCAAATTCGAAATCCTTTGTGCTCCCCTTCGGTTCCCATGCAGATTTTCTAGAAAAGCTCTATTTCTCTTCCTTAGGCTTCCCTTCCTAAGAAATCTACCTTGGAACTTGAATCTTGAGCAAGACAAGGATTTAGGCGTGTGGGAAGATGGGCTAGCCGAAAATCCCTTAGTCTTCCTAGGTTCCTTTTGTCCCTTGATTCATCTAGAAGGTTTCTGACAAGTTGACAAGTGGCAATTCCTCTAGGGTAGGCGTGCAAGCCACTTCTTGGTACTTTCCTACACTTCTCTCTCCCCTTATCCCACTATCAAGTCTAGATTCATAGTGTAACACATACATGACACATGGCACTAATGACTCAAATTTGGGTCATGGGCCTAAAGCCATTGGGCCTGAGTTTCTAAATAGGGCCAAAAAGTACAAGGTAAATCTAGGGTCACTCCCCTCTTGGGCTCAAATCACTAAATCAAAGACTCTAAGGCCTTCCAAGTAACTAAGGCTCCTAAAATGCCATGGCAACCAAGAATGAATTCTATGGGCCATGTTTAGACAAACTCGGGTCATCACAACTTCAAAGGTGGAATCAGAACCATTTTGGTAGAGTCAAACAAAATTTGAGGAAGGCCCAAAAAAGACTACAAGATCTGGAAGTTTGTGATCCTAGGGGTACTGATAAGGAGGCCCTTGCTGCTGCTAGAAAAGAGGTTCATTTATGGTTGGAGAGGGATGAGCTGATGTGGCGTCAGAGATCCAAAGCTTTGTGGCTAAAGGAAGGTGATCATAATTCTAAGTTTTTCCATGCTAAAGCTACAAGCATGAAAAAAAGGAATCATATTCTTAAAATTCAAGATGACAATAGAGTGGGGAAGAATGGGGATGATAGGGATCAAGTTATTCTGGATTCTTTTACAAAGTTGTTTACTACTGCTTATCAGAAATGGCCTATGGAGTTCTTGTTCAATTTTAATGGAAGAGTTACAAGCCAAATGAATGAGGGGTTAGTTGCAAGGTTTTCTGAGCAAGAATTGGTACAAGCACTGAAGCAGATGCATCCTTTGAAAGCTCCAGGTCCATATGGTATGGCACCATTGTTTTATCAAAAGTTTTGGCCTGAGGTTGGTGGAGCAGTTACTACAGCTATTCTGAAAGCTCTGAATACTGGTGAGTTTCCTACTGATTTGAATCACACTTTTATAACATTGATTCCTAAGAAGAAATCCCCTACAAAAGTGGCTGAATTTAGACATATTAGTCTATGCAATGTTGTGTATAAATTGTTATCTAAAGTCATTGCTAATAGACTTAAGAATGTTCTCCCTTGCATTATATCAGAATCACTGAGTGTTTTTGTCTCTGGCCGTCTGATTACAGATAATTTGCTCATTGCTTATGAATTAATTCATTTTTTGAAGAACAAAAAAGTAGAAAAAAAAAAAGGCTCCATGTCCCTTAAATTAGATATGAGTAAAGCATATGACCATGTTGAATGGGGTTTTTTAGAAGCTATTATGATGAATATGGGGTTTGAGAGACAGTTTGTGAATTTGGTTATGAAATGCATTTCCACAGTTTCATATTCAGTGTTGATCAATGGGATACCTAAGGGTCCTATCATATCAACTAGAGGTTTGAGACAGGGGGATCATTTATCCCCTTATCTCTTCTTTTTGTGTACTGAGGATTTGATTTCTTTATTGCATAAGGTTGGACTAAGAACAGAATTTCTAGAATCAAGGTTTGTAGGGGTGCCCCTCGGGTAAACAATTTGTTGTTTGCAAGAGCTATTGGATGATTATAAGAAAGCCTCTAGGCAGAAGATTAATAGGAAGAAAACCTCTATGGTTTTTAGCTCTAATGTGACTAATGATGTGAGGATTGAGATAATGGATATGTGGGGTGCAACCTGTGAACAGTAGCAGTATGAAAAATCTTTAGGTTTGCCTCCAGTGGTTGGAAGATCTATACCTACATATTCCATGAGTTGTTTTATGTTACCTTCTACACTTTGCTTAGAGTTGGAATCTATGATGGCTAGACTTTGGTGGGGTCAGAATAATGAAGAGAGGAAAACCCATTGAGTTACCTGGGAGAAGATGTGTGAGCCTAAAGCAAAAGGGGGCCTGGGTTTTAAAGATTTGAAATCCTTCAATCTATCATTACCTGCTAAACAGGGATGGAGAATCCTTAATGATCAAAACTCTCTCTTACACAAAATATAAAAGGCAAGATATTTTCACAAAAATAGCTTCTTTGAATCTAAATTGGATGGAAATCCTTCCTATGCATTGAGAGGAATTTGGGAGGCTAAATATTGGCTGCTCAAAGGGTGTAGATGGAGGATTGGAGATGGGAAGACTACCAAAATGTGGAAGGAACCTTGATTCCTGGTTTTAGTGATGCTTCCTTGGTTGTTACTGATGCTGATGCACTGAATGAGGAGGATATTGTGAGTGCCTTACTGGACAGGGACAGTAACTGGTGGGATGTAGCAAAAGTGAGAGCTCTATTCAATCCAAATGCCTCTTTTGAAATCTTGAAAATCATTACATGCCCTGGAAATCAACCTAATAAATGGTTGTGGTCTCTTGAGAGAAATGGCCTTTTTTAGTGTGAGAAGTGCATATAAACTAATCAGGCAGGGTGTTTAGAATTATGCGGCATGCTTTGATTAGTTGCCCTTCCATTAGACATCAGTGGAATATATTTATGCCTGTTATGCAGAATGTGAAAGAAACAGGTTCTATTTTTCAGATTGCTTTGCAATTCCAAGCTACTGGTAATATAAAAGCTTTGACTAGCTTTTTCTCTATAGCTTGGGGATTTTGGTATAGGCGCAATAAGAAGCTGCATGACCAAGTGGTACTTGAGCCGAGGCAAGTGGTGGAGCATGCTCTTTCTCTTCAAGGGTTGTTCTCAGCTACAAAACAGTGTCCCAATACAGAGATTAAGAAGTTATGTAGATTGAAACTACCTCCTATTGGTTTCTTAAAGTTAAATGTAGATGGGGCTATGTTTCGAGATCAACATAAAGCTGGGATTGGTGCAATACTGAGAAAAGAGAATGAGAAAGTTGTTATGGCTTTAGCAATAGGGGTGGGCAGCGAGGCCCCGCACCCCGCCCCCGTCTGCCCTGCCCCCGCTGGGCGGGCAACCCCGCTCTGCCCATGCGGGGGCGGGGCCCCCCGCCCCGCATCTAGAGCCCTTAGCGGGGGCAGCTGGCGGGGAGGGCCCAACCCCGCCCCGCATTTCCCCCACCCCACCCCTGCTTACATTTTTTTATATAAGCAAAAATATATATATATATATATATATATTTTACAAATTGTGTATATATAAATAAATATTACAATTTGTTAGACTTGTTCACAAAATATGCACTGGCAAATTTAAAAACTACATGGTTTAAAAACTAATATACTACAATTTATACAAAATATGTACTAAAAAATTTAAAAATTACATAGTTTTTAAATTATAGTCATATTTACAAAATTTAAATTTAGAATTTGGGTCTAAAAATGTATTTTTAATGATTTTTAGACTTAGAAATAATTTTTAAACCAAGTCAAATGTAGTATATTTTTTTAAGTAGACAGAGGCGGAGCGGATTGGGAATCTGCCCTGCACCCCGCCTACCGAGGCGGGGTATGTGATACCCTGCTCCTTCTTCTTACGTACGATCCTTCCTTCTTACGTACGCTTCTCTCTTTCTGACGTAAGCAAATCCCGAAGGTAGAGATTATGTGATCATCTGCCTTTCTCACTAGCGACTGCGAGCCACGTTATGCGTGTTGAACCATGATGGCGTGTCTCGAAAGATATCGTGTGACTTCTAAGGCACGCCCAATGTTTTAAATATGCTGAAAACATTTATAAGGAGTATTTCCAATGTTATTGAATTAAGATTTGATCTTAAATACGACAATCATAATATTCTTGAAGAGCTCCAAAAATATTATAATTGCCGGAAATCATTTTAATATTATTATTAAAATGATTTCAATTATTTAAGATATTATGTGATTTAAATTATGTTGAGAACTTTTATTAAATTAAATGGTTTAACCCTTTTAAATATGTTAAGTGAGACTTCATCATTTTATTAATGATGAAAAATATTATTTTATAAACTAAAGTTAGTTTAAAATAATATTCTACCTTAATTCCTCTAAGTGCTTTTAATTAAGTTAATATTTACGCATGTTCAAATCAGTGTTTTAATCCCTCATCGTTAGATCATTGCGTAGACCCCAAGACGAAAGGACTGGGTTAAATACCCAGACCCCCTCTCTTTCTCCCTCATTTCCCTCAGCTCCCTCTCTCTCCTCCCTCTCCCAAGCGTACAACGTACGCAGACTCCCTCTCCACGCCGAACGGCTTAAGGCCTCAACCCCGCGCCGTCGTGCGCCACCAGCTCTCACCGTCAGCACCACCTATTGCCCATCACGTCGACGAGCTCAACCATGGCAGCCCATCCCTCTCACGCTCTCCCTTTCTCCATTTCAAAAGTGCACAGCCCGTATGGGCTTGGTGCGCGTAGCACCGCTGTGCGCAGCCCTCCAACGCCACCACCTCCACGACAGCTTCCTCTACCACCGACCACCACTCCCCAGCGAACTCAGCCCCTGTTACACAGCCACCTTTCCTCCGTCGCACACACGCACGCACAAGGAGACCCACGCACGGCTTCACCGTGCGAGGCCCCTAACGCCGCCGTGCGCAGCACCCACGGCCACCTTGTGACACCATGGACCTCCTCTCCCCTTCCCCAAGCTCCTCCACGTGACCCACGGCCAGAAGCTCCCTCCTCCACCTCACGGTTCCCCTCTCACGCACGCACTGGTTGCACGTCGTGCACCACTATGCACCGCCACCCACGGCTGGTAACCACCACCTCTAGCCTCCTCAGGCAGCCACCAAACCAACCCAACCTCCCACGGCCCCGATCTACCACCCACGAGAGCACACTCTCTCTCACTCTCCCATGGCTTCTCCTCCACGGTATGGCCAGATCCGCCATCGTGAGCCACCGTGGCGCCACCTCGACGCCACCACGAGATCCACTGCACCTCCCTTAGCCAAGCCCTAAGTCCAAACCACCACTTTATGTGGTGGGTAATCACTGCACGTGATGGATAGTCACTGCATGTGATTGACCGCCATTACACACGGCTAGAGCCACCGTGTTATGCTCTTCACCGCCATCACAAGGCCACCACGAGCCCTTCCAAGACCACACCTAGTTATTCAAACGCCCAAATGGTCCCCGTACGTGAGTTAGCCGCCACGTACGACTCTTCCGACATCATCAGCTATGACGGTCAACGAGCAACGCACGGGTTATCCCGTCGATGGTATAACTCTCTATCATTTGTTAATTATGTTAGATATTGATTAGTTGACTAGGTTGTGGACTGTGCTGTTAGTATTAATGGAGTTGTGTGATGAAGTGTTAGGCATTCTGTGTAGCAAAGTGTTGGGCTTATATGTGTTGTATGGAGGTGCATTGTGCCGTGTAGTGTGCTGTGAAGTGTTGGGTGTATTGTGAAGTGTTGTGGACTGTGCTGTGTAATGCAGTTGTGGGGTTTGTGCTGTAATTATGGAGTGGTTGTGATGTGCAGTGTAGTTGTGGGGCATGTGTTGTTTGGATGGCGTGGTGTTGTGTGGAATGGGAAAAATACACGCTGGTTGTACTTTGTATGTGGCATAATGTGAGACAAGGAGAGTATATGTAAAATATACCCTCCTGGCATATGGTAGAACGGGATGAGTACACGGAGAAGTGTACCCTGTGGGTAGTGCGTGTAAAAGGAGTACATGTGGAATGTACTCCATGTGGTGGATTGATGTACCATATGGCGTGTATGCCATAATGGTAATGTGGCATGGTGTATGTGGAACAGGAAGAGTACACGCTGAGTGTTCTCTGTGTGGGGTATGATATATGAAGGGGATGTATGTGGAATGTACTCCGTATGGCGGATATGCCATAATGGTGATGTGTATGTGGAATGGGACGAGTACACGATAAGTGTACTCTGAGTGGTGCAGTGAAGTAACGTTTATGGAGTACGTGTGAGGTGTACTCTGTATGGCATAGTATGTATAAAGGGAGTACGCGCGGGGTGTACTCCATGTAATGGAGTGACGCACCATATGGCAAGGATGTCATAATGGTGATGTGTCGTAGTGTGTATGAAAGGAGTATACGAGGAGTGTACTCCATGTGATATAGTGATGTACTATATGGCGGGTATGCCATAGTGGTGATGGAGTATATGTGGAGAGTACAAGTGGAATGTACTTCATGTGATGGTGAGATGCACCATATGGCGTGTATGCCATAGTGGTAATGTGGCATAACGTGCATGGAGTATATGCAGAGTGTATTCCATGTAGTGGGGTGATGCACCATGTGGCGGATATGCCCTAATGGTAATGTGGCGTAATGCATGTGGATGGAGTACACAAGGAGTGTACTCCATGTGATATAGTGATATACCATATGGCGAGTATGCCATAGTGGTGATGTGACGTGGCATGTATGAAGGGAGTATACGTGGAATATACTTCACGTGGCAGCGACACTCCGTGTGGCGTGTCGTAGAGATAAGGATGGTTATGTGATTGATGGGCGTAGAGCGTGATGGATAGTGTCGGGGAACTGTGGAACAGTGTCCCGAAGTAGTTATGGCATAGCCTGTAGTCTGAGGTGGCAAGTGTCACCGTGATGGGCTTATGGCTAGGAGTATGCACAAAGTAGCGGAACAAGTACAAGAGTGCGCAGTGAAAGCATGACTGAGGAATGTCACGAAGTGACATGACTACTGACAGTCGTGCTGGTGATGGGCGAAGTAGTGGAACAAGTGTAAGAGTACGCAGCGGAAGCATGACTGGGCAACGTCACGAAGTGACGTGGTTACTGACAGTCGTGATTGCCATGTGGTGAAGTGGTAAGATATGAATGGCGTAATGGGAACGTGACAAAATGTCATGTTGTGTCGGGAGTACGTAAGGAATCGTACTCGCGATGAGTTAGGAATTTATGTACCAGAGTGTTGGGTAACTCGACAAGGTCACGGTGTAGCTTGGGAGCAGTCTCGAGGTATATGACGTGGCATAAGACATGGTTATGATTGGAGTCTTGTCGTATTAAGTGTTGGGATGAACTGTCAAAGAGACGGGTAGCATGAGGAGCCATGCTAGCCGGGTTAAGAGAAGATTGGTATCGGAGTATGACCCTTGTCCCTCGAAGCTGGTGATCAACGTGTTATATATGTTGATCTTAGGTGATAAGGGGTAGAATACATGTGTAGTCTGGTTAGACACTGTGCCGGATGGATTCACCATATATAATGGATAATCTATCCTGAGTATAGTTACACGGTGTTTAAGCCTCAAAGTTGGCTTAGAGCCGTATGGCTTGTCTGGATGAGAATGAGGATTTGTATGGGCTAAGATGCATGAAGAAAGTGACGGGTGTACTGTCTAAGGATGGGATGCGTGACTTAGTTGGTTTGAGTCATGCGTCGGAATGAGGTTAATAAGAAGAATGAGACAGAGGCCTTAGTGTCTTAATCCTAAGGTGAATCATGAGTTCACTTTAGTGGATGAGCACTCGAGGCAAGACCTTGAGTTGGAAGATGGGGTGACCGCAATGGGTCCCCGAAGGTTTTAATATAGTAAAGAGCACGTAAGTGCACGGGATAGAAGGAGAGTGTTCCAAGTATAGTGTAGTTCTATTTATAGTTCAAGTTGCTTATGTACTAGATAGAGAATGACGTTAAGGTTATGTGTATGCATGTAGGTTGCCATCTGACAAGCATGAATGGACTGAATGACATGCAAGTAGCATGGAGTCCAGGTAAGTGTTATGTTCATACTCTTCTAGAGTTTTCAAAGATACAAGAAACGTTTTTCCTTTAAGATGCTCACGAAAAAAAACGAAAGACGTTTTAAGAAAGAAAATACTAATTGTTAAAAGGTATAAGTATGTACAGCCCCTCCTTGGCAGCCCCTTTTTACGCAACCAAAGTATTAATTGTACACATGTGAATGGATGATTATACGCTGTATCTATTATATGTATTTTCTAAGAAAATCCATAAACTGATGAAGATGCATGAAGGGCATGACAACGGATGCTTTTGTGAATTCTAGAACCGACGCTCTCATGTGCGCCACGAGGTGACTCTCGTTGATGCCATGAGAGATGACGTTCAAAGGTGACGCTTATGGGATGCCACGAAAGCCGACGTTTAAGCCCATGTATGTTCTCATATGAAGTTTTCAAGAACAAACTGTTAAAGAAAAGATAGAACTGAAATGAACTGAAAGACGAAAAAACCATTTTCGGGCTTACGCCCCAAACGATATTTTCTCACGAAAAGAAATGTTTTCTCATGAAAAGAAAGGACAGTAAATGAAAGAAAGAACCGAACGAAAGCCTCAGCTCTTTCAAGCTGACATGAACGAACGAATGCATGAATGAAAAGCAAGAAAGAAATAAATGAAAGCATGAATGTATGAAGATATGTAACGGCCACATGACTGAAAGGAAAGGGTACCAATGAATGGGCAGATTGCAATGCCGGGTAACTAGTACTGGAAGTGCACCAAGTGCTGCCCCCTATAAAAAGGGATTCCCCACCCGTGGCCACGGGCAGAATCCGGGTCCAAAGGAAGACCGCTAACCCCAAACACACGGGGCGTAACAGTGTGTACTGGCCTATGAAAGTGATAAGAACAAATGGGTGTATGCACGCATGTACGAACGCACGAATGCACGAATCTTTAAGAAATGAAGGCAGTGACGGGGGACACTTTTTTTTAAAGAAAGGAAAGTCTTTTAAAAGAAAATCCCCGTCCAGTGACGTTTTCAAAAGAACTCACGTAAACATGCACGAACTCTTGCAGAAATGAAGGCACTGACGGGAGAAACGTTTTACGAAAAGGAAGCCCATGTTTAAAAGAGAGAAAAAACCCCGTCCAGTGAAGTTTTCAAACGAACGCACATAAGACACGTATGCACGCACGTAATAGTATGTACGAGTGATGAATGCATGAATGAAAACCTATATTGTTATATTTTTAACGGTATGAAGTAATGCTTACGAGTCTTTGACTCATTTTAGTTTTTATGCATGTCCCTCCCCCTCACAGGAACTGCTCGATCAGGACAAACACGGCCCATGGGGAAGAGCACGAAAGTCTAGGCACGAGTTTTAAATGTACGAGAGACCTTTTATTATAAGATTTATGTTTTCCGCTGTAAACCTCTTTTATTGTCAAAGCACATTTTAATCTATAAACGAGGATTCTCGCACCCTGGGTATGCAAGTGAAAAGTTTTAAATAGGAAGGTAATTCTCGTCGTCCTTTTATAAAAATATTTTGGAAAAAGTCCCACCATAAGGACGGGTGTTACAGGGTACCCCACCCCTGCATCCTGGGGGCAGAGAATGGGGTGAAGACCCCACCCATGCAGGGTGCTAGGAAGGGGTAGCCCCGCCCGTATGAAGCGGCTAGCACCCCTAGTTAGTAAGGCTGAAGTTGAGGTTTCTGAACCTGACGATATTGAATTACTTATTGTGTTTCGAGGCCTGCAATTGTGTATTCCTATGGGTATTAAAAATGTGGTGATTGAGAGTGATTGTCTGTTGATGGTAAGGGATCTTCAATCTTCAACAGAGTCTTCTTCAAGGCTGGGAGCATTATTGCAAGAAACCAAGAAGTTGATGTCTGTTTTTTATGACTTTCAGATTCAACATATGAGTAGAGTGGGTAATGAAACTGCTCATGGCCTAGCCTAACATGCTTGGGTTGTAGAGTCTATTGAGATGTGGTATAATGGTTTTCCAGATTTTATTTCTCAAGCAATTTGGCATGATAATTGTCTGTAAAACTCTGATTATTAATGTGATGATTCTTCTTGTAAAAATAATAATAATAATAATAATAATAATAATAATAATAATAATAATAATAATAATAATAATAATAACAATAATAATAATAATAATAACAACAACAATAATAATAATGCTGATGATGATTTTAGACTTTTAAAATATTTGAAAGATTTTAAAACGTTTGTCTCAATTTAAAAATCATTCTCTATATTTAAAATAAAATTTTGAAATTTAAAATGATTAGACAGAGCTCGTGACCAACTCGAGAGGAAAAATGAGCAATTGGTCACAAATTTTGTTATGAAAACTGCTATAAACATAAAGGATTCGACAAACTAATAGCCTCGTTTGTTTTCACAAAACTCATCAACTCATCTCATATAATCATTACAAATTTTCTAAATTTTCACACAAAATAAAATAAACAATTCAACTTTTTCAAATCTCAAAACAAAAATAATATTATAAATATATATTCTAACAATATTTTATTCAATTTTTAACTTTCTAACAATATCTTATCACATCTCATCTAATATTAACTCATCTCATCTACGAAAATAAACGAGGATTGTTTTTTATTATTCCCCATGCCCCATGCCCTACTCCCCCTTCCCCTTTTAGCCTTAGTTTGGATATTTGAGCTTTGAAAAATATTATTATTTTGTTTTGAAATCTGAAAAAATTGAATTGTTTATTGTATTTTGTTTGGAAATTTGAAAAAGTTGTAATGTTTAGATGAGTTGAGATTAGATGGTTTCAGTATCCAAACCAGGCCTTAGACAAAGGAAAAAATCCTGGAATTAGCCTGAAGTTTCAAATTCCAATGCCTTTTCTTTGTAATTCCTGGAAATAATTTGTAATTTCTTTACATTTTCCTTTCGTTTTCTCAACAATCAAACAGAGAACAAGCTTTTCGTAAAATGTTCACAAATGTGTGTATTAGGTACTGGCAACTACTATGGAAGCACCAGGGCATCATCAAGATGTTGCCTCACATTTCCTTTCCACCCATCGTTTCCTCCTATGGTACGAACCCAAAGTTGCAATTTTTGTGGGCCAATGATGGATGCTTTTTTGATGATTGTTGGTTCGACAATGGTCTCAATTGAGAACCCAATGGAAAACCTAACCCTAAGACATGGAAATATGGATAGAGAGAGAGGGAGCAGGGGAGGTAACGATCATAATGGCAATTATAGACTCGTTAACTCAACGGTTTTCTTCGAGCAAGTGACCGATGACTAGGCACAAACAAAGAACAGCCACGAATACCATTACCGAAACTGTCTATTCATGATCGCTCACAATGTTTCTTACATATTCAAACACCAACATCATTGTTGTTTCCGCTAGCTCTGTAGCAGTTCAAAGTGGGGAGAGAGAGAGAGAGAGAGAGAGAGAGATGTGTACCAGCTGGAGGTACGGGAATGACAACGATGAAAACGGCGTGGACTGTTTGCTGGAGCTGGCTCCGACGAATGATGTCGGCTATCTGTTAGACTACTAGGGACGAGATGTGAGTTTGCGACAAAAGGAACCAGGAAGGGAGAAAAAGTTTATTAAAAAATTTTATAAAGTTATAATATTATTTTTGTTTTGGAATATGAAAAAGATTTATTTTTTGTTTAGAAGTTTAGAAAATTTGGGAAAGTTGTAATGATTAGTTTAAAAGTGTTTGTATTTTTAAATGATGTTTAGGAAGGAAATAAGATGGGATGAGATGAAATTTTTTTCCAAACATCTCCTTAATCTTTGTACATAAATAGAACACAAAAAGCCCTAAGTACAAATATTAAACTAAAAAGAAATACAAACAATGGAGAGGGAGACTCCAACAAACACCCACAAACAAGTTGATTCTAAGCAAGACATAAGAAACAAACAAAAAATGATAAATGGCTACAGGAAAATGATGGGTCACTAGAACGATACAACGCACATTGGTTGCCAGTGGATTTACTCTGCTACACAGCCTTGATTAAGATGAAACATTTAGTCTCATAGTAAAGTCGGCTACAATCCGCTTGGTTCTATACTTAGCCTTGTCTCAAGGTTGGTTCTTAAATCAACTTGACGTTAGCAAAGCATTTCTGCATGGAGAACTATCCGAAAGGGTGTACTTAACCCAACCACCCGACTTTGAAGACCCCACTCAACCGAATCTTGTTTGTCGGCTCCATAAAGCTTTATATGGACTAAAACAAGCTCATCGCGCCTGGTGTATGAAATTTAGCAAGTATCTTCAGCAAATGGGCTTCACTCAATGTCCCTATGATACATCACTTTTTTTTCGGCGTCAAGGTTTAGATTTTCTGCTGCTTCTCATCTATGTCGACGACATTATTCTCATTGGCAACTCTTCTTCCTCCATGCAAAAATTTAATTCCCATTTATCTATTGTTTTTCATATGAAGAATCGGAATCTCTACTATTTCATTGGCATTCAAGTTGCCCGTGGCAAGAGGTCTCTTACCCTTACTCAATCACATTATCTTGTGACCTTACTGTAGAAATTTGGTTTGGACAGTGCCAAGTCTGTGTCAACTCCCATTGTCTCTGGTTCTCAAGTATCTGCTCTTAAAGGTGATATGCTTCCCTATCCCACTCTCTTTCGTCAAATGTTTGGGTCAATTCAGTACTTGATTATAACTCGCCTTGATGTTGCCTCCGTTGTTCATATTGTAAGCCAATTTATGTAGTAACCTCGTACTCCTCATCTCGTTGATGTCAAGAGTAGGGGTGGGCAGCGGGGCCCCGTTCCCCGCTGACCCGCCCCGTTCGCCCCGCCCCCGCCCATGCGGGGCGGGGGCTCCGGCCCGCTTAAGCCGGGTGCGGGGGCCCCGCCCGCACCCCAGGGAAGATGCGGAGGTGGGGGGCGGATGGGGCGAAGCCCCGCCCCGCTTAAGTTATATATATATAATATAATTAAAATTATATATATATATAAAAAACAAATAAGTAGAGTGAAACGGCGCCGTTTTGTCATAGACAAAACGGTGCCGTTTCACTTAGGACTAGTAAGTGCAGCCGCCCCTCAACTAATAGTGAAACGGCGCCGTTTCACTAGAAGTGAAATGGCGCCGTTTCACTTTTAGCTAAGTTCCCCCCCTCCCCCTCCCCCTTCCCCGCGTCTGCTTCCCTCATTTCTCGAACTCTCCTCTCTCACTCTCCTTTCTCACTCTCTCAGTCTCTGAGTCTCTCGCGCGATCTCTCAAACTCACGCTCTCTGAGTCAGTCTCGCACTCGCATCCACAAGCCTCTCTCTCTCAGTTGAATCTCCGTCTCGCACAAGCAGCACCACCGCTGCCACTTCTCCGTCTCCGTCTCTCACTGGGATTTCGCCGCCACTCAAAGGTAAGAAATCCGAAACCCATTCTTTTTTTTTTGGATTGGAGATTGGAGGAAGGTTGGGTTGAATCGGAGATGGAGGATGGAAAAATTGTGAATTTGTGTGCTGTGGAGAATTTTGTGCTTGTTTTTTATTCGTGTGTTTCTTTGTACTTGTTTGTTTGTTTTTGTTTGTAGATTGAAACCCCCTCAAGTTTAGGGGTTTCGGATTCAACCCCTAAAATTGAGGGGGTTTCAATCCGAAACCCCAATTTCAGTTAGGGGTTTCAATTGAAACCCCTAACTCAATTTAGGGGTTTCAATTGAAACCCCCTCAAGTTTAGGGGTTTCGGATTGAACCCCTAAAATTGAGGGGGTTTCAATCCGAAACCCTAATTTCAGTTAGGGGTTTCAATTGAAACCCCCTCAAGTTATGTTTTTCAATTTAGGGGTTTGAAGTTATGTTTTATATAATTATTTTACTATTTAAAGGTCCAATGTTAATGAAAATAATAATGTGATTGATAAGTGCATGTTTGGAATTATGTCGTATGTTGATTGATTTTTTTATTTTTTATTGTGTTGTGGAATCAGGAATGTCTTCTCAAAGAGATTTCACTGATAGCTCTCCCACCCCTACCAGTATCCCTGCCCCTTCCAGTACCCCTGCCCCAGAACCTAACCCTACTCCAACCCCTAGGAGTGAGAATACACCTTGCCCCACCCCCTAAGCCCACACAAAGTAAGAAACCTGTTTCCGTAGTTTGGCCTCATTTTACCAAACTAGAGGGTGGTGACCTCAATAACCCACAAGCTAAATGTAATTATTGTGGGAAAATATATGGATGTCACTATAGGAAACATGGTACATCCCAGTTAAATGTCCATTTAGAGGAACAATGCAAGAAGAGTCCAATATTAAGATCCTTAGTGGAGGTGGGTCAATCAAGACTAGAAATTGGACTGAAAAAAATGGCGGTTGGGAGTAGTGGGGGTTCAACATTGAAGGGGTTCACAAAGTATAATGCTGATCAGTGTAGAAGGAAATTAGCTCGTATGGTTGTCATAGATGAGCTACATTTTCAGTTTATGGATGGGAGAGGGTTCCAAGAATTTGTCCGAGAATTGGAACCCAGATTTATACTTCCTTCTCGCCACACTGTGGCAAAGGATATTAAAAATATGTACTGGAAAGATAAAGATGTTTTGAGGGGCCAATTGGCGGGTTTGGTAGTTTGCCTCACTACCGATACTTGGACTTCTATCCAAAATTTTAATTATATGTCTTTGACTGTCCATTTCATTGATTCTGACTGGATTCTTCATAAAAAGATTATCAAGTTTTGTCAAATAACTGATCACAAGAGTGAGACAATTGGGAAGGCCTTAGAGGCCTCAATAAAGGAGTGGGGGTTGAGTAGGGTTTTGACAGTTTCGGTTGACAATGCCTCGTCTAATGATGTCGCCTTGGGATATCTTAAGACTTATCTTAAAGAGGCAAATAAGACATTCTTGGGTGGTGAATATTTGCATGTTAGATATTCTGCACATATCTTGAATCTAATTGTGACTGAGGGGTTAAAAGATGTTGATAACTCGGTTGCACGAGTTAGATTGGCTGTGAAATTTGTGAGGTCTTCTCCTTCTAGATTGGAGAAATTCAAGATTGCTGCGAAGAGTGTGGGCATAACATCAAAGAGGGGTCTTTGTACTGATGTTCCCACCAGATGGAACTCAACCTTCTTGATGTTGGAGGCGGCCCAAGAATATAAAAAAGCCTTTCAATTATTGGGTGATGAAGACATTCAATATGTCAAATACTTTGATGAGCACGGAGGTTTAGGATTGCCTAATGATGATGATTGGGAGGTAGTTGCTACATTTGTTGATTTTCTCGAGCTGTTTTATGATGTCACGTTGAAGTTATCTGCTTCTTTGCACCCTACATGCTATGAATTTTGTCAACAAATATGTAGGGTGAAAGAAGAATTAGACATGTGTAGGGGTTCCAATCTAAGGATGAGGGGGATGGCATTGACCATGGGGGTCAAATTTGACAAGTATTGGGGAGATTTGACTAGACTCAATATTTTGTTATATGTGGCTACTATTCTTGATCCTCCTCTAAAACTTTCAGGCATGTTATATGGTTTGGGACTTGCGTATGATCAGGCATGGACTGATCTTATTGGTGAGATGGCCCCAATACCCTTCATAGATTTTATGATGAGTTTAATGCAATTAAGGGTGGTACTACATCTACTACACCTACACTTATCCCAACACCTCCTCCAGACACCGGGGCAACAAAGAAGCGTAGATTGGCATGGACGAAAACCCTCGCACATAATCCCACACTAGTCCATCAATCTACAGAGGTGGTTTCAGAGTTAGACAGTTATTTGTCAATGGATCTTATTCAAGAAGATGATGATTTTGACATTTTAGAATGGTGGAAGGTAGCATCAAAGAAATATCCCATCCTTTCTGAGATTGTCCATTGTATATTGGTCATCCCTATTAGCATCGTTGCCTCGGAGTCTGCCTTTAGTATCGGAGGGCGCATATTAGATCCTTTCCGTAGTTCATTGTCTCCTACAACTGTAGAGGCATTGATATGCACACAGAGTTGGACGATGAGAAAGGATATTTATGTTCCGGATGTGTTAGATTTTAAAGAGACCGACGAAGAGGGTGGTGATCAGTCTGGATTTGGACCATCTGGTAATTATTGTTTTTATTTTATTATTTTGATTTATTTATATTCATTTCAATTTCATCAGTATTAATTTTAGTATTGATTGTTGTAGCAACACATGAGACGACTCAAACGATGTCTACCTCCACTGCTATATGAACATATGCTCAAGCCTCAAAAGAGTCAAAGACTACCCATCCGGCCGCCCCAAATGTCACAGTCAAAGACCTAAGCCACTCGCATCTTTTTTTAGATTTTTTTAGATTATATATTTTATTTGTAATTTTGTAATGTTGATACAATGTCCCTTGGACACTTTTTTATTTGTAATTTTGTAATTGTTTAGACTTTCCATTTTATTTTTGTAATAGCTTAGTTATTATTATTATTTATTAGTTTATTAGGTAGTAGACTTGTAGTCTATACTCTATAGTAGTACTTCATTAGTCTTAATTATATAAAATTGTGTATGTATATATTATTTTCATTCATGAAATTTTTTTTAACTCTTTTTTTTTTAAAAAAACACAAAATTATATTTTTATGGGCCTAAAATGGCCCAGAAGCTGTTTCTAGGCCATTTTAGGCCCATTACAATGATTTTTGGGCCAAAAAAGGCCCAGAAAACTGCTTCTGGGCCTTTGGCCCAATAGCGGTGCGGGGGTGCGGACGGAGGACCCCTTCCACCCGCACCCCGTCATCCGGGACGGGGTCCCCCGCCCCCGCACTCCGGGGGCGGGGGGCGGATTAGTAATGTGGCCCCCCGCCTATGCGGGGGCGGGGGGCAGGGTGGGGGCTACCCCGCCCCGTATGAGGCAGGTAGCACCCCTAGTCAAGAGGATTTTTCGTTACTTAAAGGGAACTCTAACTCACAGCTTGCATTTTACTCAAATCCCTCTTACTACTCTCACTTGGTATTGTGATGCCAACTGGGCTGGCTCCCGCGATGACCGTCACTGTACGACCGACTTTGCCATTTACATGGGTTCGAATATTCTATCATGGGATACAAAGAAACAGGCCACCGTATCACTCTCCACGGCTGAAGCAGAGTATCGTTTACTTGCGACAACTACTGCTGAACTAATGTGGTTTGTGCATCTTCTCTCTTCTCTTGGTTACAAGTTGCCCAACCCAACCTTATACTTTCATAAAATCAGTGCCTTGAACATGGCAAGAAATCTGGTCTTTCATCATCAGACCAAGCATATTGAAATCAACGTCCATTTCGTTCGAGAACAAGTTGCTCGTGGCATCGTCTCTATTTCTCACATTCCTAGCACAAATCAAGTAGCTGACATATTTACCAAATCTTTGTGCCATCTAAAGTTCTCTCCTAACCATAGTAAGCTCTGTGTCAGTCCAATCCCGCCATAAGCTTGAGGGGGAATGATGAGACAAAGTCTACGTAATTCATGCCATAATTCCTTCTGTAGATCTTGTCATCTACCAATTTTGTAGACGATATACCAGTTCATAATTTCCATATAAGTCAAATGTATATATGGTAGCTTAGCTGTAAATGTCAACTCTTAATCCTATAAATCTATATAAATCAATACAAACTATGAACAAGGCATTGAGCCTTTACTTTTACAGTTTGGGAAGTGGAGTGGCCGTGGTGGTTCCAACGTAGAGTCACAGTGCTCTTTTTTTATGGGTGCAAAACATAGGGTATTAAGACTACGGCTTGGTGGTGGATCCGACATGTAGGGTGGTGCAACCTCGACATGGTGTCTTCACTGGTTTCGGGTTGTAACCGAGAAGGTGGTGGCGAAGTGTTTCTCACATGGTGGAGGGGAAACTAACATTGGTGGTCATTTTCTCGGCAGCTTTGGTGTGCGACTGGTTGTTGGCCGTGAGGAGCATCATGCGGTGGAGAGAGGTTCACAGCTGGGCTCAGGGTGTGGCTTCGTGGTGGCAGCATGGATGCTTGGCTAACGTGATGATGGTTGATTACCTCTACGTTGGTGTTGGTTTACCTTCTTCTCGACCTAATCTGGTGGTGTTTAGAGGAGGGAGGTGCCTTAGTGAGGTGGCTAATAGCTTGGTTATGGTGATGGTCGAGAATAAAATCTTGGAGAAGGTTGCTTGCTGTGACGAGAAAATTGTAGAAAGAGAAATATAAATATGTTAACAATTACAGCACATGCTTTGAAGAGTCGTCCGGGAGAGATGGAGAACGTGGGAAGTTTAAAGTATCCCACTATCTTTTTCCTTTTATGAATAATAATAATAATAATAATAATAATAATAATAATAATCGGATTAAAAACGAACAACTTATTAAAGACATAAAACTTGACAATAGTAATATATTAACAATAAAAAAAAATTATACTATTTTAAAATATAGTTAAATAAATAAGATTTATTATATGGTCTAATTTGGATTCCACGTGATACAAGCCTTAATAAATAATAGCTCATAAGCTAATTTGAAATAGCCCATTAAATCTAATTTAGACCCAATAAGATTATCTATATCTCGACCCTAGAAATATTGGGTTGGGTTGATACAATTGGTGACTCCTAAGAAGAACTATCAGATGCACAAATGAGAATTGAATTAAGGTGCGGCTTAGTAAACTTGAATCCCGACCCATGAAGCTTATACCACTTTTTTTTTAGTATGACTTGTCATTCCACAATGGCTACAAATAAGCATCGCATGACATTACACAGGTTTGATACTTGTCTAAAATGACACTCCAATTACCACTTCATTTTAAATTCTATTAGTTAGCAAGTTCTATTCTATTTGAAACTAGTCATACATATACATACATACATACATACATACATACATACATACATATAATATATATATATATATATATTATATGTATGTATGTATGTATGTTTATTCCCTACAATTAATACTACACGCTAGAGTCATGTATAACAATGGCTCAAAGGTTCAAATTGTATCTCAAAATCCTAAAATTGTCTCATTCACTTTTCCTTATTTCCATTGATTGTCTCATCCGATCATCATTGACATCATGTTCAAAAAATGACGTGAACAACAATATTATGCGGTTATTTCTATTTAGTATGAAAGATCAAAAGAACATTACGCATAGATCCATTCTCTGCAACTGTTTGCACCTAAAATAATTGAAACTTTGATATAATAATGTAAGTTTGACATACAATGTGGAGTGTTCCCCATTCCTCTGGATATGAAATTTAAAAGTAAATACTCGGTTATATCGACAGTTTAGTTTGCATAGATTCAAGAGGCAAATATCCGCTAGTTGGCGTCAGGAAGCCATGGCCACCAATCTAGCTCTAAAGGTTACCTCAGACTGTAAGTTGGAATGTGTTATAATTGAGGAGGATGCTCAATCTGTGTACTCTGCCATTACTACTAGGATTGAATGATGTGCAAGCAAATTGCAAAGCTAGGAGCAACTGGTCATTTAGAGTCTTACTTCTGCTCTACTCAGCCATCCCATTTCATTTTGGCAAGATTTTCAAATTGTATATTTTTTATTTGCCACGATGAGACTTTCACGATTGTACTGTTTTCCTGAATTTCATAGTCACTGGTTTTGTCATTGTATGGATCATGAAAAGTGTGTTTTTGTTGGAATTTATTGGTTTTAATACAATTTAGAGGCACCATCCTTTTTTCTTAATAAAACATATATAATATTTACAACACATACAAGTATAATACATGCATACGTCTTGTTTGGATTCAAAAATCATCCCAAATTTTCAAACAAAATATAATAAACAATTCAACTTTTTCATATTCCAAAACAAAAATAATATTAAAAAATTAAATTCTAACAATATTTTATTCAACTCTCATCTCAACTCAACTCACTATCCAAACCTCCCTTAGTCACATCAACAGATGTATAAACAATAGTTGGCTCATTACAAGTTTGTAACAAATATGGATTTGTACAAAGTTGAAATGAGCCAACTAATGTTTATTCGACATCTGTTGATGTCACTAAATCTAGTTAGCAGTTTAGAGCACTAGTAGTGAACTAGGCATAGTCAAGATTTGACCAAACTTTAGCTAGTTTACTTAAAAACCATCTACATCAAACTAGGCAAGTGTACAATAATTTTGGCCATCATGATTTTGGCTAGCCAAATCTAGCCGGTCCAAATTCCTAGTCAAATTATTTTTCCATAAAATATTCTTCCCATTGGAATTCACTCACTCCCGCATGAAACCTCCTTCTCCACAAAACGGGTTCCTTGGTCTGTGAAAACACTACACCATCATTGCCCAAGCGGGATCCTTTCTTCTGCCACATTTGCCGCTGAACACCTTCTGGTAAGGCCCATCCTCGCTGAATGCTGTTTTTTTTTTCTTTGTCGATTTGTTTGCATTAGGACCCATATTTCTGTACATTACTCTTTTTTTTTTTTTTTCCATTTCGTTATTTGGTTGCAGTACTTCAAGTTCTTTTTCATTTATTTTCCACTTTTTTGTCGATTTTGAGTCCACTTCAAGTTCCGCCGAATGCCTTCCATTTCTTTTCCATTCCTTTGTCGATTTTGGGTCCAGTACTTCAAGTTCTAGATTTTGGTCATTTTGGTTTAGCAAGATGGTACTATATTTTGGTTTCCAATTGTTAAGTTGAGGTTTTTTTTGGTTTCCAGCTGCTGGTGATATAGATTGTAAGAAAGGAGGAAGCTTTATCTGATTTGGGGTTTTTTTTTTTTTATTGTCCTCTTTCATTTATTATTGAGGATTCAGATTTTATACCATTCGGTTGTCCTTGAGTGAGTTCAATAGAAACTTGACTTGGAAGTAAATGAAATTGTTGAGTAAATGTTATGTTTTATATTGAAAGAATATAATCATTGGAGAAATATTGCCATTATCAAAATATATATGTTGAAGACATATAGCCGTTGAAAAAAATAAGGCTAAAAAAACTATAAGGCTAAAAAAACTATATCTGTTGAAAAATATTACCGTTGAAAAAGTATATCCATTGAAAGAATATGACCATTGTAAAAAAACTGTTAAAAAATTATATTCGTTGAAATAATATGAACGTTAGAATATTAATGTGTGTTTTTTTAATAATGAATAAATATTTCAATTACAATTACAATTAAAATAAATAAAATTGTCAAAATCAATATTTTAATAAAATAGTGATAGATTTGGAGATTTTTTTAATAATGAATAAATATTTCAATTACAATTACAATTAAAATAAATAAAAATGTCAAAATCAATATTTTAATAAAATAGTGATAGATTTGGAGAGATTGTTATTTGGTATTGTTGAAAAATAGCTAACTAAATTTATAAAAGTGAATTTTCTAGTCAAAATTTGGCCACTTTAGCTAGGCCACTACTACTAGTGCTAAATGAGTTTGGCTCATCTAATTATTCATAGTCAAAAGTAATATTCACAAACAAATCGTTCATTAACTAAATCTAGCACAAACTTCCATGATCAACTCGATTTATTTAGTGCCGTAATGCCATCTTTGTTTGGGTTACTCACCTTTGGTTCAGTGTCTTTGTTTCGATTTGGAAGGCTTTGGAAAACATTCTCTGAGATTCTAAACCATCATAACCCCTCCAAGCTACAGCCTTACTAACCACCATCAAAACCAACAAAGCCATAATAAAAACCAATGTTTTATACGTCCATACAAACAAATCCAGACCTGAAGTTGCAAAAACCTAGACACTGATATTAACTTTCAACCCCACTATTAATAAAGCTAACTTCCTCAAAAGGGTTATCCTAGCAATGCTTGGAGAGTCTCAACCTGATCAGCATTAACAAATAAAGAAAGAGAACCGCATCTGACTAAAAAATTAAATTCTCTCTCTTCAATGCTGCATTCATTTTCTCTCAATTCATCTTCTCAAAACTCTTAGATTTCCAGTCAGCTCGGATACGGATCCCCGCAATCCCTACACGAGTTGTCAGGCAATCCGGGTCTAGTAGCTTAGGGGCCACCAAACTATTTCACTTTAAGCAACCAGCAAGAGCTACAGCAATAGCTGAGCACTGAGCAGAAATATAGATCCCCTATAAGAGTGGGAAGGAGCTATATTTTATCACTTTGTGCAGTCCACATTACAAGATTTCAAGTTCGAGCTTTACACACTACGCAAGGGATTTGCTTCAGTAGCTCACATTCAAGTACTTTTAGAATTTTTATCAAAGGATTTTTAGCTCTTCATTCCTCAAACCTTAAATTTTGGGCTGTTGAGGACATGAACACAACAGTTGGCAAAATGACTGAACCACTCGACCTATAGACCATTCTCTTTCGCAGATACGGTTAATTCAAAAAATAGAAAATAAAGAAAATGGTAAGTAGCTGCTCTCCAAATGGTTGTTCACATCCCATCCAGTAGTTTTACCTTTTACACTAATCTGAGGAAGGATTCTTCAATTGATGTTCACCCAGTAAGCTGTCAAATAATCATTCTTTGGATAAAGATGGCATCAGGTAACCAGAGACTGGAATACTTCAACAGCAGACATCAGTAACCAACAGGTGTTCAACCAGAGCCCCTAAACAGGCGATCAAGAAGCTGCCAGTCATTGGAAGAAAGATTAAGTACTCAGTCCATCCTGGCAAATGAATCTAATATGGCAAGTCTACAGTATTGAGTAAATATAAAGTAACATTCTCTTCCCGATATGATTGAGAGATACAGGACACTAAGCGCACTTCTAATAATGTCATGCCAATTTTCTGGATGCTAGAAACAACTACATCATTTTCAAAGATACTCTTTCCATAACAAACTGTTTCAAAAGAAATGAAATGGCAAAATGATGATGACGATGATCTGAGAGAGAGAGAGAGGAGTCTAAAGGTTTCAAAGAGTATCCTGAATGTTGAAACGGCATATACAAAACTTACCAGAAAAGGATACTGTATAATCCATCCTAAAACTGGAATCTGATACAGGAACACCTTGACAGATGGCCAAAAACCGCTACATGTGCATCAATGAAAAAGAATATTTAGAAGCGGCATAGGTAAATAATCTATTTTGGAACTTGGGGATGAGACCAGAAACTAACCCAAAGAGGACAATACAACCATATATCTCAAAGATTATACCAACTATTGGCCACCGAACGAAAAGGAAAAAGAGTCCTAAAAGAAAAGATGCTGAACCCTGCATAAGAAAAGAGAGTTAATAACATCATCTACCTCCTAGTTGAATGATTTATTGGAACATGAAAAAATTCAAATAGGCAGTACTTTTGCTCTTCAGCCCAAAAATGAAGAAATAAGTATAAAAAACTCAAATGCTATGCTCCACTAAACTCTACAAATTGTTACAACTGTTCAATTCCGGTAAAAGAAGAAAATATCCAGCAAAAGAATCCTTATCAGCATTTTTGGCAACGTCACAATTTACCTGAAAATTAAATGGTTAGGCAAAGGTAACAAGAAATGGAGATTCTTGCTCAACCCCACCATCAAAGAATTATGGTAACAACGAACAAGACAAACAACATCAAAGGTTGTCCCATAAACATTGTACTACTACCTACAAATGCTTGCCATCTTAGTGCAGTTTAAAGAGAAAAAGGCTTCAGAGAAGTTCAATGAAATTACAAAGATAAGAGCAGGTGGGCTGTTAAGCCAATGTCAATTACACGTATGACATAACAGGCCAGTTTGGTAGCATTTCAAATAGTTAGTCACAAGCAAGCCCCACTGAGCCTTAAATTCAGATGCCAATATAACTTGAGAGTTTTCCTTTGCTCTCACATACCAAAAAAAAAATGAATTATTTGTTTTTGAGAGCCCAAGCACCAGGTCCTTCATCGAAGTCAGTCAATGGAAACGAGATGTTGTATGTTAGACACTGCTAATACCAGTGAACTGTTTAGCTTTAACACAAAGGGGTTAGCTGTCAAGGAGAGTTTATAACTTCATATTGGAAGAACAGAACCAACTCCATCTGCCAACCTCATGCAGTCAGAATCCATAATGGCTGAGATTTCATTTCCATCCCCGACCTTTTGTTCAAACACATCGATCAAATTATGTTTACACATGTAAATCCTCCTACATCTTAGAAATCAGAGGGAGGCTTTCTAAAGATTTAGAACAATATTTTTCTTCATGATACCTTGTAGTTTGCTCTGTTTGTGAAGAGATTCCACGTTGAGTGCCAACCAAGCAAAAGGGCTACTCCAGTCAAGCAAAATATCTGATTAGAGAATCATAAAAAAGGGATCCAAAGTCATGCCCTTAAAAAACAAACAAGTCAAAAGGTTCAAGTTGTAAATAAGCCTTACATTCCCAAGAGCAAGCAAACCTCTGTCGAAGAATAGAATGACTCCGAGAAATGAGAAAGTAATGCCAAAACCAATCAGACCCAACCCAATCTCTGCACGTTTGAAGCAAATTTCTCAAGGTTACAAGTGAAATACTAACTCATATCACAAAAGGACATGAATAATAATAAAACACACACCAGTAAGTGAGAGTAATTCTGTATGCAACTAGTTCTGACATTTTGCATGAAAAAACCAACAAAATCTTCTTAGAAAGGCCATTAGATAAATTGATGGGAGAAAAATTTTTTGATAAGTAAAATTGATGGGAGAAAAATATATCTTTTCAATCAACAAAAGCATACGTGCCAATCAGATTCTTTAAATCCTCATTTCTGGTGTCTTTCTCACAAAACTACTAAGAAATTATTTTAAAAAACCAAAGAATATTCTTAGAATTGAACCTCAGCACATGTTATAAAGCAGTCAAAATATACTAAGAATGCATGCTTCTTGACTTCTACCACCAAATTCAGTTCACATATAAATTCAATAATAACACATGAAAATCAAAGAGTATCACAGACAACCATTTCATCCAAGGTAATGCCTAAAGACAGGAGAAATTTAGGATGATTATCGCAGTTGATACACAAAATTCTTAGAAGGATGAGCAGAGACAGGAGAAAAAGTACAAAGGAGAATGCTAGAACATAGATTCAAAATGCACCAATGCTAAAAACATAAGCAAGTAGCCATATGAATATAAATATAGCCATTTATCAAACTTCTCAGGAAAAAAATGCCAACGGCCCTACAATTTGCAGGTTGATGAAAGCACTATTGCACTTTGCATACCAAGGGGAGAGAGAGAAACTAAGGAAATTATTTTTAGAATTTAAATATTTCTTTTGGTAAGTATTTGAGAAGTGAAGTATTGCAGTGCTCGACTGCCCCAATACCATTGTTTTTTTTATTGGCACCTGGTGTCAAGGAACAACTTCCCGACTAATCCTGGGGGTGCACAGGCTCTAGGCAAGGAACTTCCCACAAGTGCACCTTGGGTAATTCAAGGGAAAAATCCCCCAGTCCGATGACCCTTTGAGATTGTTTGCACCCAAGGGGATTTGAACCTTGGACCTAGGGGGAGCATACCCCCAAGGCCCAAGCCCAAGGCCTTTACCACTTGAGCCAACCCCTAGGGGTTAACTGCCCCAATACCATTGTGTAGTTCCATAAGAGCGTGTCATTCGCTATCATTTGAGAATAACGTCTAATTAGAAGAAGCATAACAGGCTAGTTTTGCTATATCCTTCTCTGCAATCAAGTAATAATAAAGAAGGGTCATTGTTTCAGCTGAATATAAACAACTATAAAGTTGTTCTTCTGCTTGGGATACAATAACTCTTATGCATAGGTACAGTTATTAGAAAAAAAAATAATATATACAGGTAGAATTCACAGAAATATTATTCCCAGTCACTCTAGATGTATGACCACCAAAAAAGTAAACAACCTTGCTTGGAAATGCTCCAATGCAAATCCTGGCTGACTCAGGAATACACCTAATGAGAGAAGGAAAGGAGAAGATAGGAGAAGAGTTTCCTTGCCCCACCCACTAAGGCCTTGTTTGGGAACCCATCTCGTCTCATCTCTTTCCCAAACATCACTTAACACAAAAACTTTTCAATTTCAAATATTCAACTTTTTCATCTAATCATTACAACTTTTCCAAACTTCCAAACAAAACACAAAAAACAATTCAACTTTTTCAAATTCTGAAACAAAAATAATGTTAAAAAATTATATTCTAACAATATTTTAACTTCATAATTTTTTATTCAACTTTTTCTCTCCCCTTTCCCAAAACCCAATAAAACATCTTAACTCAAACTATTTCACTACTATTCACAAACCATGTTACTACTATCCACAGATTTCTCATCTCATCTCATTCCCCAAACAAGGCATAAGTCCTTCCCTCAACAGATTGCATTTTTAAAATTTTGCTTTCTCATTTTTATTCTGATTTTTTTGTCATTTTTTTACCTTTCTTTCACAAGTGGTGGCATATTAATGTCTCGATGCATGCCACATTATGCATTTGTTAATCAATGCCTCGGTGGCATGCCACATTAATATCTTTGTTAAGGCTCCATTAGGGATTTAGACAGAAAACCAAGGAAAATACTATTTTCTAAAACAAGGGTTTTCTTTTAAACCATTGACCATTTTAATGAGGTGAAAGTGTAGGGATTCATCTGTTTTTCGAAAAGAAATATAATTTCATTATATACGGGTAGAGAGGCATAACCCTAGACTAATTTTCTCGTATAATAAAAGAGCAATTAATCCCTCTCAATGACTGCACTGGATTATAGTAATTCATCAACTTATTATTCTTTTCATTTAAGTTACCTTACCTAGCATGCACTCAACTCTACATATAGACTAAAGTTAGATAGATAATTTACACTTCAAGCGTATAGTCAATTATTTCTAGGCAGCTCCTTTTCAACGAATTGAGATTGAATAAGCCATGTGCACCAACCTAGACCTTTCAAAATTTTAAATCTTTTTTTAACCATTTCAAAAGTTAACCTTTTTCAGTTTTAGTGTACTACATACAGACCAAGAGCAAAACTGCAATGTGGCTTCTAGAATAATGCATGCATCTAAACTCTAGTTAAGTATGGTATAGCTTACCTGGTAAGCATTGTGAAAAATGCTGAATTCTAAATGCCCCTAAAAGAATTTAGTAACTTGCCCTATAAATTTTTAATTAGTCCTATAACATTTTATACAACTAGAAATGAAATAATCTCCCACAAACTAAGACCATTACAAGTATTACCTTTTTTATGCAATTGAAATACTCCGACAAAGAAAAGATGTCACGTTAAATGACCCTTAGATACATAAACACTTCCTACAATAAATATAGGTTAGATCAATGCATAGATTTTAGGCTTTTCTGGTTTGGCTTGCTGGTTTAAAAAATTATGGAGGAAAAGCAAAGAAACAGATCCGCTGAAGAGCTTTGAACAGTAATTTGATTTATTTATGTGATGTTTTATTCCAATTGGTAGATTAGGGTTTATCGAATATGAATTTTAATGAAGGATGGGGCCTGAAAGAAGTCTGATAGAGATCTAGCTGTGATTCAAAATTCAACCATAAACACAAAAAGGACAAAGCATTAGAAAACCTGGAGTCCTACCAAGAGCTCCTAAGAGTGTCACAAAAGAGAAATTTCATGGCATCTCATTGTTTAAAAGAAAGAAAAAAAAAAACACGTACTCACACATGTATGTATGTATATATTATAAAAGGTGGTCTTACATGTATGCTTACGCAACGTGACTTAATGTGGACATTGTATGCTCTCGTTTTATGATGGGGCACATGCTTTTTCCTATATATTAGATTCTGCTCAGAAAACAATAAAACTTTGAATAAAAACAAAATTTTGACCCTATTAAAATCCATCACCTAAACCCATAAAAAACTTTATGTATATATTTTATTGTATTCGACATTCTACTACAAAAAGCTCTAATCAATAGAATTAGATGCATCTTTTTTCACTCTTAATAAGTAAAACCAAATACACTATAAGCGCATAGGACAAACTCAAGTGCACAGGGAATTTACAAAAGCAAACATCAAACAAAAGCAAAGAGCAGGAAAAAGAGCACAAACCACTACAAATTCATAATTACCTACATTATCAATAAAGTTATCAGAACCAATCTAATATATTATTTATGAAATTATATCATATAGCCATACTGCTAGTTTAGTTAAAAAGGTACTGCTCTCTGATTACTTACAAGGCTACAAGACTTGCTTGTGTAGACCCAAAGTTTTAAGAAAAACATGAAATACTTCCTACTAACCAAACAAGACTCACAACCAAAGAACTGATAAAATAGAAATTCTAAATAAAAAAAACTGCTAAAATAACCATATAAATATAATTTCTAATATATAGCATTTAGAGGGAAATTAATTAGTGAATCTCATGCTGGCTTCGAAACTCTTCACGTCAAACCTCTAACAAGCTATCCCCACCACATAGACAATTAAGATAGGTCAACTTGTCTACAAGGTAAATCAATTTCCAAGAATCTTAAGAATAAGTGAAATGTTGGATAGTGAACACCAGCTGGGAAACTGAAGATAGACTTTTAGATGCATGCACCTTCAAAAGAAATTATGCATGGTATAATTCTCACTTTTTTGCTCATTTAGTTCATAGGCCATCTTGAAAACTGTAGTTGTACTCTTTGATGGTAGCAAATAGAGCACTTCCAGCAAACTGCAACAAATGTAAGCATGTCACAAAATAATATAAGCATGATTATGAGCCAACATGAAATTTAAAACTAGAAGAGAGAAAATCTAAAATAATATTTTTCATCATATTACCTATAAAAAAAACTAAAATATTTTTTTGAGCCAACCTCTGGTTTGGTTTAACCACAACTGAAGTTGTGTCAAACTTCCAATTTTAGTGTTAATGCCCCTCACAATTATCAAGTTTTATTCTGTTCCGATTTTAAGGTCCAAAGTGTAAAATCATAATTTTATTCCAAAATGGTTTCATCAAGGGGTGACAACTTCTAGACTCAATGCTTATAGCTAGCAAGTGCCTCGATAGCTGAGTCAGGTCAGGGATTCCAGGTGTGGTCTACAACTGGATTTGGAGAAGCCGTATGACTATGTGAATTGGGGCTATGCCTTTTTCTTGTACTTAGGAGATGTGGCTTTGAGGAGAGATGGTGTGAGTGGATAGCACACCGTATTTCTGCTATGCATTATTCAATTTTGATAAATGGCACTCTCTCAGGTTCTCACTAGACTTGCAACAAAGGAATCCTTTATCCCCTCATCTTGTGTTCTCCAGTGAATGCTGATTTTTGTGAGGCTACCCAGGATCATATCCATCATTTGTGTAGTTTATACCTTCGCTTTAAAGCTGTTTCTAAAATGAAAATCAATTTAGGCAAGAAAGAGTTGGTACCAGCTGGATCGGTAGACAACATTGGTAGTTTATTTTTGTTGTAGGGTATCATATCTATCAATGAAGTATCTGGGTCTTCCATGGGGGGTTCTGTTTAAGGAGAAATCCATCTGGATGGCATTTTGGGCAAAAGTGGAAATTTTTATCCAAAGGCAGGAGGCATACTTTAATTACGACTACTCTCTTGAGTCTCTCCAACTTTCCTACTTATCTAGCCTCTATTTTTCCTCCATGGTGGTGTAGGTTAGCATCTTGAGATGCTTTAGATGGATTTCTTATAGGAATGAATTCAAGTTTCACCTAGTCTAGCCGTCAAAGGTTTGCACCCAAGCTTCTCCAAGCAGTTTGTGGGTCGAAAAAATGCGTTTATCAATAAAGCGTTGTTGGTTAAATGGTTATGGAATTATGCCATCCCTCTCCGTGGAATCGTGGTGGTTGATGGTAGATGCAAAATATGGTAGCATGTGGGGTGAGTGGTGACCATATGCAGTTGGTGAGCCTTATGGAGATGTTGGTATGTTGGCAAGAGTTCAAAAAACAAATTCTGATAAAGTCTCAAATAATAGTTCAAGAGCTGGATCAAATCTGAAAATGGTGTCCCTTATCTATCAGCTAATCTGCACAACTCTGGAACAGGCCTCAGTTCTGCCAACTCATGTCCAATACATGTAATTAATCTACTTCTTTCATTTACCTTTCCTAATACAGAACCTCTTAAACATAAATCAGCACTTCTTCCAAATTCAACTGTTCTAAGTTGTCATTCTTTCCCCAGATCAAACACTGACTACTCTCCAAGTATTTTCTTGTCAAGAATTTGTTATTCAATCAAAAAATTCATTTCCAAAACTGAGGTTTAGCGCAATTTGAAATCTTAACCGTATGAATCGTTCCACGAAACATAATATAGCATATATCACAACCAAGGAATTGAATCAATGATTTTCAAAAAAGTTCAGTTTTGGAAAGAAGAGGACACACCCAGCAGTATACACACACACATATAGGTCATAGATAGAGACACAGAGATGAGGCTCTCACCGGCGGGGAAGGGATCCGTGTGAAGGATTTTATTGACCCGCTCACCCGACAAAGTGACGAAATTCGGGCTTTGAGACATGGAGTCGGTTACATATCGGTCTCCACCCGTGACGATTGGGCCAACAATGTTCATGTAACAGCCAGCGTTTCTATTCGGTGTAAAAAACGAAATAGGCCCATCACCAGTGGCAGAAGCCAGGATGGGTTTCATTTGTGGGCCTAAGATCATCCAACAAGTAATTATGTGGAAAATTTTATATAATTTAATTTCAAAGCAATTAATCCCCAAAAATTAGGAGAAAATCTCAAGCACTAATGCTAGACTAATGCTTGTATATTTTGTTTCTTTCTATCTCGTGGCCCCAACCACCCCTTCAGTGGGTGAAGGGGCGGTGGCTACTTTAGAAGTGACATGGCCCATAGCTTTGTGCTTTTATTTTTATTTTTTTTTTAAATCGATTTTGTTTTAAAACTGCGTTTAATGTAGAAGTGATTTTATTTTATTTTTTAAAAAAATTAAAAAAAAAATAGATTCGATTAATGATTGATTTAAGATAAATTGACATCACTTTAACAATCAAACATAGCAGTTTTCAGATTCTTAACTTTATTTTTTTTATTCATATTAAGCTTTTATTTATTTTTACATATATATAAAACATTGAGAAATCAGACAGTGTCACGTTTAGCATTTTTTAAACTATTATATTTTGATATTTGATAATGCATCCCATCGATCGCGATCTAATTATCAAGACAGTGTCACGAGTCCTGTTTTTCATTGATCTTAATGGTCGAGTGTAAGTTGACAGTGTAAATTATAAAGAAGAGTGATAATTTTGAATGCACTCTTATGAGACGGTATTAAAAATTTATGAATAGCATTATAATTTATAAATAATATATACAGTCTTCAAATAGAGACTGTATTGTAAATCTAGTTAATTTTATCTTTAATTTTTTTTTAATTATAATAATATCTTTATCAAAATGACATTTTTTTTCATTTAATAAAGGGTTTGCACATACAATTTCTAAATAGAGATTGCAATAGAATTTCTCTATAAAAATTAAATATTATACGATATATCAAAACTAATCAAGCTTAGTTAAGGGGAAAAAACAATCAAGGCTAATAAAATCCAATGGTCAACACTATCAACTACATTTATTTTGCTTAACCTAATCACAATGAATGCAGTACAGATCCACGTGTGAGTACTTGCTTTTATTATAATAAAACAATTATAAAAAAAAATAAAAAATTGAAAACTTAAGAAACCCAGTTAAACGACAGAGTTTCAGTTATGCCAAACTCGATCTTCAAAATCTAGAGGCCCCATTTTAATTTGGTGGGTGGAGTGATAGACTGAATCTGAATCATTGTTTATTTTTTATAACTATAATTACGCCAAATCCAAATAAAATAAAATAAAACTCTTCTTTCTCTCTCTCTCTCCAATTTGGTCAATAATTTTGCTGCAATTTGGCTTATCATTGTTGGTTGAGATTAGTTAGAAGAATGACGGAAGCTCGAAGTCGAGGGCTGTCCCGATCAAACACAAAGACCGTTCAAAGGATAAGCGGCAGAGTAGCCCATAGTGCATTTTATATATTTTTTTTATTTATATTTTTTTAATATATTTAAATATTTTAAAAAAAAAATACATCAATACACTTAAAATCACT
The DNA here is from genome assembly GCA_022457165.1 of Juglans mandshurica. Taxonomy (NCBI): domain Eukaryota; kingdom Viridiplantae; phylum Streptophyta; class Magnoliopsida; order Fagales; family Juglandaceae; genus Juglans; species Juglans mandshurica. The sequence continues at coordinate 24,076,894 of CM039619.1, read as the reverse complement.
TCTTTAATCATTAAGCAAAAATAAATAAATAAAAATTTTCCCGAGCGGTCAAGTTGAGTTGTCAAGTCACATTTGATGGGCAAACTAACTTTTTCTATAGGATAAATAATAATGCTAGATATAGTTAAGGAGAATTTATAATTAAAAAAATTAATTTATTTTTCACGTGGATTTTAAATTTATTTATTTTTTTAAAAAGAGTGTATCAAACTTACATATTTTAAGACTGTAAATATTATTTCACATAAATTTATTTTATAAAAATATCTCAATAACTTAAAATGTTATATTTGTATTTTTAAATAAAACGAATCTCACGTTATCGTAATATATTTATAAACGAATTTAAAATTAGCATAATTCAAAGAATATGGAGAGAGAGTCGAGTTAACTCCAAACAGAGACTGGATGCGTGGTTCATTTATCTAAAAATGGAGTTGGTCATCCTTGGCTTGCCCAATAAGAAATGTGTAGAATGGCCGCCTCAACAACAGGTGGGATTATAATTAAGACGAATCAAACAAAGACAGAAAAGCAGAGTTAAGGTACAATGATTAGAAGAAGGATAACAATGTTTATCCGATCGACGGGGCCCATGATGTCTCCTTCATTTGGAATATTCCACGAAATTATGTCCATGTGCTGATTTAAATATAATAATAATAATAGTCAAGATGGGATATATACGAAGGGAGAGTGACGTGTTGTTTCTAACTTTCTATCAGCCCACTGTCGGTTTCCTTAGGTGCCATTTTCAATATTGATATAAATATTAAAAATTTAATAAAATATTATTATTATTATTTTAAAATTTAAAAAAATTTACAATAATGAGATGAGATGTTTTCGCTATCTAAATAGATCTGAAAGAGATATTATGCAAAATTAACGGTCTATTTGTTTGTGTAATAAGAAATATTATTAGAAAACTCTGATCACACAAATCTATTTAACTAATATAAAAGATTATTATTTTTATTATTTTATTTAAATATATACATATTAAAATATTAAAATAAGAAAATAAAAATAAAAATTATTTATTAATTAAGGGGAAGTATGTGGTTTAAAAATTTTATATAAAATATTTATTGTATCAAAATATGTACGGAAGACAAAACTTACTACTACTAGGTACGTCCAGGTGCATCCTTCCATATGGTCAAGTTATCGAACTTTCTAAATGCCATCACTTTGTTCTTGCAAACGAACTAATAGCTGGACGATATTATAAAAAATAAAAAACTAATAGCTGGACGCCTGATGTCACGAGAGGTTAAAAAAATAGGGTGGAGCTGCGGTCAAACCTACACCGCCCAATAATCATAAATCATTGAGTTCTGCTACGCTGTCCACCGCTGGGCACAAATGTGTTATTTTATTATTTTTTCTTTTCTTTATATATTTTTTTAATATTTTTTAAAAAATATATATATATCAATACATTAAAAATTACTCCATATTGATAAAAATGATATGTGATGTAAAGAGGACGAATATACGCATCAAATTGGTAAAAATCTTTGATCCAGCTATTTTTAAGACAAACTTCAGATATCATTTCGGTCGAATTTGGGTAGCTCCGACACCACCATGGCATCAAGATGGCTAGATCTTTCCCGACGGTGGCTGTCGATGCCGGACCACCCTCACTTTTTTTCTTATTAAAAAAAATTAAATTTAGTTCTTTTAAATTAATAAAACTTTAATCCTACGTAACTCGTAAGTGAGTTTATTATACCCTCTCATAAAAGTTGACGTCTACATTTTATATTGGAGGGTGTAAATGACCTAATTTACACAATGATTTTAAATTTTCTCTAGCATACGAAAAAATATATTATAAAAGAAAAAATATATACATAAGTTTTATTTTTTTACACACTAAATGTTAATGCCCAAAAATGGCGCAGTCCAGAATGGGATAAAGATCCATTTCCAGATGCTGAGATAGGCTGGGTCTCGATCAGTGAGGTGTGGAGCCCCCGGAGGTGATCCAATACGGTTGTACAGTGTTCACGCGTACGTCCATAGCAGTGAACAATATTTAAATGCAGAAAAAATAAAGAGAGATGAACACACAGATTTACATGATTCGACACTAAACTTACGTCTACGGGGGGTTTGGGAATAGAAGATTCTACTATAATTTACTTATTTACAGTCTCTCATTTCTCACTATACAATGGGAGCTAGAGATCTACTTGCTAGATAAGATGTTCCCTTTGGAACTCTCTCTCTAGAGATTGAAGAAACAGCCGAAGAAGAAGCTCCCTCAAGAAGCCTCGTCAAAAATTCCTCCAAGCGTCCAAAAAAAAAACGTCTTTCAAACCGCAGGCACCTCTCCCTTTTATCTCCTGCCCCATTGGCTTTATTTCATTTCTCCTTACTTTACATCAAATCACATATTTTCTCTTCTGACATATTACTTATTGCCTTCCCTTGTTATTTCTCTGTCTCATTTCCTTCTCTCTTCCTTTGTCTTCTAATGATGCCCCTTGATGGGCCAGACCTTAAAAACCATTTTGTACCTAGTGTATTTTACCCCCTCACACTCAACATATTGCTAATGTGAAAAATTATGCTAAAAAATTATCGATATCTTATTTTTTAAATTATAATGGATCCTATTATAAGTGACGTATTAACACACCGACTTATGTATAATAAAATTCATTAAAAAATACTTTAAATGAAATTCAAATTAGTCTAATTCGTACTAAGTAGTCTTCGAGGACCATCTGGCATCTGCAATTTGGTCCGTTTGTAAGAGCACTGGCAGCGGATTTGGTAAAATGAAGAAAAGTCTAAAATTTGAATGGATTGAGAGTTAAGATGTTGGCATTGGCTTCAGTAAAACTCAAAACTTAAGCTTTGAGCTACAGAAAATTTAGTTTTATCTTCGTATTTGAAGACTCATAAGTCTATCCTATTATTTTATTACAAAATACAGGAGACTATTAATTTGAGTTTGAAAATTAGTTTGTGAAATGTGTTTGTTAGATAATTAGGTTGAGAAAAAATAATTAGTTGGAAAAAATAATTTAAATATCAAATTAAATTATTAATGTACATATGGTTAGTGTAATTATAAAATATGAAAAAAAAATTAAAAAATTATTATTAAAAAAATAATATTATATTATATTTTGATTAATCTAATGGTTTATTCAATGTGGAATTATGAATAGAAAGATTTTGAATTTATAAAAAATATGTACTTTTCATCAAATTTTAAAAATGATTTTGATGAAACTAATGATAATGCTCCAAAACAAAAGTACCCTGCTACTCTACAAACTGCCGCCCCATATATCGCTAATTCGCTACCGCAAGGCGTGTCGTTAGTGAAATTGCACTTTTTTTCTTTTTCTTTTAAACACTTTTTAAATATATTTTAATATTTAAAAATATATATATAAATACACTAGTAGTAACTTGTTTAAACATTTAAAAAAAATTAAAGAAGATGCTAAGTGGCCCTTAGTTTTGCCTCCTTGTTTTGAACATTCGTGTGTTGTATTTTGTTTTTTTTTTTTTTCTTAATGATTAAAGAAGTGACTACAAATAAATTTGTATATTTTTTTTTAATATTTAAAAAGATTTAAAAAATATTTGAAAGAAAAATGAAAGAAAAAGTGCAATTGTACCAATTGCAACTTTGAGGGGGCAAAATGATGGGGTTGAGTAATAGTACCCTAGAATTAAAATACGATCAAATCCATAAATAAAAGTGAAAAAAGAACCGGTAAACTAGTTGAACCAATGTGTTCGGTCCGGTCCCTAACGGGTCTAAACTTATTCGGCATCGGTTTTCATATTTTGAAAACCAATTTGAACCAAGCCGGACCGATATATAATTTTTTTAATTTTAATTTTTTATGTAACTTATTATATTATATATATTATATGTTAAATTGTTAATTAATATAACATGAAATTTAATCTTTATTAATCTTATAATACAAAATTGATATAACATAAAATTAATCTTAAAAGTTTTAATATAATATTTAAATTTTGATATTAACATGTAAATTTTAATTTTATAAATTTTTAGTCAAAATTTATAAAATGAGGAAAATGGGTCAAACACTTGCTAAAGTTTTGTTAAAATATGATTTTGTTTATTTGTAAAATTGGAAAAATGGACCAGACTAGACCGAAACTTGAAAAAATTAAAAGTTTTGGTTTTAGTGGTTAATCGGTCCAGTATCGATTCTTAAATTTTTTTAATTAGTAAATATCGATTCGATTTTACAAAATGTCCAATACCGGATCAAACCGGAAAGATTACACCTCTATCTAGAAAACAAAACCAGGATTTTTCGAAACAAAATGCTTACTAGCTCCGAAAATTGCCTTCTAAAAAAATCTCATGCGAAAATCTAACCACCCCTCAACGTTCAACTTTTGGCTATAAACCTTAATATGGGTTAGAAAATTCTTCGACAATGACTCAACTCGTAACATTCCTCTTGAATGTTCGTGCTCAATACTTATCATAAAAAAAAAAAAAATGTTTGTGCTCAAGAATCAAGATACTGGCATTGGTTTTTTCAAAAGCTAATGCATCTTTAAAATTTGAACAAATATAGATAAAATGATTTATATTGACTTCTTTAAAAAATAAAAGTTTGAACTGTGAGCTACAGTAATTTTAAGTATATCTTCAAATTTTAAGATGTACTGTTCATCTTTAAAAGTAATATTCTACTGTAAAAATTATCCCAACTGTTTTGCTTTTCAATTTTCATTTTCTACAGTTTTCACTTCCCTCGAACGCCCTTTCACTTTCATTAATTAAAAATATATTATTAATTAAGATATAGTTAGTGTAATTACAAAATATAAAAAAAAAAATTAAAAATTTATTATTAAAAAAATAATATTATATTATTATTTTGACTAATCTAATGTAGAGTTATGACTAGAGAGGTTTTAGATTTATAAAGAATATGTACTTTTCATCAAATTTTAAAAATAACTTTGATGAAGTCAATGTTAATACTATCAAGAAATCATTAAAATTATCTATTCTCCATATAAAAAGAAGCTTGTGTTTCAAATTTTTATTCCCATTTTATCCTCACATTTGCGCTAAAATTATGGGATTAGCCACTGCTATTATTTCAAGATATCATTTTTGAGCAATTTTGGTCTTCCTGCATGCTTGCCTAATGGCTCCCTTGGGGGTTGGTACTTTTCTCTCTTACTGCGTTTGGGAGTAAGCAATTTGGCTCTCCGAATTGCTCACTTGATGGTCGAGCACTTTGGATTTCTGTGGTGCTAGCCTAGACAGGCAACTTTGTCCTTCCACAATGCTCACTAGTACGATGAGTGATTTTGCTCATGTGAAACTCCCCCACCCCCACCCCCCTGGCTGCATGGGAAAGGAGCACCTAAGCAAGCAATAGCCCCCCCTCCCGACCCCGCCCCCGCCCCCCCTCCCGCCCCTATTCTCGGCATAAGCAGAAGTGTTCGCCACTTGAGCGAGCACTATGAAAAACAAGAGTGCTTGTCGCCAACCGAGCTTCTAGGGAAGCAAATGTGCTCACCCCTTAGACGCGCACTTAGGTGAGCAAATGTTCTCGCCCTCGAACGAGCGTCGCAGAAAGCATAGTGCTCACCATCTAAGATATGGGGATCCACACGTGGCTTGCACATGATGTTCTCACCTGTACTCAAAGTAAATTCCTTAGACGTCATAACCACCAACCAGTGCAACCATATAACTACGTATTGAAGAATCATTTCCACTAGAATAAAAGATATGGTGGTCACATTGCATGCTAAGAGGCTTCGGGCTGGTTTGGACATTTGGATTATTTAAAAAATTTGTGAATAATAGTGAAATAGTTAATTTGAATTAAAATATTTTATTGAATTTTGAAAAAGAAAATAAAAAGTTGAATAAAAATATTATAAAATTAAAAAATTGTTTAAATATAATTTTGTAATGTTATTTTAGTTTTGAAGTTTGAAAGAAGTTGTATTGATTTTTATATTTTATTTTAAAGTTTGTAAAAATTGTAATAGATAATGATTAGATGAAAAAATTAAAAATTAAAAAATATTTTATATAATTGAAGGATGTTTAAAAAAAGAAAAAAACTATTTGCAGACGGGAGGGATACCCCGCGTACATGGGCCTCCACGTGGATGCCAGAAGAAATGATGCGTATCAACTTGTGAAATCCAAGCGTCCCCTTCGTGCGAACACTTCAGGTTTCAACTTGTGAAATCTCATCCTCCCCTTCATCACAAGCAGGCGACCTCTCTGCTTCTCGCCCACGAAATCCTCCCCATCCTCCACTTTCCATCCTCCACAAAAAAAAATCTCTCTTTGACTTTTGTTATATTCGATCTGTTATCTATGATATATATTGTGATTTTGGTTATTCGATCTTTATGTGTAGCTGGCATATGCATATGGTGTTTTTTGGATTTGATGAATTTTAGATGCCTCAAATTTGTACAAAGATTTTTTTTTTCTTTTTTTAAGAAAATTAATTCATTGAGTTATGGCTAGTCTTTTAATCTTGAGGCTCTAGTTGTGATAGTTTTGGTTTTGATATATTGTTTGGCTGTCGAGAAAGTGGAAGAAAATGGAAAGAAAATTTTGTTTTTTTATTTGTAAAAATAGAATTTATTCTTCTGGTATGTTACCAAAAATTTTTCGATGAGAATATCTTTTATTGCAGCAACCGAGCTAAAATGCATGAGCTATCTGAGCATTTGGCCAAGGAATGAAGACGATGAAGACAAGTTATGAGATGCAAAATAACAGGGATGAGTTATGAGTTGTGGAGGAGAAGAAAAGTTATCAACTTCTTGTTGTGTGGATGAATTGTCGGGGAAGAAGTTTGAGAAAATAGAAGAGAATTGAGATCTGTAAGAGTCACTTGCTGAACTCATACTACTATTGGTACTATTACCACTGAAAATGTTGATGAACCAAGGAAAGGCAGAGCTGGACGAGAGATTGAAGGCTGCTTGCGATGAGGATGTACTTTTTAGCCTCGGCCATGGAGGAGGGTTTTTCTTGTTTATACGTATTTTGCCTAAGACCTTAGAGCACTCCCAATGGATCATTCATCTTATCCTTTAAAATACATTACTAAAACTTACTTTTTCTATTTTACATATTGACTTTTAGAATATGTCATCCATCAGTTTATTTATTTTTTCTCTATATCATTTAACTATTCTTTTTAAATATTTTATTTCTACCAATAAATTTACAATATCCATATATTTTTTTATATTTGCAATTTATTTTTATATACAATATAAAATAATTCAGTCCTATACACGTAAAACAAAAATATATAAGCCAAATAAAAATTAAAAATAAAATCAAATATGAAAAAATTGGTTTAAAAATAATTCTAAGATATTTTTTAGAAGAAAATAAAATATATGTGTTTTAAATGATGAATAATAAAAAAAATTTGCTTATATGATACAAATCAAAATAAATAAAAACGAGGGAGTAAATGAAATATCAACAATAAAAAAAATTTTACAGGATGAACAGTACCCGCTACATGTAGTGGGGTACTGTAGCTAAATGTATTTTATACTTCATTTTACATAATCGGATGAAGCTTCTTTTTGAAACAATTCTTCAAATTATTTATATTTTTTATATAATACAAAAGCTATTGTAACTTAGAGCGGAAGACACAGAGTTCTTCCTTCAAAGTGATGCTAATTATACCTTTTTTTTTTTTTTTTTTTTTTTTTAATAATGTAAAGGCCGACGTGGCCAGCCGATTCTGCAACAGGTACCAACGGCGGGTTCCTGTAGCAAAATTATTAAAAAAAAGAAATTATGAGAAATTCTTAACTATCTCATTGCTGAAACATACACCTACACCCCTTAGAGCATTGGCAATGGTCTAGCCATTGCCAAGTCAAAAGTTTGGCTAGAATCTTAATTTTTAGCTATAATATCAATTTTTGACTAGGTGAGTCCACATTAGACTAGCCATTATAAAGTTAAAATAATAATATAATATTATATTTTTTATTTTTTTTTATTTTTTTATTTGTAAATACAATTTATATATTTATTAGATCTTCATGTTTTGTAGAAATAATGTGTCTACTCTATCAATTAGTAGAAATAATATGCATGTCATGCATGTTTTACCATTCAAAGAGAGAGGGAAGTGATGAAATAATTAAATATTACTTTCCATTGTGAATAGTAGCTAGTCATATTTGGAGAGGACTTAAGATTTACTATTCATCAAGTCTTAAACTTTGGACCATTGGCTAGTCCAATGTGAAAGTTTTTTCTCACATCTAGCTAAAATTTAGACTTGCATTGACATTTGACTAGTCCATTGCCAATGCTATTAGTCTGCGTATAGAGTCAACAAAAGTGACTTCTCAATGCGCAATTTTGAAACCTGGGCGGCTTAGGATTCCCATTCCAGGCTCCAGGCTCCTTTAAAGCGGTGTGGGGAAAAAAAAGGAAGTCTCTCTCAATTGTCACGTACGGACTTGAACCATTGCCGGCTTCACAGTTTGCCCGCAAGTTAGACTGCATTAATAAAACATCCAATCAAGGCGATCGACGGTTTAATAAATATCGAAGGAGACTATAATTTATATGGACTATATCTTGTTTTCAATAAATATTGTGTGTTAGTTAAGATGAGATGTTTATAATTAGAACTCCTCAAACCCTCTTCTCGTTTTTTTTTATTTTTTTATTTTTTTATTCACCCCTCTGCCTTTTGTTGACGTTGTTACTATTTTTGGTATTATTGTTATGAAGAAAAATGAATTAATTGGATATATATAACAAAATATTCAATTACATGAGCATAAGTACATTATAATATTATATATATATGTAGTGTGATTTTTAAGCGACCACGTACTAAATTTTTATTTTTTAATTGACTGCTAAATTAATATTAGTGGTGGATGGAAGGTCAAGATCACTTGATCAAGTTTATACGTACATAGTACGTAGTACTGTATCTTTATATATATATATATATATATATATCTTCCACAGAGAGAGAGTTAATATTAGTCTATATTTTTTATATTGAAAATTAATGCTTAATTAAATACTTTATATATATATATTTATATAAAATAATGTTACATATAGTCGTGAAGTGCGTAAGTCCCGTGCAGTCGCTTTAAAAAAAAGTGAAATTTACTATTAGAAAATTAATTTTTTTTCGTGAATCCCGTATATATTATTTTTTTCAAAATGATTACGCGACGTTTGTACATTCACGACAATAACTATCACATATAACATTTAATTACGTGCATGCGTACCAGCTGGACTATAATATAATAAATTAAACTAGATCATGATATTTATTCAATAGATTGATTGCTTCTACTACTAGGAAAACGTACCCTTTATCTATATAAGTCTACTAGCATTGTAGGTGGGCTATACATAATCCAATGTCGGTTGTCGGTTGAGGTTGTTTAGCGTTAGAAGCTGGGGCCCTTGATAATTATGTATTTGGATAGACTTTGTAATTAATTTTAATTCGAGCAAGTTGTAAATTATAAGTATCATGTTAACGAGTGAAATTAATTAACGAATAATTCTACATACAATCGTGAAGTACGTAACTATCGCGTAATCACTTTGAAAAAGAATGAGATCCATTATTAAAAAATTAATTTTTTTCATATAGGTCCCATATTTTATTTATTTTTTTCAAAGCGATTACGCGACGGTTACACAATTTACAGTTGTAAGTATATTTTCTCTTAATTTATAGATCATCTGTTTGAATATAATTTTTTTAAGGATATTTTGTTTGTTTGTTTAGGATAAAAATCTAAAATATTTTTTAGATTTAAAGATGTTTGGTTTTATTTTTAAAAAGTTTTGAAATGCTCGTATAACCAAACAATGCCTAAATATATCTGTAATGTATATTATAATGTCAAATTAGTTTGCTTTTCTTTTCGAAACACTGACCAAATGTCGATTCTGTTGCTAAATAAAGCAATTAATATATGAGAAAAATATTTACAATTATGAATTGTGTCCGTCGTGTAATCGTTTTAAAAAAAATGAATAAAATATGGGATCTACATGAAAAAAATTAACTTTTTATAATGGACCCCACTCATTTTCAAAATGATTACGCGACGGTTGCACAATTCATAATTATATATAGAATTACTCATAATATATATATATATATATATATATATATATATATATATATATATATATATATATCGAAATGCTGGCACATATATATTTTCATGTTCATCACAATTGGCAGATATATATTTTCATAAGAAAAAGGAGAAAAAAGAGTAGAAGATGCATGAAAGGTACATTTTCATTAATTTCTTCAGGTTTTGATGCTCCAACAATGACTAAATGCCAGCTTGTGTTGAAAAAAAAACAACAAGGATTACTGATAATTAATATTTTCATATATATATAAATATTGAAAAGCCAAAGTGATTGAAAATTTGTACGTTTTTAGTTGGATGATTCTCAAACAATACGAGCAAAAGTCAATACTAGGGCCAAGTTGTAGGTCGACTTTTGTTAAGACAACTCATCATGCTTTACTTTCTCGTCTTTTGTTAATTTTCAAATCATCATATCTACTTCCTTCGTCTGCTAGCGTTGCTTGATAAAAGAATCATTTAATTGTCTTAATTACGCTTCTTATCCAATCTTATATGTTAGCTTTTCCACCAAGCAATCATTGCTTGGTCTAATATCGTATAGATCGGACGTCTTGAAGTTGAGATTTTGCATTCACATTCTTGAAACCATCATATAATTATAAATTTTTTCATTAAATCATTAGAGATGTATTTGTTAAAAAGGTATTTCTAGATACAAGCAGTTTGGTGCACCAAACCACGTACCAACATGTACATGAAAAAAAATCATTGAGAGAAGAAAAAGTTATATATCTCGTGAAAATTATTTCCGTTTTCAATTCGTACCGTTTCATTAAATAGATGCATTACATGTCAGCATCGGTACACGATTTGCTACACGAACTAGCTTGCAATAAGATTTTTCCTTGTAAAAATCTCCTTAGTGTGTATCCGCTAAGTCTTAGAATATTTAATCCATATTTGTCAAGGATGATCTTTTCACGGTATAAATCCCACATAGATATTTAATATCATGTTAATTTATCTTTACATAAGACCGTTCCATTTGATAAGATAATTGAAAACAACCTCAAAAGCATGTATTATCGATCGTGGCCTAGCTGCAAGAAAACTTCTAGAAGTAATATTGCCAATTCACCAAGATACGTACGTAGCCGTTTAAATTTAACGTCTGCAAGCCTGATAATTTTGATGCATTTGACGAGTCAAAGCTAGCTCCACGTGATAGACCAATGAAACTTCAAGGGTACGTATGAATTTCTTAGCTGTTCTTTTGTTTGATCCAGTACTCCAGACAAGTATGCTTTCTTCCTTGCATCTTCTCCTTTTTAACTTAACCATTTTGTATTTAAAAAAAAAATGTTTAGGCATTTGCCTTGTGTTTTGTGGCATTTGTGGCGCTATTGCATGCATTGTCTTGTATTGGAAATTTATTCTTTTTTATTCAATATTTAAAGTTCAAAACTCTAACCCATTAAAAGATATTCACACAGATCACAAATTAAAAGCTCAATTAAAAAAAGCATTGATCCCACATGCAAATTATACATGATTATAGCGATAAAAGGTGATTTAAAAAGAGATTAGATACATTTTTAAGGTACGTAAGTTTCATGCATGTCGTTTAAAAAAAATTAATTGATCTATCATTATTAAAAATAATATTTTTATGTTAATCTCAAATTTATCATTTTTTTTAAATAATGCGCACTCTATCATTGTATAAATTATTTTATATTTATAATTTGAACAATCTATGCAAAAATGATATGAAGTAGTTAGTAAATAAGAAAAAGAGTCCTGCTATGGTCCCGAATTCGGGATCCAAAAATTGTTTCAATAAGAACAATTTTTTTTTATGTATTTTTTTAATCATCATAAACATATAAAAAAAAATTCATAACATCATTAAAAAAATTTTTTAATCATTCGATAAAAAAAAAAAAAAAAAAAAAGTCTCATTCCGGACTTTTTTTGAGTCCCGAAATCGGGATCAAAGCATTTCTCTAAGAAAAATGCTAGCCGCTTGATCTGTGGCGTAAAAATTCTGATCTTATTGAGTAGATCGTAGCAGCCTCGTCCTGCTATATACTAATAATGAAAAGTTCTAATAATAAACCTCACCTATCACACACAATCTTTTTTATTTTTTTTTCTTTTATCATATGTGTGTTTTAAGAAAAATAAAATAAAATAAAATTTAAAAAAATAAAAAAAATAAATTTTTATTTTAGAGAAATTTTATTTACAATCTTTATTAGGGACTATATGTGCATGTCCTTTATTAAATAAAAAAAATATCATTTTAAAAGGGATAATTTTATAATTTTATAATTTTAAAAATAAAATTACCTAAACTTACATTACAATCCTTAAATAAAAATTATATTTATCATTATTTTTTTTTAATATACGATAGAGGAGATTTATAAATAACAAAACTCATTATTTCGTTAATAATTTTAACTTTTAGTAATCTCTTGAGGTCATGCGATATTATTAATGCAATAAATGTCACTGCACATCGTGTCCCCTCATCTTACAACATAGATATGTGGGCTATAAATGTGTAAAATGTATCGTACGTGTTTGTTCACCTATCTGCCTAAAATAAATAGCTCGTACGTACGAGCAACTTGTAGCACATAGTTTTCCCCCCTAGCTAGTTTCACAGTAACTTCTGGCAGTATAAGGTTATTAATGACGCAATAAAGAAAAATGTTATAAGATAAATTAAATTGACAAACTTATGTGTATATTGATACGAGACGTTAAATATATATTTTTATAAAAATAATGCTCACAAATTGATTTGGCTAATTGCAATATATTAAGAATAATGTTACTCTCACCACTCTCGATTCCGATCTCGGTCCCGGTCCCGTTACATTTTTTTTTAATTTTATTACTTTTATTAAAATATGTGCTAATTGATTCGTCAGATTGTAAAGTTATTTTTATTATAAAATAGATCTAACGGATCAGATGAAACCACATCAGTTTACAAGATTGTTTTTGTGTAATTCTTTTCTGGATGTAGCAGTTTTCATTTATTATAAACATCACTTTTACAAGTTCTTTTAGTCATGCATAGTGGTGGGAACTCGATCAAACCCCCCATATATATCTCATCAAGGGGACTACTCCATATATGCATGTCTTAACTTTAAAATGCAAACGTCTCAGCGTTTTCTTTTTATTATGATTTAAATAAAATTGCATGATTGCAAATGTGTTGGCATTTTTCAATCAAACAAGGAAGAACCATTTCTAGCTAGCATCTTATGTCAGTATATACGTACATGATGATCCAGAGAGCTAGGCTTTCTAGTTCTCGTTGACATGATCTAATTAAAAAAATAAAAAAATAAAAATTAATGTATCCTCCAGAAAAATTAAAAAGTAGTTCTTATCATATATATTGATCAACTGATCTAATTCATAAATAATTATTTGATCTTGCATTTATACAGATCTCAACCCTAAATATATAACCCGCGATTCTTGCTGTGCACGCTTCCATGCATCATGTGAGATTGACGGATCCATAACAAGAAGTGGACCGGAGAGGGTGCATGGCTTTCTAATTTCATGCCGTTTGGGTTTACATAATAAAATTGATGAGCACATGACTGTATATTATAAGGAATCTCATCGGATCACAATGTCCAAGCATGCAATTTGTAGGTTCAGACAGATTTATAAGCCGGTAATTGGATTGGTTTGAGGTTGTTATTCATTTTCTTTTTCGTTTTTGCTAACAAATACCAAACATGTGAGACTCGTCTCGGACATCTTTTATTAAGAGTTCAAGCGGCAAGATAAAGATTATTAGTGCTATTCATCATCCTTTTAATCAATTATTTGTAATTTGATATTGCATCAACAAATAATAAAAAGGGTGCGGCTACTATGCCGCCCCATTTTGACCGTTTGACGGTATGCCCAGCATAAATTTTTTTTTTTCACATTTTTTTTACATATTTAAATACATTTAAAAAATAAAAAAAATACACCAATACATTTAAATCACTTTCTTAATCACTAAGTAAAAAAAAAAAAATTTAACCAGCGATCAAATAGAAGTATCATTTTGGGAAGGCAAAATAGTGTTTCTCTAATAAAAATAATTATGAATACCATTTTCCGGCGATATAAATACCGTAGATCGATCTGATTGACTCGATTATTTAATTGGCTATTCATTTTTCGATTATGAATAACATTTTATCCGTTCAACTAGTAATTTTCAGTTTAAAAAATTTTAATGCTCATTCATATTCCTAGCATTAATGCTATCCTTCAATTAGAATTACAAACTTGCCTTCTAAAGCTACCACACGCCTTTAAATCCGAATAAAAAGAGTAGAACATAGCAAATTTATAAGGGAGGTAATTGATATACATGTAGTGAAATTTTAAAGGCATTAAATAACATTTCCCAAATTGTCACCGACAAAATCCCAATCTCTTTGCTTTGATGTAAGATAGAGCTGAAGCAGTACTATTCAATTCCGTCCTGTTTTCAAACTAATATTCAAATGCTTAACCATCAATAATATCAAAAACAGTAAATTCTCACTGTCGGTTACAACCACAAGATTATTTATATCAAGTTTGAACAAAGGAGGAGAAAATTCTATGGTATATCATTATCATGACCCTAAACCTATATTTGGATGGCTTTGTCCTCTGATGACATCAACAAAAAAGTATGCAGTCAAAATGGCACTGTCTGTCTTTCTCCATCTTCGTGGTAAGATATGGTCGCATTACCCCCACTGTAAAAACTCTAAATTCCAACGTAAGTGTCCTAAACCAGACTGTCCCTGCCCCCTATTCCCTTCCTCTTTTTAGGGTAGCCAGAATAATGTGGTAGATTATTCAAACATGTCCACGTATAGGGTATTTCATTGATGCAGAGCCAACAACTCTTCACTTTCTTATTGGTAAAATTATTATGCATGTGAAGGTGTGTCGCCTCACGGCATTGACCAAGGGAGGAGAGAGAGAGAGAATATCATCTTCTCTTTTTAACTTTTTTTGTTGCACTGATGAAGTTTTTTTGACCAAAGGGCATGCGATTTCAAGAGTCTGGACTGGATTCATGCATTAATCCTCATTGAAGGAATAAAAGCACGTGACTTTAAAGATACCAGAAAAGTTGCTTTCTTCTTCTTTACCTTTGCATAGATAAAGTTTAGCAGTGATATATGCCTATATCTTCCTGCAAAACAACTGGGATTAATTAGAGAGTTGATGCTGTTGTGCTGCCTCGCTCCCATGTGCACGTTTTAATTATAAAATATAGTCAATTAATTGCTTAATTGTTTTACATAGTAATGCTGGATACAGTTTAAGATGTGTAGTACACGAAATTTCCACTTATTTTACAGAGCGTTTCCTGAATTTGCGTTAGAAAAACAGTCATCCGCAAGGTAACATATCCTTGACGCCATGACAAGGAATCTCAAACAGTCCCAATTCAATTCTGAGTCATTTCTTGATTTGTAGTTTATTATCAAATAATTGGAACCCACCTTGAGAATAGGAATTCAATCCCCTCCATACGAATAATGTCATTTGATTTGGTCATTATATGGCGCTAGTGATTTCATTAGCCGCGTCCCCTTCCTTCCAAGACATGACAACGCACATTTGCAGACAAAAGGGTAGACAGAGATTGAAGAAAAGAATGGATTATTCCAATGGAAAATGCAATTTGATTATTCCAAAGGTAAACAAACGACAAAGGGTACAAGTCTGAGTTCGTTCTGGGTGTGTGCTTTGGTCCACCAGAAAACTGTAAGCCATTTTGGAGACTCTGGGGACCTGAGTGATGTCCATCCATGATCATCATCTTCATTCTTCAAAAAAGGGAGCTTTGCATTATTATCTGTTTGAAGAAATTTAAAACAATCTATGTTTTCACTTTTTCTTTTTCTTTATTTGGAGTTTATAATCTCAATTTCCTTGTGAAAAAGCTGCAATGCCACTTTATTGATTTCACATGTCTGATAATTGAGAAATCACATGCACTTTAATAAGGCAACAGCTAGAAAATATTTAAGTGAAACTGGATAATGCAGAGGAGAAAGGTGACCGCAAAAGCTTCCTCCATTATTAGGACGGTCTGAAGATGTGCTTTCTTCTTTCTTTTATAAGTAATGTTAGATAGAAATTTTAAATAGATAAATTCTATATAATATTTTTGTAAAAAAGTGAATCTTATTAATAAAAAATAATTTTTTTTTATATATTTTTTTAGATAAAGCCTATTTTTTTACAAAAATTTATATAAGATTTATTTATTTGAAATTTGTAACAATCATTTCTCTTTCTTTTATATATCAACAAGACTACAAGCATTGGGTGGTGCAATATGGAGCCAATAGCCAGTCCAATCAAGAGAGCCGCCGGCCCCCTCCCCTCGCCCTGGTTTGCAAAGAGTCTATCTATCCAACTAATGGAGACAGATCATAAATAATAATTACAGAATTATATGATATAAATATCTTATCTTCTTCTTCTGTTTTGTATACTCCTGAATATATATATATATATTTTTTGTATCTAATTCTGCATTTGACATGCACATAATATTTTACCATTATTTCTGTCAAAATTGAAAGGAATTAATAATTTTAAAGGGTTTCGTATGCTAGCATCATGTGCAACAGAGTGGACTTTTCAAGCTGATATTTTCAAGATATTAATAATTTTTCCATAAGTAAAAATATTTTCAAGGATCCAACGGCAACTGCTTGTGCCACAGAAGATGCCTTTGAAATCATCACCACTCATAGGTATTATTTCCAACCCATTGTCCATGTTTAAAGTTACAGTTTCTAGCTTCTTCCATTTCCAGTGCTGCTTTTCTCTTTTCAAGCCTTTTTGAATGTGAATTAAGCCAATGTCTTCCATTGTTTAGTACATCTAAAGGTAATGGGTGTCAGTATGCACAGCTGATAAAATAGCCCCCAACAAAACAAAGAGAATTAAAGAGTAAGATTAATGGAATGATCAGAAATAGCCTATCAATGTTAAGTGCAGAAATGAGTGCTGCTAACAATGTTGAGGAGCAGCATGTCTACATCATACAGGTGTTTTATTATTATTTTGTAAATACATGCAATTGGTGTTAACTGGGTCTTAGCTAACTGGGCAGTAATCCAAGTGTTAAACTG
The DNA here is from genome assembly GCA_022457165.1 of Juglans mandshurica. Classification (NCBI taxonomy): domain Eukaryota; kingdom Viridiplantae; phylum Streptophyta; class Magnoliopsida; order Fagales; family Juglandaceae; genus Juglans; species Juglans mandshurica. The sequence continues at coordinate 24,059,558 of CM039619.1, read as the reverse complement.
CTGTTTCAATTTTAAGGCCAGCTAAACTATCTCATTTGTTTGCATTATTTAATAAAAAAAGAACCAAGTTGGAATAGGTCCTCTATGACAGCTATCCCTCAACAACTCACTTTCACTATATAAATTCTCTTTCATGCATGCCTCTCAAATCATCTGAACCAGAACCATCTCCCCCTCCCTTTTCCCTCACGCTCTCCTCCCACAGGAAAAAAATTTTAGGCCAAAACACATTGGCTGGAGGTGGTGAGTTTTCCGGCAACCTATGAGGATTACAGGTCTCGACCCCTTTAGGGGTCATCTTTGGCCTCAATTGGTCCTGGCTTTGGCCATAGTCCTTGTTTCGAGCAATGTAGCTTCAGTCTCTGGAGATGCTTATCCTTACAGTTCTCCACCACCACCTTACGAGTACAAGTCACCTCCTCCACCTGCTCATTCTCCACCACCACCTTACGAGTACAAGTCACCTCCTCCACCTGCTCATTCTCCACCACCACCTTACGAGTACAAGTCACCTCCTCCACCTGCTCATTCTCCCCCTCCACCGTACGAGTACAAGTCTCCGCCACCACCTGCCCACTCCCCGCCTCCACCTTACGAGTACAAGTCACCTCCTCCACCTGATCATTCTCCACCTCCACCTTACGAGTACAAGTCACCTCCTCCACCTGCTCATTCTCCCCCTCCACCGTACGAGTACAAGTCTCCGCCACCACCTGCCCACTCCCCGCCTCCACCTTACGAGTACAAGTCTCCACCTCCTCCTTCTAGTCCACCCCCGAAGCCTTACTACTACAAGTCTCCTCCACCGCCGGTTCACTCTCCTCCACCACCTTATTACTACAAGTCTCCACCACCGCCGGTTCACTCCCCGCCACCACCTTATGAGTACAAGTCACCTCCTCCACCTCCTTCGCATTCACCATCACCATATTACTACAAATCACCACCACCACCTCCATACTACTACAAATCTCCACCTCCTCCCTCACCATCACCTCCACCTCCTTACATCTACAAGTCTCCACCTCCTCCTTCTAGTCCACCCCCGAAGCCTTACTACTACAAGTCTCCTCCACCACCGGTTCACTCTCCTCCACCACCTTATTACTACAAGTCTCCACCACCGCCGGTTCACTCTCCTCCACCACCTTATTACTACAAGTCTCCACCACCACCACCACCTCCTTATGTCTACAAGTCTCCACCACCTCCTTCAAGTCCACCCCAAAAGCCATACTACTACAAGTCTCCTCCACCACTACCACCTTACTATTATAAGTCTCCACCACCGCCTCCCAAGTCTCCGCCACCACACCCTTACTACTATAAATCTCCTCCTCCACCACCACCACCCAAACACCTTCCTCCTCCATACTACTACAAATCTCCTCCACCACCTTCACATCCGCTACCACCTCCATACTACTACAAATCTCCACCACCACCACCACCCAAGCACCTTCCTCCTCCATACTACTACAAATCTCCTCCACCACCTTCACATCCGCTACCACCTCCATACTACTACAAATCTCCACCACCCCCACCACCCAAGTCCCTTCCTCCCCCATACCATTACCCTCCTCATACGCACCATCCGATTATAGTCAAGGTGGTTGGAAAAGTCTACTGCTACAGATGCTATGACTGGGGATATCCAATCAAATCACACGACAAGAAGCATCTCAAAGGTAGATTATCTTTAGCATCCATTAGTTGTTCATAATTTGTATTTTTCTTGACTGTACGTTTCTGAAGATGCATTGAAGTATTTTTCTTGGTTGTTAGTTTGATTTGACACTAGAAAAATTAGGTACATAAATTGTTCCCAAGATTGAGACGATGAAGTCTTTATATGAAAGTTAGCATGGTCTTTCAAACACGATGCGGCCAATTTTTTTTTTTTTTTAAAAAAAAAAAAAAAAGTAGTCACCCTTAGACTAACATAATTATTAAGATAAGGTCCACAATATGACAATACACACTGAAGCATCAAAGCAATTAAGGTAATTTGACAATATTTGTAATAGAAAATGTGTAGTAATGGCTCTAAATTAGTGAGGGCTGTCTATGAAATACCCCAATTGTCCTTGTTGCAGTCAAAAGATCAAGCATTTAAGGAGGGCAATATAGTCATTTTAAACATTATCTAGATATACTTTAAAATAAAGAATATTCGTTGAAATGTCAAAAGGACAAAGTTAGTTATTGTAGTAGGTAATTAGGACGTGTTTAATTAGCTTATGAGTAACTTATGCTAACATGATATACGATGGAGCAGGTGCCGTCGTGGAGGTAACTTGCAAGGTTGGAAAGGATGAGATCAAGGCCTATGGTACCACTAAGATCAACGGCAAATATAGCATCTTAGTCAAAGGGTTCGACTATAACAAGGACGGTGGGGCTGAGGCCTGCAAGGCGAAGCTCCACGCTGCACCCAAACATTCACCATGTAAGATCCCCACTGACCTTCACTGGGGCAAAAAGGGTGCCAAGCTCAAGGTCAAGTCCAAGAATCACTATGAAGTTGTGCTCAAAGCTAAGCCATTCGCTTATGCTCCAAAGACTCCTTACAAGGAGTGTGAGAAATCCAAGCCCAAGCCAATGCCCAAATCTCCACCACCACCAGTTTACCATCCACCATATGTTTACAAATCTCCACCACCACCAGTTTACCATCCACCATATGTCTACAAATCTCCACCACCACCGGTTTACCATCCTCCATACATCTATAAGTCTCCTCCACCGCCGGTCTCTCATCCTCCCCCAAGCTACATTTACAAGTCTCCACCACCACCGATTTATCATCCACCCTACATTTACAAGTCTCCTCCACCACCTGTTTACTACCCACCACCCACTTACATCTATAAGTCACCACCACCACCACCTTACATCTACAAGTCTCCACCACCTCCAGCCCATTTACCGCCACCATACTACTACAAGTCCCCACCACCACCAGTCTACTCTCCTCCACCTCCATACTATTACAAGTCCCCACCACCACCACCACCACCATCTCATCCTCTCCCTGCCCCATACTATTATAAGTCTCCTCCTCCACCGGTGCACTCTCCACCACCACCTTACTACTACAAATCCCCGCCTCCACCAGTGCACTCGCCCCCTCCTCCATATGTGTATAAGTCCCCGCCACCACCGGTGCATTCTCCATTGCCACCTTACTACTATAAATCTCCACCACCACCGGTGCATTCTCCCCCTCCACCATATGAGTATAAGTCTCCACCACCACCGGTGCACTCTCTCCCACCACCTTACTACTACAAATCCCCACCACCACCGGTGCATTCTCCCCCTCCTCCATATGAGTACAAGTCTCCACCACCACCTGTGCACTCTCTCCCACCACCTTACTACTACAAATCCCCCCCACCACCGGTGCATTCTCCCCCTCCTCCATATGAGTACAAGTCCCCACCACCACCACCAGTGCACTCTCTCCCACCACCTTACTACTACAAATCCCCGCCTCCACCGGTGCATTCTCCCCCTCCTCCATATGAGTACAAGTCCCCACCACCACCAGTGCACTCTCTCCCACCACCTTACTACTACAAATCCCCGCCTCCACCGGTGCACTCTCCCCCTCCTCCATATGAGTACAAGTCTCCACCACCACCTGTGCACTCTCCATTGCCACCTTACTACTACAAATCCCCGCCACCACCAGTGCATTCTCCCCCGCCTCCATATGAGTACAAGTCTCCACCACCACCAGTGCACTCTCTCCCACCACCTTACTACTACAAATCCCCGCCTCCACCGGTGCACTCTCCCCCTCCTCCATATGTGTATAAGTCCCCACCACCTCCAGTGCATTCTCCCCCTCCTCCATATGAGTACAAATCCCCACCACCACCAGTGCATTCTCTCCCACCACCTTACTACTACAAATCCCCACCTCCACCGGTGCACTCTCCCCCTCCTCCATATGAGTACAAGTCTCCACCACCACCGGTGCACTCTCCTCCACCACCATATGAATACAAGTCCCCTCCACCACCGGTACACTCTCCTCCACCACCATATGAGTACAAGTCCCCTCCACCACCGGTACACTCTCCTCCACCACCATATGAGTACAAGTCTCCTCCACCCCCAGTACACTCTCCACCACCACCATATGAGTATAAGTCTCCGCCCCCTCCAGTTCACTCTCCCCCTCCTCCCTACTTCTACAAATCACCTCCTCCACCTGAGAAATCTCCTCCACCACCTGTCTACATTTATGCATCTCCTCCACCACCAATTCACTACTAAGCTCGAGAAGACCAGCATCGTAGCACACCAATCATGTAAGTAAATCCATTAAATTTTTACTTTCATTGCGGCATCATTAAAGATTGTGAATACAGTTCATTCATAAGTTATCTCATATCCTGTATGCATAATTAATTGCAGGTGTTAGTTTCGAGAATGCAATAAGAGAAGACACAATTAGAGAAAGATATAGGAACCAAGCTTCCAATCCAAGTTCATTCAATAAGGATCTGACTGCAACATTTGATTCCTATATACTTCAGTCAGATCAGATTGCTTCTACTTATCTGGTGGCCATGTTACACACTATAATCTTATTATATTCAAGTTGGAGTGGTTTCAGATGTTTACATGAGGAAAGTCGGATTGGGAAGTGGGATTCAAAGTGTCACTAGAATTTGGATGTGCATGCCAGTCTGTCACGTTTATTTATTTATTTTCAAATTTTCACTCGGTTATATCCTAGAGGTTCCATCTAGTCATTTAAAAATTGTATAGAGTATGACCGTGTATGATTGGGTTTCCTACTTATTATGGTAATTTGTTTGTTGGAACTTCTTGTGCTTTGTGCAATGACATTATTATCAATAAAGAAATTAAGACAGACATGCAACTCTCTCTCTCTCTCTCTCGACTATTTAAACTCTTAACAGAAGCTTCCAATCCAGCTTCTTTCCATTCCACATGGTTTGATTGTTCTTTTTCTTGAATTTTTTTTTCCCAACATGCATATGATATGGAATATGCATCGGTCTCTGACAGTAACATGCATGTGCGCCATCCTAGTGGCACCACCTCCCACCTTTATATCATGTAGATGTATTTGCAATGAACCACTCAGCTTCCTATAGAGTTTGTCCTTACTGAATCGTGAGTCACTCTCTCTATCCATAAAATCGTACTGGGTCCTGTAACCTTTTTGATCTCTTAGTGCTTCATTTCCTTTCATGTCTTCTCTGGAAAGGCAAAGTGCCAAAAAACAAAAGATGATCCTTCGGCCTTTGGAATACTTGTTCCATCTCTTTCGAAGGCAAGATTAGTTGCAGCTACTCCCATAATAAATATTAATCACTACCTAAACAAAAATATAATCCTGACACGGTAGGTACGTAGACCGATGTCGATTCCATTCATTGCATTCACACAGCGCGCAGAATGTACCTTTTTACCATCATACTCTATATAATAGAATAAGAAAAAAGGTCATTTTCTGCAACAAGCAGGTTTTTTTGTACTGCTCGATCCTTAATATCAACACGTAAATATATCATTTGATACTCGTCAAAATCAAAGAAGATCAGGAAACGTTTACCATATACTGCTGTTAGTATAGGATGAGATTTTCTGATATTGATGGCAGCCCTTGGGAATCTAAAATTCCTCGTAGCAGGTGAGTCACAGCTGGAAAGTCACGATCATGATGAGTCGCCATGCATGATTGATCATGAGCTGAAAAGTCTAAAGAGGATGGTCCCGTTTTGAAATTAATTTTGCTGTTGGTTTGGTTTGGCTGCTTCTTTCCATTTCCATCTGTAATGGGTCAATATTCTTGAACTGTCAGAGTTGTACATGCAACAGCAATACATGGCTCTGATCATATGTATTCATATACGATCACAGAGTTTATATCATCATTTGCCTTGGGTTTCAGAATTAAACTTTCAACTTTTTCTAACAACATCTAGATAAAATCAAAATAGCCATAGATGAAGTCAAAGTCTTTTACATTCATCCAAATTACAAAACCAAAGATAAGATAAACTATATCATCTTATTCACTTAGTTATATCCAAACTTATCAACGTAGTCCTATCCAAATTGTTGCATCTACAATTTTCCCATTTGGCTGATTGGTGACAAAAACCAGTTTGATGAATGTAATATAAAACCTGTAAAAAGCACAAACAGTAGACTAAGAAACCGAGTAGAAATTCCAAGCAAATAATCAAGAAGAATAAAAAATACTGACATAGAATAATGACTAAGATTAGTACAATCAAAATTCACAAGATTTAAAATCTAATTCAAAGTCTAAGCATGTTCTAGTCCATCATCAAAATTATGTCCAGAATTATAATAAACCAGAATTTAGTTCTCGCCCTCAATAAAAAAATTCATTTAACTTCCCCCTTAGCCACACACTTAGTACAACTCTCCCTAAATTTTATAATACCAAAAGAAATCAATTAATCTACTCCTCTAATATTTCCCCCGTTTTGTCACTAATCTGACAAACCTTAAACCTCCTCGTCATCAGAAACAGATCAATGTTGACTATTGTGTGGGAATATGAGAATAAAATTCCTGAGAAGACCCTCCCACAACTATGAAGAACCTCAATTCTACAATGCAATGTGAGTAAAATAATGAATGAACATGAATGCATGTAAAGAAATTGACAAATGCATGAGAAAATCTGGTTGAGACAAAAAATCAAACACTTGGTGGACATTCCATAGAGCCCGAATGACAAAAGTCAAGAACCCATCCAAAAACCATCTTCAATACATGAAAACCAGTATAATCCAACTACTAGATGCAAATCTAGACAACCCAAACATTAAAAACTCCAATCTGAAACCCTATAATCCACACAGGCACTTCACAATCACACCAATCACAAAAATCCCCAAAATAATGTAGAACCAAACCCGAGGGGAAGAGGAAATAAATTAATAGTGCTCTTACTGAGAAAGTATCGGGGGATAAGGGGGTGAGTATCTATCCAACCACTAAGCCACATAAGTCACTAAGTGACTTGCCGTGCCACACATGAGCCCATGCCTTAGAGTCCCACTGGAGAAAAAACAAATAGACTTTTTGAAACACAACTTCCAGACCATATGCAACATGCCCTCATGCAGAAAAATGCCCATATACCAACTAAAAAAAAATATTGTGCATGCTTATCAAGACTCAAAAACAAAATAAACGGTTACTAACCTAGTACAAAATTAATGCCCATATGCCAAAAAAATCTGACCCAACACTCTGTTTTGCAATGAGCAGTAATTTTTATTTATTTATTTATAAGCAACTTAATTCTTTTGACGCCAAATCACTTGCCTAAATGCACTATGTGTCCAAGCACAATGTACCAATTACAACCAACCTTGAAAAATATTCATACTCTCTTATTTGAAATAAAGAGCCCCAAAAAAATGATGACACCACCACAAATTCATTATTGCCAAAGTCTATGTGGGTGTGTGAGTGAGGCAACTTACTACCACATCAAATATTTAAATACTAGAATATATATTTTTATTTTGCCATTTTTTTTCACATAGATACTTCCAAATGGGTTATCTTTGACCTCAAAAGTCAAACTTTATGGTAGGGCCTAGATACTTGAAAGAGTATCTCCTCCGAACACAAGGTTGTACATCCCTTGATATGTCTATTTTATTGCTCATTTTTTTCCTCAATGAATAGAGAAATTATTTTTTTCTGTAAGGACTCAAGAAACAAGATACGTATAGGGTGTTTGCCTTTTTCCGCAATGAACCGACTTTTTCTATATGGATCAAACCTCTATGTCCGGCAAGAAGAGACCTATTGACTTTTAGTACTAGATTCAACTAGTATTAGTCAATTTAAGGTTAGGGCTCCCCCTTTGGATAGCATCTATAAGACTTTATGGAACATACATAATGAATAAAATGTGAAAAATAAGTTCCTCACAGTGCACTAAAAGTTAACTTTGTCAAAATGAGCCATGGGGTCTACACTCACATTGTAGACTATATAAAAAAATACAGAGATGTTCCAACTCCCAGTATGGGAAGTGTGAGAGTTCGAGTACTCTTGACTTGGCTAGGCAAATATGATCTCTTCCTTTTTCATTTTTAATTTTTTTTAATTTTATAGAACAAACCAAAAAATAGAAGACAACTCAACCAAACCAAACAAAAAGGGAAAAATAGAAGACATCTCAACTAAACCAAACAAAATGAGATGCAAACAAATAAAATAATGTAAAATGCATGTCCTAAACTAACTATATGTAAGGAATGCACTTATCCTTGTTGCCAAGACAAAATTCAGAGAACTCACATACCTTGGCACTTATGGTGTTTATTTGTTAGCTTAACTCTTGGACTTGATTTTCAAGTGTCTTTACTTCTTTTCTTTTTTTTTTTATGTTCTTTAACCTCCATTTTTCTGCACTCAGTTCAGCTTCTTTGAGGTTGATCTTTCATGAGAAGTTTTTGAGTGATTTGACTTTGTCACGGCTTTATTTGGAACATCCACACCTTGACTTCCTTTAACAAAGATAACACCTTTAGAAGTAGTGGCAGCGGATAATGAGACTAGAAGTTCTTTGCCTTGGGAAGTCATGTACCCCAAACCCATGCAATCACAACTGGACTTTTTTATGCTCAACATCTCATCCAATTTCTGAGTTGCAGATTTTTGTTTGTATTCTTGAGCTTTTTCCAATTCCTTCTCAAGTGCTCCTCTTTGAGTATTTAATTTTGATATTTCAACTTCAAAAATTTTCAATGCCTCGAATAGACTATTCTTTTCATTTTCCACTGCTGTGAGTTTGTTGTATAGCTTCTTGTTTAATTTTTTTAGCTTGACCACTTCTAGGGCTGTAATCGAGCCGAGCCGAGCCGAGCCAGTCTTTGGCTTGCCGAGCTCGGCTCGACTCAAAATACTCGAGCTCGAGCCTAAGCTTGAGATTTTTTTATTTTTTTGTTCGAGCTCGACTCGATAAGCTTAACTCTCAACTCGAGCTTGAACTCGTCCCACAAACGAGTTCGAGTCGAGCCGAGCTCAAGCTCGAATTGTTTATTTTTTTTAATTTTTTGAAAAAGATTTAATAATTAATAAATTAAATAAATAAAAAAATAAAGATCTAATATTGAATTTATACAACTAACAAGTAGAACCTTTATTGAATTATAAAATTTTAAAAAATTTATAAGTAATTAATATCTAACTAGTTGATATTTATCCAAAATAACAATATATTATATGCCTACATATATTATTAATACATACATTTAATATGATAGCATATATCTATTTCATATATAGTTCCTACATACTAGTATATGAAATTATTAAATTTTATCGACTAATTATTATACAAATTATTAAATATACCTATGAAATATATTCACTATATAGACATAAGTAATGAGCTTACAAATATATGTATATATACATAGGTGTATGTATATATTTATCAATATATGAATGAGTTTTAATCGAGTCGAGCTAACGAGTCGACTCAAGCATAAATGAGCGGGTCTTAACAAGCTTTAGCCGAGTCGAGTCGAGTTTTGTCGAGTATGTGTCATTTACAAATCGAGCAGGTATCTGCTTTCACGAACGACCTTTTTTTTTTTCACGAGTCGAGTTTGATTCAATTTTAACGAGCGAGTACTGAGCGGGCTATCGAACAGACTGGTTCATTTACAGCCCTAACCACTTCTTCACATAAATCATTGTAAGCTTCTTGTATACTTAGCTTATGGTCAGCATCAATAAAAACTAAATCTGCATCACTGTCATCATCATTGCTTTCAGATTTTGTTAACACATTTTCAGGAAAAGTATCAACAACAATGGTAAAAGTCATAAAGGAGTTTTCATCATCAGACGATGAACTAGAATTTTCAGATTATGAATTGTTAGAGTGACATTCGATGTTTTTCCTTGTTTTTCTTAAAGTTTGGGCAGTCCACTCTAATGTGACCATAGCCGGAGCACTCATGACACTGTACCTTGTAATTTTTCTTAGATTTTTCTTTCTTCCATTTTTCTTTATCACTTTTCTTTGCAGAAGATTCCTTATCTTGTTTTTGTTTTCCACTAGCTTTTTTGTTAAACAAGACTTTTCTGAATTTCGTTGCAATGAGATTTATATTCTCATCGTTTAGATTTTCTTCATCAAAAAAATCATCTGGATCTTCTTTCACAATTTTAAAATCAATAGACTTACCTCTTCTTGTTTGAGGAAGAGAGGACTCGTATGTTTGTAAGGAGCTGACCAGTTCTTCAACTTTAATAGCACCCAAATCATTGTTTTCCTCAATGGCTGTAACTATTGAGCAAAATCTTTCAGACAAGGACCTCAAAATCTTTCTCACGACCTTTGAATCCTCCACCTTCTCGCCGAGATTAAACTTGGAATTCACAACATTGTTAAGTTTAAAATAGAAATCATTAAAACTTTCATCTTCCAGTATCTTAATCTCTTCAAATTTTGAGGTTAGCAACGGTAATTTTGAATTTTTTACAATCATTGTCCTCTCATGTGTAATTTCCAAGATATTTCACGCTTCTTTAGCAATCTCACACATTGAGATTCTTTTAAATTCATCAGGAGATACAACCATGAAAATAGCGTTAAGTCATTTGATATTCTAATTGTAGTCGATGATCTCATCTCTTGTCCAAGCATCAATAGCTATCTCGAGTTTAGTCCATCCTCGCTCAACTGCATACCATACACGCTCATCCAACGACTTGAGTAAAGCCCTCATACGAACTTACCAATATGCATAGTTTTTTCCATCAAAGTGTGGCGGGACATATAACGACAACATGATCTACATGGGCACGGATCACTCTCGAATGAGTGAACCACGCTCCGAGGGCAATTGAAATTATCCAAATGTCCATGTAGCGTAACACAAAGATCTATCAATTCACTTTAACAAATTGATTAGTTTTCAACTATGCAATAATAAACCAATAAAATAGAATAAATAAATTACATAACACCAATCTTGGTATCGAAGGGAAACCGTTTAAATAACTCTTTAATGATAAAACCATACGAGGCAGCCAAACTCATAAAAGTCAATTTTATTATTCAAAAATCAGTTAAAAGTAATTCTCAATTACAAAACCTTTGCTAAATGAGTCTCTTACTTGACCCGACAAACGACCCGTTTGCCTTTACCGTAGTAGCAATAGCAGCTAGAACCTCTGGTAATCTTCAAATTATTGATTTCTCTCCTGGAACTCCAGTGACTGAACTTAATCAATCAAATTCCAACATGGAGTAAGCACGCACTCAATGAGAGAGAAAAACACTAGGAAAATTTACAAGAGAATTTTTTCACACTCAAGTACTCGGAAAGACTCCAAAATCTTCAAGGTTGAAATCTCTACAGATCCTAACTAGTAGGATCCCTTAAATAAACAATCTGATAGGAATTTGACTCGTAGTAGAACTCTGCTGACAGAACAAATCTGATAGGAGTTTGAGTTACAGTGAAACTCTGCTGACGAATTCTGCTGACGGGTTTTGCTTGCGCCTGATACTCATCCTCTCAGCATTGGCAGTTTCACATTCAAACTCTTCTGTGGACAAGATCTATCTCTTGGAACTTGATTTCTACACTTTTGACTTATCTAAAACACTTCCTAACAACCTCTAGATAAAATCAAAATAGTCATAGATAAAATCAAAATGTTTTACATTCATCCAAATTACAAAACCAAAGATAAGATAAACTCTATCATCTTATTCACTTAGGGCTTGTTTGTTTTCAGAGATGAGATGAGTTGAGATTAAAGTTAAAAAATTGAATAAAATATTATTAGAATATATTTTTTAATATTATTTTTGTTGTGGGATTTAAAAAAGTTAAATTGTTTATTTTATTTTGTATTGAAAGTTGAAAAAGTTGTAATGATGAGATGAGATGAGATGTTTTCTGAAAACAAACGAGACCTTAGTTATATCCGAACTTATCAACTTAGTCATTTAGTCCTCTACAGTATGCTTGAGATTGGGGCTCTTGTGATCATATTCCTTCATGGTTAGGGGGTTAAAAGGTCTACTGATAATAACATTTGGCAACATAAACACCCAAACAGCGAAACTTGCCTATTTTTATATCAATTCTTCAAGTAGATTTCATCCACTTAGCACTCCCCCTTTAATTCCTAAACATTATCGTCAGGCAATTCTATCGACGTTACCCCCCTTAATAGATAAAGTTTAGATTACCTGTCAAATCAAAGTTGGCAGAATGAAAAGAGATAGGTTGCGTTTGGGTAGTGAGGTGATCTCAGATATTCTGTGAATAGTAGTAAAAAGTAATGAAAAATTAATGATAGAATATTGAATAATAATGAATAGTAGTAAAAAGTAGGTGAAAAATAATAATAAAATAATGAATAGTAGTGGATCTACTACCCAAACTAGCCCTTAATAATCTCAATCCAGAGTGGCCTACTTGCCTAGAGAAATGTAAACAGCCAAAAAAAAAAATTCAGGCGAGAGTGGTCTCTGAACCCAATAAGAGTGTCATAACATGAAACCTAGCTCTAGGAGTATCATAGAAATCCGAACTTTGTTAAATCCATCAGATTAGCCACCCGCAAGTTTCTCAAATGATGGAGCAACTTTTGGTGCCTTCACAACCACCAAACATGAATCATAACAATTATAAGACGTTTATCCATTCCTGAATACAAGATATGTTGGATTTTGCAGATGCCTCAAAATCTGGTGTTGCCCAAGAAACATTACAAAACACTGTCCGCAGAGCAAGCAAAGCAATGACAGAGCAAGAAGCTAGGCAGATTCTTGGTGTTTCTGAGCAAACTGCTTGGGAGGAGATTTTGAAGGTCTATATTGCTTGCATATTTTTCTTTTTTCAATGTTTAGGTTCTAAAGCATCCTTTCATCTGCTGCAGAAATACGACACTTTGTTTGAGAGGAATGCCAAGAATGGGAGCTTTTACCTTCAGTCGAAGGTTCATAGAGCCAAGGAATGTTTAGAGTCTGTGTATCGAGATAAAGGTCAGGGTACTCCTAGTTGAAAACTTGGTGGAGGTCTCTTTGCATATAGTATACCTTGCCCCCTTTATGACCTTTTAAAAAAAAAAAAAAAAAAAAAAACCTGTTCTTGTCCCTTTTACTGTATAATTAACATTATAGTCTTATGGATGGCCTGAATATTGTACCCATGAGTTGCAAAGTGGTGGTCTTATAGTCAACCTGGTAGTTGCAAAGTAGTCCAATAAAAATGGCCGCATGAAAGATTGAATTTTTGAATTCTACCGCGATCGACCTGTTTATGGAATTGTGTATAATTCCAAGACGATTCTTTCTGTCAATTCTGATGAATAAGCTGTCTCTGAATCAAAAGGACCGACCTAATGTATTTCAAAATGGACGTGTTCATATACTCGTCCAAAAGTAAAAGTAAAAGAACAATTCGCTTATATTTCCTTTGGACTTCGGAGGTTGACTTAGGCTGCGTTTGAATGTTGATCTGAGCTCAGTTGAGTTGAGTTTTTTATGAATAGTAATGTGTTGAGTAGTAAAAGAGAATTATATGGGACCCATGTAAACTAAGTTTAAAGTGTGTTTGGATGTTAAAATGAGTTTAGTACTTTTTATAGGAAATTGAAAAAGGTTGTGGGTCTCATGTGTAAGAAGGTTTTAAGTTGGGATGAGTTTAATAATTTGAGAGTTGGGTATTTGGATGTTAGACTCGATTTAAAATTAGACTGAACTCAGCTGAACTAGCTCAGTAACCAAACGAAGCTTTATTGTGATTGAATTGAACTTTATATTTCTTTTTCTTGGAACTTCTTCTAGTAATGCTGTCAAAATACTAGAGAAATCGGAAAATTCGAAGAGAACTTTGGAAAACTTACTCTCTAACTTTAGCCCCTTTCATTATATCGTAAATTCCATCTATACACGAAAGTATATGCTATACACAGAGTCTAATTGATTCCTAATATTCAGTATCTATACATAGTAAGATAATCTGTATAGCTAATATTAACAGAATTCTAAATTGTATAAACTCCAAAAATTGTATGTGGTAACATCCCTCCTCAAATTGATGCTGGTAAGTCAACCAGAAACAATTTGCTAACAAGAAATTTTTGCCGTTGTCGAGTCATAACTTTGGTAAAGACATCAGCCACTTGGAGATCAGAAGAGATGTGAGGAAGATATATCACCCGACTTTTCAATGTGTCTCGAATAGAATGACAATTAATCTCAATGTGCTTGGTGCGTTCATGAAAAATGAGATTGGTGGCAATCTGAATAGCACTAGTGTTATCAGTATGAAGATGATAGAAGTAGTCTAAGGAAACCCAAGCTCCTCAAGAAGACCGCCATACAATTTCAGAACAAGTAGTAGACATGGCACGATAATTTTTACTCAGTAGAGGATTTAGAAACACGATCTTGTTTCTTACATCTCCAAGAAATTAAGGCATAACCTAAAAACATACACCAACCCGTAATAGATCGACGTGTATCCGGACACCTAGCCCAATTAGCATTACTATAGGCAACAAATTGAAGAGAGGAGCCGGTAGGAAAGGTTCACCCAACCCACGAGTAGGTGAACCTTGAAGATAGAGGATGATGCGTCGAACTGCAGCAAGATGGAGATGTCGAGGAGAAGACATAAACTGATTGACCTGATGAACAACATAGGAGATATTAGGTCGAGTAGTGGTCAATTAGATAAGACTCCCAACCATGCCCCGATAGAGAGTAGGATCATCCAGAAGGTCCCCTTCATCTTTCCTGTATTTGACATTTACCTCCATAGTAGTATCAACAGAAGAAGTGTCCTCCAAACCAGCCAAAATGATAAGATCTTGAATATACTTATGCTGGTTCACGAAAATATCATTGGCCCGATGATGAACTTCCAATCCTAAGAAGTATGTGAGCTCGCCAAGATCTTTCATATGGAAAGTTGCATGTAACAGTTACTGAAGTTTAGTAATCAAACCACAGTCAGTGCCAGTAATGATAATATCATCAATATAAACCAAGAGAATGACTATACTCGACGCAGACATGTGGAAGAAGAGAGAAGAATCATACTGATTTTGTGTAAAACTGAAGGAAAGAAGTGTACTGCGAAACTTCTCAAACCAAGTCCAAGGCGCCTGCTTGAGCCCATACAGAGAACGCCTTAACTTACAGACATCATGAGGAGAAGAAGTAGTCATACCAGAGGAAATATTCATGTAAATCTCTTCCTAGAGATCACCATGAAGAAATACATTTTTCACATCCATCTGATCCAGTTGCCACGACTGTGAAGCGGCAATAGCTAAGATCAGGGGTGCTACCCGCATGGTGAGGGGCGGGGGCACCCGCCCCCTGCCCTGCACCATGCGGGGGGTGTGGTTTCAACCCCGCACCCTGCCCCCGGGAGGCAAGGGCGAGGCCCCCCACCCCGGTAGTGAGGGGTGGGGTTGAAACCGCACCCGACCCCACCCCCCGCTCAATCTAGTGATTCACTGGATCTATAATTATAATATAATATAATTATTAATTTTATTAAAAAAAATATAAACTCATTAGAGTTGTAGTTTAGATTGCCTTGGCCTCCTTGGCCAACCTTTATATAGGAGGTTAAGGCAATACAATAGTCATTCTTAAGCAATGTGGGACTTAACAGTAAGTCCCACATTGCTTAAGAATGACTATTGTATTGCCTTGGCCTCCTATATAAAGGTTGACCTAAGAAGCCAAGGCAATCCATTAACTTGAATTCAAGTTTTTAACAAGTTGTATATATTTATATACAATATATATTTATATAAATATAAAAAATAATTTCTTTTATTACAAATTTGAGACAGTGTGGAGCGGGGTGCGGGGCGGGGCCCTGTTGGGGTCAGCTCGCCCCCCACCCCCTCTATGGATCCTTCATGCAGAGTGAGGTAGCGGGGGGGCGGGCCCCCGCTGCCCACCCCTAGCTAAGATGGTTCGAACCGTAGTCATTTTGGCAACATGAGCAAATGTCTCAGAATCAATCCCATATTCATGCTTGTTACCTAGAGCTACGAGACGAGCTTTGTATCGGTCCAAAGAGCTATCAGAACGAAGTTTTACAGAGAAAACCCATTTACTTCCAATAGGTTTGACTGTAGGAGGACAATAAACAATATCCCAAGTATGATTCTCCTCAAGTGCTTGAAATTCTGCTTGCATTGCATTTTGCCAACACTCATGTTCCATGACCTGTTTGTGGTAAGAGGGAATAGAAATAGTGGATAAAGTAGTGACAAAAGAGACATGAGAGAAGAAACCATACCAATCAGAGGGTTGAGAAGGACGAGTAGACCGACGAAGAGTGGTGGAAGCAGGAGCAGGATCAGGTGCTGGGTTAAGATCGGAAGGGGGCATAGAGGAAGTGGAATCAGACTCATGTCGACTACGTCTTTCATACACAAAACCAGATTTGAACATTTCCACAATTGTTGAGGAATCAGAAAAACTAGGCAGAAGAGATAAAGATACAGATGGTAGCTCAACATAAGATGGAAAGAAATATTGATTTTCAAAGAAAATCACATTCCTAGAAACTCATATATGACAAGCATGTGGATCATAACAAATATATCCCTTTTAAGGGATATCATAACCAAGAAAAACACACTTAACAAATTGAGCAGTAAGTTTATGTCGTTCATGAGTAGAGAGCTGCACAAAACAAACACAACCAAATGTACGAAGATCAGAATATAAAGGAGAATGACCAAACAACTTAAATAAAGGAGAAACATGATTTAACGTAGGAATGGGTAAGCGATTGATCAAATGAACTGAAGTAGAAAGTGTTTCACACCAAAAACGAGGAGGAACAGATGATTCAAGTAAAAGAGTTCTTACCACATCAAGATGGTGGTGATTTTTCCGCTCAGCAACACCGTTTTGCTGTGGTGTCGAAGGATAAGAATGCTGAGAGATGATCCCTTTGCTTTGAATAAAGTCCTGAAACTCATTAGGCATGTATTCACTACTAGAATCAGAGCGTAAGACCTTGATGCTGGCATAGAATTGATTCTCAAGAAGTGCAAAAAAGTGCTTAAAGACTGAAAAAACTTCAGCCTTAGCCCGGAGGAAGTAAACCCAAGTAAAGCGACTAAAGTCATCAATGAAAGTAACAAAGTATTTGTAATGCGCATGAGAAACAACATGTGCAATCTCCCAAACATCACTATGAATAATATCGAAACATTGTGAGGCATGAAATGCATGATGAGGAAAAGATAGAACTTTACTTTTGCCAAGTTTACATGATGTACAATCAAAAGAAAGATCAAGAGAAGAACATGCTTTATTTTCCAATAATCCAGAATTAAACAAAGTACGAAATACATCAGAGTTTGGGTGGCCTAGATGTTTATACCACATTTTATTTCCAGAACCAACAACATTACATGCAAAGGAAAGTAAAGGAAAATTAGGAATAATAGTGGAAGGAGAAACATGAAGAGGAAATAGTCGTCCCACTTTAGGCCCCTTCGCGATCATCTTTCCTGACACTTGATCCTGGACAACACAACCATAACAGGAGAAATGAACATTACAATTATTATCAACCAATTGACCAACAGAAATAAGATTTGTGGAGAGATTATGAGACACAAAAACATCAGTTAAGGAAGAGGAAAGATCACCAACAGCACTGATAGGCAGAGAACTGCCATCAGCGGTGTTAATTTTCAGATTTTCATCATAATTTCTGACATTGGAAAGAGGAATAACAGTATTAGTCATATGGTTAGAGGCTCCGAAGTCAAAATACCATAGTTTAGAAGAAACTTTATAATTACCTGATAGCCCAAAAGCAGAAAAAACAGAATTGATTATATGTTGTACCATTTCAGGAGTGAGTGCGTTTGGGTTTGCTAAGGCTGTAGGAGCAGGAATATGAACAACCGGTGAGGCAACAAGCAATGCAGCAGAACTAGAGGCACCAATGGAGGTATGATAAGTAGTATCCTGTTTCCTTTCAGGTCGAATGGGACAATCAGAGATGATATGACCCTATTTCTTGCAGTAGTTACAGAACTTCTTGGGGCAATCCCGAGCAATATGACCAAAAGCTTTACAACTAAAGCATTGGACAACACACATGTCTCTACCCTTATTCCTCCCCTGTGATGCATAAGCCACAGAAACAGGTGCACTAACATTGGCCTGATGTTCCATGGCAACCTGAGTTATAATATGCTATTCCTCATGAAGAAGTTCACTCAAATAGGCATCCAAAGATGGTACATGATGATGATTCATCAGATTAGACTGTGCAATTTCAAAGTCGGGTTGTAACTTCATAAAAAATTGATTGCCTGTTGATTGCATGCACTGCTTGGACAGCATAGAGAGCTGCAGCGGGAACATTAGTATAAACAATGTCGGAATAATCAGCCCAAAGAGTTTGAAAACCAGAAAAATATTCTTCAATTGAGAGACTTCCTTGTGTGAAATTAGCCATCTCATACTCCAATTGAAATCGCTTAGCAGAGTTGTCTTGATTGTTAACTGTGTTGAGATAATTCCACATATCAGTAGCAATTTTATAAGGCCTCAAATTAAGAACAAGATGAGGCTCAACCGAGTTAAGGATCCAAGTCATAACCCGAGCATCCTTAATTTCCCATTTAGACAAAGCCTCGACACCTTTACGTGCTAGATCACTCCCATCAATATGACCCCACAATTCTTTTCCTTTGACAAATAATTTAAATTGAAACTCCTAAGCAGAATAATTTTTGCCAGGAAACCTAATATGGAACAATTCCAACTTATCCGATGACATGATGCAACCAAGAGACAGAGAGAATATCCCACCAGAAAATTGTAATTTGCACCGTGAAAAAAAATGCACAAACAAACACGCACCAGAAAAAATATTACACCGAAAAGAAGCACAAACCAAGAACGTAATAGAGGGTACCAACGTACTGAGCAGAGCCAGGGACTGCAATAGAGGGCGCTGAAATGCACCCTAGAACTAGAAACTTGCAACAGCAATCTCCGAAAGCCACAACCAACCATAAATCAACAATAGAGGCTCCAAAAACAATATCCTAGACCTAGAAACACGATAGAGGGCACCGCCAACAAATAGAAAAAGTCAAAACCAACCCAGACTTCCAGAATAGAATTGGAAAATGCAACAGAGGTTGCCGACAGCAAGAACCTAACCAAAACCAGCCACAGAAGGCACCGACAGAAACCCAGGAACCAGAAAAGAAAAGCCACAGACAGTGCCGAAATCACCACATAAACACCCTGAGAGAAGAAAAAAAATTAAAACAGGCAAGTATTTGAACTTGCTCTTGATACCATGTTAAAATACTAGAGAAACCAGAAAATTCGAAGAGAACTTTGGAAAACTTACTCTCTGACTTTAGCCCCCCCCTTTTTTTTTGAAAGAAACCTCAATATATTATAAATGTGTTTCATGTATACATCTTCTGTCAAATTCCAAACTATTAACTAAGAAGTCTGGAACTTCTTCTATCTAAACTTTTTCCTGATCTAAGTGTAAAGCAGCCTTAGCCAAATTGTGTGCAACAAAATTTTTTTCCCTATAATTAAACTGTAAAAAACTAGTCCTTCCTAAGCTTAAAAACATTTCTAATATCATCAATCAATGGACCAACAAGAGATAAGATTTCTTCTTCACTTTTCACAGCCATGATGACTGCCTTCGCATCCCCTTCAAAGATAACTTTCTGAATATTGAGTTCATTTCAAATCTGCATTGCCTTCCACAGAGTTATGCTTTCTGCAACTTTCGGAGACTGTACATTCCTTCTGTTGTCACACACAGCATGCAGTGCCTCTCCATCTTCATTTCTATTGATTATCCCCATCCCCATTCTCCTCTTCTTCAAGTCCAAGGATGCATCCCAATTAACCTTCACAAAATCTGCTGCAGGTCAAACCCATTTAGACTTATTAACAAGCACTACATCCTGCTGATCTTCAGTAATAGCCCTTCCATTTTCTTTCTTGAACTCCTCTAGTGTCTCAATGGTTGTGGATAATAGTCTTCTTGTGCATGTGAGTCTATTATAAAAAAACAAAGGTTTTTCTTCTCAACCAGACTTTCCTAAGGATAACAGCTGCCTCTTCTAACTTAGCTTTCTCGAGTACTTTCATCATCTTTCCCCATAATGTCAGAATATCAACACCCTCCCTCTTCCACTTGTGTATACCACTCAAGCCATTTGCCCATACATCGTTTGCTGCAGGACATTCCCAAAGTGCATGTATAACCGATTCTTCATCTCTAAAACAGATTGGGCATAGAGGATTCTCAACAATTTTTCTATGGAACAAATTCCTCTTAGTTGGTATTAACTCATTTGCTGCATTCCATAGGAAAATCTTGACCATATTTGGTACTTCTAGATTCCAAATACACTTCCACCTGCTGTCCACCTGATTCTCCATAGAGGATTCCCCTTTGCACCTTCTTTTCAATTCAAGTTGCAAGAAGTATGCACTTCTAACTGTAAAAATCCATTTCTTTGAAGGCCCCCAAGTTGCCTTGTCTTCTGTCCTACCTCTGCCAAGTGGAATGCCTCAGGATATGCTCTGCTGCCTCTTTCTAAAAAACAACAGTTATCACATCTTCATTCCATTCTTTTCTGTCTTCGAACAGCAGTTCAACAACTTTTGAATCTTCCCTGAGCATTGTATTTGGTGGTTGCATTGAGAGTGAAAGAGTAGAATTCAACCATCTATCACCCCAAATTTTTGTCTTCTTTCCATCTCCAACCCTCCATCTTATACCCTCTTTAATAAGGTCTCTTGCACTCCATATACTTCTCCATATCAGGGAAGGTTTAGGACCCAAATTAGCATCTAGAAGGTTAGCATTTTTTATATATTTTTCTCGAAACACTACTGATGCGAGGGAGTTAGGAAACTGTATGAGCCTCCATCCTTGCTTTGCTAATAGGGCTAGATTAAAGCTGCTCAAGTTCCTAAAGCCTAGGCCACCCTTCTCTTTTTGCCCAACCATCTTTTCTCATTTCCTCCAATGAATCCCCACTTCCATCTGTTGGTTTCCCCACCAGAACTTGAAAAACAAAGTGTTAATTTCGCTGCAAAGTTTGAGGGGCAGCTTGAACACACTCATGTCATAAGAAGGAATAGCTTGAAGCACAGCCTTGGTCAAAATTTCTTTACCAACCTGGGATAAGAAATTTTTCTTCCAGCTTGTAATCCTCTTCCAAATCTTTTCTTTAAGGACTCTAAAGGTATTATACTTATATCGTAAATTCCCTTTCATTATATCGTAAATTTCATCTATACATGGAAGTATATGCTAGGAGTTTAACTGATTCCTAATATTCAGCATCTATACATGGTAAGACAATTTGTATAACTAATATTAACAAAGTCCTAAATTGTATAAACTCCTAAAATTGTATATGGTAACAAATGCATCATCCATGAAAACTTTGAAGTGTGCGGCAATGTCCGTAAACATCAATTCTTTTTGTTTCAGTTCCCATCCATGAATCATCCACCGTGAAATTAAGCTTGATTTGTTATTTGACACTCGAGAAGTTTTTCATGGGGTCGCCATATCATGAATCTTTTCATGTATCAGTCATGCAACTGTTTCTTCATTTTGGGTTGGGAACAATGATATAGACACAAGTTTTATCCAATTATTACTGAACCTACTTATATGACACTTCCATATGTTAGTATTTTTTAATAATATTTATTTCTTACTATTGCTTGACTTTGCTTTTTGGTCTTTTACGTTGTGTTTAATGGGGGCTGGTAATAAAATTGCCGTTACTTTGGGTTTTAATTTAGCTTGAAGCCTTATTAGTTGTTAACGTTGGCCTTTTAATTCTAAGTCCGTTGGTGTTTTTACGTCGTTTAAACTTTTTTTCTTTCTTACAGGATCTTTATTAATGGTCCAATAAATTATGCAGGTTGGTTTATTTTTACTAGCATTTAGGCAGGCCCTCCATAGCATTTGGAATCTGCAGTCCAGGGCTCAAACACCCTCTCGAGCTCGGAGGCTTGGCCTACCTCTCTTTATCCAACTCATCCTTTAGGTAGTAAGCACTCTTGACTGAGAATGTGCCAGTAGAGGTGCATCTCCATATCATCTTGTTTGGCTTCTAGTATGGACTGAGGGGTATCCTTTGATAATTCCAGCTTCTATGCTGTTAAAAAGTGCTTCTAGCATGAGAAGATTCCATTGGTTTGTAGAGTGGTCGATGAGCATAGCAACTTTAGTGTCTACTGGTAGGAACCTGGTTGAACTTTGAGGTCTGAAAGTGGATTTTTAAGGGATCCACTTATCATTCCAGATGGTCACAGAATTCCCATCCCCAATACGCCAAATTAAACCTTCCTCAAGAAGTGGTTTAGCAGAGATAAAACTATGTCATAGGAAGGATGAGTTGTAGCCCACTTTTGCTGTGAGAAAGTGCTTTCCTTTGAAATATTTCTATTGAAGTACCCTGGCAGCAAGTGAGTCTTGAAATGAAAGAATCCTCCAGCATTGCTTGGCTAGGAGGGCATCATTAAAATTTTCAAAGTCTTTAAGGCCCAGACCTCCTAACTTCTTAGACTTGCTCATCTGTTTCCAAGATACCCAATGTATCTTGTGGTCTTGGGACTGCTGCCCCCACCAGATGGATCTAATCAATTTGTTGAGGTCATGAAGTAATTGTTTTGGCAACTTGAAAACTCCCATGCAATAGGTGGGGATTGACTGGATCATTGCCTTTACAAGGATCTCCTTCCTTGGTTGTGAGAGCAATTTTAAGCCCTTCAACCTGACTTTTATGGTGTGCAAGGATTCAAAAGCCACAATGATGTTGTCGGTTATAAGCCTCCATGGGACAAAAGCTGTTTGTGTAGGGGAAATGATCTCAGTCAAGACAGTTTTGAGTCTATTTGCAATGGTCTTAGCAATGATTTTGTAGAATACATTACATAGACTTATTGGCCTGAAGTCTGTGACTTGAGTTGGGTTAGTCTTCTTTGGTCTTTTATGTTGTGTTTAATGGGGGCTGGTAACAAAATTGCTGTTACTTTGGGTTTTAATTTAGCTTGAAGCCTTATTAGTTGTTAACGTTGGCATTTTAATTCTGAGTTCGTTACTGTTTTTACGTCGTTTAAACTTTTTTTCTTACAAGATCTTTATTAATGGTCCAATAAATTATGCAGGTCGGTTTATTTTTACTTTTAATATTGGGTGATAATTGATTGTGCCGTTTCCTGAAGAGAAAAACGTCAACTTTCATTAATGTGTTCTTTTATTCATTGCACAATAGTTACCGGGTTGATTGAGATGAATTATTACATATTTTATACATTTAGAACCAATATATTTTATTTATTTCATTACATTATTATTGGTTTTAGATGAAAAAATGGTTAAGATGAATAAATCCGAAGTTGTGATTTAAATTGATTAATAGCATGATTTATACTTAATTTTATAACTTGTGATTTAATTGGACAATGTTCATTCACATGCACAACATATTTTTGATATTCTATTATTCTTATTCTTATTTTATTTCTAATTTCTATTATTTTATTTCTAATTTCAAATTTAAAAGATTTTCAAGTGGGCAAGACGTTGGAACAACTTAAGAACTTTCAACGAGTGTATGACTCTTCAAATAAGGATAATGATGGGAATCAGAGTCCAAAATACGTTAGGAGACAGAATGAACACACTTCAGTATTTTAATCATAACTTTCCGCTCAAATATCGGATTGATACGATTCTTGATGCGTTAAAAGCTATCTTAAAGGGCTACAAAGTTGTCTTTAATAAGGATTTCCAAATTCGAACTCTTGAAGCACATACATGGCTGCCAAGTTGAGTCCTAAAATTTAAGCGATTTTGTGTGCCGGAATATGAAGACATTAGAGTTTCTTTCCTACCCTATTTAAGCATATCATTAGGACGAAATTGGAAACTTTGGTAGAGCAGCGCCGCACATTTAAAGAACTCTTCCAGGGTCCAATTGCCACTCCAACCACTGCTTCCATTGCCTACCACCTCCATCTCCATTTATTTGACTTGCTTTTTTAATTCCCTACTTTTTTTTATTTAATTTCAGTTTAAAGTTTATGGAATATTTTTGAGATATTTGGCTTAGACTTTTAGACATTTTATTTGCTGTTTATTTATTTCGTGTTATTTATTTTTCTCACTTTTTTAAGCTTTCATTGAACAGTGATTACAATTGCTATGGATTAATTTTGAAAATTTGTGATTTAAATACAAGGATGAACCCTAGAATCTTGATTTTGGGGCTTTTTAATTCTCAATTCGTATTTTGTCAATTACTTTCTAATCTAGTTTAATTCTTAGTTTAGTTTTATTAATCTCTTAATTCCATTACATATTAGATTGATTAAAGTTTAGTTAGGACTTAAAATAATTTCAGTTTTGTTGTTTAAATTTCAGATTAATTAAGATTGTTTAATTTAGTTATTTTTTGATTGTTAATTTCAATTTGTAGTCTTTTACATTTCATTTCAACACTAAAAAATCTAAAAATATGAATCTAGTCCATGACTAGTGCCATTTTCTTTTTTGTTGCACTTTTCAATCCATTGAACATACCATCATTTTTATTTTCTCTTTGTGAATATTTTCACCATTTTAAACGAGTTTGATTTTAAATAACTTTCCTTGAGGAGACGATCTAGGAATTTATTCATAATTATTACGCGACATCCTCCTGCACTTGGGATAGCCTTTGTGCTACTTATTTTTTAGTAAGTCAAGTTTTTGGCACTGTTGCCGGGAAATAATTGCTTGACGTAAATTTAGACTCGTTATTTTTTATTTTTTATCTCAAATGTTTCTTTCACTATCTTATCTTTGATTACACATTTCACTTGTCACCTACTACTCAGTCACTTGAACCTTACTTATACTATTTGGACTGATGTTTCATGTCATTGATGAGGGACAATTCAAATAGGCTGGTTAGAGTTACATCGAGCACTGAGAGTAGTATACGCAGTCCAGAGATATATAGCTCTTCTGTTTTTTCTACAAACAAGGACATTGAGATTGAACAAACTATGGCTGCACCTGCACCACGCACTCTTAGAGATTATTTGCAGCCCACTCGCACCACTACACCATCATGCATTATTTTACCTGATGATGCACCTAATTTTTCTATTAAGTATGGCATGATGTCAGTGATACCTCAGTTCCACGGGATGGATTCTGAGAGTCCTTATCAGCACTTGACAGATTTTGAGTTGGCTTGTACTACTTTTATCAATAGAGCCACTATTGATGAATTTATTAAATTTCGTTTATTTCCTTTCTCTTTAAAGGATAAAGTAAAGATTTGGTTTAATTCTTTGAGGCATAATTTTATCTCTAGTTGGTCTGATATGCAATGTGAGTTCTTCCAAAAAACTTTTCCTTTTTAGAGAACTCAGTATTTATAAGAGCAAATCAGTCAGTTCAATCAGAAATCTGACGAGATTTTCCAAACCAGCTGGGAAAGGTTTAAGGATTTAGTGAACATCTGTCCACATCACGATTTTGAATCCTGGAGGTTGGTGAATTATTTTTACACTAGTCTCACTCCACAATGCAAGCAGTTTGTTCAGACTATGTGCAATGGAGAATTCTTTAGTAAGGAACCTGATGAAACATTGTCATTTTTTTACTATCTTGTTGAGAGCGCACAACAATGGAACACTCGCACTGATCGAGTTTCATTGACAGCACAACCACTATGGGCTATTGCTGGTGGGGGCAAATATGAGCTTAAGGAGGACACTGACGTTCAGGCCCGAATAACTGCATTGACTAGAAGATTAGAGGTAATGGAGATGGAAAAAATAAAGGTCGTGAAAATAGTAAAGGCATGTTCTTTATGTGCTGATTCAAACCACACGACCCAAGATTGTCCAATCATGCCAGTATTTCAAGAGAGTGGCTCTGAGCAGATGCAATCAGCAAACTGGGTTAATAGAGCACAAAAATCAGCCTTTCTCTAATACATATCATTCGAGGTGGAGGAATCACCCAAACTTCTCATGGAGGAATGATCAGCCTGGCTGGTCTCCACCACCTTCTCAGCAGCCATTTCATCAGGCTGCTCCTCACACCAATATCAGTCATATCAGAGTTCTCAGAGCTATCCTTTTGTAGCACCTCCAGGATTTCAGCCTCATGTAGCTACACAAAGTTCTCAGCCTCAATCATCTGCGAAGAAGTCTCTAGATGACAGTATGGCACAAATGGCCAACACACTTCAGCAATTCATGCAGATTCAGGCCACCACAAACAATCTAAACACTCAGGCCATAAATGATTTGCGGGGCACCATCAATAAGATGAGCATGACATTGAGCACTCTAGAGAAAGGAAAATTCCCAGCACAACCTCAGCCTAATCTTCAAGTATACCGACAATAACAACAGCAACTGCATAATGTCTCAAGGGAGGTTTTTGAGACAGTGAAGGTCGTTCTTACTTTGAGAAGTGGATAGGAAGTTCCCTAACCAGAGATGACTATGGACACACAGGTAGTTGCTCCTACACTTGAAGATGCAACAGAGACTGGTGAAGCTGAAAAAGAATTAGAGGTAATGAGATCAGAGCTGAAGAAGCCTGTGAGTGCAGATGTTGAAACTAGTAGGGGGTACCAACCAGTGGTTCCCTATCCTCAGAGATTGGCAGCTAGCCAAAAGAACAAATACCACACTGAGATTCAGGAGATTTTCAAGCAAGTAAAGATTAATATTCCACTCTTGGATGCCATACAACAAGTTCCTTCATATGCAAAATTTCTAAAGGACTTGTGCACAGTGAAGATGAAGCTAAATGTAAAGAAGAAAGCTTTCCTAACAGAGCAAGTCAGGGCATTGATATTGAGCGGGACTCCTCAGAAGTTTGGAGATCCCGACTCTCCCCACATTTCCATAATGATTAGTGAGTCACGCATTGGGAGAGCTCTACTTGATTTGGGGAGTAGTGTGAACTTGCTACCGTTCTCAGTGTATGAGCAGTTGGGATTAGGTGAGCTAAAAAAGGCCTCCATCAAGCTACAGTTAGCTGACAGATCAGTCAAGGTGCCGAGGGGTATTGTTGAGAATGTGCTGGTCTAGGTGGATAAATTTTACTATCCAGTGAATTTTGTAGTTCTTGATATGTAGGGGTGTAACCGGTCCGATCCGGTCCGGTTTTGAACAAAATCTAAGACTGAACCGGTATGTACCGGTTTTGTATTTTTCAAAACCGATTACGCACCGGTTACCCTCCTAAACCGGTACTTCCGGTTTTACAGGTTTTCGGTCCGGTTTGATCCGGTTTTTTTAAAATGTAAATTTCATAGTTTGTCATTAAAAATTTGTTTATAAAAAAAAAAAATGATTTAAAAAAATCTGTTTTACAAACTGTTATTACAAAGACTAAGAGACGGGAGAGACTGAGAGTTGAGCTGAAAACGGCGCCTGCGTGAGAGACGATGACGACTTGATGAGGGACAGAGGCTGGAGGCAGGAGTAGATAGGCGATTTTAGTTTTTAACTTTTTAGGGTTGAAGTGTAATGACTAATGAAGGCTGAAGCTGATGCGGGACCCGGGTTACCGATACATTTGATCTATGTGTTTTTTTCTATGGATTTTTTATTTAATTAATATTTGATCTATGTGTTTTTTTCTTAAATGATATTATGAATTTAATTTAATATAACTATAACTATATATAAACATTTGTAATACATTTAATATATTTTCAATGTAATACATTTAATAGACTATAGTAATTTAATATAACTATATATAAATATTTGTAATAAATTTAATATTAGTATAGTTATATGGGAAAATATTTGTTGCAACCTAACATGTGAAGGGAAAAAAAAAATTGTGAAGGGAGTGCTGCGGCTTCCAGATGGTGCCCAACATTACCCTAGTTATATATATAAATATTTGTAACTATATATAAATATTTGTAATATACATTTAGCCTACTAGTATAGTTATATATTAGTATTAGTTATACTGATTTAGTATAACTATGTTAGTATAACTATAATTATAATCTATATTAAACTATTAATATTAGTTAAATAGTTATAGACTTATATATTAGTATAGCTATATAATATATTAGATTATATAATAGATTAATAGTACTAATATTAGTCTATTAGTATAGTTATATTATATATATTAGTATTAGTTATAGTGATTTAGTATAATTATATTAGTATAACTATAATTATAGTCTATATTAAACTATTAGTATTAGACTATTAGTTAAATAGTTATAGACTTGTATATTAGTATAGCTATATAATATATTAGACTATATAATAGTATTAATATTAACCTATTAGTATAGTTATATATTAGTATTAGTTATAAACTATATATTAGTATTGGTTATAAACTTTTAGTGATTTAGTATACTATATTAGTATAAGTATAACTATAGTCTATAGTGATTTAGTATCACTATAGTCTATAGTGATTGAGTATCACTATAGTCTATAGTGATTTAGTATAACTATATTAGTATAAGTATAACTATAGTCTATATTAAACTATTAGTATTAGACTATTAGTTAAATAGTTATAGACTTATATATTAGTAAAGCTAAATAATATATTAAACTATTAGTATAGTTATAAGTTATATATTATTATTAGTTATAAACTTTTAGTAAAAACTTTTAGTATTAATTATAACTATAGTCTATAGTCTATATTAGACTATTAGTATTAGTTAAATAGTTATAGACTTATATATTATAATATTAATATTAGTATAGCTAAATAATATATCAGACTATATAATTGTATTAATATAAAACTATTGGTATAGTTATAAGTTATATATTAGTATTAGTTATAAACTTTTAGTAAAATCTTTTAGTATTAATTATAAGTATAATTATAGTCTATAGTCTATATTAAACTATTAGTATTATTTATAAACTTATATATTAGTATTAACATTTAATTTAATAATTTATAAATTATAATATGAAATTATTTCATATATGAATATATATAATTATATATATTATATATAAAAATTTCACATATAAATTTATAATTTTATATATTAATATATATATATAATATTTTGTATAAAACTTAATAACTTATATATAAAAACATTATTTTTTGTATATTTTTTTTATCAACCGGTCCGGTCCGGTTCGGTCCCAAAAATCCTAAAACCGGAACTGGACCGGAACCGGCCGGTTTTCACATTCCAAGAACCGGTCCCGGATCGGACCAGTTCAAAACCGGTCCGGTCCGGACCGAACCGATTTTCCGGTTTAAATTTACACCCCTATTGATATGCAGTAGCCAGCCACTACTATTTACCAAGCGCCTGTCATTCTTGGGCGCCCATTCCTTGCTACCTCCAATGCACTGATAAATTGTCAAAGTGGAGTGCTGAAACTCACATTCGGGAATATGACATTGGAAATGAATGTATTCAATACTTGCAAGATGCCTGGTGATTGCGACGAGTCAGAGGTGCATGCTGTTGAAGTGATTTCAGAGCTTGAAGAAATAAAGAGAGAGTCTTACGATAATTCCCGCTTGGCGAAGGAGCGAATGAAGGCCTTGCATGACAAGAAGATCCATGACAAACATCTTGTCCCTGATCAGAAAGTGCTCCTTTACAATTCAAGACTGTATATTTTTCCTAGGAATCCGAAATCTCGATGGAAGGGGCCGTACATTGTAAAGAAGGTTTATCCTCACGGGGCCGTAGACATTGTCAATCCGAAGAATGGAAATAGTTTCATTGTCAGTGGACAACTTCTAAAGCCGTTTCTGAAGGTCTTTGATCCACACGAAGAGATCTTGCTTGTGCAAGATTCCAGGGAAGTGTTTTGATCTTTTCACCCTTTACAGTTTTTTTTTACTTGCATTTTGTTTTTTTTATTTGTTGTTTTACTTTGATTTTATATTTCATGTTGATTTTATTTTTGCTTGCTTATTCCTGTGCACTTTGTTTTCTTTTGTTCGATTCATTGAGAACCATGTCTCTCACTAATTGGGGGTAGCGTGTGTGCACAGAATTTAAAAAAAAAAAAGGAAAAAAGGAAAAAATTTGCATTAATGTGATGTGCATTGGTACACATATGATTGACACACACTCTATTTCTAGTATTTTGTGAAATCTGAGCATCTTGGTAGAGTAGTTGAGCGGAATCATTTTGTGAAGATTTATTTTCAAGTTTAAGCATAGAGCATGATTTTTTATGCATCATATTTTGTTGATGTGTAGCTTGAAACACGAGGATGCTATACTTATTGAGATGATACTTGATAAGATTTTTGTAGAACGAATGTCAAATTTTGAAAGACATTTTGCACATGCTTACGCTTGTAGTGTTTCTTATTTACTATTCATTAATTTAACACAGGAGAAGTAAACTGTAGGACTACCGAGCCATGCTTCAAAAAGAAAAAAAAAAGGAAAAGAAAGGAAAAAAAAAAGAGATTTGAAAATAATAGAAAAAAAAATAGATAAAGGCGGCTTAATGAGATTTTCTAAGTAAATGGCTAGAAACAGTTACCATAGACTTTGGGGGTTGAGTGTTCAACTTTTAAAAACAGAGCTGGCGTGAAAACTGCTAGTCCCTTAGGCTTTAAGGTAGTTAGAATCAGCAATGATTAATCTTAAAGTTGAAAAATCCTATGACAAATCATGGCTAGTAATGAGGAACACACAATCAGTTTAGCTCCACACACATTTGAGTTCTGAGACATTTGTCTCAATTCTATGTGAAAGATTGTTGAGATAGTCTTGGTGGGTATAGCCCTTGGGGGTTGAGTAGTAACGTGTCACTTTTGTGAGAATTCAGAATTGTGTTTGATTGTTTCAGTTTGAATTTTTTATCTTTATGCAATATTCATCTCAATTAATTTTCACTATTTTGCTCAAGGATTAGCAAAACGCTAGTTGGGGGTGTGATTGAGATAAATTATTGCATATTTTATACATTTAGAACCAATATATTTTATTTATTTCATTACATTATTATTGGTTTTAGATGAAAAATGGTTAAGATGAATAAATTCGAAGTTTTGATTTAAATTGGTTAATAACATGATTTATGCTTAATTTTATAACTTATGATTTAATTTGACAATGTTCATTCACATGCACAACATATTTTTGATATTCTATTATTCTTATTTTATTTTATTTTTAATTTCAAATTCAAAGGACTTTCAAGTGGGCAAGACGTTGGAACAACTTAAGAACTTTTAATGAGTGTAGCACTCTTCAAATAAGGATAATGACGGGGATCATAGTTCAAAATGCGTTAGTAGACAGAATGGACACACTTTAGTATTGTAATCATAACTTTCCGCTCAAATATCGGATTGATACGATTATTGATGCGTTGAAAAGCTATCTTAAAGGGTTACAAAGTTGTCTCTAGTAAGGATTTTCAAATTCGAACTCCTGAAGCACATACGTGGCTACCAAGTTGAGTCCTAAAATTTAAGCGATTTTGTGTGCGGAAATATGAAGACATTAGGGTTTCTTTCCTACCCTATTTAAGCATATCATTAGCACGAAATTGAGAACTTTTACAGAGCAACGCCGCACATTTGAAGAACTCTTCCAGGGTCCAATTGCCGCTCCAGCCGCTACCTCCATTGCCTACCACTTCCATCTCCATTCATTTGGCTTGCTCTTTGCATTTCCTACTTTTTTTTATTTAATTTCAGTTTAAAGTTTATGTAATATTTTTGAGATATTTGACTTAGACTTTTGGACACTTTATTTGCTGTTTATTTACTTCGTATTATTTATTTTTCTCGCTTTTTTAAGCTTTCATTGAACAATGATTACAATTGCTATGGATTAATTTTGAGAATTTGTGATTTGAATACAAGGATGAACCCTAGAATCTTGATTTTGGGGCTTTTTAATTCTCAATTCGTATTTTGTCAATTACTTTCTAATCTAGTTTAATTCTTAGTTTAATTTTATTAATCTCTTAATTCCATTGCATATTAGATTGATTAAAGTTTAATTAGGACTTAAAATAATTTCAGTTTTGTTGTTTAAATTTCAGATTAATTAAGATTGTTTAGTTTAGTTGATTCTTTGATTGTTAATTTTAATTTGTAGTCTTTTACATTTCATTTCGACACTCAAAAATTTAAAAATATGAATATAGTCCATGACTAATGCCCTTTTCATTCTTGTTGCACTCTTCCATCCATTGCACATACCATTATTTTTATTTTCTCTTTATGAATATTTTCATCATTTTAAACGAGTTTGATTTTAAGTAACTTTTCCTGAGAAGACGATTTAGGAATTTATTCCTAATTATTACATGACATCCTCCTGCACTTGGGATAACCTTTGTGCTACTCATTTTTAAGTGAGTCATGGGTGTATTTGATTTGTTTTAAATATTGATGGAGGTTGGCGTCCTTTAAGTGTCGATCTTTTCATTCCAGTGTGGTGTTGTTTTTCTCCATACAATATTATAGAAAAAATTAGTAGAAGTGTGCATAGATACTTTTGAGAGTATTTCTAGATAAAAGAAATGTGTTCTTTGAGTGGAGTTTTGGGCTTAACCGCTTGTGCAGAGTTGGTTTGGGCTATACGACAATCAATTTGGTTGTTGTATCATGGAGGAGTGAAGTCAAGATGAGTTCTGCTGCGCCGGTTAATTTGAGACTTTGTTCACCGCAGAGGTTTTGAATCTCTTTAAAGAGAGCGATATTTCCGTGCCTCAGTCCAAATTGGCTTCATTTTAATTTTAAATTCATTGTAATTTTTATTATATTATTGTGTATTTCACCAACACCATACAATAATACAATTTCATTCACGGGCTTTTTGGGTCTTTAGGGATTGTTTTGGTCATTTTGGATAAGGTGTTTTCTTGTATATATTCAGTATACTTGGTTTCTTCTTTTGATATATATAATATTTTTACTTATCAAAATTTTTGTTTTTACATATTAAAAAAACAATAATACAATTTCAACTTTTTGATCTGTATTGAAAATATTTTATGGTTATATAAAAAAATTGCAAGTTGCAACAAAGGCAGATTGAATAATATTGAGTAAAAGTTGTCTTTATCATTTCCTTTTCGGATGTTAGCAGCATGACCTTTCTAGACATCCACCAGTAGGGTGACTTGTTTGGATATATGTTCCTGTTTTCACAAACATTATACAGCAGTCATGTATTTTCTTCTTTGAAAACGTTAGTATGCCGCTCCAAAGGTACCGCTCAATTTGACTGCTCGGTATTTTTTTTTTATGTTTTTTACCAAATGATGAAGGAAGTGATTTTAAATGTATTAATATATTTTTTTTATTTTTTAAAAATATTTAAATGTATTAAAAAAATGTGAAAAGAAAAAAGATAAAGAAAAAAAAAAAAAAAAAAAAAAAAAAAAAAAAAAAAAAAAACGCCGGGCGGTAGGCCCAGCGGTAAGACTTCTTTTTTCTTTTTACGCTTTAACATCCACTGGGCGTTAACTTTTTTAAAGAAGAGAGTGAGTGTCCCCTTTACGGGTTGCTTTAGCATCTTTATCATCATTATTGGAACGCATTTCAATTGCCAAAGTATATATAGATGACAATATAATTATTCATTGTGTTCTCTCATTTGATGTCTTCATCATGAAACACTTGGTCTCCTTTATGGCTTTACCTTGCTTTATGTCCTCCTTTAATTTCAAAATGCTAGGGAATAATAGAGATACTCTAATTTGTTTCATATAGATTGTACCTACTACATCCTCAAGGCCGAGGCCACCATAATAGAGGCACGACTTCCTTTTCAAGTATGGCAAAATGGGTTCTTGTAGCTTAATGTTATGAATGAAAATGCTTTAATTATGATTCTTCAATAGTTAAATCGAAGAATTTGTAAATCTAACAGATCACATGAAACTACATCTCTTTGTTTATATGTTGTAGGATGACTTTTATGAGTTAGTTGCCTACATGATGGAAAAGATGAGATCCTGTCGGGTCGCTTTTCCACATGTCGCCTTAGGAATAGATCGTATTATTGTCCACATGTCACTTTGCATGGCAGGATCAGTCATCAACAAATGGCTACATTCACAACACAAGACAATGTCCGATCGTATTGGCCATGACTGAAGACGAATGATTAACTCCAAGGAAGAAGGAATCAAGACAAATCAATGAGTTAGTAAATAAGCATAAAAACAATAAGACATGTAGTTTAGCAGTAATGATAAAATGAGAATAAGAACAGCAAGATATGTACTTCAGGAGGTTAGCAAAAAAGGAACAAGCAATTTTGAGGTAAAACTACTAAAAAAACAAGAAGAATAGTTTAGGAAGTTAGCAAATAAGTCAAAAGATCGAGCAATAAGAAACAATTCTATATGTGGTGAAACAGCAAGCTGTAGGGCATGCAGAGAGAAGAGACGACTAGAAGTTCTGTAGAATTAACAAAATTATTATAGTGGAAGAAATAATTAATAATTCTCAAGTAACAACAAAAGTAGAGTGGGTAGAAATAATTAATAATTCTGCTAAAATAAATAAAATAGAGCAAGAGGAAAGAGAAAGTGATGATGAAAGTGTCATGATATTCTCAGCCATAAATGAGAGTTATTAATAAAATTTGAAAATTCCTTTATTTTAATAAAAGGGAAAGAAAAATCTATCTTTATGACCACCCCTAAGTTCAAAGCCTTCTCTACCCTGGGATGTTCATTGGTTGGAACAATAATTACATGGAAAAATTCTCATTTTAAATATCACACATAATTTTTTATTTTTATTTTTTCCCTTTAACAAGTATTTGGTAGAAGGATGATCAGTAGAATAACTCAATTAATTTAGTATAAATAAAACAAAAAAACAAAAAAATATATGATGTATGATGTGTGGGATGATGAATAACAAAACTCTAATCACATCTCATGCCTATCATTTTACAGCTTCTGTTCACATAAAAAGAGAAAAATAGTGTTGTATGTAGAAGAAGATTTAGAAAATTTTTTGTCGTCGTACTAGTGAGCGAAATAGACCATCGATCACTTTGTTTTATCTATAAAAACAGGTTTATTGTATATTATTCGACGATAAATGATAGAGTTACTTCTATATAACAACTTATTTACAATTATATAATAAATCAATATTATTTAGAATTTTATTTTGACTTTTATTTTTGATTTGATGAATTTCAATTTAATAAAAAATATTATTATATTGAAAACTATTTATAAATTGTGAATATGTTATAAGTCTATCATTACTTTTATTTAACATATAAAATAAGGATTTTTTTTTTTATTGGTACCGATTGTTAGAGAACAAAATCTCCCATTGGTAAGGAGTTTTTCGCAAGTATATTTTGAATAATTCAAAGAAAAACTCTATTTACACCCAAAAAATCCAACCAATCCCTAAGGGTTTATAAAATAAGGAATTAAATGCAAGGAAAACAATAATTAATAGAGTGGTCCCGATCACCTAAAATTATTAGCCACGAAACTTCCATTTTAGCCAAGAAAATGGGCAGCAGATTTTTAGTAGAGAGAGAGAGAGATTTGGAAAATGTACAATTAAAAAATACAGCCACCACGCAATTCAATATACAATCAACCCATCAAAGTGCGAAGAGCTCCTGACATCTTTGAATTGTATTTTGGTGTTTGTGAAATGCAAGACCGTATATATTCACTTAAATGTATCTAAAGTTTTGATTTTTGAGAAAGTGTTACATCCGCAAAAGATTTTTATAAAAATAAACTTACAAATTAACGTGTTTTCATGTAATATATCAAATTTACGTTATAGCAAAAATAATTTTATAACTTTTTGATGAGTACTGTTAAATCTATAAATGAATTACACAAAAACAATCTCACAAACTGACGTGACTTCATTTGATTCGTTAGATCTACTTTATAATAAAATTAATTTTATAATCTGACAAATCACATCAAGCCACGTCAGTATGTGAGATTACTTTTGTATAATCTCTTTATGGTTAGAGTATTTCCCGATATATTTTTGATATATCACAACAAGTCATGGTAATTTATGAATTTACTTTTGTATGATTTATTTGTAGACAAACATTTTTCTTAAATTTTACCACCAAAGATATCTTCATCAGGCAACCATAGAAATGAAGTTGATCTATCAACTAATCTCGAGTAAGAGAAAGAAGGTTGAGTCAAATCATTTACCTATATTAGACGTCGCAACCCTAATTTCTTACCCAAATTAATATTACATAAAATCCGATACCATTAATGGAGCTGAAATCTTGCAATTTAATGAACTTAAAAAACAATGGTTCATTAGGGATATGAAGAAGAATGCACCATACGAGGTGTTTGATCCCTTAAAACGACTATTATTCATATATGGCTCAACTTTTATTAAAAAAATAAAAATAAACAAATAAATCAGTTTCTGCTTTTTTGTGTCAATAATTAGTTCAAAATCAAAGAGAAGTCGGGTTGCTTTCAATGAAGTCAACTTAATATAGCATGTATTTATTAACTTGGATATTTCTTTGTATGTGTGTACATACATATTTCTTTATATAAAACCTAACAAAACTTGAAATAATTGAAGAAAAGGGACTTAAACATTTAAGCATTGAACTCATTGTATTGGATGGGGGATACGAAGAAATTTATGGGTGTAACTCATCTCATAAAATCGATTTTATAAAAGAGAATTGCTTATTTCTTATAAATATATTTAAGATCTTGTCTACAGGCAATGTGAAATTATTTCTCAATAGATACATATGATCTATTGTGTCTGTATTACGAGACATGAAAGCTTATGATTTAATTGAATTTAATTTATAACATTTTATTAATTGTGTTTTACCCCGAGAATAAATTGTTTTTGTCTAAAAAAAAAATCTTTAGGAGGAACACTTTTTTTTTTTTTTAAATGTGGTTGAGAAATACAAGTGGGAATGATTTATTTGGTGCATTGTCTATTTTTCATTTATAATTTTATGCATATTTATTGTACTAAAATTAAATTTATCCGGTTTCTCGTCCCTCTTTTTATATCTATCTTTTTCTAGATTAATGAAATATTTGTGATTAAAAACATTGACGGTGCAGGGTCAAGTCGAAAGAGCACCACCAGACGCGTCAGAAGATTCTTCGTCTTTTCAATGCGTGGGAATTCAGATCAGGCCGGAGCGGAGCCCTCCGACAATTTTTCGGTGAGAGATTTCCGAGAGAGAAAGAGGGCGGTCGGTCTGCTTGATTATTATTTTTTCCTTAATTCCACAATGACTTTAACGTGCGACAGCCGAGAAAACTAAATTAAAAAAAAAAAGAAAAAGAAAAAATCCTAAAATATTTAGGTAGGTGACTTTGGTAGCTCATGAAAAAAATAAAATAATAATAAAAATAGAAAAAGGCAATCCCTTAACACACTGCGTGTTAAGAGTTGAGCTGTCTTTTTTCGTCTGCTGCTTTCTTTCTTCTCTCTCGTATTATTATTTCAACAAACACCAAAATACATTTCAAAGATTTCAGGAGCTCTTCGCACTTTCCGCTCCTATTTCCTTTCCTCTCTCTCTCTCTCTCTCTCTCTCTGCTGTCATAAGAGAGCAGGCCGCCCTCCCGAGATCCATTTTCTTTACTCCCCAGGTGATTCCATCTGATTAGGTTCGTTTGATCTCCTTTCCTTCTATTTGGATCTGGGTTCGTTTCGATGCTTTCTGTTTTCTGCGCTTCAGATCTATTCCTTGCAGTTTTTTTTTTTTTTTTTTTATTTCTGATGTTTTCAATGTTTATTCGGCTCCGTTTTAACCTTCATTTCCTCCCATTAATTTGATGACCTCTCGCGCTAGTATATGCGCCATTTCGATTCAATATATGAATTGTTGTGGATTCTGGGTGCAGTTTTGTTTGTAATTTGGATCAGCTACGTGAACAAAAAAACATTTAAGCTATTTCTTGACGAATTGAATTTGGCTTATATGGAAAGTTCAACTTTCAATCTCTGATTCTTTGTTCATTTCATATATACTATTTTTTTTTAATAATTTCATTGTTGCTCGCAAAAACACGGTCTTTTGAATTTTGAACAGAACATTATTGCTTGCACTTCTTTTTTGTCCTCATTTCTACAATTTTCCGTGCGTTTGCGATTTATGACCTAACGTACCATGATGTTTGTCGGTTTTGGGGGCCTCATCATTGATTTCTCGCACTTATTATGTTCTGGCTTGAGGTTCAAAGATCGTGACTTAATTCCCAGGAGATGATATATATAAGCAGCTTTTTACTGTATAAGCAATTCTTTAGTGGCCGTACCAGCCGGCCATTATGGCTATGAGTTTCATACTTTTGTGCTTTTCTTTCCTTCTTTGCAAGCCAATTTGATGTGGTGGAATTATGTAGATCTGCTTTATTTTTGCTATCATAAATTCATTTGTCATTTTTACGGAGATCTTGGATATTCTGATTCGTTTTTGTTTACGTAGTAATAATGATTGCTTTGTGCCATGTCAATATGTTCTTTGAAGAGTCGAGCAGAGCTTGAAGATATGAAAGTATTGTAATTAGTCCGATGTGGTGTGCTGGAAACGAACTCTTTATTGTCTCTCATTGTGTGTTCGTGCATCTTATTGAAAGCAATTGAGCTTCATTATAGCTGTGGAAATCTAACCACACAAGCTTTCCTTGAAACAGTGTATGAAGAATAGTTGAAGATAGCTCCATTTGAAGTCAGCCGTGTGACTTTGCCTTATAGCACTTTTTGTTTTGAACACCAGTTACGATGAAGAAGGCCTTTGATCAAACTGTTAGGGACCTGTAAGTCTTGACTGTGATTCTCATTATGGACTGTGATTCTCATTATGTAGTGCTTATCAGATAGCCTCATTGCATCTGAGTATGTTGTTTTCTTGACTAATCATTGGAAACCTTGAAGAGACAAGATTGTTCTTTGGATGCTTGATATTGAACCATAGATTCAGTGCTGTTATGTTTCTTTTGTCCTATATTGTTGCTTTATTATTATGTGACCGCATTTGCGTTAAATGCGCTGCTATTTGCTGCTTTTCTTACAGGAAGAGAGAGGTGAACAAAAAAGTGCTTAAAGTTCCTGGAATTGAACAGAAGGTAAATATTTCCTTCATTTATAAGTTCTTTTACTTATTTGGGTACTCAAAGGATTTATCGATTCCTCTACCAATCAAAAAAAGAAAATAAGGTTTAATGATTCATCTATGGTTGTAATTATATATAAAAAAAGTCTAGGTGTCAATGGTGGTGAGATAGAACCATAACTGCCTATGAACTGTCCCAATTCAATTGGTTGTGTATTATTGGAAGTGTCTTTTCTGGTGATCATCGCGCTTCTGTACTGGGCATGTAGCCCTTGCCACCCAAATTGTGTATAGATAATCTAGAAATGCAATACCAGGTAACTTTGTGTGCAAGATCGGTGAAACTGAAATCCTGTTCTTATGCCTTTTAGGTTCTTGATGCTACTAGCAATGAGACCTGGGGTCCTCATGGATCACTTCTTGCAGATATTGCACAGGCATCCCGAAACTAGTAAGCTCAATCATTCTATTATAGATGCTTTGCAATGCTTTTTTTTTGTCCCAAATTAGTTCTCTCTCTGAAAGTGAAGGAGCTGACTTTAATATCTGTGCAGTCATGAGTACCAAATTATCATGGCAGTAATCTGGAAGCGGATTAATGATACTGGAAAGAACTGGCGGCATGTCTATAAGGTTTGCAATTTTAATGGATTTTTTTTTTTATAAGTAAACGATTGTATTAATAATGATAGGGAATTTTAATGGATTTAATCTAGTAAATGTAAAAAAATTACTTTTAAGTAGGATCTATCCCCTTTGTCCCATTATTCGATTTCATGATGGCCCTTATATTTTGATAAATATTGTGTACTGTAGCGTCTGTTGCATTTTATTCCCACTTTATGTTGTGATGGTATAACTAAAACATCTATTGTCTGTGCTTCAGGCTTTGACTGTTCTGGATTACCTAGTAGCCAACGGGTCAGAACGTGTCATAGAAGATATCAGGGAACATGCTTATCAAATACAGGTAATTTCTAGTTCATGAGTGCTATTTGACTGATCCATTGTTTTGAATTTTTTTAGGCAAGTTTTCATTCATATCGAAATGATTAAGATTCTATCATTGTCTTAGTGATAAGTTTATCTTTCCCACATGGCAGACTTTGTCCGATTTTCAATATATCGATTCCAGTGGAAGGGACCAGGGAAACAATGTCAGGAAGAAATCTCAGAGTCTTGTGGTCCTAGTGAACGATAAAGAAAGAATAATTGAAGTTAGACAGAAGGCTGCTGCTAATAGGGACAAGTAAGCCATGTTCTTAGAAAGAATTGAAAATTCTTTTATTCTTATATTGGTTTTTTCCATTCACATTGTCAGTTTACGAAAATAGTCATCTGCCTTCGTGATGTCACTGCCTTATGCTACATTTATTTGTATTGGTATTGTTGTTGTTGTTGTTGTTGTTGTTCAAGTTCTTGCCGTTTTAGAGATTTGACACGTGTCTTTTAGTTTCCATTTTTGTGTTAAATTCCATGAATTCCAGAAGGCAATGAAAAGTTCATTAATTTTTTGAAGTATCAGGCAAGTGAATTTTCCAGAATGTCTTATCATCATTCACCCTCTGAAGGGTAGCTTGTTTATGCGTTGTCTTACAAAGGGTTCATATTTTATATATTTTTTCTGTCATATAGCATGTCGGATGATCTCTCTCCTTTTTTATTTATCTCTGTGCAATTGAATTGTGTGTAGATTCTAATTTTACACTAATTCAGCTGAGCTATGATTGTCAGTGTTGCTAGTCTATCTGGATGCATTGGTGCAATTGTGAAGAGTTGTGATTGCTTTTGTGGCACCTCTTGTATAATCATCTTATGAAGGAAATAAGCCCACCCTCCCCACACAAAAATCCCCCTTTCTCCTACACTTGGACATAGCTATTTTGCATATTCTACCTTTGAAATTCTTTCTGGATACTCTCTCTCTCTCTCCCCCCCCCCCCCCCCCCCCTCTTTAATTCCCAATTGTAATAACTGTATTTCATATTTCTGTATGACTAGATTACCATCAATGATATTCTCTAACTGTTTTTTTATCAGTGAGATTCTCTAACTGTTAACTTATGGCTTGATAGGTTCCGTAGTGCCTCATCAACTGGCGGAATGTATAGGCCTGGTTCTTTTTCAAGTACAGGAGGATATGGTGATAGATATGATGATGATCGCTCTGAAGGTCGTTACGGAAGCAGGGATGAAGATAGGAATGGCTATGGGAGAGAGAGAGAATCGGGTTATAGGGATGATGACCGGTATGGTAGATATGGGGACTCATACAGTCGTGATGGTGATCGTTATGGCAAAGATTATGAAGAACGGTACAACAGAGATGGTTACAGGGATGATGATTATCGGGGAAGAAGTCAGAGTGCTGATGATTACCAATATGGCACAAGAAGTAGGAGCTTCGATAGAGACAGAGATCGTGCTTTTGATGATGATGGTCAATATTCATCTCGGTATGTATCTATTGATGGTAATATTTATGTTGCTAATGCAATAAACTAACATGTTGACTTTTTCAGAGTTTTTTCCTTTTACCTTCTCATATAGTTGTTTACCTTCTCATATAGTTGTTTTTACCTTGTATCTTTAGTTAAGTCTTCATTTTCAAGTATTGAAGAAGCAAAACTTTCACAGAAATGAGGTCTCCACATGTCAAAAAGTATACGGTGAAGTATAATATGACATAACCTACTTTGAATAAAAGGGTAATCCATTGAAGCTACTTAGAAGCTTCTCCACTACAATGCAAGAAAGGGAACTGTCCTGTATCTAGTCTATTAGTTGGTGTGTTTAATGGAACTGCTCTGGTGTGATACCTGTTTATGAATTCTGTGTTCCTTTTACAATATAAGCATGCAGAGGATGCCTTCATGACATCCTTGACCTTGTAAACTTATGTAGTTTATGCTTTTCTTCCCTCTACAGAGGCAGTGGTGTCAAGGCGGATGACCAATCTCTGGATGGAAGGTAAATTGTTTGTGCTTGCATGGTCAAATTGTTGCTGGTATTGGGTTTTTATGGTCAATCTTGTCAATAGTCTGAGCGAGCAAAATTTATTGTTTGACAAACATAAATAATCTTTTGCAGGCGACTTGAGCGGAAATTTTCTGAACAGCATATTGGTGCTCCTCCAAGTTATGAAGAAGCTGTGAGTGAGTCCCGAAGCCCTGTCCGCAGTGAAAGGTATAAATTTTGCACCATTATAGCACACCATCATTTTGCTTGACTATTATTTACTGGTTGAATTTTTTTCTGATGTCTTCTTGTTGACAGGGATGGAGAAACTTCAGCAGCATCTGCTCCCAAAGACTCGTCACCTGTTAGCAATATTCCAAGCCATGAAACCACTTTTCACAGTACTTTGGAATCTCCTCAAAACCAGGAAGCTGGGGCTTCTGATGAGTTTGATCCTCGCGGTCCAGTTTCAGGTACAGAAAACAATATAGGTGTGTTTTTTTTTGGTTCCAGTCAGAGCTGCTCCCTTTACTCATACACTGATATATTAAATGAATTTCCGATATTACTCATCATTATGAAGAGTATATCTCATTTGTGGATGGACATGAAATGTTAATATTTTATGTATTTTTCTTTGCACTTCTAAATTATGGTTCAAAAGTGACGAATTCATATTATCTGATTGCTGGGATTGGGGTTTAGGGTACGTAAAAGTCTTGTGATTTTCTTTGCATGTGTTCTTTTTAGTTAGTTTAATTGTTCCTAGAGGTTTGCATATTGAATTGCTTTTGGTTTTGAAGGCAGTGCTGGGTCATGGAGTGTACAGAAGTTGACCTATAAAAAAAAGTCATGGAGTGTACAGAAGTTTTTCCTGAAACTGAAATGAACCAGTGTCCTAAAGGCCCAATTAGTCTCCAATGGACAAAACAAATAAAAAGTATAATCTAATTGGACCGAGTGACTCAAAAAATTGGACCAAGCGACTCGATTTAGCTAACTGCCTGCGGTTTTTGGCAGTTCATGCATCAAGGACACTGATACGAGGGTTGGTTTCAAAGTGGACTGAATGTTTTTGACGTGATAAAAAAAGTCTGTAAAGTGATTGGACAATGACATGCACATGATTACATTTGTCTGTCAGTGTCAGAATGCTAGATGTATTATGGCAAGGCACCTCCATCCTCAGAAGTATGCTATATGTTAAGTTATTGAAGAATGACATGCACATGAGGTCATTATTTTGTCAAGCCAAAAAATGGTAGAATCGCCATTATCCCTTGATTTGCATGCTCCATCCCCATACCAAAAGATTGGGCTTAATTTTTGCTCAGAAGCCACCAAAGTTTGCCCCCCCAAATTGAAAAAATCTAAAAGCATGCTTGTCGTCAATGTGTTGTGTCTTATGGGTGCACATACTTATGATTCGGTTGAGTACAGACAATGTCAAAGGGCTTCTGTGCCCATGTTTCAGCCCAACTAGTCTGTTAAGAGTTGAAGTTTTGGTTATTTAACAGCCTGATATACATCTACGATGAGAAGGCTTTGGTATGCATGTGATATCATCGACTGTTAATGATTTTATTAGCTGTAATGGCAGACAAGAGGAGCTGCAACATAACTACTCGCTCTGTATGTGTTTTAAGTCTGGGCATGACTTAGGTTTGGGCTTCAATTGAAGTATCCCAACCTCATATACAAGGAGAATTTGTTGGGATGTAGTAACTTTAAAATTATGGTTTCACAGTCGTTCTGCATTCAACTCAACAAAGTTGATCAACCTGCATTGTTTTAATATCCATTTACTTGTGTGACTGTACTATCTTACCTTAACTTTCTTAGTGTCAGCTCCGGCTTTATGACTTCTTTATTCTGTTGAGTTGTGGCTTTGACCAGATAGAATTGGTATCTTATGGTTTAATGTTAATTATGCATGATTATAAAACTTAAGGGTTTACCTCAAATGTGTATCTGGTGAAGTTTATTAATATTTGACACAAAGAAGAGAGGGAGAGAGAGCCAGGGTAACCCCTCTGTTGAAGTGCTGTTAATTTAAATGATAGTAGCCAGCTTATAATTTTCAATCGATAGTTCCTTGTTACTTCTGTGATTTCTGTTTCCTAGATTTTGTGTTGAGTTATCAGCTATTATGTTACCAAATAGATGGTTTTCTCTAAAGTTGTATTACGCTCTAAATGATCGAGAAAAAAAGCTATTTTATTAGCTCAATTGTTTCCTACTTCTACCAAGGAATTCTATAGTTAAGAGATTCTGTTTCATGGTATAATTTGTTTTCCTTTCCTGAATCGATGAAGTCATTATATGCTTCTATTTATAGTTCTGAACAATTTTTTTTCACCACTTTCATGAGCGAACAATTACTGTTAATTTACATGATGGCAATGAGTGTACAGCAATGATTTTTATACAGTTCAATACCATGGTCTTTAAGGTGCTAAAAATGCAAATTTACTTTGGTGCTCTTGCAGCAATGCCAGCAAATCAGCCACGTAGTTGGACATTCATGTATTATGTTTTGTCCTTTTTTTTTCAGCTGCTCCAGCTACCATAAACAATGCTGAGATGGACTTACTTG
Source organism: Juglans mandshurica (assembly GCA_022457165.1). Taxonomy (NCBI): domain Eukaryota; kingdom Viridiplantae; phylum Streptophyta; class Magnoliopsida; order Fagales; family Juglandaceae; genus Juglans; species Juglans mandshurica. The sequence continues at coordinate 24,014,800 of CM039619.1, read as the reverse complement.
GCTCCCTTTCCGATTCGTTTCCCTCAAATTCATTAGCAATTGTGCCAATTACATCTGTGACCACATCCTACGAGGCTGATGCCCACACAAACTCTGCTCCAGCAACCAGTTTTGTGGCTGCAGCTAATGGCGTCAATCAGGTAGGCATCTTATGCAATTTATTATGAATTTTAGGATCTATTTTCCTTGAGTTGATTAAGCGATCTGAAGTAAAAACATGTTTTGAGCCTTACATCTTCACCCTTAAACATATGTAAGATGCCCATTATTGAGACTATGGAAATTCGATGTGCTAATGTGTTCCATTCCTTCCAGTGGCAGATTTAGTAGTGCCTCTTTGGTGTGCGAGGTTTTTAGAGACATATCTTGAAATTTTGATAATAATCTCATATGACATCAAGATTATTATACACAAATTTCTAACATTATGGAGCATTTGCAACTTGTAGATCATGTGTTTCTTTTTATGGATAGTTCCAGTTTGGTTTCTGCACAAACCAAAGAACATGCAAGACTTGAACCTTCATCCCCCTTCCCTCTTTCTATCCCAATTTTTATTTTCCATTTATTCTGATGAAATGAATATTGTGGATTGAGTGTTTATCCTTGATGCAGCCTTTTGAAGATCCATTTGGTGATTCTCCTTTCAAGGCCATTCCTTCCTCCAACAGTTTCCCTACCCAACAGCAGACTTCTGCTCCCACTGATTCCTTCCAGCCTACCATCAACAAGAGTGCTGAACAGCTCCAATCTGGTGTCCCAAATGCGAATACAGTCCCAAACTTTGGCTTTGGGGACACATTTTCTGGCCTTACTTACTCTGGACCCAGTGGCTCTAATACTCAACCTCCAACAAACTCACAGTATTTACCTCAAGAGCTGTCCACACCACAGCAGAATAATGATATTCTGGCAGACATCCTCCCTCCTGGACCTTCACCTTCTTTTACTTCACAGCCAGCTTTTTCGGGTCCAACTGGCCAGCCAACTGCTAATATCTACAACAGTTTCCACGTACAAGCAGGACCGGTAGCTCCTCAGATTCAAGCTGGTCCTCCTGGACAGCTCAGCAGTGGAAGCTTCCTTCCACATGGTGGATCTGTGTCTCCCCCCACTTCTCAAATGGTTCCTCAAACTCCAGCTGGACCAATTGCACAGCCTAACGGTGGAAACTTTTTTCCACAACAGGGAGGATCTATCACTTCACATATGACTCCTCAAGCATCTACTGGACCAACTGTGCAGTTTAACAGCATGAACTTCCTTCCACCACAGGGTTCTGCACCTGCAGTTACTGCACATATTGCTCATCAAACTGCCACTGGACCAGCTTTACCGCAGAGCAATGATTTCCTTGGTAATTTGCTTCCTCAAGCAGGACCAAATGCCCCTACGGCTTCACAGCAAACTCTTTTGCCTTCAACAGGATCACTTTCAATTGTTCCTCAACCGGCCAAGGACAAGTTTGAGACCAAGTCAACTGTTTGGTCTGATACACTAAGCAGAGGGCTTGTCAATTTAAATATATCTGGACGTAAGTGCATGCTGGTATCATTGTTGTTGTCATCATCATCATCATTAGTACTATTATTTTACTACTACCATTACTACATATCATAATTGACATTCTCAGAATATTAGGGCACCAGGAAAATCTTTGGTTACAAGTTTTTTGAATATTTACTATATATGTTATTTGACGTGGTTTCTTTTTCAACACAGCTAAAATAAATCCTTTGGCGGATATTGGAATTGATTTTGATGCACTTAATAGGAAGGAAAAGAGGATGGAAAAACCTACTACAAGTCCTGTTACATCTACTGTCAACATGGGTAAAGCTATGGGATCTGGTTCTGGGATGGGCCGTGCTGGTGCAAGCGCCCTCAGACCACCAAATCCTATGATGGGTTCTGGAACCGGTATGGGCATGGGCGTGGGTATGGGTGTGGGCATGGGTGGTAGACCTGGTGCAGGCATGGGCATGGGCATGGGCATGGGGGGTTATGGAGGCATGAATCAACCCATGGGTATGGCAATGGGAATGAACATGGGTATGGGGCAAGGAGTTCAGATGCAACCACCAACTGGATTACCTCCTGGTTCAAACATATCTGGTGGTTATAACCCCATGATGGGCACAGGTGGTTATATGCCTCAGCAGCCTTATGGCAGCAGCTATCGATGAGATTGAGCCAAGTATCTCAATTTGTGTGGGAAAAAAGTAATTAATACCTGTTTTGTGATAGGGTGAAAAAGAAAAGATTGACATAGCAAATCCAGCTTTACTGTTGAATCAGTCTACAATGCACTCTGGTCTGACTTTTGGTATACAGTTCTGTATTTTTGCTCGAAATTGTCGATCTTCTGGAAAAGGGTGGAATCTTGTATGTCAATTCATTCTATCTCTTCCTTACCCAAGCATTCCTTTTGGGTCAGGAGAGTTGTGTAGGATTGCTCATTTCAGCTGTTGTGATATTGTCTGCTGGTGAGGATGACCTTTCTCAGGTTATCACTTCCTTATCTTCTTCTTCTTCTCTCTCGCCCCATATATATTTTTGTTACTTGTCAAACATGTTTGGCTGCATACTGAACAATAAATATGATGATTCATTTTTCTACCTTATTTGATTCTTTGCCTCTTTGTGGAATAATTGATTTTGCTATTCAGGTGATGAACATCAGATGTTTTTACCTGCTAGCCACTGAATGTAGCATTTCACATTTATAATTGTGTCCGCAGTTATTCTAATGTATACTAGGGTTATAGGTTATTTTACCACAAGCTGCATCAATTGTGTCATTTTAATACATTCTTCTGTGTCAAGCGCAATCTTTTAAATAAGGTCTCTCAAAGCGGTGACAGTGAAAGGTTCCTTAAGATAATTGTACTTCTATTGTAGGAGTTTACATCCCTTTTATTAAGCAAGTTATTACTGATTACACTCCTAGTGACTCCCTTTAGTTACTTGTGCTAATAGTTGTAATTGCCAGAAAGGTTTTTAACTTTTTATTAGTAACTGAAGGCACGATTCCCTCATGATCAAAACCCTAATACTTGACTCCCACGTCTTAGGCCCCATTTGGATGTTGAGATGGTTTCAATCTATCTTATCTCATCTCAACATCCAAACACTACTAAAACACAAACACTTTTCAATTTAAAATTTTTAACTTTTTAACTTATTATCTTATCATTATTTAATCCTTCCAGCTTTTCCAAACTTAAAAAATGAAAAAAAAAATCTACTTTTTTAAATTTTAAAACAAAAATGATATTAAAAAATGATATTATAATTTTATAATTTTTTTATTCAATTTTTTTTCTATCATTTTTCAAAATTCCATAAAATATATTAGGATAAGTCTACTCTTCTCGCTTGGTGCTACTGTTGGATTTTTTTTAATGATTTAAGTTAATATTTTTTTAATAATATTGTATTTTAAAAAAAAAAAAAATTAAAAGTGTTAAAAAATACAAGTAGAAAAAAGTAAAGAAAGAAAAAGAAATGTAAAATCTACTAGTGGGAGCCCCCAGCAGTAGGAGTAGAGTCACCCAATATATTAACTCAAACTTACTACTATTTATAGAATTTTCATTTTATTTTAACATTCGAACGAGGTGTTAGTGATATTGTCAATTATATCCATATAACAATTGTATTGGTCATTATGAAACTCAACTTGTCTAAAGTTTATTTTTGTTTATTAATAAATTTAAGATATTTTGTTATTAACGTCTAGCAAAAGAAGCTTGGTTAGAGTTGAGTTCATGAATAGGCTAGGAATTCATTTTTCTTCCAACTTTATCTTGCATTGCACGCCTATTGCTTTAATGTATTGAATGGACTCAAGGAGTAGGTTAGATTTTATACCTCTTCACTAATTGAATAATATTCTCTTTTAATAGAGTATTTCTTCTATGATATTTAGAAGAGCTGTACATTGATCAAACCTGTTTCGTTAATTCAAAGATGCTGCTTGGAATTAGTCGATTAGATTGATCACAACAGATATGATGATTGCAGGAAGCACAGTCTTGATTCTATACAACTTCAAATAAAGTACTACAAATTTTCGAAAAAAAATAGGTATTTGTTATTAGCACGTGTAGTTGAAGTAGAAAGTCTAGGACATTCAGCCCGTCTGGGCTAGTCACTTGCTCTTAGAATTACAGTGTTTGTTATTCAATAGCCCAGTCCATAGCAGTATAATTAAGAAAGCACGTTGTAGTAAGAACTCGAGAAAGAGTTCATCAGAAAGTTCTAAGTGGAGGAAGAGTAGAAAATAAAATATAATATAAAAGAAGATGGAGAAGAGGGGATGAGGGAGAGAGGCTTTGATGGTTACATCTTTACTATTCTCAATTGTTGTTGAAAACAAGACATACATCTCTATTTATAGAGACATTACATTGAGATAAAATAAGATAAATATGTTAAACATTACGAAAATCAAATCAAGATAATATCAAATCAAAGATAATTATGAAAATCAAATCAAAGTAATATAATATCAAATCATTATTGATTTGATATTATCTTCAACATCTCCTCTCAAACTCAGGGTGGATAACTTTGGAATCTTGGATTGAAATTTGAAAGTATAATCATTAATTAATCGCCGATGAGATGATGGTGTTGGTGATGAAGATGCTGACAACTGGAACATCAAATCTAGATCTGTGAACAACAATAGGCTATATATGACCTTGGTCAACTATTGGACCAAAATCAAAAGACCAAAATTGGATCTGGAGCTTCTAACAATGCTTACAACAGATCAAAATCCAATGGAAATGGTCTCATAGCTAATAGAGATACTCCAAATACATTAATTTGAGACTACATAATTGAACGGTGATGAAAATTTTGTGAGAGGTAAAGCTAGCGGAAGAATAAATATTCCACATGATCAAGCCTAGCGTTAGCCAAGGGTTCTGATACCCTGATAGAAAATAAAATATAATATAAAATAAGATTGAGAAGAGAGGATGAGGGAGAGAGGCTTTGAAGGCTACACCTTTACTATTCTCAATTAGTATTGAATACAAGACATACATTCTTATTTATAGAGAGATCACATTAATAAGGTAAATATTTTAAACATTATGAAAATTAAATCAAGATAAAATCAAATTAAATTATTGATTTGATATTATTTTCAACACGAATATAGACATTTCATTTCAAATTCTTCTTGTTTTCCCTCTTGTATCCCAATTTACTCTAGAGGTATATTACAAGTTGGCATCCAAGCAGGTTAATCCATTAACTATGGCAGAAGGCCCTCAAAAGTTTGTCCAAATTCATGAAAACATTGTTACTGTGAAGAAGAGTTCCAAGGATTCTATTGTTGCCTTAAAGAAGAGTTCGGAGGAGTCTGTCGTTGTTGTAAGAAGGATAATAATCAGCAAATGTTAGAAATCACCCATCAACAACTAGCTAGAATTATTCAAAGGTTAGATCAAAGAGAATCTGCTCGTAGAATCGAGCATCAAATTACTGTGGAAGAAGAAGCTTCCTATCAAGATGCAGAGAGGGAAGTAAACACAAGGAATCATGGTAGACAAAGTGAATTTTTCAATGAAGAGTATGACAGTATCTTTCCAAGGTCTGTGTAAATATATTTTTTGAGATTTGATGGTGAGGACGCTTCAAGTTGGTTATACATGTTGGATTTGGAGAATTTATATACGACAAGATCGCATGTCAAATCATTGTAGAAATTTGATAAAGAGAACATACTTGTAGCCATTGGAGAGAAGAACGTAGCGGTTCAGTCTTCCACATCCAATATTCACTATTTGTGAAAACTCAGTGATGGGATGCGTAGAGTCAATAATGAATTTGAAGTGAGGACGATAACCTATATATATATATTACCCGGATTCTAATTTTTCCATCATAAAATAATATAATTACATGGGTCTTTAATATGTCTCTACACATGAATCGGGCCCGTATCACTTTAATGCTCATGATCTCACTAAACTCTTGAGCTTCTAGAGATGTGTCAATAGCCTAGTTATATCACTTTATTGATCACACTTAATGAGCCTTATAGACATTATCCAAACCTTATATTTGACAATTATACAATGTATGCTTTATGATTTATGTAGATCCATTAATTAAAATATTCCTAACAATACAAAGCTAACCAATTCATTACATTCATAAGACAACTGCACATCAAAAGGTTTTGTTCGCATCTTCTCATATGGAAGGGAGAGCCCTAATCTGGCTGGGAATCTTTTGTCAAGGCTTTCTGGGTGAGATTGTGTGATACCTCATATGATATAGATAAGGGTATGTGGTATATGAGATCCCACATTGCTTGGAAAGGAGAAGTTCTTGCTCTTTATAAGATTCCAATGAGGCTCCAATTGTATCATTGATTAGTCCTTTTGGAGTATAGGCCATGTGGTTTGGGCCTTCCATTGCGGTGTTACAAATGGTATCAGAGCCTATCCCAACCAGAAATGTGGGACTTGAGCCGTGCTACCTACAATGTATAGGCCCGACGAGGACGTCGGGAATTTAAGGGGGGTAGATTGTGATACCTCATATGATATGGATAAGGGTAGGTGGTGTATGAGATCCCACATTGATTGGGAAGGAGAAATTTTTGCTCTTTATAAGGTTCCAATGAGGCTCCAATTGTATCATTGACTAGTCCTTTTGGAGTATAGGTCATGTGGTTTAGGCCTTTCATTGGAGTGTTACAGATTGGCTTGGTATTGCCTCAGTATCTCCAAGGTTAGCTTTAAGTGCTCCACATGCTCCTGTTCTGTTTTACTATACACAAAAATGTCATAAAAAAAACAAAATAAATTTCCTCAAGTAGGGCTCGAATACCTCATCATTAGGTTTTGAAAGGTTGAATGGGCATTGGTTATCCTAAAGGGCATAACCAAAAACTTGTAGTGCACTCATGGGTTGTGAATGCGGTTTTGTACACATCAGATGGTTTAACTCGGATTTGATAGTATCCAGACCTTTAATCTAGCTTAGAAAAAATTTCTCTTCCATAGAGTTCATCCATCAATTCCTCCACCACTGGAATAGGAAACCTTCCCTTGACAGTGACATTATTCTCCTGTAATCTACACAAAGCCTTCAAGACCCATTAGCCTTCCTGACAAGCAATATTAGAGAGGAATATGGGCTTTGGTTAGGCTGTATCACCCCTGAACTCAACAATTACTGCACTATCTTCTCACTTTCTTACTTGTAGAAGTATGTGTACTGTTTGATCTAATGAAAATGGGCTTGGTGTCAGGAAATAGGTTTATATCATGATCATGGGTTCTAGGGGAGGAAGTCCCTTAGGTTCACTGAAGACATCAGCATATGCTTCTAGTAGAGTCTGAATCACTGTAGGAATAACGCTTCGCTCTTGCGATTGGCAACTGGAACTATCCTCAATCATCTACAAAATGCTCCCTTTTGTTCTAATTTATTTGGACTTATTAAGTGGGCCCTGCTCAATCATCTAGGTTGCAACAAGCCCTTGCAACTCTCTTGTTCTTCCTCCATAACTGAACTTCATGAGAAGCTTCTCATAGTTCCACATAATAGACGATAACTCCCCGAGCCATTGGATGCATAGGACCATGTCACAACCAGTTTGGAACAGTACATGAACATCCACACTAAATTATATTCCTTAGATTTTAACCTCCACACTAGGGATTAATTCCCCATTTGCAACCCTCACCCTCACCTTCTTAGTGTGACCTAAGGGTAATCCAGCCTTGTTGGTTATAGCTGTATCTAAAAAATTATGGGTTGAATCTGTATCCACAAGGATAGTCACCCATTGGGTCCTATTCTCCCATTGACCCTCATGGTTCCAAGATTTACAGATCTTGTCAAGGCATGGAGAGAAACTTCAAGGTTGCTCTGATTGACTCTCAACTCTACTTCAAGTGATACAACCTCTTCCAACTTTGGCACCATCTCAGTTTCTAGATTTCCTTATGACTCTAGCAGGACTTCTTCTAGTAAATAGAGCTTTGAGCTTTGACACTTGTGCCCTGGGCTTCACTTAGACTCACAATAGTAACAAAGTCCATTCTCTCTACACTCCTTCATTTGATTTTGGTTAATTTTCTGGATAGGAAGGGTTGTTTTGGGTACTTGTTTGGGTGCTTCAAAGTGGTTGGTATTTGGAGTTTTGAGTATACTAGGGTTAGGAGAGTGAGTCACATTAGATATGTAGGTTTTTTTGGTTAGGTTAAGGTTTTCTTCTTGTATTTTAGCTAGGATGTACGCAAATGTGAAGTTGTTAGGGCTAAACATCATAATAGGTAATCGGATCTCATCCCTAAGGCCATTGAGGAAACACCTTAGCTTGTATGAATCATAGAGTCCTCTGAGTCGATTAGAGAGGGTTCCAAACTTGGCCTTATACTCTTCCACCGTCTCATTTTGCCTTAGCCTAGTAAAGGACTCTATATGATCATCATAAGCACTAGGCCCAATCCTCACTAGTAAGGATTTGATGAAAGACTTGTCTTTGTCATCTTGCAATATGAAACACGAGACGAAAAGACTCCTATCCAAGCAAACCTAGAGTCAAAGATCTGGCATAAAGGACATTTGACAATCCCGTTCTATTTAAAGTACCTGGATGTGGGACGAGATCTCACGTTTGAGACTTTAATTCATCAAGAGCTTGTGAAGGCAACTGCTTTGGGAAGCAAGGAGTACAGAGGCAACGAAAGAACTTCCGACATAGGAAGGTATGTTAGCTTTTAAGACAGTGCTAGGTAATATAAGATGAATGTTGTGTGTAAGAGACATTACATATTTCTGAAACTTCTTCCCTCACCCTACAAGCATGAATAAATATTTGATCATTATGTTTATTTCTATATTTACTCACTGATTTTCCATGTTTTCAATATTTTCGATGTTTTAACTGTTTTCAATACCCGATGCTGAAACCCTAAGTGGTAATCCTTGATCTCGATGTGAGTGTGTCTCTTTGTGTGAGAAATCAATAGCGTAAATCTATTCTCATGGTATGGGACGGAGATTCTCCAGGACCATCCCGCAAAACATTACCATGTACATCACATGAGAATGAGAATGTCTAGTAGGGACTGGGGTGGAATGGTGTCGTAATTGGCAACACCTGATAGTCAGGATGTGGGATCCCCTGGCGTATCACATGGCGGTGTCCTCGAGTTGGTTGGCCGTGTAACAAGTTTCTATGTGTGAGAGGTCTGTGTGACGAATGAGTGCTCTTGTGTGGTGAATGAATGCCTGTGTGGCGAATAACTATGTGATGAGCGCTTATGTGGTGGAAGATTATTACTAGGTTGAAATAGGCTAAATAATGATTTTTATAGCTTTTGTACTTATATGGGGATGGATTATTCCTCGCTATAACATTACTAATGTGTGTGTATGTGTGTTTTTTTTTTATTATTTTATATATATATATATATATATCTATTTTGCATAAAGAAATGGCAACGTTCCGAGAGGGTGATTCTCACCAAGTTTTGAGGATGGAAGTGGTTGTAAGAGTGAGGGGTGAGTCCTCACTAGGATGCCCAGTAATATGTCTGGCGACTTTGTAATCAGTCCGCCATCTCATGGCGACTAATCTTCTGTACTTTGGATGATGTAATATTTTGAGATTTTAATGAAGGGCGAGAAGCTCCCGTTTTGTTAAGTTTAGTGTTCTGGTACTTAATTGTAAATGTTGTATTGCAACGTGTTCTGCTTAAATTCCATTGCGATTTCACAAGCTAAACATCTTACACGTGTACTTCCCTCTAGAAAATTACACCCCTATTCAATTCCCTTTTGGGTGTTAACTGATTGGCCAACATTCTTGGCACCACGGATCATCGCCTAGACTTTTATGAGGAACGGGGCACCATAGGTACTGTGCATCGGTATATTTCTCAAGGGCAATGAGCCCCTCTTGCAGGTAGTTTAAGCGGGTACCTTCATCCATTGTCCTCGCAACACAGAGAATGGTCTCTCTAATACTAGCTTTGTTAGAAACCTAGAAATGAAGAGAAGAAATAGCAAGCTTACTTCGAGGGGAGTGCCTCCGCAGAGAGAAGAAAGAAGATGAAGGAAATTGGAAATTTGCAATTAACTTTTCAGATGTTGCAATGCTTTCTATCCAATACATATACTGCTAAAGGCATAATCGTCTCCACTAAGCTTTCTACTAAGGCCATGGCCACTAATTAACTAGACTAAATACACAATTGGACAATAAAAGTAATAAGGGCTGTTCAACAAGCCATAATCCTAACTCATAAAATTGAACTAGTAAAACTAAACTTAATATAACTAGACTCCTTATCTTCGAAGGGTAAGCCCGACCCAAACTCATTTCGGAAGCCCCACAACAATGCAACATACTAATTGAACTAAACTCCCAAGTAACTCCTCAGTTAAACTGAAGCCCTTGACCTTCTCAAACCCTCCATGCTTGTCCCTCCGTCCTCCACAGAAACCCTAGATTGGCGCGTGTTACAATTTTTCATTTGATTTTTTGTGGCCTTATTTCCTTTGTTGAGTTATTTATCATATTGATCTTAGGCTCAAAGGGAATCTTATCATTGCCGGTGCCACTTTCGGCACTTCGATTTCAGAGGCAAGGCATTGGGTCCCTCAAGGCTTTTTATTATTGAAGTGTGTTTCTTCACGAATCACGATCACATTTCTTGTTCTTTTTTTTTTCTCTGCAAGAAAAGTACTTAATTAACATAAAAGTATTCCATACAAAGACAGAAATAAATAAATAAAATTATACAATAGGAGGATCCTTTCCACTGTGGAACACCAATAGACATTGCAGGATTTTTATTAAAGGGATGCTTCCATACAAGTTGTTAGAAGCTGCCCATTTGCACAATAGAATGCGCGCATAAATTTTGGGATCGATGTATTTTAGTTGCTGTCCAACCATCAGTTTCATTAAGCAGGAATCTTATGTCCCTTGCTATCCCTTCTACTGTCCAGTTAGAAGCTTTTTGGGGTTGCTCAATAGCTTGGAAAGTAACTAGTGAGTCCCCTTCTATAATGATTTTCTTGAATTGCTACTTGAGTGCTTCTTGGATTCCTATGAGTGCTGCCATGGCTTCACCTTGGTTAGTATTGGTACTACTGCTGAACTTTGTTATAAAACATATTGTGGAGCCATCATTTACTTGACATACTGCTGTTGATGTATTGCCAGTTGTTCTTATAGCCACATCAAAGGAAATTGAGACATGCTCTGGTGGGGGAGGAGTCCAAATGGGATTGTTGTTTGTAGACTTCCATTCCCAAGCTATGCAACGATCATTATAAGTAGTGAGGGTTCTAGTAATGAATTTGTCAATGGTCATAGTAGAAGTTTCTGAATAATTTGATTTCTCAAGAGCCAAAGATTGTCCTTGGCTAGCACAACAAATATATGAAACTGACGTATTTCTGAAGCATCAAGTCTAAGCTTGTTGTTGGGACTAAGAATTACCAAGATCCAATCACTAATATCTTGACCAACTATCAAGGATATATCAAGAGGCCAAGGAGATTGCCTCTACAAGATCTAGAGAATGGACAATTCAGGAGCATATTAGAGGTGGTTTCTTCTTCCATTTAGCAAATTGGATAGAGAGTTTGGTCATCATTAAGAGGAATGCATAATTTTAATCTAGATCCAATAGGCAAGATGTTGTTTGTCACATTCCAGAGAAAAAGTTCCAGTTGATCTTACATTTTCAAAGACTAAATTTTTTTCCAAATGGGAGAAGAGTTGTTGGGGTTAGACTGGAGAGCGATTGCAACATAAGTTGATTTGACAAAAAAATTTTCAGAAGAGTGATGGATCCATTTGAAGGAGTCTCTAGCATTATGAAATTGATATTGAGCTAATGGAATTTTTCCAATTTCATTAACACTGTTTTGAGAGAACAAAGAGTGTAGCATTAGGGATTTCCTTCTCCTGGGCTCCTCTAATGTTAGGTAAGAAACTCTTGGGTCTTGAAAGATGTTCGGAGAGATAGGAGTTGGAGAGGAGGGCACCAAGTTGGGAATTCAGAGGTCTGTCCAAACTTTAGTATTAATACCAATATTGATCTAAACACAGAAACTGGAGGCTAGAAAGTCTCTTTGTTTTAAGAGCCCTTTCCAAAATCTAGAATCAGATTGTTTGGCAGTAACAGTTAGCCAAGATGAATTTTTCAAATATTTTGATCAGATAACTATTTTCCACTTGCTGTTAGCCTCATTGAGCATGTGCCACCCTAATTTACTGAACAAAGCTTTATTGAAACGGGTAATAGGCCTGAGTCATAGATCTCCAATATATTTGGGTTTGCATATCGAGTTCCAAGATTTGTGAGTGAAATTGTTGGACTTTTTAGGGTCAAAACCCCACTAGAAATTCATGCAAGCTTTGTCAATTTTTTTGGATATGGTTGCAGATATCCAAATAGTTCCGGTTTCTCCAAGTTTTCCATTCTCTCTCTAGGATGAGTTTCTCTCCATCTCCTGAGTGAGTCTTTCCTCTCTCTGTAGCTACCCTTCCTAATCTTCATTTTCTTCTATCCTACTCTATACCCAACCTTCCCAATCCAATCATTTGCCTCATCCTCATCGTCTTCCCCTATCCCACCCTTCTAATCCACAAGTAACCCAACCGTGTCTTCTAACCCTACTGAAATCGACAAACTCATTTTCCAAACTGCAGCTCTGTCTTGGAATGATCTCAATCTAGAACCAGCCATAGGACCTGCAACTCACTTCTCTAGCCTGGTACTGATTGGAAGACTTATATCCTCTAAGCCTCTCAACAAGCATACTTTTCATGCGACTATCAAGGTGGTCTGGAGCCTTGTATTAGGTCTTATGATAGAGGATATAGATGTTAACACATTTCTATTCACATTTACAACCTATTAAGAGAATGACAAAGTTCTTGCCAATCGCCCGTGGAATGTAAAAGGCTTTCATATGGTGCTTCAAAACTGGCCCTCGGGATTAAGCATACAAGAAGTTCCTCTCAACTACTCAATATTCTGGATTTGAATCTATGGCTTACCTCTGGAAATGCTCTCAAATCAAAATTCTAGGCAAACTGTTTGAGGTTGATAACTTTTCTATCTTTGGAGCTGCACTTAGAAGATTTCTAAGAATCAAAGTCGAGATCAATGTCAACCAACCATTGCCTGAGGGTTTTACTCTAACTCGTTCAAACAAGTAACCAAAGCAAATTCTTTTTCAAGTATGAACGACGACTTTCTGACTTCTGCTATTGCAGTGGCTGATTAGGCCATATCATACAAGTCCACCCGCATCATACTCAGAGAATGATAAGACTTGATATGGCCCTTGGATGAGGGTGGACAACCAAAGCGTTCATAGTCTGGCTTTTGATTGACATCAAAATGTAAACTCAATCCCAATCAGACCAATTCGTTGCTCTAAGCCATTTCATCATCAACCTGCCGTTCTTATTATGGAAGTAACAGACAGACAGCCATCATAAAAAAATGGCACAACAATCCATCTAACCAAAAAAGGTAAGGAGAAAATTCAATTTGGTCAAAAGAACCTTACTGTCTGCGTAGCAGACCCGGAAAAATCCTGCACACTTCCTGCTCTGGTAAGGGAAACAACACTGTTGAAGGCCAAGTTCAGGCATCCATGGCTGGAGCTACATCAAATAATCTAGAGGCTACATGTGGCAGTAAGCAGCCATACACGTTGGCGGCAGATAGCTTATTAAATTCTGGCAACTCAACTTCTACATTGTTCCCTCTAGCCTTGACACCTGGAACCGAAACTATCACACGAATCCTTCCCTCCGGATCTCACACTAGTCACCTCTGTCCCTGGACCCTAAAACATCATGCCATGCAACTCAACATCTCGTCCCTATTGAATGCATTTCACTCCATTTGAACTCCGGCATGGGCTTGTGGGCTTTATTTCATCATCCCTTAACCCAACCATCTTTGAAAAAAAAATAATAGCCCAGATTGGAAGAAAATCCAACCCACTTCCTCCCCTTTGTTTCTCACATACTAGAGAACCTATCTCTCATCTTTGTCGAAAACTCCCCTTCAATCAGAAAGAGAGGTCTGTCTCACTTAGAAGAGGAAATTCCTCCCAAAAAAAAAAAACGATCTTCTAAATATCTGGTCTCTTCAAGGTTTATTGAAGATGTGAAGGCAGTAGTAGAATAAATAGTTTTTGAATATGTTATCCTAGAGGAAAATGATCATACATTGGCTAAGCTGTTCAAGGAACCGCGTGGAAGTAAGCAAAAGTATTTGGATACAAAGGAAAGCAAGAACTCTAGAGTTACTCAATACCAGAGGCATTCAGGAGCCTCCCCAGCTAGTAAAATAACTCAGACCCCATCTCTTTCAATCTGTTTTCTGATGCGGCCACAGTGGCAGGGCCTAACCTGGCAACAAATCAGCCATGAGGCTACTATGATGGAACTGCAGCGGTATCACCCGTCCCTCTACAATGAGAAGATTAAGGGCACATATTAGGTCTTACCAACCTGACATGATCTTTCCCACAGAGACCCTTCTAATGTAAAAACCAACGATGTTGTAAATAGACTAGATTTTTCTTTGTTTTTGCATATTCCCCTCTATAGTAAATGGGGTGGTAATTTGTTAACGTGTCTCTTGGGCCTAGATGTAGAACCTGTTTTTATTTCTTCTAATGTAATGGCTATTTTGCGGTATTTAGATCCTGCTCCCTTATCTTGGCTGGTTGTTCTTGTGCACTGCCCTGCCCAACAAAGTCAAAAAGCTTCTTTTTAGAATACCTTGAATTCAATCACTATGTCTTATTCTGGTCCTATGTTAGAAATAGGGTATTTCAAGTCAATTCTTCATCAATCTGAGAAAATGGGAGGCAAATCTTTTGCCTCATCCTCTAACCCTAGTGGACTTCAACTCTTCATGGACCAGAATGCCCTAGCTGACCTAGGTTACTCTAGTCCTAAATTCACCTGGTCCAATAAGAGACTAGGTCGGGGTAAAATTCGGAAAAGAATGGATCGTGGCATTGCCAATTCCCAATGGACCCTTCTCTTCCCTCATGCAAAAATTATCCATCTCCTCATAAATTCATCAGACCATGCCCCACTTCTTTTAAATACCTCTTGGTCAGAAAATTCTCCAAAACCATTCAAATCCGAAGAATCTTGGGCTAGAGAACTTGGTAGCCTAGAATTTGTCAAAAAAGCTTGGAATCTTCCTTTCCATGGTTCTCCAGCCTATAACTCTTACAATTAAAAGTTCTTAAAATTTGGAACAGAAATAGCTTTGGCCATATCCAAACTCTCATAAAGGATTTAAGCTCTCAATTATCCCACCTCCAGTCTTTGCATAATTCTAACAGTTCTTCCTTTATGGAAGATCAAGTTAGATACAATCTTAATGAGCACAGCTTAAAAGGGAAGAAATTTCGTGGCGTAAAAAATCTAGGATCAATTGGTTAACAACCATTGATTTAAATACAAAATTCTTCCATGTCTTCCACCATCAGAAGAAGAAGGAATGACATAGACTATTTAAAGGATAACTCAAATCAGTGGGTCAATAATCCCAAACGCATTCAAGATATGTTCCTTAATCATTTCCAAACAATCTATCAGTCCTCTAATCCCCATGTCCTTGAAGAGTTGGATAATCTCTTCTCGAACAAAATCCCTAATCTAGAAAATAATTTCTTATGCACTATCCCATTTGAAGATGAAATCATTTCTACCTTCAAGCAAATCCTCTCATCCAAATCTCCTGGTCTTGATGGATTTACAGACTTTTTCTATAAGCACTACTGGGAGATTGTTAAGATCGTTGTCATTGCTACCATAATTTTTTTTCACCAGTGGTTATTTTTTGAAGGAATTAAACCACACGCATATAGCCTTAGTCCCGAAAAACAACTCCCCCAATATTGTGCGCTAGTTTTGGCCTATTAGTCTTTCTAATGTGTGTTACAAAATCATTGGCAAGATACTAGCCAACAAGTTGAAAGTAGTTCTCCCAAAAATCATCTCACCCCATCAGACTGCCTTCCTTTCTGGTAACACCATCCAAACTAGTACCATTCTGGCACATGAAGTCTTTCATCATTTGAAAAAAAGAGAGGGAGGAAAGGGTTCATGGCTATCAAGATAGACATGGAAAAAGTTTTTGACTTTATGGAATGAAAATTCTTACTTACCATTCTTTCCTAGTTAGACTTCAAATCTATTTAGATAAATTGGATCAAGGAATGTATATCCTTTGTTTCATACTCGGTTATCATAAATTGGAAGCCACGTGGTTCTTCCATCCTTTTAGAGGGCTCAGACAAGGTGATCTTATATCTCCTTTCTTATTCATTATAGGTAGTGAGGTTTTATCTAGACTGATCACTAGGGAGGAGCATAATGGTAATCTAAAAGGGATAAAAATCAGCAAAGATGGTCCTACTCTCTCACACCTTCTATTTGCTGATGACTTAATCCTATTTGGGCCAGCTACAGCTCACAATGCACAAACTTTTCTTGACTGTCTGGACCGTTATTCCCTCTGGCCAGGACAAAAAATTCATCCAAGAAAATCATCAATCAAATTAAGTGAAAATCCCTCACCCTCCACCATCAACTCTGTTAAAGAAATGCTCAATTTCAAAATCTCCTATATCTTGGTTTCCCCTCAATTTGGATGCATCCAACAAGTTCCATTTCAAAGAATTGTTAGATAAAATTCAAGATAACTTAGCTGTTGGAAATCCAAACTTCTATCCCAAGTAGGGAGAACTACATAAATCAGAACTCTTATTTTGATTAATGAAAACACATTGCCATGTTTTCTTCCTCTTTCTTCTTGGGATCAGACACGTTAATTTCATGGTTGGCATTAATTAATTTTGAGGAAACTCCACACAAGTTGCATTATCTGAGTTTTAGAATTCTGAACATGGCAATAAATATATATTTTAACTTTTATGTGAAATTATGTTAGTCAGGTCGAATAGATTATGCGGGTCAGTTTAATCAATTTTCATAAAACGGGTTGAAATAGATTGTGTCGTGTTGACTCATTTCTAATTAATTATCAATCGTGCCATCTTAGGGTTTGAAGGTCTAAACTATTTAACTTAATGGATCGTGTTCGGATTGACCCATTTAGTCGAATGCTTATGACTAGATACTACACTAACATGGCCCGCAAACACATGTAATCACCCCTAGTTAATTGTAATGGTCACGTGTCTAGTTAGTTTGCAAAAGGGCCAGTATTAGAACGTACAGTTGGAGTAAAAAGTCTAGAACATTCGGTCACGTGTCTAAGGGAGGAAGGCTAGCCTTAGCCTCCAATATAGCCATTTCAATTCAAATTCTTCTTGTTTTTTCTCTTTTATTCCAATTTACTGTAGAGATATTTTATAATAGATAAATTCTTCTCAGCAACCCTATACCACACATTTATTGAAAAAAATAAAAATAAAAGAATTATTATATTCAACAAGTGTGTAGTGTAGAACTACTGATAGAATAACTAATACAATATTGTGAATGATAAGATTTACCACAATAGATTTCCTTGAAAAACAATGATGATGATTCGTGATCATATTTTGTTTAATAAAAGAAATCCTTACAAGATAAATGAAATGCATTGTAGGTAAAAGAGCACGAGGTTGAGAGTTCCAAGAATCATAGAGCCTCTACCTATATGTTACCCTATTTTATTAAACTTATGGATGAGTATTTAAAACTAACAATAACTTGTTGAGCATGTAAATGTGTAATACGAGCATAGTCATGTAAATATGTTTTTCTTTTAAACTCAATTGTATTTAAAATAGGGTTCAATTTAAGGATATGAAGATGTTGTCGACATTGCTGGATTGGTTAGAGAAATTTTCAAATTTTATTTATTTGTTTTTTTTCAAGCTGGTGTATTCTATTTGTTGATGTCGTGTTTCGCACACCCTTGGGCCAGACTCCAACAACTCAAGTTTTCACAATGGGAACTGCAAAGAGAGAAATGTACGCTGCTTTGAGAGGATGGCCTAGAGGTAGGGGGAGCCTCCGATGCCAAAGTCAGTAAATATTCTTAGAGTGTAGTAAATAAGTAAGAAAGCTTAAAACTCAGAGAGAGTATCCTCGTACCTGAGATTGGCTATTTATACTAGAAGTTTGGTGAGCAGATCAAGCCTATTGCTATGATATCTAAAGTCTTCGTACTGTACATTTGTCAGAATCCTTAAATGTGGCGTGATCCTACAACGGTTCCATTAATGTGCTGTGCTGCCCGGGCGACAGAGCCATTAAATGCGACGTGGTTCTCCGGCCTTCTCCCCTTAGTCTGCTTTTCCCCTGGTCCGTTTATCATTTCTCTATCAGTAGATCGACGATCCTCTACATGTTGCGCCTGCTATGTGGGAGGGCACTCGATGACTGGACATTATTCGAGAAACCTCAGACCAACGTGTCCCGACGAGTCCCATCTCCTGCTGCACCATCACTCCCACAGGTCGTGTATAAGGGATCCTCTTAGTGGGCCGGATTTGTGTCCTTTCGTTCTAGGCCGGGCTTGACTGGGCCTCCTAGGCCTCAGGTAGGGGGAAAATTCCCCACACAGGTACCCTGCTAATTCTCATCGGACGAGTACGGTGGGAACTCTATCTCAAATCACCCCACCTTCTCCCGACAGGTGCTGTTTTTAGATTTTCCTTTGTCAGGGAAGCTTCTGCGGGTCTGTTGCTTCTGACAGCGTCTCCTCATGATGGGCTTATGTTTTCATCACATCTTTTCAAACTTATTAATGAAGAGGTGTCGGGCGGCTTTCCATTTTGATGTCGCTTCGTGAACTGCATTTCCAGAAATTGAAGCGGCATGTAACCTAGTTGTGACGACCTATGGAAGTCTGCCCGTTACCTTCTTTTATAAAACGTGGGAGTGGGCCCCGGCTTGCTCTCATTACTTTACGATTGTCCTGCCATTCTTGTCCTTTCGATTCTCCTTCTTTCCAACCAGTTTCTCTGTTACTTCGCACTCTGGCAATGATGGCCTCTGGAAAATCTGTTCAACCCAGTGTTTCTGTCAATGTTGGTCTAGTGTTTTTGGGCAGTGGGTGGAGTTCGTCTACAGATAAGTCCACATTGGCCTCCCTAGCCCTCAAGTATCGAGTGCCAAAATTTGTTGCCTTTGAAGTCCCGGATCCTGACGAGGGTGCTGTTGACTCAGAGGGCCACTCTAGCAAAGTAGCCCTATATCCTTCTATGTTTTCGTGCGGTTTGAGACTCTCATTTCCTCGCCCCATTCATAAACTTCTGGACCGCCTAGGTTTGACTCCTTCACAACTGCATCTGGA
Organism: Juglans mandshurica; assembly: GCA_022457165.1. Classification (NCBI taxonomy): domain Eukaryota; kingdom Viridiplantae; phylum Streptophyta; class Magnoliopsida; order Fagales; family Juglandaceae; genus Juglans; species Juglans mandshurica. The sequence goes on along the minus strand of CM039619.1, from coordinate 23,995,442 downwards.
CGCCTAGAGGTTGCTGATCTGCTGCAGCATTATTTGGCGGCGGGCTCTGTTGGAATCCTACCAGGAAGATGCTGACCTTATTGGCCGTGAGTTCCTTCTTGCGCATAGGGTGCTTTGCTTAAAAGGGAACGTGTGCAGCTTCAAGGCGTCCGCCTTAGTTACCTTGGAGTAATGGTATCACATGGTACGAGACTGGTCTCCTAGATTTTTCTTTGTCTTAGGCCGCGATTGGGAGTTTCCAGTGGGTGAAGTGGACCGTCAGGAGTTCCCCATACAGACAGATTGGGGAATAGTTCTAGAGGATAAGGCCGTGCATCCCGTAGCTACCCCCTATGAATCAACACACCTTGTGCTCGTGCGGGAGTGGGTGCAGAAACATCCAGACGGCGTTCATTCTGAGGTTCTCCTTTCTGAAGAAAGTCTGGAAAGTTCCCTGCCTCCCTTGGGGAACTTTCTTTTGGTGACAGATCACTGGTTGCGCGGCCACAGGTTGCTTCACTCTGGAAGCGTTACTCAGACCTCCTTATTATGGATAAAGGGAAAAAATCTCGTAGGGAAGAGGGTCATGCCGAGGAAAGACCTCTTCTTGGGCTTCAAGACCCCTTAGTGCGGGAAGCGGCTGCTTTGGAAACTAGTCATTTGATTACCGAGGCGGCCCCTGCACAAGTCGCAATGGGCGGACAAGAGAATAGTCTTCCCGCGGTGCCTCCTCCAATGATGATTGGCGAGGCGTTTGAGATTGAGGTTGACATGGGCAATCTCCTCGAGAGTATTTTCACGACTTCCCCTCCCCGGGGAAGGGGGGGCAGAATTCTTCTTCTTGGATTTCTCCCCCTTCCTCATCTAGTTCGGCCGCCGGGAATCAATCGCGTGAGGAGGTCGGCGAGAGAGGGCCTTCAGTCTCTCCCCTTGTTGAGATTCTCGAGAGTCTGATGTGTTCCATGGCAGATTCTTCGATTCAGGTTGAAGGAGGTCCGGGGATCCCGATTACCCCTGCGGTGCCTCTCACAAGTGGCGACTTTCTCCTGGATGCTACCATTGGCTCTCTCACGGGGCACTTAAGTGAGGACCTGATCGCTCCTTCTCAAGTTCTCGAGGAGCTTCCCGAATTCGTTGATCTTGTGGATGCCTTTCCTTCCTTGTCCCAATTGGCCATGGAAGGGAGCCAAGATGAAGCTGTTGGGTGGGTTGTCGAGTGCCTATCGTCTTTCTTCCGTGAGGTTTAATTGCTCATTTCCTGCCTTATGATGCTTGAGCAGGTCAACTACCTCCCAGTTATTGGGCGAGTTATGACGCTTGAGCAGATCAAGTGTCCACCCCGCCTATATAAGGACCCTTTCTCTAGTTAGAATTCCCACCCTACTTACGTTTGTCTTTCTTTCCTTTCAGAGTTCTTTCCATTGTTTTTCTATCCCCCATTGCTCTGATGTATTCTTCACATCCTAGCGGACGACAAATCCTTTGGTGGCAATTAGGTCGCTGCCAATTGCAGTGGTGCTTGTGTTAGAGGATGGAGCCATCCATTTTTGCTGGTGGAGCTTCTGACCCTTCGTTCTCGTTCCTGCCCTTTTACTTATGGGGCTTCACCTCAAAAGCTTCTCTGCAACCAAACTCGCTATCTGGTTGTTCGCAGTGGAGAAGTGCTTTGTTGCAGTGGTGAATGGCTTGGTCGCCGTGGTGGCCACCTCCCTCTTGAATTTTTCTTCTCTTGATATCAGAATCTCTTCAATTCGGTCAAAATCTTTTGTCAAGGCTGGCCCCGAGGTGTCCCTATTCTAGGTGCTGTCTTCGCCTCTATTCACAACACAGGCGACTGCAGTTTACTGTCTGGTTTCCTTGCTCCCGAGAGTGCCTTTCCACTAGAATACTTTTCCTCCATGGGATTCGTGCGATCATAAGGCGTAATTTGCCTTCTGCAGTCTGCTGACTTTCTCTGGCGTTATCGAAATGTCATCATGGTGGTGATCGTCGATCTATGTTGTGCTTGTAAGTCGACTCCATCGGTTCTGCAGTTATGTAGTCGTCGTTCATGGTCGCTGAGTTGGTCGCGGTAGGGTTTGCGGTCTCAGATCCTCCCAAGGACGTTTCTCTTATACGTGTGCGCGTGGAGTAGATGGCTTTGCAAGTGGCTCATTGGAATGTTCGAGCTTCCCAGTGTGAAGCATTCTTTGTAGTTAAGTGGTTTCATGCGGCCTTATGATGTAGCTTTTCCCTTGTAATTTTACTTCATGATGTAATTTGCCTCTTGTATTGTGGTAAAGTTAATAAAATGATTTTGTGTACCCGATTGTGCACTTTCCATATTGTTTCCAGCTTTTCCCGCAGTGTTGCTTCTGCACCTTGCCTATTGTATCGCTTCCGTATTTTCCTTTTTGTGTTGCTTCCACATTTTCCTTGCTGTATTTCTTCTCGCATTTCCCGCCACTCTCTTTTTTGTAACCCTTCATTAAGTAATAAAGTAAGTATGTGTATCCAGCTGCATCTTCTTCGTATTTTCCTTGCTTGCTGACGCTTTGCGAGGCATTTTTTCTCTATCCTTTGCCTCTTTTCCGCAGAGCTTTCTTTCTTCCGGTAGTCGTAAGACTCAAACCCGCACTCCATTGGGGAGGGGTCAGGCTACCTCAAACTAACCTACCCCTTTTTTATTCCCAAGGAGGTAACTTATTCGGACTGCCAGTGGAACAGTCCGCTCCTTCGCCGTGATAGGAGTCTGAGTAAGTTTTTCTGGTCGCCTCATGGGCAGAGCCCTCTCTCCTCTGCGGGAGGGATAAGGCCACCCTTGGGCCGGCCTTCCCCTCCTTGACCCCACAGGGAGGTAGATTGCTCGGTCAATTTGTTATTGGACCTGCCCCTTATCGTTGACATTACAAGGAAGGGTAATACTTTGAGTCAGGCTGGTGCTAGACTCACTCTTCACTCATAGTGGTGGTCGGGGTAAGCATTCGGGAGGGGCGTGTGTCGGTCCTGCTCTCCTCCGTGGGAGGGATAAGGCCACCCTTGGGCCGACCTTTCCCTATAGTGTCTTTCGGGGAGGTAAATTTTCTGGCAGTCTATTACTGTACCCGCTCCCGCCTGTTCACACTTACGAGGAAGGTAAAATTTCTGACGTCTGGTAGCTGAGGACTAAACTGCACTTCGTGGCGGGAGGGATAAGGCAACTTCGGGGTAATTATTCTGGAGGGCCGTGTATCGGTCCCGCTCTCCTTAGCTGGAGGGATAAAGCCAACCTTGGGCCGACCTTTCCCTATAGTGTCCCAGGGAGGTAAGTTTTCGGGCAATCTGTTACTAAACCCGCTCCCGCTCGTTTATATCACAGGGAAGGTACGTGTTGGGTCAGACTGGTGTTGATCCCATTCTCTTTTACGACGGAGGTCGGGATAATGTATTCGGGAGGGCCGTGTGCCGGTCTCGCTCTCCTATTTGGGAGGGATAAGGCCACTCTTGGGCCGACCTTTCTCTATAGTATCCCGCGAGGAGGTAAGTTTTCGGGCAGTTTGTTATTGAACCCGCTCTCTCCTATTGACGTCAGCAAAGAAGGTAAGTTTTTTTTTTCGGGCCGCCATTGGCTGACCCGCTTTTCCTTGTGGGAGGGATAAGGCAACACTCAGGCCTACCTTTCCCTATGGTGACCCGCGGGGAGGTAAGCTGTTGATGACCTCGTCGACGTGTGTCTTGTTAGCCACGCTTTGTTTTTATTTGTTGGTGCCATACTTGTAAGGCGAGAGCATAGAGTCTGTGTTCCGAATTGCCTTGAAAAGTTCTATTATTAAGTAAACAGAAATATACAAGTTCAGTGCAGAGTCATTACAAAAGTTAAAGGGCCCGAGTTCTCGCTTTGGAGAAGTAGTTGTCTGCCTTTTCCTTCACAACCTTGTGCCATCCCTTCCCCCTAGAAACTAGGCAAGGCGGATCGCAGACAGGAGCTTGTCGTTGTTTTTCCGGCTATGCCTGGCGTATTTTGTCTCCTTGGTGTAGTCCAAGGTGGGCTCTTCATCTTTTAGCTTCAGCTCCTGCACATAACACTCCCTTGCCGACGCTTGCTCCCCCCGGACTTCTCCCACCCCTGGGGAGTTTGGAATTTCATTTTGAGGTGGTAGGTTGACGCGACGACCCTTAAGCAGTTAGGGGTGGGTCTTCCTACGATGGCATTGTAAGCCGACGAAGCTTTTACCACCAAGAAGTCGACCATGACAGGAGCCGTGCACGGGCTACTTCCTACTAGGACAGATAAGGTGATGGTCCCCACCGGTAGGGCGATACCCCCGGAGAAGCCTTTCAAGGGTATGGGGAGGCCTGCAGCCGGGAGGTTTCGATACTTGTTTTGATGAAAGCTTCCCAGAACAGTATGTTCGCAAAGCTTCCATTGTCGATGAGGATTCTGCGGGTGGTGAAGTTGACGATGATTATGGTGACCACCAGGGTGTCATCATGGGGGTACAATGCCCCCTCTTCATCAACCTCCATGAACGAGATCACAGGAGTGGGGTTGCCCCTTTGTTGCTTAGCTGGGTGATACTCGGTCGAGTACACCTCATGGTATCGGGCCCGCCTGGCATGCGCCTTCCGTCTCGACGAGGTGATGCCCCCACTTGTGAACCCTCCTGTTATGGTTCAAATCTCCCCAAGAGGGGGCTACTGCCTTGGTGGCGATCACGGGGGATCCGGTGGTGCTCCCCCTATCGCCAGCCTTCAAGGGTTGTTCTCTTGTCGGTGTTGGTCACCCCGATCCCGACTTCTTTCTCTCGACCTTCTCCTTGGCTCCCGCACTCGTCTCTTATCCTGGGAGCAATGGCGCCTTTGTTGCTCCAGATATTCCTTCCTTCATCTTGGGGAGCGACACTCTATTTTCTTCCTTCGTGGTTCGGTTAACGCTTGGAGAGTGTCTTCCGCGTTAATGAAGCTGTCAGCCTAGTCCATGAATTCCCACAGTGTCGAGGGGGTCCGCCTGGCTAGTTCCGCCATAAATTGGGAGCGCGGCCAGACACCTCCTAGGAGTGCCGCCAAGGTGATCTTCTCGTCTTGGTCGTCGCGATCATGCGCTCCTTATTGAACCGGGTCAGGTAGGACTTCAGGCTCTCGTCTTCTGTTTGTTTGATAGTGAGGATGTATGTGGCCGGGCGCCGCCTCCTCCGAATGGACATGAATTGGGTTTGGAACGGTCTGGCTAGCTCGTCGAAGATGTCCACCAACTTAGGTGCCAGTAACCCAAACCATGCACGAGCGGGCCCCTTCAGGGTCAGCGGGAATGCCCTACAAGCAATTTCTTCAAGGAAGCCATGCAGCGTCATGTGAGTCCTAAAGGTTTTCAGGTGCTTGAGAGGGTCCCTGTTCCCATTGTACATCTCTATGACAGGGATTCTGAACTTCGGTGGCAAAGGGAATGCCATTACTTCTTCAGTATAGGTCAGACCTATGCTTGTGAGCAGTTGGTCCACCGTTGACGACGTACCCACTTTCTGTGCTATCTCCTCGTACTTCCCCTTGAGGCTGCAGAGCTCATTCTGCATGTTTTTTTTGCTCCTCTTCTTTCTTGGGCCCCGCTTGATATTTCGGGACCCCACTTGCTTAGTGTCGTTGTCCTCCTTGCCTTCTCGGTCATTACGGGGATTCTTGAGTTCCGCATTCTCCTTGCTGAGTGTTTCCACCTCGCCAGTCAGTTTTGCACCCATTCTTCCACGGCTTTCAGCCTTGCTTCCATGGCATCCCCCGCGTTTCTTTTGAGTTGTTCGGAACAGGTTGTCGTAGGCGCTACTGTTGATGTCACGTTTCGCACACCCTTGAGTCAGGCTCCAACAACTCAGGTCTTCACAACGGGCCCTGCAAAGAGAGAAATGTACGCGACTTTGAGAGGGCAGCCTAGGGGCCGTGGGAGCCTCCGATGCCAAAGTAGTAAATGTTCGTGGAGTGTAGTAAATAAGTAAGAAAGCTTAAAAGTCAGAGAGAGTATCCTCGTACCTGGGATCGGTTATTTATACTAGAAGTTTGGTGAGTGGATCAAGCCTGTCGCTATGATATCTGGAGTATTTGTATTGTTCATTTGTCAGAATCTTTAAATGTGGCGTGGTCCTGCAACGGTTCCATTAATGTGGCTTGCTGCTCGGGCAGCAGAGCCATTAAATGCGACATGGTTCTCTAGCCTTCTCCCCTTGGTCTGCTTTTCCCCTGGTCCGTTCATGCTTTCTCTGTCAGCAGATCGACGATCCTCCGCACGTTGCGCTTGCTATGTGGGAGGGCACTTGATGACAAGACATTATCTGAGGAACCTCAGACCATCCCGACGAGTCTCATCTCTTGCTGCACCGTCACTCCCACGTCGTGTACAGGGGGATCATTTTAGTGGGTCGGATCTGTGTCCTTTCATTCTGGGTCGGGCTTGACTGGGCCTCGAGTAGGGGGGATATTCCCCACACACTATTCATTACTTGAATTAAATAAAACGTTGAGCAACTTTTTCAAGCTACAAGCTCTTTGTGCTGTTCGTAATGAGTAATTTATTATAAGTACTTAAAATGAAAAGAATACTTCTTTTTTGGAGGATGCATGGATTGTGGTTTGGTCACATGCACTTCTATTTTCCAATTTCTTTGATATAGTAAAAACGTTAGCACTTAATGATCTGGCTCATGTTATATATTTGGGAGTCCATTTATAATAATCATGCATATAATAACCGTCTAAATAATTATCACATTAAAATCCATAATGGGACAGAGAGTTAAAAGTGATTGATGTGGACAAGAAATCAGGAATTCACATGAATTGGATTCGAGCTTTAACGAACACCGTAGAGAGCGTTGGCCATGCTTTTACGTATCCATTTAGTCATAGGCTCCATTTTGAAACCTCCTGATTATGATTGATTCTCCAATTTCCTACAATAGGATTAGCAGAAGTAGTGAAGAAATAAAAATAAAAAATTATGGCACTCATCACCTACCATATGTTTCGAAACAATCAAAACAAAAATATCTAACATCTCAAAAGATCGCTAGAAACTGTAATGCAACTTATCAGAACCTATTAAATAACACCCATCTAAAACAAGTATAAACAAACTCTTCTAAGTTGCCAATAATGCAGTCTTTTTTTATATAAATAAGAAAAATTTATTAATCCACATAATTAGGCATAGCCCAAGTCTACAAGAAGTATACAGAGAAAGACACATAATTACAACCTAAGAGTTGAAGAAACAGCATGAAAGTCATTAAGACTAGTCCCATCCAATATAATAACCGAGGTCCAAAGTACCAATGTATGAAAAAAAAAAACCTCAAACCTCAAACCTCTAACCAAACATTCTCTATTGCAAAAACAACGCCCATTATTCTCATTCCAAATACACCACATAAGGCATAGAGGCACAATCTTCCAAATAGCCGCAATTTGCCGATTGCCCTGAATACCCCTCCAACAAACCAAAAGATTCACCACCCTCTTGGGCATCATCCAAGCAATACCAAGCCTAACACAAACCTCATCCCATATAGCCTTAACCACATCACAATGGAGAAGAAGGTGATCCACTGATTCACCACACTTTTGCACATAAAGCACCAATCCATTACAACAATACCGTTCTTTGTCAACTTATCAAAGATCTAACCAAAAAAAATCTTATTTCCATGATGAATCCAAAGAAACCTATCAATGATGCCCCCACCTCCCAATCTTGAATAGCTCTAGTAAACCTCACTGACCACTAAAGAAAACTAGTAGAATTATCCATATAATCAGCCACAGAAGCACCATCCAAAGCAATCCTGAAAAGAGAAGGGAAGACATTCTTTATAGCATCATCTCCACACTATAAATCATGCCAAAATCTGATCCGGATGCCCCTACCCACCTCAAATCTGAAATTTCCAGAGATATCCCCCCATCCATTCTGAATGAGTTTCCACACTCCCACACCATACACCCCTTTTATTTCGTTTGAGCACCATCCTCTCCAAATACTCTCATATTTGACATCTATAACAGTCCTCCAAAGGTTCCTAAAATTGCCTTATTAAAAGCTCTCAGCTTTCTAACCCCCAAACCTCAATAAGATAAAGGAGTACAAATCTTGTCCCACTTAAGTAAGGAGTGCAGACCTCCATAAGAAAAGTACAAAAGATCTTTTCCATTCTATTAGTCACTCCTGCAGGCAAAGGAAATATAGATAGAAAATAAGTTGGGATGTTAGATAAAGTGCTCTTGATTAAAGGGATTATTCTCCCTTTAGACAAATAAATCATTTTCCAACCAGCCAATCTACATTTGATCTTTTCGATAACTCCATCTCACATTGCTTTGGATTTATGAGGTGCCCTACTTCATTGGCAAAGAAGACAACCCTACAACCCAAAATATCAGCCAATTCTCCTAAATTATTAACCAAACCAATGTGGACAAATTCATACTTCGACAAATTCACCTTTAAAAGCCAAAAACAGCTTCGAAACATAGCAAAAGTGCTCGCAACGAACGAATCTGATCAGGGTTCAACTCACAAAGGATCAAAGTGTCATCAACAAAGAGTAGATGGGAGAACTTAATGTTGCCATGCAAAGAACCACCCACTGAAAAGTCCAAGATAAAGCCCTTCTCCAATGCTGCCCTCAACATTTTGCTCAATACATCCATTACTAAAACATAGAGGAGAGGAGACAAGGGGACTGTTTCAATCCCCGGGAGCTATTAAAAAAACCCACAGGGGTGTCGTTAACAAAAACCAAAATCTAATAGAAGAGATGGAATACTTCATCCACTTACACCACATCTCCCCAAAACCATAACTACCAAGAATATACACCACAAAGTCACAGTTAATATGGTCAAAAGCCTTCTTCATGTCAAGTTTACAAAGAATATCTGGCACTCAGTGACAACGGGAGGGGGGGGGGGGGGGGGGGGGAGGCATGGTGCCCCCAAGGGTCTGTAAAAAAGAAATTATAGTAACTATTTTTATTCTTTTCCTGTTTTATTTCAATTAGAATATATTATTTCTCTTTTTAAAAAACTTGTAATTATCTTGTTGAAAAATATTTAACCAAAACCCTCACATTCACTTAATACTTAATCTAGCTATGTGGTATGCAATTGCGTTACTAAAAAAACTTTTTAAATACATGTTATTCAAAACTTAGTTTATGGTTTACATAGATTATCTTTATATATATATATATATATTTATCGATTTAGGAGAGTTCAAGCCCATGAAAGGTTAGACTATTTTAGGAGAATTGATGAAATATCGGAAAATTTAAGTTGGACACATGAGCACTAAATTTACAAATTTGACGGGTTTGTTGTCAATATTATGGAGTCAATGTTTTTTTAGAGTGATGACGACTTTAGTTTATGGAAATATAAGTTAATTTTGAATTTCAGGGAATTATGAAGTACATGTTAAATTAGAAATTTACGTGAGTTACGTGTATTTCATAGGTAATCAGTCGCGCCTCGAAAATATTGGATTAGTGCTACGAGATAAATAGTATGATCTTACCCTTACACATGTACGGTAAACAACATGTCTATTATAAAAGTATTATGCATGTATGCCCTCTATTGAAAGCTCATTTTTATGTACCAAAGTCATAATAAATTTATAAATGTCATGATTTTATGCAGAAGTTGCATGACATATGCATCAAAATATTTTATGAAAATCCATGATTTTATGTGAAGATTTATGCATTAAAATATTCATGATAAGTCATGATTTTATGTGAGAGTTATGTATCAAAATACTCATAATAAGTCATGATTTTATGTGAGAGTTATGCATTAAAATATTTTTGAAAAGCTATGATTTTACGTAAAGAGTTATGCATCAAAAGATTTATAAAAGATAATGATTTTATGTGAAAATGTAACATGACATTTTATGATAAGGCACGATTTCTTTTGAAATCTATGATACGATAAGACTAGATATGACAAGAAAGTATGCATGCATGATTACGATGAAGTATGGATGTTAAGTTACGTAATGGCCTATGTTATGATATGAAGACGGTACCATATGTTATGGGCATATTGTATTGCCAGGTTGTACTTGCTGGTAATGCACTTAGTGTGTCTTTCTTATGTATAGATTCCACAACTCGCGGCCATGGGCGAAATCGGAATCTACTTAGACTTGCTAACCCTAACTCACGGGGATCAACAGTGGATACCAGCCTATGACAAGTGAAAGACAAGTTAATGCATTTCATGCACATATCATGTTCAGGTTCATGTTACTACGTATGTAACTATGAGTATGCATGTTTTCCAAGAACCCTTATGTTTTTATCATGTTTACTGTATTATGTGTTGTTTATTGAATATTCGAATAATTTTTTTATATTTTTATGTTTTAACCTTCCCATGTGAGAATATTTATGAGAATGGAGGTGCAGGACAAGACTTGGCCCGGGAAGGTGAGGTAGAGGCCTACATAGTTTATGGCATGCTCAGTTTTATGATTTCTAGTTTGGTAAGTTATTCTTGATAAGCACATGAGACTTTATTGATTTTAAATAAGTACTTTCGCAAACTTTCTTTTGGACTTTAAGTATTTAATAATAATTGACTTTATTTATTTATATAATCTTTTGAATTTGGTGCTTCCTTTAGAATAAAAGTTTTACAGTCAATGTCAGTAGCACTCCAATTCCTCGAGATTTCTAAAAATGACTTTATTGAGGAATGGGATGTTACACCATAAGAACCCTACCTTCTAAGTGAAGCACCTCAATGGCATTATTTCTTCAATGAGATTGGCAACTCTATGAAAACAATTTGGTGCACTTATCTTCTTCCTTTAGCCAAAGAGCTCAAGATTTTTGTCGCTAAGAAATCTCCTCCATTAGTATGATATTTTCCAACTCAGTTGCAACAACATTTTTCTTCAACCGAGAGGGTCCCTACAGCATCTTTTTAATCAAAAAATGGAGCTCCTTGAAAAGAGACTTCATCTTATCAACAACGTTCCCAAGGATATTATATTTTTTGTAGAATCGGCTTGATTTAGGTGATGCCTTTGAGAGTGGTTGATCTTCTTGCATATTGGAACGAGCTCATTGGTTGTTCTCAAGTGGATGCAGCTTAGAAGATGGTTTCTTTATGTCTTATATTGTGCATTTGAATGGAAAGGATTGAGTGATGTTTCAATGACAAGAAGCGTACTTTGGACCAATTTTGGAATTTCTTTGCGCGCTCTTTGTTGTTTTGGTTATCTACTTTAGAGGTTAACGGAACTTCCACTCATGATTTTTTTGTGTTGGAAAATTATTCAAGGTTGTTCTCAAGTGGCAGCAGTGTAGAAGATGATCCCATTGTGCATCATGCGGTGCATTTGGTCAAAAAGGAATGAGCATTGTTTTGAAGACAAGAAGTGCACAATTGCAGAGCTGCAGAATTTCTTTGTACACACTTTAATGCTTTGATTTTCAGCTATTGTACTAAATGGGAACAATGTGCGTGACTTTTTGTCTTTAATATATCGTTCATAAAATGTATGTAAGTGTTCTTTTGTATACCTCCTGTGTACACGGGTTATGCCTATTTCATTCTCATTTATAAAATTTATCTATTACTTATAAAAAAAAATTATTTTCGTGTCGCTTTCTATTTCCTAGAATGTATTTACCATTTAGGTGTTTTCTGCTGTATACTTCCTGTGTACATAAATTTCGCCTATACATTCATCTCTAATAAAATTACTTCTTACTTGTAAAAAACAATCTAGATATAGATCAACTGCGACTGGACAACTGGGTTCTAGACAGCTATCCATAATAAATAATATTTAACATTCTCTCAACAAATGCAATGGAACTTTTTTTTCGGTAGGTAAAAATAAATTTTATACATAAGAAATGCCATGGACCTTTAATCATGCTTAGGATAACTTTACCGTGAAAACTCTGGAAGTCAACAGTCGAAAAGCTACTCCAGAAAAACTTGAATCCTGTCACCCATTGTGTCAATAAAATCTAATAACTGCTTCCCACCTATTTCATCTGCTGCATCATCCAACAATGCTTTGATATTTACACCCCCCAATGCTGAAAACAAAAATGTGCAGAGTTTTTCATTTAACCGTCCAAGGACTTATCTGAGCAGACATCTGTTTACAAGAAGTTTGTAAACTACAGGGAATACCTGGTACAATATTTGTGATTCCTTCCAAGAATCCAGCCTGTGTAACATTTAAAAGAAACAAAAGATCACTTCTCGTAAACCAAGAGGATTAAATAATCAATGTACACGTGAAGCATGGTTAATTATGCGTCTTTCACTTGGCTCAACACGCGGCGGGGGGCGGGGGGTGACGGGATTTGGGTTTTGAAAGCAAAAATTTAAATAAAACCATATATTTCCCAATTTTCATTGTCTAAGATCATTCACAAAAGCTTAAGTAGGTGGAGAACAGCAATTACATTAACCGATTACCAAGCTCGCACCCAATTGCATATGGGAGACTTGGGACTTCAACTTCAACACCCCACTCATATGGTGGCCTAATAGAATAAAAGAAGCAAAACCAAATGGACTAAGCATGAGGAGCTGGCTCTGATACCATATTAAGAACATCTAATTGATGTGAGACTTCTCTTAATAAGAGCATTTGCTCTGAAGAGTACCTTTAAGGTTCAGATAAGTTATGTAGGAGCTTAAACTGGAAAGTCCGAGGTTGAGAAATCCAGCTATATGTGCCAAGCTGAGTAAACTCTATCAGATAAGAATTCAAGAGTTTGCACATGTTCATGCTGAGTGTTTCCTGCTGTTCTTTTGGATAACACTTGAGACACATTTGGCTTGCGGAATGGGCATTCCTATCCCTCAAGAAATTGGAAAAGGCATTCCCATCCTTTAGGAGTAGGAATGCCCTTCCTATTGTTTTGTTTGTAGTGACAAAACATAAATGTCTTAACGGAATTGAAGAAGTGAAACTCCTAAATTTCATCAGGTGGCTAATTCCCACCAAAGAAACAACACCATCGAGGTACTTCATTCTGATGGAAGTTTTCTTTTGGATCATTCTCAGATAAAGGATCATATTGTTCAATTCTATGACAGGCTTCTTTCGGAGCAATATTCTTGGAGACCTAAGCTTGATGGGTTAGTTTTTTATACTATTGATCATTCGTGTGCTGTTTGGTTGGAAAGAACTATTCAAGAGGCTGAGGTTCATAATGTGATAAGAGGGATGGCTAAAGATAAAGCTCCAGGTCCATATGGTTTTTCTATAGCTTTCTTTTAGGCCTATTGGGGCATTGGTGGATATCATGCAAGTCTTTCTTGAATTTCATTCATTCATGAAATTGAGAAAAACCTTAATGCGACTTTTATTGCCCTCATTCCTAGGGGGGAGGAGGCATTGGAGGTGAAGGATTATCGCCCCATTAGTCTTGTGAATGGTTGTACAAGATCATATCTAAGGTTCTTGGCAATCCTATGAGCTTGGTAATGGAGAAGATCATTTTGAAGTTGTAAAAAGCCTTTGTCAAGGGGAGACAAATTCTCAATTCGGTGCTCATTCCTAATGAATGCTTGTAAAGGAGAATTTATTCTTTGTAAGTTGGATACGGAAAAGGCATGTGATCACATAGATCATAAGTTTCTATTGTACGTACCTGGGAGATATGGATTTGGGGAGAGGTGGTGTAAGTGGATTAAGCATTGTACTGCCACTGCTAGATTCTCAGTTTGGTGAATGGAACCCCTGTTGGTTTTTTGTATAGTTCTCGAGGTTTGAGATAAGGGGATCCTTTGTCTCATTTTCTCTTTGTTTTAGTAATGGATGCATTGAGTAGAATGTTGGAGGCAGCGGTGGATGAGAGTTCTCTTTCGTTCTTCTTGTGGGATGGCATTGGGGATGAGAATAAGTTCCATTTGGTTGGCTGGGATAAGGTTTAGCGGTTTGAAAGCTGAGAATTTTTAATAAGGCACTTTTAGGAAAATGGTTATGATGATATCATCAGGAGGGGGATGCACTTTGGAGGATTGTTGTTGATGCCAAATATGGGAGCATTTGGGTAGGGTGGTGTTCAAATGAAGTGAGAGGTGTGCATGGTGTGGGATTGTGGAAATCTATTCACAAGGATGGGGGGATTTTGTTAGTCATTTTAGATTGTGGCGGGTGGGGGACCTCGGATTAGATTTTGACTTAAATTTGGTGAGGGGATATGCCCCTTAAGAATGCTTTGCCTTCTCTTTTTAGATTGCCTTCGATCAGGATGCTCCTGTGGCGAATTATATGGACAACTCCAATGCTTCTCTACAGTGAAATGCGAGATTTATTAGAGCTATTCAGGATTGGGTAGTAGGTGATATCTCCGATTTTTCAGCATGTTGTATGCTTCGAACATTGATAGTGGGGGGGAGGATAGGTTGATACGGAGTCATCCCGGAAACAAGAAATTATCGGTCAGATCCTTGTATAAGGCTATTCTTGCCAATCCCATAACCCTTTTCCTTGGAGGGCATTTGGAGGAGCAAGGTGCCTCTCAAGGTTGCTTTTTTGGTTGGCTGACTTCTCTTGGGAAAATTTCGATGATGGAAAATTTGAGTAAGTGTGGTCTGATCATTATGGATTGGAGTTTTATGTGTAAACGAATGAAGAATCTGTGGATCACTTAATACTCCATTGTGAGGTGGCAAGGATTCTAAGGGATGAGATCTTTAGTAGGATTGGTATTGCTTGGGTGATGCCTAGAAGGGTAGTGGATTTTCTACTTTGTTGGAGAGGTATCCAGGGTAACCGCCAAATTGCTGCCGTTTGGAAGATATGCCTTATGTGGTGTATTTGGCTTGAGAGGAACTGCTGTAGTTTTAAAGATAGAGAATGCTCGTTGAGAGAGATTAAAGATTTTTTCTTCCATTCATTATTTCTTTGGGCATCTGCTATTGTACTTGATGGGGCTTGTTTACATTATTTCCTTGTTGCTTTTTCTAGTTCCTAGTTTGTAATTAGGTGTTCTCTCTTGTATACTCCATGTGTACTTGGGCTATGCCTAATTACTTGATTTAATAAAATTTCTTTTTACCTATATATAAAACGTAAAATTCCTAAAATATCCAAACCCCACAATTTTTTTTCCAAAAAAAGCCATTATTCATAAATTTAAAATAAAAAGATACATGGTGACCGGCCACCTATCAAACCCCAAGGGGCGGCCAGACCAACCACAGAATAGCACTCTAGTGTGGCCAAAGCCTTAATGGACATAGTGGGTGACTTGGGCCACCCCCAGAATGGTGGTCGGTCCGCCATTATAATTTTTGAAAACATAAAAATGAAAGTGAATTTTTAAAAAGTTGTACACCAATGCTTCTGGGAGGAATATAGCTATTCCTCATTTTGGAGACCATTCCTTATCCTAAAAATATAATCAAACAAAAGAATAGCTATTCCTTTCTATCACCCTATTCCACTAATCAAACACACCCTTATTCTATCCAAGAATGGAAGAGTTCTTGAGGATAACGACTTACAGGGATCCTAACATCGAGCCTCTCAAATCCATCTCTTCCAGTTATTTTGATTCTCAATGTCCGTGACCAGATCTGCGAAAAAGGATCCCTTGAACTATCTGCACCATTGTTATTGTACACATAAGGAGTTATCACTTCAACAATGGGATCATCAGGACTTCGACCTCTCTGCTTTGTATCATCTTGTGCACTATTTTGCATAGAGTATCTGCTACTGCTGACTGACAAATATCTTTTTGTTATAACAATTAGTAAGAAGAAAATCTATAACTGAAAACACTTTTGGTTAAAATCATGTGAGAAAATTGTGCTTTTATAAAATCATCTATAAACTCTATTTGGTATCGATAAAGAATGCAGCATGATTTCATACAGTTCTAAAATCATGTGCTTTTCTAAAATATCTTACTGTTCTCCAACAAGGACCTTACATTATCTTTCCTTAAATAAATGAGAGGTCCTTAGGTTTTATAAAACTGATCTTATATCCAGCATCAACAGTTCATTCACAAATTACTAATAATCTGCATGAAAGAGAGAGAACAGGCGGGGCTTGGGAAAAAGTAGTGTCTA
Source organism: Juglans mandshurica (assembly GCA_022457165.1). Lineage (NCBI taxonomy): Eukaryota > Viridiplantae > Streptophyta > Magnoliopsida > Fagales > Juglandaceae > Juglans > Juglans mandshurica. The sequence continues at coordinate 23,979,395 of CM039619.1, read as the reverse complement.
ATTTCCAGTTATTAATACATTCAAGGTTAGAGGATTATACTCTATATTAGAAGCCTAGTGAGATCAGAATATGTATGCAGTACGTTGCATAGCCAGTAGGGTGACATATTTTCAGCTCACCTCTCTGCGAAGACAGCTGATTAGTACTGGTAGCATAGCGCTGCTCTTCTTTGTAATAAGTGTTGAAACCTAAGATTTCCTTTATTTCCTCAAAAGAAGGCATGCTTCTCGGAGGAGGAATACGACCTCCTCTAATGGCAGCCAATGAATCCTGCCATTGAGTCAACAGAGAGGGCAGTCAAAGAATTGAGATATGTTCTAGGTAAAATGCCTAATATTCAAGCAGCAATAGCAATAAGAAAATGTGCAAATGTTAACTATGATCTCATCATTACAACTTTTCCAAATTTCCATACAAAATATAATAAACAATTCAACTTTTTCAAATCTCAAAACAATAATAATATTAAAAAATAATATTCTAACAATATTTTATTCAACTTTTAACTTTATCTCAACTCACTATCCAAACCACACCTAAATCTCCAATCAGTAAAACATCTCAGAAACTAATAAAATCTTTAGTTTCTTGAGTAATATAATACCCATAATAACATTCCAATGACAAATTGTAACCATGTCCTAGTAGTGCAAGATATTCCCAACACAAATTTCTAACTAAAAAATAAATCAATTATAAAAACAAAATAGCTGGTTCTCGAACTCCCATCGTAACATAAAAACGGTAATTTGCTTTTGTGCTTCTTCATATTCTTGAACTCCTGTCCGATGGTTGCACTGATTGAAGATAAATGAAAGACTGCGGTAGTGCAGTACCAAATTTTCTCAAATAATGATATTCCTACAATCTATTTTACTATGCCTTTTTTTGTATTAACAAAATTGCTTTTACTTATAAAAAGTTTACAACCTATTTTACAACCAACCATTGCGCTGATGCCACTTAATAAAATTTATTGATCCTCATAATTAGGCATAGCCCAAGTACACATGTAGTGTACAAGAGAGAGACACCTAATTACAGTCTATGAGTTAGAAAAAGCAGCATAAAAATCATTAAAGTTAACCCCCTCCAATACAATAGCCTTAGCCCAAAGTAACAAAGAATGGAAAGTAAATCTCTAATCCCCCCCCCCCCCAACGAACATTCTCTATTTTCAAAACAACGTCCATTCCTCTTATTCCATATGCACCACATAAGACATAATGGCACCATCTTCCAAAGAGCCGCTATTTGACGATTGCCCTAAATTCCACTCCAACAAGCCAAAAGATCCACAACCCTCTTGGGCATCACCTATGCAATATTCAGCCTAACAAAGATCTCATCCCATAAAGCCTTCACCAAATCACAATGGAGAAGAAGATGATCCACCAATTCACCATTGCTTTTACACATAAAGCACCAATCCATAATAAAAATATCACGCTTCCTCAACTTATTAATGGTCAAAATTTTCCCATGAGAGGCCAATCAACCGAAAAAAGCAACTTTTAGAGGCACTTTACTTTTCCAAATGCACTTCCAAGGAAAAACAGTAGATGAATGGGTTGACATAATTTGTTTTTTTGTTTTTTATTGGCAATGGGTGTAATTTATCCTCCCCACCACACTCCAAGTTCAATGCATACAAGGTGCTGTAAAAATCAGAAATGTCCCCCACTTCCCATTAGTGAACAGCTCTAATGAACCTCACATTCCACCGCACCAAGCCATTCGGATTGTCCATGTAATCTGCTAAAGAAGCTTCCTTATTCAATGCAATCCTGAAAAGAGAAGGAACGGCATCCTTTAAAGCAACATTTCCACACCAAACATCATGCTAGAATCTGACCCTGGTTCCTCGCCCCACCACAAATCTGAAATTCATCCAATTCCTAAAAATTTCCATACTCCCGCACCATACACTACTCTCACTTTATTTGAGCTCCAACCTCCCCAAATGCTCCCAAATTTAGCATCAACAACAATCCTCCATAAAGCTTCCCTTTCCTGATGATACCACCACAACCATTTCCCAAGTAATGCCTCATTGAAAATACTCAGCTTTCTTACCCCAAACCTCCACAAGATAAAGGGGTACAAATCTTGTCTCATTTAATCAAATGGAACGAGAATGGCTTCTAATGCTCAAGATGCCTTCCCTTTCTTGTGGGGAGGCTTGGGGGATGAGAAATGAAAATACTCAAGATGCCCTCTAATGCTCAAAATGGCATTAGTTGTTTTTTTTATAGGTAATCGATAAGTTTTATTCATAGAAATAGGCAAAGGCCAAGTATACAGAGAGTATACATGAGAAGCCCCTAGGTAGAGTTTACAATCGAAAGAAGAAAATCATCAACAATTAGTCCATTACAAACAATGGCCCCTGCCCATAAGATCAATGATTTTAAAAAGAAAACTTTTTGCTCATCCAATGTTCTCTCACGATCTTCGAAGCTCCTAGCATTTCGCTCCTGCAAGATGCACCAACACATACATATAGGAACCATTCTCCAAATAGTTGCCACTTATGAGTTTCTGTGAAGGCCTATCCAACTTGCAAGGAAATCCACCAATCTACGATGCATGACCCATGACAATCCCATTCTCATGAAGAAATCATCCCACATGGTTTTGGCCACCTCGCAATGTAAAAGCAAATGATCTACCGATTTACCATACAGACACTTGTCTCCCCCTTGAGCCAAAGCGCCCTTGATTTTTGTCTCCAGGAAATCTCCTCCATCAAAGATACTCTTTCAAGTTCAGTTACTACCTGACTTTTGCGAATTCTCTCGGATTCAGAGAGAGTTCTTGCCTCCTCCTCACCCTTCAAACCCCGTAGCTCTTCTAAGAGAGAACGCTTCTGCTGAAGCACATTGCCAAAAACTTATTAATTCCATTGCTTTAGATCATGTTTCAGAGCTTTCAACTTTCTTGCCATTATAAAACTTGGAGAGCTTGGAAATTGTAAGAAGACCACCATTGCCGGACCTTGTTTACAAAACTGTCAGATTTAAGCCACATATTCTCAAATTTAAAATACCTTCTACCCCCTTGGATACCACCACAGTATAAGATGATGGGGGAGTGATCGGAGCATAAACGGTGTAGTCTTGTTTAAAATACATCTGGATAATGTATCTCCCAGTCTGGAGTTAACAAGAACCTATCAATCCTCGACCAAGATGGGAGTTCTCAATTGTTGGACCAAGTAAATGTACCTCCTGTTAATGGAATATCCATAAGCTCATGTTTTGAAATAAAATCATAAAACTCCATGGCGGGATGATGTGGGGCACACCCGACCTCTCGCTTGGGTAGCGAGTTACGTTAAAATCACCCCCTATGCAACTGGGTAACTCCCACCAATTGAGAAGTCCTACCAATTCTTCCCACAATGGTCTTCTCTCCGAATCAATATTTGGGTCATAAACACCAGCAAATGCCCATTGGAAACCGTCTTCTCATAAATAAACAAGCCACAATGAAGTCACCCACACATTCCTCTACCCTTTTCACCACTCTTTTATTGAACATAATTAGGACTCCCCCGGATGCTCCTTTAGATGGCAAGTACGACCACCCTATATGTTGCCCTCTCCATAAACTTCGGACTAGTTTTATTGTGATAACTTCCAACTTAGTCTCCTGTAAGCAAATAATGTCCCCATTCCATTGGTGAAGTAAGTTTCTAACTTGGAGCCGCTTATTATGTTCATGCAGCCCCCTTACGTTCCATGATATTATTTTTGGCTTCATAAAGCAACCATCTTACCCCTCCCCTTGACGCACTCCCGGTTAGCACTCTTCTCTCCACCATCATCATTCATAGCCCACGTAATGGGTCCTAGCCACCGTGCTGAAGGGATCACTAAAATGACCTATAACATTCATTTAAAATTTTAAAATATTCCCTAAAATACTCAAGATCACTAAACTATTTTCAATGAATTTTTCAAAACATATGGAAGTCAAACAAATTTTCGTCATCCATGAACATTACATCCTTTTGTACTAATCGCCATTTTGCAAATTGATGAAAAAGATCTTGGTACTGTTATTTGAAGTTGAGGACAATCAAAGCAGAGCTCACTTGTAAAGTTAGCAAATTTGAAGCTGCTGAGGATGCTTTCACCTTGTCAGTTTGGGGAAAAGCAATTTGGAAACATCCTTTAAAACATGGTTAGAGATATGGAATTGACTCAACTTTTGTAATGTCCAAGACCTTCTGGTAGTCCTCATTTAAAATTCTTCTTGAAAGCCTAGAAAATAACCCTAAGATCCTTAGGAAGTAGGAGAGAACTCTCTCAAGATTGTTTCTTGTAGCTAATACTGAAAAAATAACAGGCGTCGCCAAACTGGCCTTATTATGCGGAAGTAGAGTTCAGAATCCAACACTAACAAGAAATCATAATTCAAAACGAACCTAAAACTCACTCGAGCAAAATCTGTGTGAAGGTTGAGCTAAGTCTATTCAAGCAATTATTGCAAATTTGCTCAAGCTGGAATTGTGTGAAGTTTCAGCTCGAGTCTTATTGCAAATTCACTTGAGCTAGAATCCAGAGAAGGTCAAGTGATGTCTCTATTTGGGCCTGAAACTTGATCGAGCATGTCTGGGTCGAGTGAGACTCAACAAATTGCAAATCCCGTTCAAGTTCGAAGGTGAGCCGAGCATTGATCTACATCATCCTTCCCACATTGGAGAGAATTCACCCTCAAATTCACATAATCATTTGAAGAATCACACTGAAACGGAACCAAATACTTGGTGTTGGATATGGACGTCTCGATATGGCTTGGAAAACTTTCCAAATGTATAGGAACTCCAGATGATGCTTTCACTTTTTTTCTTCCTTGTTTTGCAAAAATCTAAAGCTACATCTATACCTTTAGTCTGATAATAAGAAATCATACACAATTACCTTGCTCTTGTAAAAATACTCTTGAATTAAGCACAATGTCACAATGAGCGAGTTGTCACCGCATTTCATCCTATGTCATTGCTCTAAGAATTGGCTTAATCTCACAGTAATGCTTCTTGAATTCTGTTGAAGCACAGTCTCTTTGTATATGATCAATTACCACCCTGCTCTTATGATTCTGAAGTATCTCATCCTGCTTAATCATGACAATATGAGAAACGCCAAAGTATATGTATCTTAAGGAGGAAAAGAATCGACCTTTCCTAATGTTCACCTATTTGGATTTTCATCAAACAATATGGGGCCTCCAATCAACAATATTGAATTGCACATTGCTCTAAAAAGGACTTTTCTCAACACTTGATACATGTCACGACCTTTATCCGTTTTCTGAGTAACTGTTAGGGAACTACTTCTACTCTATGAGATATTCTTCATTGGTTATTCATTATAGGTTGGTGACAAATCCCAAACCAGAAATTCTTCCAAACAAAGTAACCAATTACATACATAGAGGGGAGATTTCAACCCCCACCCCCCCCCCCCCCCCCCCCAAAAAAAAAAAAAACCTACCAATTGCAATGGAATCTCCAAATTATTTAACTTTGATACTTAGCACCCTAATCCGATACTATATTGCCATTTGCACCATCTGGCATGTTTTGATATTAAATTGGACGAAAAGTACATAATGTGACTCAGACCATCCTTTTTCTGGCTTAAAATGAGAAAAGTGCCCTTATCATCCACCATCAGCGATATAAGGACACATTGGCTTTTTCAAGTCAAGAATTGACACGTGCAAATCACATAATCTACTGTTTGTCCATTTAATGTCAAAATCTTATGAATGGTGCAAATTCACATCAAAGTATCAAATTGGGATGCCAAGTATTGAATTGATAGTCTGAAGGTGTCATTGAAAATGGGCATCCGTTTGGAGGGTGATAAGTATAACTTCTCCATATATTGCGAACAGACCAGAGCTATATTCTCATACTCAGCAACCATGATACATCATCTCCAATATATAGCCCTTGTATATAGCCGCTATAAGCTGTTTCGAATTTATTTTGGACAATTTTGTCCCTGCTTTAGTGGGTGTGGATTAATTTGAAACAATTACTTGATGCTTCCCACCTACTTGCCTTGTGAAATAGAGGCTCCTTTTATGGATGCTCCAGGTTGCTACGCTTGCCTTCCTTTTCCATGTGGGACAAATAGTATGTGGGTTTATTCCATAAAATACAAATCTTCATTTCTTTTCCTTTCATGTGGGACATATAACATCCAAACTCAAAACTCAAAACTTTATTTTTTGAATATAGCATGCTATTCCACACTAATATTTTTAAAGTTGATTTTTTTTTACGACATACTTACCTAGAATTGATTGCACTATAAAACTGGGTAGAAATAAAAAACTTAACCAAACTAGCATGTATAATACTTGAGTTCATTATACCGAGATAGTTCCAAGTAATGAAAAAACCATTCAAGTGAGAGTGTGATGATACCTAATCAAAAGATTCGATATACACAAGACCTTTTTCTTGTACAGTGGGAAAATCTTTTGAATAATTGAGAAATATATGCCAGTATATTTGATACGCACAAAGCCCACATCAATTCTTGGTTCAAATTTTCTAGAACACGTTACCAACTGTCTTGTACAATGTGGTCAACAAAGCAAATGAAGACTAAAGTTCGTGAAATTATATTTGGGACATGAGCACTCTCAGCATATCTTTTCAAGTCAGCACAAACTACTTAATAGCTCATAGAATTACATAAAATGTCTAACATAGATAGAGTTACAATCACCTACTTTATTTCCACCAAATTTCCATAATTCCTTAGAAAGTAAGAGTTTACTTTTGATTAGGAACTACATGACAGTAGATTTAATCCTTTATTTGGATGCATTACTTTCTTTATGTGTTGTCTGTGTTTGTGATTTTTTTATCTTTATGCATATATCTTTTCCTCATTCAATATTTCACATTGCAAGGGCAGACTTCTTTCCGGTTAAGTAATCTAAATCATTGTCAAACGGGGAGATCAAGGCACACGCCTTGCATGCGCCTATCTCCCTAGTGATTAGATATACTTTTAACCATTTCATATTTATATAACTCTAGACAATTGAAGATCATTGACCAGGAAGGAAAAAAGGTTAAGAGTAAACCTGCATTGCTTGAATGGATGCCCCAATCAAGGAAAGTGGATAGCTCACAAGTTTATATCCAATATCCTCAAGTTCAAGAGGATTAAGTATTGGTGTTTTGCCCCCTCCTTCAAGCATATTGGCCTAGGCAAGAATCAATGAACTTTATTAGTAACTACAATTTGTTTTCTAATATGACAATGTAAAGCTTCATGACTCTATGTAACCTCGAAGTCCTAGTTAATGACTGAGATCTATTAGGCCACTGATAATAAAAGAAAGCATTAGGACATCACTTAATCATATAGGAATTCATGCGCATGTCTAATGATATCTATGTGTGTCTGTTCATGTGTACACAGCATGTCTTTAGTGGATCAACTAAATTGTCTGTATTTAGCAATTAATTTTCTCTGTACTAGTAGGGGAGGGGAAGGAGGTTAGTACAAACAATTCCACTAGTGACATATCTTAACTCCATTCCATTCAAGGGATTTAGGAACTCAGAGTTACCGAAGTCTTTGTTGCCAAACAATGGACCAATTGTAATCATAAATACACACACACACACTAATGAATCAACAAAAATTCGATAGGAGTAACTGCATACCAGCTGGTTTACAACTAATACAATTAAGAACATGCCATTCTCTAACAATACAAAATTTGAACCATTAAGTCAATATCTGGAACCCCTACTTTTGAATCAGTGAAGAAGTTCACCCATATAGAATGAAATGGGCTTTTATTATCCATGAACTAAGTACGATCTGGACTAGTACATCATTTAGAATGAAATGAGTTTAGTATCCAATAACAAAGTACATTCTCGAGTAGCAAAAGTTTACACGTAATGGTCACCCAGATAATTGGGCTTGCAAAAAATCAATATGGTCATATTGTTCATGTTTATTGATTAGTTGTAGACATCAAGCTAGTTTTAAGAAACCTGCAACATGGGAACACAACATAATAAATTTCAAATGCGGACCAGAATATAGCAGTGAAAGTGCGCCATTCTTTTTTCCTTTGATATGTGAAGATATAATGCACACAAAGGGGGGTGAACCCAAGAGCAGAAAAGATATACAAGAGAGGACACCCCTGCCCCCTCCCTTTCTTTAATAAGCAAAAACAATTTTAATAAAAATAAGAGTTGTTCGGTACATTCAGTCCTAAAGATTTTTTTTTTTTTATCGGTAAAAGGTGCCATGGTATTCAGTCCTAAAGATTCCAAGAAAAACATAACTGCTCAACAAAATCTAAAAGAGAAAACACATGTATATGGCTAAAAGCAAGCATCCACTCCTACAAGGATTTCAGATCAAGCATAGCAAGCTCCACCCAAATAGTCAACATGAGGCATAAAGGAGTAGCATTCCAAACCATACTGTTATTATACCGTCAGAAAATCTTTTCCAATTGAACAACAATGCAGCTGCCTTTTCAGAAAAAACCTGACAATATTTTGCAACGGAACAACACCAAGCAACAAGTGATCAACTGACTCTTCATTAGACTTACACATACAACACCAATTCACAAAGGTCAGATTCCTTTCAATTAAATCATCTGCAGCTAAAATTTAATCTCGAAGCAGTGTCTAAACAATGAAAGCAACTGTTTCAGGGGATTTCCTATACCTAAAGAGAAATGAAATCTCATTAGACCCTATTAATGCCTAATTAAAGGAAAAAAATCAAATTCTCCAATTTGAGTACGCCCCCAAACTTATCCTAACTCCAACTCATGAGAGCATGAGCGAACTTAGAATTCCAAAAAATGAATAGCTCCTTCTCTGGTTGAGACTGACATATGCATCCTTATCATCAGAAATTAAGATCAAATCAGGATAAGACGATTTTTAATTAATATTCCCATTCAACATATCACTTCTTAAAGAGTTTGTTAGAACTTGAAGAATATGTTAGGTAGAGGAATGCGTTGAAGGGTAGTTAGGTCATTTACTATTTTTGCTACCAATTTTTTAGAAGTAAAAATATTATACATATATATATATATATATATATATATATATATTAAAAGGAGTAACCAAGTACACTGATGTTTACAAGAGAACATCTTGCCCATAATAGAAAACCCCTAATAACCCAAAAAGCCCGTGAAAAACCACCTAAAATACACCAACCCCGACCCCAACCCCTTGTTTCCCATAGAACTAAAACTCTGTCCAAAAACCCCACCCCAACCCCTTGTTTTCCTGTCTTCACAATGCCTTCCCTTTAGACTTTCCTCTAGTTGAGCTACCACCCTTAGCATCATAGTTGATTGTCGAAAAAAGACGTTGTAACTCCCTGCTTTTCTTGATACTTGATGTGGTTTCAAGCGAGTGGCTTGCCTCGATTGCTATAATTAATTCTTTAAATTGCTCTTCACATCCTCCATGAGAAATTTCCACGAACTGCTGAATCTTGTTAACTTCAGGCAGAATCCAATCTACTATTGGAGGATGAGAGACCAAGGGAGCCACAATATCCCCAGACACAGTATCCAGCTGCACTCCCGACTCTAGGCAAGGCACCAACGCCAAATCTATGTTCAAATCCTGTACCTCATCAGCAACTCCATTGGTTGTCTCCAATGGTATGACATCAAGTCCCTTCACCTCTGGTGACCCTTTATGTGCAACTTCAGCAGGTCCCTTCACCAATGGTATGACACCATTTTCCTTCAACTCCGACGAGAGAGCCATAGTTTCTTCGGGTACAGAAGTCACCTGAGGCGAATGACATTCTATTACAGATGTCTCTACGCCGATACCCGACGTAGAACCCACTTCAAATAACCCAGACTTCCTTTTGACCCGCCATACTCTTCTGGATCTGGTTATAGGAACATGGCCGAATCCGATTTTCCATTTTCCTTTATCTAAGTTTAAAGGATTCGAGCCTATCTTAGTCTTGTTCTTTACAACCCTGTTGCCTCCAGTTGAAAGCATGTATATTTTCGTAGACAAAAAAGCTATCGCTGCCTTCAATTCGACAAGTTGGGTTTCCATCTCCTTTAAAGAATTATGCATCGCGACAAGCAGGTTCTGAGGCGTGATCTGCAAACCACTTACATCATTCCCCTCACTATGAACCCCCCGATCATGACCGGTCTTTAGAGCTGCCGCATATGATCGTCTTGCCACTATGGATGTACTTGGGTCTTTATGATTCACCTCCAAGTTGATATTCTCATTCTTCTTTTGGTTTTCCTTCTTTGACCCATCAGCAAAAAGCATATCCGCAGCTCTGCGTAATTCCGCAGCAAATTTCTCCCAACCCAGACCTTCATACCCTTCAGAAATGGCTACAACACTCCGCCGGCATCCTCCACCATATTCGGTGACAGTTAAAAACCTACCATGCTTATTGGAGCATCTTTGAGCCATGAATGTTCTACTACCTTCGCGCAAGTGTTTTGTGAAGTCCAAATTTTTTCCCGCTTGTAATAGTGCTTCCATCGTAGCCGTCAACCATTCTAGACCACTGCGACCCATCACTACAAATCTCCACACCCTTCTACTCCTCTCCACAATTTTTAATGACGATCTCCATGATTCTAGCAAAAGCTCAAAAGCCTTCAATTCCACCCAAAAGCGCACCAGCTAACCCATACTGATCAACCCTTCGACTTCAGATGCAGGGGCATCCCACGCTGAAATGTATCATTCTGTAGAGTAAATGCAGTGCGCGAAGATGGATAGAGTTATCAGGTTGGGAAAAACAGAGCCCAAAGGCGCACCAAGTTGGTAAAAACAGAACCCCTTAACTAAGATAATGGAAACTTCCAATCGCCGGAGGATGACTGGCGTCGGAGACCCCACAATGGGGTCGCTGGAGTCCGTCGAACACATCTGTAACAATGGTTAATGCAAAGGCTCAGGTCGCGTGAAGTAACGGAGGAAGTAACGGAAAAACAGCAGAATACTCCTAGACGCCGGCAAAGGATTGACGCCGGATGCCTCACAACGGACTCACCGGAGTCCATCGTCCAAGTCTGTGGCGGATCTGAAAGGCCCGATGCCGGACGACCCTCAGCAAGGACGCTGGGGTCCGCCGACCCCGTCTGTGACGGAGGTGAGATATCACACTTCGATTGATGATGGGTGTGGGGTGGCGGTGGGTTGGTTGAGTTAGGGTTTCTCGCTTCACTATTATTTTTGCTACCTATATATACTTTTCTTTTTATTGGCACCAGGCGTCCGAGAATAAAGTCCTAACTAATCCTGGAAGTGCACAGACCATCGGCAATGAGTTTCCCGTAAATGCACCTCGGGTAATTCAAGGGGAATGACCCCAATATAACTGTCACACATGAAATTTTAGGTTCTTATTTTAGGAAATTGGGATTTCCTTTATAAACTAGGGTTTCCATTTTTAAAACATAAATTTTGATATGGGTATCAAAAGGTTCCATATGAATTGTTTGTCAATGGAAACTTTGTTGTCCATATTTGTTTCCATATTTCTTTTATTGATTTACTCTCCTGTACAATTAGCATAATATTTGACAGATTGTATAGGGATAGAATTAGCATATATTTATTTCTTTCCATGTATAGAATTCTTTGTACAATTTTTATAATAAACAGAAATCTCAAGGCCAATTACTTCGACCAATTCATACACTTTGACATGGTATCAAGAGCCGACTGCTTAGGTTCTTCTCTCCTGCTTGAATTTTTTTCTCGGTTTCGTATTTCGGCGAGGTCTGTATTGTTCTAGCCCGCTTGAATTTTTTTTCTCGATTTCGTGTTTCAGCGTGTTCTATGCTATTCTCGGTGAACCCGACATGAAAGCTTCATTGTTTTTGTTCTTCTATTTTTGGGTTGGTGTTGTCGGCACCTTCTGTTCCTAGTTTGAGCATTTTCGACAGCCTCTATTCAGGTCTTGGCGTTTTTTGTTAGATTTTTTCAGCAGCAACATCCTTCTGGTGGGTACTTCGGCACTTTTGCATCTCCGTGACTCTCGCACCTTGTATCTGGTGGGCATCTCAGCACTTTTGTGCCTTCATGATTATCACAGATTGCCTCTGGTGGTAATTTCGGCAATTTTCTTTGTCTTAGTGGTAATTTTGGCAATTCTCTCTGTGTGTCTCTCGGTTTCACTTGCTGAACAATGTGACTCCTTTGAATTTTTTTGTTGATTTGCTTTTGTCTCGGAATTTATTTATTTGCAATGGACTCCGAACTTGTGTGTGTCAAGTTTACGGGCACAAATTACTCTACTTGAGCATTTCAGTTTGAACTTTTCCTCAAGGGAAAAGATATTTGGGGTCATATTGATGGCACAAATGTCGCACAAACATCCAATACTAACAAATCCAAGGATTTCATGGCTTCTCCTTCATGGGCTGTACTTGATGCTCGGATCATGTCTTGACTTCTCGGTTCAGTGGAGCCACATATTGTTAGCAACTTGCGGGCTCATCGCTCAGCTCAATCCATGTGTAATTACTTGAAGAAGGTTTATCATCAAGATAATGATGCTCGTCGCTTTCAGTTGGAACATGCGATTGCCATGTTTCGACATGGTAGTCTTTCCATCCAAGACTACTACTCGACATTTCTGACTCTTTGGCATGAATATACTGATTTGGTTACAGCGGATGTTCCTGTTGCCACTCTTTCGACTATTCAGACTCTTCACGAGACTAGTCGGCGTGATCAGTTTCTTATGAAACTATGCCCAAAATATGAATTTGTTCGCTCCTTTCTACTGAACAGATATCTTGTTCCTTCTCTTGATATTTGTTTTGGTGAGTTACTTCGCGAAGAACGTCTTAGTACTCAAGCTATTCTGGAGCAATCTCATGGCAGTTTAGAGACGGCAACTGTGGCTTATGCTGCACAAGGACGAGGACCACATATGAATTCTAAAAACTTGCAGTGTTTCTGCTACAAGGAATATGGGCATATTGCTGCCAATTGTCCTAAGAAATACTGCTCTTATTGCAAGAAGAAGGGTCACATTATCAAAGAATGTCGTCTTCGCCCCCAGAATCATCAGGCCCAAGCATTTCAAACTTCTATTATTGCCCCTCCAGCAACGACTTCTACAGCACATGGCTCTTCTTTAGGTGCTTCCTCTGTTCCTGCACCTCCTGTAGCAAATTACTGCACACCAGAAATGGTGCAATAGATGTTAATTTTGGCATTATCGGCAATGGGGTTCCAAGGTAACAATTCTACTAAACTCTGGTACGTAGACTCGGGAGCCTCTAATCACATGACAAATAATCACACCGCTCCGTGTCATGTTTCGGCCCTACGCTAGTCAATCTGCCATTCAGACTACCAATGGCAGTTCTTTGCCAATAGCTACTGTCAAAGTTGCCTCTTTTAAATTCACTGAAGTATTTCTTGCTCCTCAGCTTTCCACGAATCTTATTTATGTTGGTCAATTAGTTGATAACAATTGTACTGTTAATTTTTCTGGTGATGGTAGTGTTGTGCAGGACCAGGTAATGGGGGTGCCGATCACGAAGGGACCTAAAGTGGGGCAATTGTTTCCACTACTTTTGCCTGTTCCAGCACTTTCTCCAGTTTCTTCTATTAAGTCTTTTGCTTGTAATAATGTTTCAGATTTTAGTATGGTGTGACATCATCTTTTAGGCCATCCCAATATTCAGATCTTATCTCATGTATTGCACTCTAGTTTTCTTGGTAATAAAGAACATTATTCTATATCTCTTGAGTGTAATTCTTGCAAACTTGGTAAAAAGAAAACTCTTCATTTTCATTTGCATGCTAGTAGAGCTTCTCACTGTTTTGATTTTATCCACAATGATGTTTGGGGACCTTTCCCGATTAGTTCACATGAAAAATTTAAATATTATGTGACTTTCATTGGATCATAACAGATTTACTTGGGTCTTTTTTCTTCACCCCAAATCTGAGATTTTTCGTACTTTCACTGAGTTTTTAGCATATGTTGACAATCAATTTTCTGCTCCTATTAAGACATTACGCACAGATTTTGGTGGTGAATATTTGTCTACTGAGTTTAAGGCATTCTTGGCTTCTAAAAGTATTATTCATCACGTTCATGTCCCGCTACTCCCCAACATAATGGAGTAGTCGAATGCAAAAATCGTCATCTCCTAGATGTAGTACGTACTCTCTTGTTAGAATCCTCTTTTCCATTCATGTTCTGGGTCGAGGCTCTGAAAACTGCTACTCACTTGATTAATCGTTTACCTTCCCAAGTCTTACACATGGAGTCTCCCTATTTCCGCTTGTTTGCTAAGCAACCTAGTTACGATAATCTCCGTATCTTTGGTTGTGTATGTTTTGTTCATTTACCTCCTCATGAGCGACATAAATTATCTGCTCAATCTGTTAGATGTGCATTCTTGGGATATAATGTGTCAAAAGGGATTTGTTTGCCATGATCCTACATTACATCGTACACGCATTTCTAGGAATGTTATTTTGTTTGAAAATCAACATTTATTTCATGTGTCCTTTGTGCCCTCCTCTTCTACTATGGTTCTCCCCTCCTTTGAGCAGCAGTTCTCAGATCTTCATCAAGTCAGCTCTTGCTTTAAACCAGGTATTGTGTATACGAGACGCTCCCACCCACAGTCTCTTCCGATGGCTCACCCGATATTTGATCCTACCACGCTCCAGAATCAGTCAGTTGCAGCACCTCCAAAGCCTTTGGTACGACGCTCTCCTTGAGTGTCTATACCTCCGGATAGGTATGGGTTTCCTTCTTCCAGTTCTAGCCATTCTATTTCAGCTCTTACTGCTGCATTGTCCAATTTTTATATTCCCACATGCTACTCACATGCTGTAAAGCGTGACTGTTGGCGACAAGCTATGCAGGAAAAAACTGCCGCTCTAGAGGCCAATCACACCTGGGACATTGAGCCTTGTCCTCCCACCATTGTTCCTCTGGGTTGCAAATGGATTTACTCAGTCAAGATTCGATCTAATGGAAGTTTGGATCGTTACAAAGTTAGGCTTATTGCACTTGAGAATAATCAAGAATATGGTGTCAATTATGAAGAGACATTTGCTCCTGTGGCTAAGATGACCATTGTTCGTACAATTCTAGCTCTTGATGCTTCCAATGATTGGCCACTACATTAGATGGATGTCAAGAATGTTTTTCTTCACGGGAATCCTAAAAAGTGTATTTATATGAAGCCACCCCTGGGATTGTTTCCCTCTCCGACCTCACATGTGTGTACACTTCGTCGTTCTCTTTATGGTCTCAAACAAGTTCCGGGGGCCTAGTTTGATAAATTTCGAACTACTTTACTACAATTTTCATTCAAGCAGAGCAAGTATGACACTTCATTATTTCTTCAGAAATCAAACATGGGTATTGTTGTCCTTTTGGTTTATGTTGATGATATTGTGATCACTGGTTCCGATTCTGCTTTACTTGTCCAGCTCAAGACTCCTCTCTCAGAGTCCTTTCATATGAAAGATCTTAGATCTCTCACATATTTTCTTGGTCTTGAAGTGCATCGTAGTACCTCTGGTATTTCACTCAATCAACTTTAGTTTGGTTTATGTTGATGATATTGTGATCACTGGTTCTGATTCTGCTTTACTTGTCCAGCTCAAGACTCCTCTCTCAGAGTCCTTTCATATGAAAGATATTGGGTCTCTCACATATTTTCTTGATCTTGAAGTGCATCGTAGTACCTCTGGTATTTCACTCAATCAACTTAAGTACGCTAGTGACTTAGTGGCTACAGCTGGACTACAGGAGGCTAACTCTATCGATACTCCCATGGAATTAAATGTCAAGCTTCGCAATGAGGAGGGTGACCTACTTGCTGATCCCAGTTTATACCGGAAGTTGGTGGGTAGCCTTGTCTATCTCACCATTACTAGACCGGACATTTCTTTTGTTGTACAACAAGTCAGCCAGTTTCTTCAGACTCCTCGTCATCTTCATTTGGCTGTTGTCCGTAGGATCATACGCTATGTTCAGGGCACTTTTGCCCATGGCTTATTCTTTCCTGCAGGCAATTCTCCTTGCCTTGCTGCTTATAGCGATGCTGATTGGGCTGATTGTGCTGATACACATCGCTTGGTGTGTGTTCTTAGATGATGCATTGATCTCCTAGAAGAGTAAGAAGCAAGACAGAGTTTCTAAATCATCTACAGAATCTAAGTACCGAGCGATGTCTTTTGCTTGTTCCGAAATTATTTGGCTTCAAGGTTTGCTTGCTGAGTTAGACTTCTCTGAGACCGATCATACACCTTTACACACCGATAATACAAGTGCCATTCAAATCACGACCAATCCTATCTATCATGAGCGCACAAAGCATATTGAAGTCGACTGTTACTCTATTCGTGAAGCCTTTGAAACTCGTGTTATCACTCTTCCACACATTTCCACTGAACTACAAATTGCTGATATCTTCACCAAGGCTCTCACTTGCCATCGATATTGCTTCCTAAGTAGCAAATTGATGCTTGTTGATCAACCCGCATCAATTAGAGGGGGGCTTTGCTGTCCATATTTGTTTCCATACTTGTTTCCATATTTCTTTCCTTGATTTACACTCCTGTACAATTAGCATAATATTTGACAGATTGTATAGGGATAATATACATATTTCTTTCCATGTATAGAATTCTTTATACAGTTTATATAATAAACAGAAATCTCAAGGCCAATTACTTCAGCCAATTCATACACTTTGACATTGTTTGTACGTTTTAGTAAATCATTTGGAACTTTTGTGTTGGAAATTAGAGAAAAATAGAGTACAAGGGGAAAATGTGGAGCTGTACTAGTATTTTTTGAAGCTGCTGGGACTCTTTTGAGATAGGATTTGAGTTGTTTCAGATCTGGGGAAGTAGAAATCAGCCTCATTTATAACTCTTAAATGGGTCCAAGGAATAGAAACATATTCTCCCTATAACTCCTAGCCTTTAGGATCCTTAGAGCACTAGCATTGGACTCATCAAATGAGTCCAATCTTTAAAATTTTATGAATTTCACTTTAAAATCTTGGCATTGGATTCATCTTCTACTCAAATGTGAAGCTTTCAGCTACAAGACATTCACATTTATTTTCAAATTTGAAGAACTACCATTCAATGGCTATCGGATTATTTTATTACAAAAATCACATATTTCGCACGCAATTTCGTTGCTTTCTTCCCTTTCTCTTCTCTGCTTTCTTCCTCTACCCCCGAAATCCCCAAAATCCCTTTTCCTTTCTTCCTCTCCTCTCTTTCTTCCTCTCCTCTCCTCTCCTCTCCCTTTCTTTGTTCCTCTCCCTTTCTCCCGATTCCCAGATTTCCCTTCTTCCTCTCCCTTTTTTCCTCTCCCTTTCTTCCTCTCTGTTTCTTCCCTCCGTTTCCTCTCCTGTTTTTCACCAAGCTATCCATTCCCTTGTCGTGAGAGTGACCAGTTCATCTTCGTCGACTGGGGTTCAAGTGCATACGAGGTGTTTCAGCTTTTAGAGGACCTCCATCACCTCCATAGGCGCACCGTTACTGCTCCCTTCTCTTCTTCGATTCTTGCTCCGAGCATTCTCTATCTCCGTGAGTTCACTCTCTCATCGTCTTTATATATTAATCATATATGCATGTATGAGAAAATTAGATGCTTGTTTTGTATGCTTATGTATGTTCTGGGTTTACAACTTCTGGATTGTTAATGGAACTCACTCTCCTGCAAATGAGATCTGTTGCCAAGATATAATTACTTAATCTAAATATATGAATCTTGAGGCCGAAAATAAAATTGATGAAATTCAAAACCCCTACTTTTGTAACGTGAGCTGGTGGTTCCAAAGTGCACATTTTTAGTTTGGATTCTTGTTGCCGATTGAAAAGTTTGTAGCCAAATCTTTCTTTTAGCAACATTTTCTGTTGCACTAAGCCAAGTTTTTGCAGTGTTATGAAGATCTTTAATTTGCTGCAGTGAAAAAAAAAAAGAAAAAAAGTGCTATTTAAAGTTTAGGCACTATTGTTTTAAAGTTCCTATTCAGAAGTGACAAAACTAATCGAGTGCCATGCAGCTTTCCATAGTTATGTTCATGTTCATGTGCAAACAGTTTAATCTAAATTGTGACTTTTTGTGGGCTGTTGTAATCTGAATTGTAATTCTGAATTGTGACTTTTTGTGGGCTGATTGTAATCTGAATTGTGACTTTTTGTGGGCTGTTGTAATCTGAATTATAATTCTGAATTGTGACTTTTTTGTGGGCTGTTGTGATCGAAACATATTCAAAGTATTATGTTGCTGGTCTGCCGTTGCTTGGACATTTTTTTTGTTGCAGTACACTGCTCTATTCAATGCTGGATATGATAAAACTCTGTTTTGAAAAGGAATGGCAATATAGTTAAAACTCTGGTGAATAAAATTCTGTTTTTACATGTGGAGCAGTTTTCATTATTGCTTTTTTCTTTGTGGTAATGAAATTAATAGAAATGATGAAGAAATATTGGCATAATATGTTTGTTGGATGAAATTTATTGTAGATGTGTTTGTTGAATAGAAGAAAGGTTGGCAAAATGTGTTTGTTGGTTTCATAAATTGTATATATGATTGTTGGGTAGAAGAAGGGTTGGCTGTAACATTTGGGTCTAAATATAGGGCTTAAAATTTGTATTTTATTTATTTATCTATTTATTTATTAGTATTTTATTGTCTTCATATTTATTTAATTATTTATTTATTTATTATTTTATTTTTATCATTCTTGACTAACAGATAGATTAAATTAGTGACTCAATTCCCTTAAAACCTTCATATATTCTATCCACTTAACCCCGTACTAGTTTCGGTTTCCAGAGTTTGTGAGCAACACCAAGTCAAACCTTTCAAACTCTCTCAGAAACGGTATCCACGTGAGATTAGGTTCCTAATGTTTAGGCAATTTCAATTTCAGCCAATCTCTAAGTGTTCACATTGCCTCCTCCCATCGCCTATAAAAGACTCTCAAGCCTCTGTGATTACACGTTGATATAGCAAGAGAAACCACATTCCCGCATAACACATACCTCTGCCCAACCATCGTCGACCATCCCGGGACGTCGGAGCCCTACCCACGGCGCCAGAAAACGCCGGCCAACTCAACCCCGTTGAACCCACCCCCTCAGGTAAGCCCCTGCGGCCGCGCGCCACCTTCCTCCCTTTCGGCTGCTTGAGTTTCAAACCATCTCTCTCTAAACTCTCACTGTTTCTCTCTCTCTCTCTCCCTCTCTCGGTGTCGCACCACCATAGGGACCCCCCCCACTCACGTCGCCGGTCGCTTCTAGCCACCTAGAACCGCCGACGCACGCTGCTCTCCCTCGGTGAGCATCGCGTTACACTCTCGCCCGTAAGCCTTGTTTTTACTTCTTCTTCTTTTTATTTTATTTTCTTTATTTTCTTTCTCTTTTCTTTCTTTCTTCTTTCTTTTTCTTTCTTTCTTCTTGTTTATTCCGTGTGCCTCAGTTTCCCCAAAAAGCCCTCCATTAAATTCTGTAATTCCATGCATGCCCTTTTGACCCGTGAGGGTGTAATCTCCTGAGCCTCTACTTCTTGGGGCCTTAAGTCAGTCAGATAGTTTCTTTAAGTGGTTAATCTCTGGGTCGACAGAAACTGGTTTACAATTTTAAAGAAGGCTAGTATATTTTCAGAAATACATTACTTTTACATGGGCTTCATCTACTTGAATAATTATCAGCATTTAGACTCAATTTTTATAAAAGATTTTTAAAGGATTTCAAAGCGTTTGTTGGAGTCTATTAGTAGTTAAATTCCTTATACGTATTTAATTACGTAAAGTATTACGACACGTTTGCTAGGAAGTTATTAACGCCTAGAATCTCGTTTAGGTAACGCGCTACAACTTGGAAACCAGGAAGCAGCGCTAAGAGGTAAATAGTATGATCATATAATGCATGCGTTCTGTGAAAATTAGTATTATGAATAAAAATATGATATGCTTATGATTATTAACTACGCTACGCTAATAGGTAAGTCTAGGTTAATTCCTTCTTGATCTTTGATGAAAAATGAGACTATGATTGAATGAATGAAAGTGTCGTTGGAATGATTGAATGTTACTAAAATCATATGAAAGCTATGAGATGTTCATTTAGTAGTTCAAAGTCAAGTATGCCATGTATTGGAAATTATCAGATTATGCAAACCATGTTCATGAAATGTTTAGATTGTATTTGCCATGTCTATATAGTAATGAGATCATGTATCGTATCATGTCTTATCATGTACAAGAACATGTCATGCTATATCATAATATGTAGTGCTATGTACAAGAATATGCTATGTACAAGAATATGCCATGTACAGGAATATGTCATGCCATGTTATAACGATGCCATGTACAAGAACATGCCATGCTATATCATAATATGTTGTGCCATGTACAGAATATGCCATGTATCAGAATATATCATGCCCTATCATGTTAGACTATGCCATGTATAAGATTATGCCATGTTAGAAAGGTTCATGAAGTCTAATAAAAAAAATCTCATACATTAAGAAAGATAAAAATGTTGTGGCACCACGGACTCAAGCGTGGTTAACCACAAGTTAAGTGAAACACGGACCCAAGCGTGTTTCACTCCATGTTATGCAAGTTAAGTGAAACACGGACTCAAGCGTGTTTCACTCCATGATATTCAAGTTAAGTGAAACGCGGACTCAAGCGTGTTTCATTTCATGTCATGCAAGTTTAGTGAAACACGGACTCAAGCGTGTTTCGCTCCATATTATGCAAGTTCGGTGAAACACGGATTCAAGCGTGTTTTACTCATGTTATGCAAGTTAAGTGAAACACGGATTCAAGCGTGTTTCACTCCATGTTATGTCAGATAAGTGAAAATACGGACACAAGCGTGTTTCACTTCATGTTAAGACAAGATAACCAAGATATTATGCATTCACAATTTTATGTGTGGATTATATATGTTCCGCCTATATTAAAGATGTATGCTATGTAAAGTCTGTGATGATATAGATATATAAAATCTTTCAGAAAGTCATGCTACGTGTATAATTGTAAATTCATGAAGCTGTATGCATGTATGAAGTGTATCATAGAAATAAAATGTATGTTAGGCAAATTATATTTTTACGATATGATGTACTACTTACTGAGTATTCAACTCATTATTTTTGTGTGTCTTCGTGTTTTTCTTCCATGTTTGATTTTCGCAGATAATGTCTATGATGATGAAGAGCTGGATGGCCAAGAGTAGATCTAGTACCAAGACTTAGGATTGAATAAGTGATTTTATCACCAGAATCTAGATTTCTTTTATGTCACTCATAGGATTGGTTTATGATCTTTTGTATTTCGTTAAGTTTCCATAACAATCATGTACAATTCAGTTTTAATGTTTTGAAGAATTTCAATAAATGAGGTATTTCAGGATATGGATCCCTTTACCGGACATTATGATCTAAATGTTGGTAATATCTCTATCCTACGGGATGGGGTGTTACATTGGCAAAATGTGTTTGTTGGATAATTAGGTTGAGGAAAAAAATTAATTGGAAAACAATAATTGAAATATCAAATTAAATTATTACTTAACATATGGTTAGTGTAATTGCAAGATATGAAAGAAAAAATTAAAAATATTATTATTAAACAAATAATATTATATTATTATTTTGATTAATCCAATGGCTAATCCAATGTGG
Source organism: Juglans mandshurica (assembly GCA_022457165.1). NCBI lineage: Eukaryota > Viridiplantae > Streptophyta > Magnoliopsida > Fagales > Juglandaceae > Juglans > Juglans mandshurica. The sequence continues at coordinate 23,957,645 of CM039619.1, read as the reverse complement.
GATTATGGATAGGAAGGTTTTATATTTATGGAAAACATATACTTTTCATCAAATTTTGAAGATGAATTTGATGAGTCCAATGCTAGTGCTCTTACAAACCTTTTCTAAACAAACTGTGAGTTAAATTCATACAGCCCTATTACTGCTGCAATTTCAGGAGATTGAAAACCAGCCTCACCCTATCAAGTCAAATCCTTTTTCAGCAACTTCAAGTAGGTGATTATTGATGCGTTTATTATCACTAGAAACGAACACAAAAGTAGCATAATCATACCCTTATGTGTATGGTGAACAAAGTTTATAAAGTATTATATGAATCCCAATATCGGAAAGAATTTTTTTTTTTTGATCGGTAAACAAAATTTTATTGATCAAAAGTGATACAAAGGATGCCCAAGTATACGGGACATATACATGAGCAAATTTAAGTCTAGCTTAGGGATACAAGGAAATCGTGAAAGGACCTGCCCTGAAAATCAATTACAATTGACCAATGGAGTAAAGTATTAAAAAAACAAAGTTCTAAGCTCTTCCATTGATCTCTCTTGATCTTCAAAGCATCTTGCGTTCCGCTCCCTCCAAATGCACCACCATAGACAAATAGGTAGCATCTTCCATATGGATGCAATTTGAGAGTTGCCCCTAATACCTCTCCAAGAGGCTAAAAACTCACTTACCTTTTCTGGCATCACCCATGCTAACCCCACCCGTGCTAGGACTTCGGACCATAAGGACCTGACAATCTCACAATGTAGTAAGAGATGGTCTACGGACTCACCACTCTTCTTACACATATAACACCAATTCATAACTATGATGCCGCGTTTCCTCAAGTTATCTATGGTAAGAATCTTTCCCCAAGTGGCAGTCCAAACAAAAAAGGTTGCCTTTAGAGGTGCCTTTGTCTTCCAGATGCTCTTCCATGGGAACGGGACTGAGTTGTGCACATATAAGGAATGATAAAACGAGCAGGCCGTGAAAACTCCTTTCTTAGAGGGACGCCAATATAACTTGTCTTCTCCTTCCCCCGACATCCGAGTGGAGTACACAAGGTCAAAAAAGGCCGAAATGTTATCCTCTCTATTCTTTTAGCGTGCAAGTAGGTGTTCTCATTTGTATACATCCTGTGTACTTGGGCTATGCCTATTTACTTGGAATAAAATTTCTCTAATTAATTCTCAAAAAATATAAGGCCCTTTATTGAAAGCCCATTTTTACATACCAAGTTATGATGAAAGTGATTTTTGAATGCCATGTTATTGTGCGCTTTACATACATCGTAATATATTTTTACTTATGATGTTATGACAAGTCATGTTATTATATGTTTATACGCATCATGATAAGAAAGATAAAACACAAGTTATGAAAGAAACTTTAAAGAATGGCCATAAGAGATGCATGGTACCAATCTAATGGGTGGATGTGCAACCCACACTAAAGGACATTTACATGAAGATGTGGTCCACCATAGTTATGATAAGTTAAGCGGTTCTCCATGTGATCACAGGCAATGGAACCGGTGCACAACCCTGCACACGGAGGTTAAGGTGTGCTGATCATTAAAGAAAGGGAAAGACAAAATTAATGAGTTATGCACAGTATATGTTACATGTTTACGTTTGTACAAGTGTGAGTATGAATGTTTTTCAAGAAAACCTATGATTAATTATGTTTACGGTATGAAGTGCTACTTATTAATTATTACTTTGTTAGTGAGTGTTTTTACACAATAGGATTCGTTTTAGATTGTCTTCCCAATTTTTACACAAAAGGGTTCTACAAACAAATTGTATTGATTAATATGAGATATTTTCTCTAGTTGCAAGGATTTCACCGTTTCGTGTCCTTATTTATGTAGCTATTAATCTTGATAGACCATTGTTTCAATTGGATGCCAAATGTTTTATTACATAGATGTTTACAAGATGAAGTTGATATGGAGCAATCATCTGGGTTCATTGATCAAAGAGAGCAATCACCAAGGGCATGATTTGGGAAATTATCTTAGGTGTGATTGGAGTTTGGTCTTCAAAGATGTCAAAGGCAGCTATTTAATATTTTGTTTATATGTTGATGCAAGTGCAAGCTATATTCTCCTTGTGGTGAAACTAGATTTTATTGTGATTATTGGAGATGATTTAGGAGGTACTACCTATAAAAAAAAATGATTTAGGAGGTACTGCTCGATTAAAATCTCTAGAAGAATTTCATATAAAGGATTTGGGTAAGCTCCACTATTTTTTGGGTATTGAAGTTAATAGATCTCTTAGGAAGTATCAATTTATCTCAAGAAAGCATGTGCTTGATTAGTTAATAGAGATAGGTGTTATGGGTGCTCATCCCATTGAGGTTCCAATTACTAAAGGATGAGGGAAGTTTGAAGATCACGGCAGATATTATTGCTTGTTTAGAAAGTTGAATTATCTTAGTATCACCAGACCGACAACCAACATGGTGTGGTTAGTCCTGCACAACTCCAGCCACCATCGGTTCGATCTTCAATGCAACTCCTCACTGAATAGTGGAGTCAGTTCACACCCCTAATGTTTTATGAAAGAACCAAGCATATTGAAGTTGATTAGAATTCTAGATAACATACTCGATGGAGATATATCTACACCATTTGTGAAGTCTAGAGGCCAGTTAATTAGCATGTTCAAAATCTCTGCCGACATTTGTGAAGTCCATAATCCAAGTCAACTCGAGACCCTAAAACCTCTCTTTATTCCACATGGACTACACCGCAATGAGGGGTTTCCATGAAGTTGAGCTTATGAACTATAGACTCCATAAAGCCCAACAAACATATATAATCTCCCTTACCCTCCTCAAACCTTAAGCTATAAATTAGCTCCTGTACTAATTGTAGATATCACCCGATTTCTGTTCATAAGGACTGTCATATATCACATACATCATATATACTACTACCATTGATCGGTTATGAACAAGATGCATTAAAAGCATGAAAACAAAGCATTGCCTTATGAGGCATTCGTTTACAGCTTAACAAATCAGAATCCAAGTCTTAGAAACACTGGATTATATGAGCAATGAGCAAAAAGTAGCTGTCAAATCTCTTTCCAGATTATACTATAAGAAAGGGCAGCTATGTTCCCATATATATTTTAATTCAACAAACTACTAAATGTTTTCAATTTAAAACTCTAGAAATTTTGACAAAGCCACATCCTGCAGACAAAATTCAATGCCAACACTGCAATGAGGAAAGTATAACGTACCATTTTTGGAACTAGGGGAGAAATTTCACAGAAAGCCTTCATCTCTTCTTTTGAGGCTAGTGCATCAATAAAAAGAACGTCTGCTCCAGCATCAGCAAAGGCCCTACACCTCCAGAGTGATTCGTCCAAAGATACTGCTTGGCGAGAATCGGTTCTTGCCACAATAACAATGTCGGAGCCACTCTCCTTCCGAGCATCAATAGCAGCCTTTATCTTCATTATGGCCTCCTCTCTGGGCACCACTTTTCTGCCTTGTGTATGACCACAAGCTTTTGGAGACACCTTGCAATGAAAGTTTATAAGTAACAAAAATCTTAAAGGGGTAATAACACAGATTGCATGATGACTACACAAATTGCCAGTAACAGAAATGCTACGTAAAAAATAAAGATGTAAGTTTTAACCCACAGGATGACAGGAAGATAAGCAAACTGCTCCAGATAGGCTCTAAACTTGCAAAAACAGCCCATAGTAATTTACAAAGCAAGGCCACGACAGACTTTCCAAATGATTTAACCTTTCCAATTGAACAATTACTGTGAAAGGCAATAGAATTGAACATCATACTTTTGGGTCCTTCAAATTCCCAACCACAACAAATCTCAAGAAGAAAAACTTCAAGGCCCTCATGAGGGTCTTATCTTATGACCCTCAACAATCTTCAAGAACTTTCATGCCTAACGAGATATAGTATTGAAGCAAGAGTTATAAGACCCCTTTCCTTTATGTGAAAACAAAATTGTTATCCTGCTTGCATGAATATTTTTTTTTGCTAAAATTTTTATACTTTAATGAGAGGCTTCTGACAGCACTAGAATAAGGTTTGTTCACTCAACCCCATTCTCATTTCATAACTATGAATTTTCCAAAAGCCAATGCTTGGCAGCAAACACTTAAACAAAAATATCAGATTATACGACATTTTTATTTTCCAATCCTATTTTTAAAACCACCCTGATCATCACCTTCCACCAACTCACGCAGATGAACTAGACATAAATGTAAGGAAGTTAAGTAAAATATAATAAAACAAAGCCGCATTAATATCCTATAAGCAAAAGACCTATCTATTCTGTAATCAAGAAACAACATATAGAAGTTAATATAAATAGAGAGACTCGGAGAAAGAGTATAACATATCAATTCATAAATATTAAGAAGTACAATAATATGAACCTGATCTTCAAGAATGATCCCCGCAAAACCTGCACTAATATATCCCTTTACTGTTCTCTTGACATTCATTGCATTCCCGTATCCATTATCACCATCCCCAATGACAGGAATCGAGACAGCTTGGGTAATTTGTTGCCCCTGATCTAACATCTCTCCATAGGATATTAAACCCACATCTGGTAATCCCAATCTAGCAGCCGATATTGAAAATCCTAATGGAAGCACAGAATGGCATCAACAAACTAGCTTGTCTCTTCCAAAATATTTAACAACCCCATTAATGCCACCACAAGTACAGATGAATTCCAAATTACTTCTAAACCTAATTTCTTAAAAAATGATTTTCTGTCCACTTCAAAAGAAAATCCAGCAAAAATAAAACTTTCAAAGGAGAAATATAAAATTAAAACAGTTATGTATCCTCTGTTAATTGACTTAATAAAAATGATCCGTGAATGTGTAGAGAATGCTCTAATCTCTTATGTAACACATTCAATTTGAAAATTTTATAGAATTATCAGAATGAAAGGAAAATAGAAGAAGACAGACTCAAATGCTGTAAATCGAGGCACTCTTCCCCCTCATTCAGATGGCATCTGAAGTAGGAGATTCTGTGCGGCTGATGTCAATTTTGGTACACAAATCAAATCTGTTGGTCAGAAATATTCTTTGAATCCAGATTATTTAAGCACACCAAACAAGAAGAGATCACTATGGCCAAGTTGGTGCATTTAAATTACAGCATGAAGGTCTTACTATCCAAACTATCAGGGATTTACAAACTGAAATCCGAAGTAACTGAAAAACAACCTCTCATTATACTACCCAAAGTGATCAAGATCGGGAATACTCAACCTCAGTAAAACAAGCCCCCCCAAAAATATGAAATCTTATAAATAAGAACATGATATTCAAGTCACAAAACAAATTTTAGTTTCAAAGTACTTGCTTAATTTTCTTCACATATTCTCTATAGTAGATCAAAATAATTATACCAAACATAGAGTCCAAGAAGACCACAATGAATTTTCTTACCGGTAAACAAAATTTTATTGAAGACCACAATGAATTTTAACAAGAGAATTTAACACCCCCAGCAACCACAACCCATGGGCCAGTACTTCTAATCAAGGTAAATTACTTATTATCTTGGGGTTGTCTGCATATAGGATAGGCATAACACATTCCTTTAAACCAATAAAACAACATCAATTAAACAATCCAGCTAACCATTAAACCCAGACGTTAAAAAAATGACAAACAATCACAGATAAGCCAATATCCAAGCCTTTTGAATCAAAGTAGGGTATCTATCTGTCATTGCGCATTATAAGTGATTAAATTCTTTTGACAGGTAAGAATATTTTTTTATTGATAGGTAAGTGATAAAATAAAAACACACAACCACTGAAGTAAACAAAACTCTTATCTTATTGGACATCAAATGTAATCGTATTTAAATGTAATCATATTTAAATGTAATCGAATCAAATTTTAACCTAGAATATTCACAATCACAATTACCAGAATTCATAACCAATCCAAATATTTAATAATGGAATCCAAATCTTCCACAACTCAGAACACAAGAATGAAAAAAGAACACTCGAGCTCCAAATATGTAATCAGTCCTGTTAAAGACCCAACCATTGATCTAAAAGCCCTAAAACTATTGAATACTAATTTGGTTATGTCTTTAACCTTCAGGATCATAACATTCCACCACACTTCCAAATTCGACATCCACAACGGCTCACTCTATCGACACTAACCCGATGGTAGCCATTTCCGGCTTTACTCATCTATAAGTATTCAATGACTTAACATCATGCACATACATAATACCAAGACATTTTAATCTAGTTTATAAGTCTCTCTCTCCGTAACTTGATCTCGTGATAATGATATCAATTGTTAAAGACCCGACCGTTGATTTAAAAGTATTAGAACTGTTGGATTCTAATTTGATTATACTTTTTAACCATATCATAACAGTCCTGTGCTGGAATCCCAAACGACATAATTCAATACTCTTGAAAAATAAAATTAAATAAAAATAGGAAAGCACATGCCACTGCTGAAGCAATATTGAAATCCAGCCTTCTCCACAAGCTTTGCACTGAGAGCATCAAAACAAGCAGGGCCCTGGTGAACACCAGGCAAGTCGAGAATACGTCGAAGCGCCTTTGCCGGAGGCTCGGTTACGCTATGGTCTCTCTCAGCAGCGCGAGCTAGGGCCAAACGGGCGTGGGATTTTTGTTGTATGGGATTGCGGGCGAGAGATATCGACCACTGGATGCGTGAGCCAAAGGTGAAACCCAAAAAAGGAGGTGGTGACGTTGAGCGGATAGCGAGGGACGGGATGTGGGGGAAAGAGCCACCGCCGCCAAGTACTAATGCAGGCTCCATGCTCAGTAACTATGTCGTGCGTATGGCTGTTGTGGTGCGTATCTAAAGACAGACCAAACCCACCTCAGAGCCTCACACAGCTTCTTTAACTCGTCCTCAGACTGAAGGATAGCTTCGGCTTTATATTAGTTAAGAGTTCAATAATATATTATTATAATATAATTTATTAATATAATTTTTATTTTAAAATTTTAAAAAAAATAAATCATTTATGATATTTAAAAAAATTATAATAATTAGATTAAATAAAATTATATAAGATGGTTTGTATAACCAAAAAAGACTTTAGTGTGGCACTAGGGATGTAAAAAAAATCGGTAAACTGGTTAAATCAGATCGAATTGATGTGTTTGGTCTGGTTCATTACCAATTCTTAAGAATAGAAACCAATTATAAATCGGTCCAATATCAATTTTCATATTTTGAAAACTGGTTTGAATCGAGCTGAACCGGTATAAATATATATATATTAATTTTTTATATATTATATATATAATATTATTTATAGGAGTATAACAGATCTAGTTTGGTCTTATTTTATATATTTTTTTTTAACCGAACCGATATATGCTGGTTTTGAGATTTTAAGAATCAATGCCAGACCGATTCACTTTAGAAACTGGAACTTTCAGTTTTTCCGATTTTGGTGCGGTTCGGTTTGGTTTTTTTCTATTTTACGGATTATCTATATTAGTGATAATATGAAATTTACATAAACTAAACTATTAATCTATTTATATTATAATATAAATACATTAATAAATAATTAACACATACTAGTATAATATTTAATTTAACTATAGTCTATATAAGTTATAGACTTTTTATATGAGTATATATGATCAAATGTGTAAAAATGTATTTACAAAATTAGGGCACACACGTGCATTCAATTGCAAAAATATGAAAAATATTCTTAAAAATAGGAATTTCTTGTAAAAACATGTAATAAGAAAAAATAGATTAAAAAATATAGTTATGAAATGTAATAGATAGTAGTATCAGAAAAATTTATATATAATAGTAAATTAGGTTTTACTTGGCTACTTGTCAATCCACAATGAACCAAAAAATGAGAGTTTAAATCTATACAAATTCTCCAATTTAATTATGAATGGATAGAGTTTTATCTATATTTTAAGATTTTATTCCTGATTATAAAAAACATTACATATGTTATCTGTAAAATATCTATAACTATAACATAGAAATTTTCACAAATACATTTATAACTACACATAAATACTTTGTACCTATATATTACAATGATTGAAAGTTTTGAAAAAAAAGTTTTAAAACAATTATTCTACTCTTTCAGACACATTATTAACAAATAGTACATTCAATTTATTTTGGCAAAATTTTCCAAATTCGTTCATAATTGCGCCCAAGACTATCATCAATTCCTTATCTTGGATTTTGTTTGCAATATTCTCCATATATGAGGGTCATCTTGTAACGATAAAAACATATAAAAAGGTAATGTATTAAATTTTTTAAACATACTTAAAAGTCCAAATCTTTCCTCCCATGCATATTGTACAAGATCTGTCGTTGTACAATTCAAAATTCGTTCTACTGCAAATCCAAAAGCGACTACTGGCGTTGAGGTGTTGTCATCATACGCCTCTAAATAAACTCGACATCTAAGAATAGTAAAGAAGTTATTATTTGTTGATATTAGCAATTAATATATTCTAATTATAATGTAAAAATTTTTAACTTCAGAATATGAGAAAAAAATGTTTACCTTGGTTATAAAGTGTTATTTCTATACAACTATAACATAAAAAATTTCTCATCTTTTTCTTATCCAGTTGCTTCGTTGCAATTTCCACTTGATATGTAATAAAATGGTTAATGTAAATCAAACATTGTAAATCTTCATCTAATCAGGAATGTCGATCACTGCGTTAAAATTGAACAATTAAATGCACCAATAAAAGCTCAACATTAACATATCAATTCAACTCAACAAACAATCAACATTCCAAATTTAATCACATGCACATTTCGAAATCCACAACACAATTTACAAATTCTCATCCTCTATCTTCATTTCATCCCAATCAACTTCCAATCTCCATATCTAAAAAAATATATATAAAAGAAAAATCATTGGAAAGAGTGTAAAAAAGTAATTTTTTTATAAAAAAAAATAAGAGATCTGATTTTAAACAATAAAATTATACCATCATTGCTAGTACAAATCTCAGGCTTTTTGCAATATTAGATGTTTTTATTATCGGATCAACAGAACTGCTTGAAGCTGATGCATCTGACCTATCGAAATTGTTTGCAATTATTTCTTCAAGTAATGCATTTTTTTGTGCTACCCTGAATATTTGAATTAATAATTAAAGCAAAACATCGAAACTAGAAAAAATACATGTTAGGTATATATGGCATAATATCGAGAAAATGCAATATAAAATTTATATTGCATTTAAATAAGAAATGAAATCAATTGTTTTAAATAAGCTGTTTACCATGTAAGTAATGAAACATCGGATGCAAGAAGAGGTTTAATAGTGAAAACACTCGTTGGTCTCGATAACAAGGATAAGCATACATTATAAATATGTACGAATAAATATACAAATACATGATGTATAATTAATAAGCATGTTAATATTAACATGAAATACCATTATAGGAAGAGAATCTAATTTTTATTCCAAGAATAATTGGCTTTGCCAGAATAAGGTTAAAAATTTCGTGGCACTCATCGTGGACAAATTGATTTCACATCATTAGACGTAGAAGTTTTAGACTATCAAAATTATAAATGATGTTAAATTTATAATAATAAAAGTATTATAAGATATTAAATTAGAAACTTCATCAATGCAAGATGATATATATTCATACCTTGGATCAATTAGGTATACATCTTGGACTAACGCTTTTTCGTGGCTCATGTTCACTTCCTTTGATGTGTTCATATGAATTGCAAGTGCCAAAATATCTAATTTGCAAAATCTTTTTCGTTACTCCGTAGCAAGAGAAAATCATATAAATATATCAACATATTTATATAGTAGTTACCTATTTCCACATTTGTATCTTTGTATACACCAAGTTCGTTCAAAAGAATGATGTCATATTTTGGCGGTCTGAGTGGTGACTCGTCATCTTCAATATTCTCAATAATGGTCCTGGAGTTTATTATCCATTAGAACTCGTATGCCTCTCTTTTATGTCTTGGATCTAATGGATTCACGAAGGCATTGGCAATGTAGTAAGATTGGTAGATATTCAGTGTGTCATCACGTAGATCAATGTATCTCCCAAAAATCATTGTTTGCACATGATTTCTCTATAAAAAGACAAGGATACAATTTTTTTGTTTAATTTTAAATCATAAATAAAATAATGATAAGTAATGAAACATAATATTTTAATACATCAGCATCTATTAGTACCAAATTTTGGTATTTCGCAGGCGAATTTTGAACTACATGTTTCGGTGACTTCTCTGCAACGATCACTTTGATTTTTCAATTTTTTGTGCTTGTAGTGTTACACAAACAAGACCTAAATAGCAAGTAAGAAATAACTGTTTTCTTTCTTAAATAAATTAGGTTTATATATTTTAATAATAATTTTAAGTATTATGGTAAGTTTTAAATAAATTATAATTGGCTGGATGGAAAGTTATCCCTCGCTACCAAACCATCAAATCATCTGAGGTTATCCACACTCAAGTCACCATGGGTGGCATGGTGGCCAAGGTCTAGCAACTATGGGCTTGTCAAATTTGGCCACTGCATACAACTAGAAGGGGGAGAGGAAACTTCCAATCCTAGAGGGTATTTTTTTTTCTTTAAATAAATTATCATAATTTTGTATTTGTATTTCGTTTTTAAATAAAAAAAAAAGTATTTTGCATTGCAATATTTTGGATTGCCATGTGTTATCTTTCAAATAGGGTGGACAAGATTTTTAATAAGAGAAAACTTATAAACTTATGTGGTTTGATATAGTACGCTAGATTGTAAAGTAAATTTTGTGGTAAAATAAATTAGACAAATCACATTATATCACGTTAATTTATAAACTACTAAGATCTAGCACTTCTCATATATACTTCAATTATAACTAAATACTCAAGTATTAAAATATTTAAAGCTAGCAATTAAGTATGCTTACAAACTTGGTATACCATTTTGGAAGAATTCTAAACTAGCTAAAACATTTTCCAAAATCTTGATGAAGCAAAGGAAGAAGTAAGAGTAGGATTGCTACTCGCCCCATACGGGCGGTAGGAGTGTAATCGGTTTGGTTTTAAACATATTGTTGAACTGAATTTATCTAAGTCGGTTTTGAAATTTTGATAACCGAAACCGACCGGTTCATTTAGGAAATTAGAACTTTCGGTTTCTTGGTTTCGGTACGATTCGGTTTTACAGCTATGATTCAGTTTTGGACTTTTTTGTTGGATTGATTTGATTTTTCTTATGCAAATGAATATCTTTTTAGTTCAAATATGAGTTTTAGAGCCCAAAACAACATACATATAAACAATTATCTAAGTAAAACTACTAAAAACAAATAACAAAAATACACTAATTAGTTTAATTAAAAATGCATTTAATAATGCATAAAAAAACTATTGAAAATTGCACATAACAACATTCCTAAGGTCTAAAGCTAAAAATCTAAAACATGCATATAAAAAACAATTAGCTTACATAAACAAAATCTAAAAAAGCATACACTAAAAGAATTGCAACATTTATGTGCATATTAATATATTGAAAATGCATATATGGTTCTTAAAACCCCTCTCTCTCTCCTCTTTTATATATATATATATATATATATATATATATATAGAATTTAACATATAAATTACTTTAGATAAAATAAATAAAAATACCAGAAAAAGACTTGGCTTTGTTTGGATTGAAAAACTATCTTAACTCATATCATCATTGTAAATTTCTCAAATTCTAGCACAAAATACAATAAACAATTCAACTTTTTCAAATCCTAATTCAACGTTTTCAAATCTCAAAATAATAATAATATTCTAAGAATATTTTATTCAACTTTTAATTTTTATCTAAAACCATTTCATCTCATATCTCTATCTAAATGGAGACTTATTCTCGTTTGTGGCTTTTACATTCAGAATTAGCCATACACTCCTGCAATGCGCAGGAAATTATCAATATTCTAATTATCAGTTTATGAAAAATTCAACATACTTGTCAGTTTATAAACACACCGAGAGAGGTTTTAAGTTCAAAAGAGAAAGAACCATCATGTTGCTCATTTATGTTGAAAGTCAAAGCTGCAAGATATATTAAAAAAGTGGGCACAAAGATGACAATTTCAAATGTTGGCACTGAAGTCTCAGTTGTCGCATTGCAAAAAAGAGAGAGCCATCTTTTTTTTTTTTTTATAGAAAAGAGTTAGTGACCACAAGTCTAAGAGTGGACCCTCCCCAAGTTTATTAAGAACCCTCACTTAAGATGGATGAATACCGTAGTAAAATAAAAAGCACAAGGGGTTACAAAAGAAACAAAGAAAAACATCCATTGTGCCGAAACCAAAAAGCCAATAACCAATAAAAAAATACAATGAATTATGAACGTAAATAAGATAATTTCCAGCAATCGGTACATAAAAGGCCTTGAATTTTACCAGGGCCAAAATTAGCACCCATGATAATCTATTCAAAATTCTTCGCACCCTCCTTGGCTAGAAAATTCACCACCATGTTAGCTTCTTTATAAATATGACTAATAGAGCATCTTAACATCCTTAGCAAACTTTGTATTTCTTCCCAAAAATCTCATATATACCAAAAATTACAAACTCCATTTTAGATCCATTGTACTACTAATTTGGAATCAGATTCTATCAAAATATTAGTAATTCCCAGATGTTTAGCTAAGTGTTTGTAGCAACCCCATAATACCTTGTAAAACCAACAATGGAGTTACCCCTACATCCCTAATTATTCCTCCCCCTCCTGTTACGCCAGGATTTCCCATGGAGCAACCATCCACATTGAGTTTAAAAACTCTTCTATTTGGTTTTTTTCAAGCCACCATTTTAGGAATTTTATTAATCAACGGAGCCACAGGGCAATTGAACTCCTTCAGAATTTTCTCATCATTAACATGACTCTTTCTAAATTTCTGTTGTTGGGAAAAGATCTCTACAAAAGAACCTTTAACCACTCGAATAAAATAATAACAATTTGACTTAAAATCCTCCATTTTAGTTACACACCGATTTTTTCGTAAGGCCCAAGTGATCACTATAGGCAAAATACCTTTGCAAAGTGCAACTTGGGTAGATGCCAACCCCCTTAACCACCAAAAATTCATAATACCTTGCCATGAGTTGAAATGAGTCAATCTAACTTCCAACACATCAGCAAAATATTTCCAAACTTTAGAAGCTAAATTCACCATAACACAGCACATGATCCATGATTTCTAGTTGAGGAGCAATACAACAATTACATTTTGTAGCCAAAAAAATGCCAAGCTTACTAATCCTCTCATCTACTGGTAAAGCTTCTCTCAGGGCTCGCCAACATACAAACGACATTTTTTTTGGAACATATTTCTGCCATAGCCACTTACGCCATGGACAAATATTCCCATGATCTCGGATTATATCCCAAGCTGATTTAGTGGTAAAGATCCCATCTACATTAGGTTGCCAAATGCGAATATCTTTTCTAGACTTTAAGGATCCTTTCGAGTGAACTATTTTTGCATGCAATCTGCCGAAACCAAGTCCTGTAATCTGTATCCCACCCATTCGATGTCCATACATCAGCCACTCTAAGCCGTGGGTTCCCTCTCACCTCTTGTGTCTCAAAGATAGCGTCATCTCCTAGTCAATTATCATACCATAAATTAACATCACCTTGCCGAATTAGACTCTTGGAATGTTTGATAACAGTTGGTAAGACTGCCATAATACCCTTCCAAATTCTTGAACCTCTAACATTGGTCATAGCATATGCAGGGTCATAATCCGCCAAATACTTTGCTTTGAGAAATTTTGCCCATAAGGAACTACCATTCAACAACTTGCATGAAAATTTCATGAATAAGGATGTCTGAACATTTGCAAGGCTTCGAATTCCCAAATCACCTTCCTCAACTGGAAAACAAATGTGCCTCCATGCCGCCCATTTTCTTTTTTTCCGTTCTTCATTAGAATTCCAAAGGAAATTAGAGAAAATAGACGATATGGTTTTGAAAACCCCATTTGGCAAGTTCATGACCGATAGAATGTGAATCAGCATACTTGATAGAATATGTTTGATAAGAGTAATCTTGCCTCCAAAAGATAAAACTTTACTCTTCCAACTTGCAAACTATTTTTTGAATTTTAAGAATCAGGGGTTCAAACAATCTAATTGTAACTCTCCCCACATGTAACGGCACGCCTAAATATTTGCATGGCCATTTACCTTCAGCAAACCTAGTTAGCTGCAACAACTCATGTTTTCTACCCACAACAATTTCTTATGAGAAAAAAGTGGAAGACTTAGGAGCACTAACCATTTGTCCCGAGTCTTCATAGGATATGAGATAGTAATTCTTGGGATAAAATGAATAAATAAGGTGATAAGGGATCACCTTGGTGTAGACCCCTCGACGGCTTGAAAAATCCCCTTATCGAACCATTTAACATCATGGAGCACATTGTACAGATGGTCACCCCCTCCAGAAGACTCTTAAGCTAAATATTGATGGAGCTCTCTTTTTTTATTTAAACAAAGTTGGTATGGGTGCGGTTTTGAGGAACCATATGTGTGAAGTTCTTATGGCATCTAGTAGAGTGGAATCTATTTTTCTAGAACCAGAACAAGTTGAAGTTGTGGCAGTATTGAGAGGCCTTCAATCGTGCATGAGTTTGGGTATCCCTAAGCTGATTATTGAAAGTGATTGTTTGTTCCTAGTAGAAGAGATTAACAGGTCATCTGAGTCTAATGCAGCTATAAGATCTATGGTAGCAAATGTATTAGGTTTGATGCAAACTTTTCCTCAATGCAGTATTCAGCATTGCAGCAGATTCACAAACGAGGCTGCCCATCGACTTGCAAGACATGCTTGGTCCATTGAAGATATGTTTATTTGGTGGAATAGTGTACCTCCTATCATTGAGAATGTAATTTTCATTGATCAACACTATTGTAACCTTACTTAAGGTGTTATGCCTTTATGAAATGAAGTGCTTTTCTATAAAAAAAAAAAAAAAAAACATCATGGAGCACATTGGAGATGAAATACAATTAATAATTAGGTCCCTCCATTTTTCTGAGATCCCAAACGAGTCAAAACAGCCAATAAGAATTTCCAATTGACTCTATTGTATGCTTTCACCATGTCAATTTTAATCATGATATTACCACCACGAGTTTTCTTATTAATACCATGTAGCAACTCTTGTGCAAGAGTAATATTGTCAAAAATACTCCATCCTTTCAAAAAAGCCGACTGTTCAACTAAAAAGACACCATGATTTTTGCCAATATCTTATACACCATCGAGCATAAACTAAGCAGACGAAACTTAGAGAAATTATCTAGTTTAGCCACTTTTGGAAGTAAAACAATATTAATAGCTCCAAAAAAATTTGTAAATGGCTTCCCTCAAAAAATTCAATTGCCATCAACAATAAATCTTCCTTCACAATTTTCCATGCATGTTGAAAAAAACTTGCTGAAAAACCATTGGGACTTGGGCTACTGCCTTGCGGAATTGACCAAAGGGCTTCCTTTACCTCTTCCATCAAAGGATCTCTGCATAAAGCTTCATTCTCTACAGCTGAAACAATAGGATGAAGTAGATCCATACTAGAATCTTGACTAGATACTGGCGTTGTAGTTAAAAGATGTTGAAAATAATTGACTACCCCATCGAGAACAGCCTCCGACGACTCCAACCCACTGCCATCATCTAACTTCATATAGTCCAAACTTTAACGCTTCTCTTTACACTTCAAAGAAGCGTGAAAAAAAGTTGTATTAGCATCACCGTCTGCCAACCATTTAATATGGGATTTTTGACAACGTATGATATCTTCTCTATGTAAATAATGAAGATGCCTTTGCTTGCACTTTAAAAAATCAACTTCCATCTCCTGAGAATAATTAGAGATCAGTTGCTGTTCGAAATCCACCACTTCTTTTTCAATCTCCATAATATCATTATCCACTCGGCCTTTAATTCTTTTTCAACTTCTTCAGTTTATCACAAATCTGGATCATTGGATACCCACTGAAATCCTGGAGCCACATATGTCGAACAACATTAAGAAAAATCCTTATGCAAGCACCACATTCTTTGAAACCGAAAAGGCCGAGGACCCCTATTATGAGCACCAAATAACTGAGTAACCATCAGACAATGATATGAAGAAGTCCGAGATAAATATTCCATCTTAGTGCCCGTGAAACTCGTCAAGAATTTTGCATTTACTAAAGCTCTATCAAGCCTAGCCCAAATTCTTCCACCCCTTAACCTTCCATTACACCAAGATAAATGTTGACCAGTAGATGGAAGATCAAGTAAACCACAATTTTGTATACAATTATTAAATTCCATATGTGCTCGAGAAGAACCAAATAAACCTCCAATTTTCTCTGATTTTGATCTTTTAATATTGAAATCACCCCCAAGAAACCAAGATCCACCACCCACATCCACATCACAGAGATAACTCCATAAAGCCTGTTGTTGCCTTTGGAAACAACTCGTATGAAAACACCCTTGAGTTATCACAAGAAAACCACCCTGATACTGCTTGATCAACTTTTGACACAAACTGAAAATCAATGTCTTCCACCCAAAAAAGCCAAATCTGACCTCCCTCATCTACATTATGACAAAAATTAGGAAGATGCAGCCATCTTGACTAACATTGCAATTTATTAACTGAAATAAATGGTTCTAGTAAAGCTACCATCGAAGGCCGGTGCATATTCATAATATGTCGAAGTCTAGCCTTCGACGAAAGAATACCTCTAATATTCCAAATAAGAATATACATAAGATCAATAATGTTTATTAGATCTTGCTGTTCTCTCAAGAACAACGGTGGCTTTTTTCTTCTTAGTACTTCTCCAATTTTTTATTGGAGCAACAATTTACTATCCGAGTTAAAACATTTTGCAGCCAATTCTTCAAGTTCACCTTCCTCTTCATTCTCTGATAAAGACTGAATATGCAAACCTGTCAACCCCTGTTTTCAATTGCCTCTTCAGTCCCTTTATACGCAATCTGACAAAGTTCAAACTCCATTGCCTCATTAACAATCTTCAGGGAACTTCTTGGAGAAAGGCAGCCTTTATTTAGTTCATCAGTTTCCTCCAAGCAATCCACTCTCTCCACGTGCTCAAACCAACTATCTAAAGGTTTAAATAAATCCACAATAGCCACCCGCTACAATCGAACTTGGTTACCATTTGAGCCCTGATTCTGCTCCTTCTCAACACTTGCTCCCTCCCTGTATTCAGCCTCTACCACCGGGGTGATCTCAAGATTGAATTGAGATTGAGATAAAACCTCCCTTGATAAGCAAACAAAGAAAACCTCAGAAGATTTTTTTAACACAATTCAGTTCCCTTCGACGAATATCCTCCAAAATTTTCGTCCGTCTAAGCACATTACGCTGTGTCTCTTCTGTGCATGTATTCATATTTTTTTCATTCAATCGTATTTTCCCCTACTACTTTCCACACTTGCTTCACAATCCCTTTACTACCTTCCTCCCGCATAATTTTTGCTTTACCTTTGGCAGCTGATTTATTCTTCAATCCACAATTTTGCTCCATGGCCTTGCTTACAATACCATCCACAAAATGCAGACATGGATTCATATACAACCTCTTGATAATGACTAGATTGAAGATTTGGGGGGCCTAACCAGAAATGATCTCTCAATGGCTTTGAAACATCCATCTCCACACAAATCCTTGCAGCCTCCGGCCTCGTCACACAGACAGTGGCATTATCCTGTTTCAACATAGAAGGTTGAAAATAATTAGGGGGAAGCCCTGGAAGAGTGATCCAAATTGGCACCACAGGAGAGTCAACATCTTCATTAAAATCAGGCGTACAATGAAATACTTTATACGGCACACCTACCATTTCTGAATTTTCTCGAGACATCACACTCACAAACTCATCTTTATTTGTTAATCGGATCAAACATTTCTAGGGTTTCTCAATTGTCCCACTACCGGCATCGCCCGGAGTCCCCAATGATTCTTCATGGATCCTCTAACATGATCTAGAGATAGCCTTCTCTGGAGGAATTTAACGACAACAGCATATCGAAACGGCTCGGCGAATTTCTGAATCTCTGTTTTCTAAAAAAGAAAGAACATCTCTCCTTCTGCAAATTTCGATTCTCTCTGCGGTATCTCCATCTCAGGCAAAGGTTGAGGTCGATTAACCACAATATCCACATAACCCAAAGCAAAATTCCTTGTCATAGTTTTCTTATTCCCCTGTTCCAATGAACCCAACAAGACAGAAGCACCCTCTCCTACTATTGGAACCAGCCCTACCGAAGAGGAAGGCTTGTCCAACGAAGAAGAAGGCAGTCCCACCGAGAAGGATGGCGGGGCGGTGGGGCGGTGGGGCGGCGGGGTTTGCCATCCAGCAAACCCTAGATGCGATTTCAAAATCCCAGAGAAAGAGTTTCATCTCTTATAGGGAAACCAAACTTGAAACCTTTAAGGACCACCCAATCATATGGGTTTTCAAAAAGAAGTTGCAACTTTGTTTGGAGTAGCATCAATTACTCTAAAGATGACATTTGGCTATGCCTATAAAAGAAGAGAATGAAACAAAGAAATGGCACTTTAAATAGAAAATTAAGATCTTGCAAAGAAATAAGAGGAAGTGTAATAGACTTCCAATTAAGTTTGGAAACTGAAAAATCCTAGAAATCAAATGTTGTTTAAGGAAATAAATTAATGAATGATATGGTTACTCAATTGTTTTAATAATCTTTAATAATTTGGAAATTTAGTAGTTGTTTATAACTAGGGAATAATACTGTTCTAAAGTAAAGCTGAACTTAAAAAGTCGTACCAAACGGACAAGGCGAGCCATACTCAGACAGGTGTGGCCCTAGGCGGGCAAATGATTAGGAAAAAAGTAACTATTGATTGAGAAATCACCATTTTGTGCTGGCAAAGGTAAGGCAGCCAAAGAGATGTGAGTTCCATATTGAACGAGTAAAATATGAGCAAGCAATGTGCAAGACGGGCAATTCGAAAGCAAGCAAAGGTATTCAGGTGAGCAACGAGAGATTAACGATGCGGTCAAACAATGGGCCAGTAACGACGTGGGTGAGCAACGTGTAGTGCGAACACATTTCGAGAAAAGCAACAGACTACACGGTGCAAGGTTGATTGGACACCTTGAAAATTGGAGTGCCCAAAAATAACATGGGAGTGCTCATAGAGTAGTAGAAGATAACCTCGCAGATAGATCATACTCAAACAACGATGTTCTTACAAGGAGCATGTGCAAGAAAGAAATATCACGGGCTCAAATACGCTAACTGGATGCATGAGCTTTCCAAAATGTGGGTGACATTAACAAGCGGCAGACTACACTCTCCTCGTCTCTTTTGCTAAACTTTTGTAATGTGCAGAGCATGTCCTATCCATCACTGTCACACGTCCATCCAATGTACACCTCGATAATGAATGACTTGCTGATTTACTAGACGACATACATCGAGAATTGTGAGTCTTGGGATAGGCCAAACGTTCTATATAAAAGTCTCGCCTCATTGAACTCCTTCTTCATTCTTTGGGATTTCTGTAGAGCTTAAAGAAACACACACTCTCTCTCTCTCTCTCACTTGTTCTGAAATTCGAGTGAAGGCAAAAGCTCTAATTCCAAAGGAAAAGCTCGAACTCTCATGCTTTTAGATGCTAGAGTCCTCATCAAACCAAAGGAGGTCAAATCTTTCCTATGATGACGCTTGTTGGGTAATGTCTATGAGTATGTTCAAGGTGTTCATCTTCCACATCTTTGTCCTTTTCTCTTCTATTTTTCCCACATGCATATTTTCTGCAATTTACTGACTCTTTTGCTAAAGAATTGATGTTATTCTTTAAAAGTAGAGTTAATTACACTTTGTCCCCTCTAACTTTTACTCAATTCACAATGTACCTCCGAAACTACTAATTGCATCAAAGTAGATTCTTAAACTTTCAAAACTTCTCAATTCCCCCATTTGTCTACCAGCAGCATTAAATCTAACGAAAATTCACTGCAAATATGTAATTTTCATCTAATTTATTATCATTGACCATATAAAATATAAAATAATATATACTATCAATTAATAATAAATCATTCATCATTACCCATATATAAAACTATTTTATACCTAAGTTGCAGGTAAGTATGAATAATCTATGTATACAATGAAATTATTTGATATTCTGATATGAACCCGCGGAAATGAATTCCCTTGAACCCACAGTCAATTTGAAAACTCCCCAAGAAAGCCAAAAATCAAGTCAAGGATGGAGAACCTAGACCCGATGAAAACTCGTTTCAAGAACCTAGATTATATTAAAATCTAGACCCGTTGAAGAACCCGTCTCAAGAACCCAGATTATAAAGGAGGAACGCCACAAAGGTTGTGATTTACCTTTGATAAGTTCAAAAGTTCAATTAAGAACAAGATGAGTAAAACTCAACTCACAATGAATAAATTCATCAAATTTCATAAACTTCATTAAACTGATTAGAATGAGGCTACATAGAGTATTTAAAGAAAAACCTAATAAAACCCTAGCTTAAAATAAACCCCCATCTTCCAAAAGTGCCCCTGGATGAACAGTATCGCGGCTACAGTGCCGCGCTACAGTAGCTAGGCTACAGTAACCCTAACCCTAGTTCAATAAAATAATAACTTTCCTAACATGCCCTTGCATAGGCCCCCTTAAGTGCTTCCCATAATAAACTCAATTATTCTAAACTAATAACATAAGTTCTTTAAATGAATTAAATAAGTTGAAACCCTTTAAGAGCTCAAAGCCTTTAAGTCTTGTCGTTGCCCTCTTCCGTAGCTAATCAAATGAATTAAAACTGGATCTTCATCCTTCAAGCCCCATCTTGAATGTTGGGCTCTTGCTAAACTTGTCCCAAGTAGATTGCATCAATCCTTGCATTGTCTCCTTGATCTTCTTGGCCCATCTGGAAGTTGCAAATGATCTTTAAGACTAGGCTCATCTTGGTTCCCATCATTCCCCCTCTCCTCAAAAGGATTCGACCTCGAATCTCCACCTGGATCAAAGGGAAAGTGGTTAGTAACATTGAAAATAGTAGAAACATGATACTTACCTTGAAGATCCATTAGATATGCATTTTCATTAATTTGTTCAAGAATTTGGAATAGTCCATCCAAGCTACCCATATCATCAACTGGTGAAGACTTTAAATCTAAAGGAGGAAATTGATTAAGTCTATAAACAATTTCAATTGGTGAAAATTTAGTAGTGGCATGAACACTCCAATCATATGTAAACTCAATGAATGACAAACAATACTCCCACAAATGTTCATGAAGCACATCTAAAGTCTTCCTCGAACCAAAATGACCACTCCAATATGCAAACTCAATGAATGACAAATGATACTCCCATAAACGTTCATGCAACAAGTCAATGAATGGCAAATGATATTCCCACAAACATTCATGCAACACAACAAAAGTCTTCCTTACACCAAGGTTTCCCAACAAACCACCATGTTCATCACACACAAGCAACTTAAGCATAAAACTAGTAGGCACACAAAATCTATTCTTTCTAAACAAGTACCAATCTAGTTTGTAGAACTTACCAAAAGATGCTTTCTCACATGTTCCATACATACTAGCAAAGTCATCATCTTTAGCATGCAATTCCTTATCATATTCAAGTCTCAACAATTTTGCATCTAAAATGAAGACAATGACATACCTTCTTGCTAAAGAATCAACCACAAAATTTGTCATGCCTTGTGTGTATTTGAATACATGAGGAAAAGTCTCAATACAATCCTCCCGCTTAGCATGCAATCTAGTCAACAACTTACCTTGTCCCTTTAAGTGTGTCATTGACTCATGTTTTTCCAAGAAAGGTCGGTTAGGAATTGTCGCACCTAGCACAAAATCAATGTAGTGCTCTATTTCTCTAATAGGTGGCAATCCACTAAACACACCGCTAGGAATCATGACCTTATATGCCTGCAACAAAGAAACAACAACACAAGACAAAGAGTCATTAAATTCATTAGTATAAAAGCTTGCCTTAGCATAAAAACTCACTTTTGTCTTTTTATTTCTCTCTACAATCTCTCTTTCTTTTTCCTCTTGTGGCTCCACTCTTTTTTCTTGACTCTCAACCACCTCTCTATTTTCTTTTTCTCTCTCTCTTTCTTTTGATGTTTCGGCTTCATTCTCTTTTTTCCTCTCACTCTCTTTGTTCTTTTCACTCTCTGTTTTTCTTTCAGTCTCCTCTTTTTTTGAACTTTCGGCCTCACAATTGTTTTTCAACTCATTCTCTATTTTTCTTGAGATTTCAACCTCACCCAAATCTTTTCCCTTTGGTGGTTCGGTCTTCCCCTTTGCTACAGCTTGATCATTTTTGTCCCACTTTGGTTTCCAATGAGTACTAGAAACCGAAGTATACCTTGATGTACCCCTTCCTTTTAGCCGTCTCTCCACCTTCATAGCCATGTGTACCATATCTTCTACCTCCTTATAATGTTGCAACTCAACTACATTGGCTATCTCCCTATTCAACCCACTCAAAAATCTTGTCATCGTGGCCTCCCGATCCTCCACTACATTGGCCCGAATCATAGCCACCTTCATCTCCTTATGGTAATCCTCTACACTCCTAGACCCCTGTATAAGATTTTGTAGTTTTTGGTAGAGGTCTCTATAGTAGTGGCTAGGTACAAATCTCCGCCTCATGATAGCTTTCAACTCTCTCCATGTTTCTACAGGCCTCTCAAGATTCTTCCTCCTATTGGATACTAATTGATCCCACCAAATAATCGCATAATCAGTGAACTCAATTACAGCCAACTTCACATTCTTCTCCTCGGAATAATTATGACAATCAAACACCAACTCTAGTCTTTTCTCCCACTCTAAATAAACTTCAGGGTCAGTTCTACCTTGGAATGATGGTATTTTCATTTTGATGCTCCCAAGGTTCCTATCTACTCTATCTCGACCCCCTGAGTTTGCCCTAAGGCCTCCTCCATGCCTTCTATCTCTCTCACCTTGCAAATTTCTAATCACTACTTCTTGATTATCCATACTTTCCCTCACTTCACCTAACACCAAGTTCAATCGCTCAAACTGTTGTTGCATGGCTTGCAACACAAAGGATGAGTTATCTGTCATCCCCTTTGGTGAAAAGTCACTTCTATGAGATATCATAATATGCTGCATAAAAACAATGTTAGTGGAAAACCTTACACACTCGAATAATGACACTCCACTCGTGTTTCACTCTTAATTGGCTTTTTCCTGATAATAGTCTCACACTCTCTTGCCTTTTACTTCAAAAGTTTTCTCACTCAAGTTCTTTCAGAACTAGGTGAACTAAATCAAGATAATACAACCTTGTATTATTCCAACCAGTAGTATAGATGAAAGAAACAAGGAATGAATAAAATGACACGAGACTCAAGGAATTTATACGAGGGAAAGAGTAATTATAAAACAAGACACCAACTAGCAAGTTGTATTCAGCTCCTATGATGATAATAACTCAATCAACAAATACTTTCGTTCTCTTTGTTGTAACTATGTAGCAACTTTGAATATCCTACCTTCTCTTTTCTTCTTCTGTTTTTTTTTTTTCGAATTTTCTTTCCTTTTCTTTTCTTTTCCTTTCCTTTCTTTTCTTTTCTTTTCTCTAATTCAATCACAAATAGCAATATTCAATTGTGAAAATCAAGCAATTGAATTCAAGTACGACAATGATGTAGAAGAGAATCAATGGAACAACACTCCAAGCAACAGATAAACTTAGAGATGCAGGAAACCCTAGAATTTTGAAACCCTAGGTGATGCAAATTTCAGCCAAACCCAAAACCCTAACAATTTCGGCAGCCTACTTTTTGTTTCTATTTTTTTTTTTTGGAAACCCCAGAACAATGAAGCCCTAGAATTAATTTAAGGATGCAAGAATTAAAAGATAGAATCAGACCTGATTGGAAACCTGTCTCTGATACCAAATGATATGAACCCGCGGGAATGAATTCCCTTGAACCCGCGGTCAATTTGAAAACTCCCCAAGAAAGCCAAAAATCAAGTCAAGGATGGAGAACCTAGACCCGATGAAAACTCGTTTCAAGAACCTAGATTATATTAAAATCTAGACCCGTTGAAGAACCCGTCTCAAGAACCCAGATTATAAAGGAGGAACGCCACAAAGGTTGTGATTTACCTTTGATAAGTTCAAAAGTTCAATTAAGAACAAGATGAGTAAAACTCAACTCACAATGAATAAATTCATCAAATTTCATAAATTTCATTAAACTGATTAGAATGAGGCTACATAGAGTATTTAAAGAAAAACCTAATAAAACCCTAGCTTAAAATAAACCCCCATCTTCCAAAAGTGCCCCTGGATGAACAGTATCGCGGCTACAGTGCCGCGCTACAGTAGCTCGGCTACAGTAACCCTAACCCTAGTTCAATAAAATAATAACTTTCCCAATATGCCCTTGCATAGGCCCCCTTAAGTGCTTCCCATAATAAACTCAATTATTCTAAACTAATAACATAAGTTCTTTAAATGAATTAAATAAGTTGAAACCCTTTAAGAGCTCAAAGCCTTTAAGTCTTGTCGTTGCCCTCTTCCGTAGCTAATCAAATGAATTAAAACTGGATCTTCATCCTTCAAGCCCCATCTTGAATGTTGGGCTCTTGCTAAACTTGTCTCAAGTAGATTGCATCAATCCTTGCATTGTCTCCTTGATCTTCTTGGCCCATCTGGAAGTTGCAAATGATCTTTAAGACTAGGCTCATCTTGGTTCCCATCATATTCATTAACCATGTATAAATTAATAAAAAAATATTTAATGATTTATGATTTATTATTAATTGATAGCATGTATTATTTTATATTTTATATGGTCAATGATTATAAATTAGATGAAAATTATATCTTTACAGTGAATTTCCGTTAGATGGAAGGGGGGATTGGGAAGTTTTGAAAGTCCAAGAGTCCACTTTGATGCAATTAGTAGTTTTGGAGGCACATTATGAATTAAGTGAAAGTTCGAGAGGGCAAAGTGTAATTAATCCTTAAAAGTACTTACTTTCCGATTTTAAGAAGAGTTATGAGTGTGTGACTAGATCACAACCCCAAGCCAAGAGCAGCATTATCTTAATGGAGGTTCCCTGGTTACTCAAAAGTATTTGAGAATTGAGTGACATCACTTGAGTTATCACTAGGTGACAACAAGCTAGAGCGAGATGGTAACGCTCTTGATTTGAAGTCGTGGCTCTCAGCTGGCATAGGCTAGAGGATGTTGTGGTCAAGTATGGCATGCGAAGCTAGGATTCACTCATTGTGAAGTTGTACATGCGATCATTACCCCTAATGTGGTGAGGAAAGCCAGGGTGTGTGTATGTAATAAGGGAGACTATAGCGTACTCGTTAATAACTGAAAATGGTTGGTAAGATGGATTTCATACTGTTGAATGGACCTAGGATCCAATGTTGATGGTTTTCATGCTGTTGAATTTTTGACCTAGGGTCATGAAAATGAATGATTATTTGATGCCTTGGGCACTGGGTGCTAAAAAATTATTATAGTAAATTATTTCTACTTTATTTTGTGATACCCCATATGATTGGATAATGGTAGGTGGTGTATGGGATCCCATATTGCTTGGGAAGGAAAAGTTCTTGCTCTTTATAAGGTTATAATGGGGCTCCAATTGTATAATTGACTAGTCCTTTTAGAGTATAGCCCATGTGGTTTGGGCTTTCCATTGAGGCGTTACAATTTGGTATCAGAGCCGGTCGAGAGATTTTGTAGACTTTTTGAAAAAAAAAATTTATAAATTTGTTTTAGTTAAAGTTACCTAGGATGCTCCTAGCCTGCTCGTGAGTAATCAATGTTTGTTTTATTTAGGGTTGAATACTTTATAGTTTTTACTAATTAGAACCATCAGTGTAGTTTGTTTCATTGTCATTATTTTTACGTTCTTATCAAATACTAGATAATTGTTACTATGACATCTTGATGTAGATCATGGCCCCTGGCACTAGAAATCACCCAAATTGAGAGGGATCTTCTGGATCTAATCAGAATGATAACCAAGACCATCTTGTCGCAGCTGCTACCCAATTCTTCCAATCAATGGTTAGCGGCCAATTTATGGCGCCTAGAGCTCCACAGGCCGGTTGTACCTTGGAGCAATTTTCCCGCCAGCATCCTCCTACTTTCGATGGCAGATTGAATTCCTTAGATGTGGAAAACTGGATTGAACATATGGAGCATATTTTCGAAGTGCTCTACTGCACGGATGATTAGAAGGTGAAATATGCCACTTGCTATTTGACTGACATGGCAAACAAGTGGTGGAAGTCGACTCGGGCTTTGGTTAAGTTGGAATTAGGGGAAGCAGTCCCCATTTCTTGGGAGCATTTCAAGAAAATATTTCTGGATCACTTTTTCCCATGAACTCTTCAGGAGTCGAGAGTTCGCCAATTTATGGACCCTACTCAAGGATCAATGACGGTAGCGCAGTATGCTACGACATTCATGGAGCTTTCTCGTTTCGCTAGTTACTTAATTCCAGATGAAGAAAAGAAGGCTGAAAAATTTGAGCGTGGACTGGATCGTAGGATTCGAGAACGTGTCCGTACTCTCAGGATTTGGAGTTTCACAGAGCTAGTCGCCTGAGCTACCATTGCTGAAGAAGACCTCCAAGAAAACGTTGAGTACAACAACCAAAGGAAGCGCTAGCAACAGCAACAACTCCAAGCAGTGGCGCATAAGGTCAAGAGGCCTCACATTGAGAATCATCAAGGGCAACCACCAGCAGGGCAAGCTTACCCCACGTGTGCAACATGTGGGAGACGACATTTGGGAAAGTGTATGTATGGCCAGAACCTGTGTTTCAAGTGCGGGAAGCCAAACCATCTAGCTCGGGACTGCCCAATTAAGAAATCTGGGGAACCAGGTAGGAGCGGAGGACAGAAGGCGCATGCTACAACGAGGGTTTATACCCTTACCCCTGTTGATGCTGAAGCATCAAATGATGTAGTCACAGGTACTTTTCGTTTTCCTAAATTTAGATATCTATATAGAACGATGAATAAATTGCATGATCCTGATAGCTCTAAGTTGTTATGACATTCATATAGGCACATTATCGTTGTTTTCACGTCATGCCTCCATTTTATTCGACTCTGGTGCTACTCATTCTTTCATTTCAAATCATTATGCACCTTTGATTGAGAAGATACCTGAACCACTAGAACCTAGTATGTCTGTTGCCACGCCCTCGGGGGAACATATTATTTGTGATTCTGTGCTAATTGGATGTCCGATAGAGATTCAAGGGAGAATTCTACTTGCGGACTTAATCATATTTAATATGTTCAGATTTGACGTGATTTTGGGAATGGACTGGTTATCCCGGAACCATGCCTGTGTGGATTGCTTTAATAAGAGAGTAGTCTTTAAATCCACAAATGGGGAGGAGTTTAGTTTTCAGTCAGTACGAGGAAGTTCCCCTCCTCGTGTAATCTCAGCTTTACAGGCCACCCGACTTTTGAGTCAAGGGTGTATGGGATTCCTAGCAAGTTTGACCTTACCACCAGAAGATGGACTTGAGATTGAAGACATAAAGGTGGTTAGAGAATTTAGAGACGTGTTTCCTGAAGATCTTCTAGGGTTACCCCAGGATAGAGAAGTAGAGTTCACGATTGATCTCACTCCAGGAACAGCGCATATATCTAAAGCTCCCTACCGCATGGCTCTAGTTGAATTAAGGGAACTCAATGATCAATTACAAGAGTTACTAGAAAAAGGTTTCATATGCCCCAGTGTTTCTCCATGGGGTGCTCTAGTACTTTTCGTAAAGAAGAAGGATGGATCTATGCGTTTATATATTGACTACAGGGAGTTAAATAAAGTAACCATCAAGAACAGATACCCTCTACCCCGGATAGACGACTTATTTGATCAACTTCAAGGAGCCCAAGTCTTTTCTAAGATAGATTTGTGATCCGGATACCACCAGTTGAAAGTTAAGGAGACATGTGCAGAAGACAGCCTTTCGAACACGATATGGACACTATGAATTCCTTGTTATGCCGTTTGGTCTAACTAATGCCCCCACAGCATTCATGGATCTTATGAATATGGTATTCAAGGATTATTTGGACCAGTTTGTGATAGTTTTTATCGACGATATTCTCATTTATTCTCGGAGTAGCGCAGAGCATGAGGAGCATTTAAAGATTGCCCTTCAGACACTAAGAGAAAAGAAGTTGTATGCAAAATTTAAGAAATGCGAGTTTTGGTTGCACGAGATTTCCTTTTTGGGACACGTGGTATCAGCAAAAGGAATTTCAGTGGACCCAACAAAGGTTGAGGCAGTGGTAAAACGGGCCAAGCCTAGTAATGTCAATGAGGTACGAAGTTTCTTAGGCCTCGCTGGTTACTATAGAAGATTTATAGAAGGCTTTTCAAGTATTGCAGCTCCGATGACAAAGTTGACAAGAAATGATGAGAAGTTCATATGGACAGATGAGTGTGAAGATAACTTCCAAGAATTGAAGAAAAGATTAGTAATGACACCAGTTCTTACAGTTCTTTCGGGAGAAGGAGGATTTATTATATACAGTGATGCTTCACTAAAGGGTTTGGGTTGTGCTTTAATGCAGAATGTGAATGTTATTTCATATGCTTCCCGACAACTAAAGAGTTATGAGCAGAATTACCCGACCCATGATCTGGAACTTGCAGCAGTGGTTTTTGCCTTGAAGATATGGAGACATTATCTTTATGGTGAAAAGTGCGAGATTTATACCGATCATAAGAGTCTGAAATATTTCTTCACACAGAAAGAACTGAATATGAGACAACGGAGATGGTTGGAACTTCTGAAGGACTATGACTGCAATATTAATTAACATCCTAGTAAAGCAAACGTCGTGCAAATGCACTTAGTCGAAAGTCATCCTCTAGCACTTTGGCTACAATGTTTACTCCTCAGAAGCATTTACTACTAGACATGGAACGAGCTGGCATTGAGGTAATTCAGGACACTCAAGCTAAGATGAATAGTTTGACCCAAGGTTCAATATTGATAGATCAAATTAAGGTCACTCAAGCTAGTGATACGGAATTGATGAAGATTAAAGAGGAAATAACAGAGGGTAAGAAACCTGATTTTCTAGTGTCAGATGATGGCACTTTGAGATTTAGAGGAAGATTATGTGTACCCAATGATAGAGTAATTGAAGATTTGATCTTGAGAGAAGCTCATCGTTCACTCTACACCATTCATCCGGGAAGCACCAAGATGTATCGGGATCTGACAACACTATTGGTGGAGTGGGATGAAGCGAGAGATAGTGATATATGTAGCACAGTGTCTGACTTGTCAACAAGTCAAGGTAGAGCATCAGAGACCCTCAGGTACACTACAGCCACTCCCTATACCAGTGTGGACTTGGGACGAGATCGGGATGGACTTTGTTACAGGGTTCCCGAAAGCTCTAGGAGGTCAAGATGCAGCATGGGTGATTATTGATTGACTATCAAAATTAGCCCATTTTATTCCCATTCAGATGATGTACTCTGTGGATAGACTGGCATAATTGTACGTTAGAGAGATTGTCAGATTACATGGGATACCATCTAAGATCATCTCTGACAGAGATACCCGTTTCACTTCAATTTTCTGGAGGAAGGTACAAAAGGAGTTGGGAACTCAATTGACATACAGCACGACATTTCCTCCTCAGACAGATGGTCAATCAGATAGGACAATTCAGATCCTAGAAGATATGCTTAGAGCGTGTGTGATGAAATTTAAGGGTAGTTGGATTAAGTATCTACCCCTTATTGAGTTCGCATATAATAATAGTTACCAGGAAAGTATTCAGGCAGCACCGTATGAAGTTCTCTATGGACGTAAATGTAGGTCACCACTCTACTGGGATGAAGTAGGAAAGCGGAAGATTTTGGGACAAGAAATTATACAAGACATGTGTGAAAAAATATCAATTATCAGAAAGAAGCTCGCCATAGCACAAGAGCGACAGGAGAAATATGCAAACCAGAGACGACGAGAATTAGAGTTTGATATAGAAGATAAAGTATTCTTGAAAGTTGCACCGATGAAAGGGGTAATGCGTTTTGGTAAAAAGGGGAAGCTAAACCTGAGGTACATAGGCCCCTTTGAGATCTTAGAAAGAATAGGTGCTGCAGCCTATAGACTAGCACTACCACCTCACTTATCGGCAGTACATAACGTGTTTCATGTCTCTATGTTACGAAAGTATGCCCCAGATCCTGCACATGTTTTGGAGTATGAGCCACTTCATATTCGAGACGACCTCAGCTATGAAGAAGTTCCAGTGAGAATATTAGCACAGAAGGCCCAAGTGTTACGACACAGAACCATTCCAATGGTCAAAGTACTTTGGAGTCACCATAGCGAGAGAGAAGCCACTAGGGAACACGAAGAAGACATGAGAGAGAAATATCCCTACTTATTTAAATCAAGGTACGTTCCATCTCGAGGACTAGATTTTCTTTTAGGGGGGAGATTTGTAACATACCAGTCTTGGTTTTAGGGTATATAAGTAATTTTCCTAGTAAACTTTTTATTTTAAAATTTTATTCTTATAATTATAGTTTTATAAGAATTTATATTTACTTTATTTTTATAATATCTATTATAATTGTGATTTAAAATTTGCTAGAGTTTTGTTTTAATAAGGATTTCTAAAGTGTATCAGATTACATTTACTAGAGTTTGGTATGAAATTTAAAGTTTATTTTCCTTCTAGCCCACCGAACCTCATCTCTGATTTCTTAGCCTCTAAATTTAAACACTTCAAACCGCCAACCCGTAAACATCCTTATTGTTTCAAATTTGAAACCCTAACCTCAAACCTGTATGTTTCTCAGTGTTTGTTGCTAATGTCCTAGTGGAAAACCAACTCTGTTGTCGAGTCATTTTTTCTCCACTCCGCACGTCTCCACTATTCTACACATGCAGGTCTTTACTCCTCTAGATTTCCTCTTATTTTTCTCTATCATCTACCACTATAAAATGTGCTTACCCGTGCATGAGAGGAGAAACTTGTGAGCCCCGCGAAAATCCCCTGTTGTCTGAATCAGTGCCGTCGCCCCTTCTCCTCGGTAGCCATCTCAAGAGGCGTCGAACCCCTCTCCGACGACACAGAAACCGCCAACCTGCAGCTCCCCGTTGAGCCCACTCATTTTTCCGGTAAGACCTCAGCCGCCACCAACCTTCTCTCTCTCTCTCTTTTGTTTCAGTCTAGCAATTTTTCTCTCTAAACTCTCTCTCTCTTTTCTCTCTCGGTGTCGCACCACCATAGGAAACCCCCAGTCGTGTCGCCGATCACTCCTAGCCACCCGAAGCTGCCGTCGCACTCAGCCCCTTCTCGATGAGTTCCTCCATCGCAGACCCTCTCTCTCGCAAACTCCTTATTTTCTTTTTGTTTAGCCGTGATTTCGGGTTCTAGAAAGAACTCTTAGATTTCTTGATGGGCCGTTGGGCCCTAAGCCCTTGTGCATGGGATGGACTGATCTTTTTGTTTGGGCTTATGTAGATGGTTTCATGTAGTATTATTATTATGGGCTAGATTTTGACTCTTGCAAAATTATAATGATGTTTAAATGAATTTGTAATTTATGTTGGGCTTTATCTTATTTTATTTCAATAATTGTTTTAATGATTTTTATTGAGTTTAATATTCATAGTTGAGTTTATTTTTATTAAATAAATATATTAGTCATGAGCTCATTTTTATAAGAAAATAGTTAAAGAATTTGAAAGGTATTTTAAATTAGATTTAATCTTGTTTTATTCCAACAACAATTTTAGTAATTTTTATTAGGCTTAATCTTTTTAAAGGTTAGTTTTTAATTAAATAAATATATTAGTTAAAGGTTCATTTTATAAAAAAGTGTTTAAAGAATTGGAAATATATTTTAAAGTATAAATTTTAAGCCTAATATTTTAGTTAATATTTCCTTTGTCAATTTAGTAGGATTTTAATAAAATTATTATATTAAGAATATTTAAACAATATTTGAAATTATTAGGTTTCTTATAAGATTTAATAATTATGTTAAGAAATGAAACTTAATTTAAGAATTTAAGTTTTATGAATTATTTTAAAATAGCTCAAGTATTTCTACTAAATTATAAATTGGTATTTTAAGTAATTTAAATACTAGGATTTATTGATTATAGTGTTAAACAAAAGATTTGTTGACTATCTTTTAGATTGTGAATTTAATTAAGTAAGATATTAGTACGTATTTGTTCAAAACAAATTTAGTGATAGTTATTTATTGTTTATAGGTCTCAAATTACGAAGTGTTATTCAAGAAGAAACGCAGCGAGGTAAGTAATTTGATGTATGTATTATTCAAGCCAGTTCATCACAGTTAGCTTATATGTATGTATTATTCAAGCCAGTTCATTGACGGCCATTATTTATGAACCGCTCATGTCATATGCAAGCATGTCATCCAGCATAGCATACGATCATGTCATTCTGCATCATGTTTAAATTCGGAAATTATGATTATGTATGTAATATGTCATGCATCTCAGGTGTATAAGACACGTAAGCCATCTTGAATTCAAGTGTAAGATAAAATCAGATCAGTTAATAAGATGATCATTTTAGATGCATGGTACCAATGCAGTTCAGTTTCAGGGTGGTGTGCAAGCCACGAACTCAGTCGTGGTCCACCATAGTATGCTAGAATACTATCAGCGGTTCCCCTTGTTGCAGCGGGATGTGGGGCCGGTGCACAACCTTGCACACAGGATTAAGTGTGTTGGCCAGTCAGATAAATCAGTTAGATCAATCAGTTAATTCAGTTAAATCAGTCATACATAGCATAAGCATTAGTATGAATATACATGATTTTAAGCTTAGCATGAAAATTGTTATGAAAATCTTACGTTTATTACGTTTACGTTGTGATAGATTTCTTACTGAGTCATCGACTCATTTTAGTTTGTTTTCATATTTTTAACCACCCAGGTGAAGATGATGATTACGAGCAGGCAGCCCAGGAGTAGATGGAGCATTTATTTTTAGTTCAGACTTTCTAAAATAAAACATGTTTTTATGACATGAATTTAATCAGTTTATTTCATTTAATGTTTTTGGAAGACAGTTTTATTAGACCTTTTTCTACTTAATAAATTTCATGTTTTCAATTATGAAATTTAAGATCTCTTGCTGGGTTTATTTTCATGAAAAATACGTGACACACCTAGCCTACGGGAAGGGGGTGTTACATATTTGCTCGTAAGTTGGTGCCTCGGTATGTATGTTCTTTCTTTTATTTCATTTGAAATATATTATTTCATATTTGTCGCCATATCTTGCATTTATAGTTGTTGTCTTAGGTTATAACTTATTGAGATTTTCTCAAAATCTCACCATAGTAGTCCCACTACGGTTTTGCTCCTTGAAAGCGTAGATTTTGATGCAGCCGTAGGAAATGATGCGGATACGATGAGGAGGAGCCAGTGCAACTTGAGGACTAGTTTCGGGGGTCTGTCCTAGTTAAGATGTTGGGCTTATGTAATATCTTGTAGTTATTTGATTTGGGCAATGAAAAATTTATAGTTTGTAATATTCTAACTACGATGGTGATGTAACTTATGGATAATATTTGGTGAGCTAAGTACATATTCTAGTACTGATATAAACTTTTGCATCGACTTGTATTTTTATTTTTTGTTACGACTAACTGTACACGTCTGCAGGCATACAAACACATAATGATCCATAGAATGTAAGGGGTGTTTGCCCGTGTGGCTTGCCAAATCCCAAGCAGGGGTTAGGGGTGCACAGAGGCTGGTATCAAAACTTTTATGACTTTGGGTAAATCCATAAGTTACCTAGGAGTAGTAGTAGAGTTAGGTCTTAAATCTTAGTATAGTAGGCTTAAATTCTGGTAGTGCTGGGAATGTGCACAAGTCCTATGGCAAGATAGTCAACATGGTGCGTCTAGATTAACTAGAAGCAAACAACCAAAAGATGTAAGTGAGGAAGAATACCCACGGGGGGATGGAAACTACGTTGTGACCCAAGCCCTAAACCGGATGATGGACATGTTGCAACGACAATAGGACCTCTTTCAACAACAGCTTCTGCAGCAATGTACGTACATGGAGCAACAACAACAGACTCAACCCAAGCATCTTGATTAGCGGGGATGATTGTATGAGCCTTTTTTGGCATATCGGTATCTGTGGTTCAATGGAAGTGAAGAACCCATGAGGGACGAGAAGCGGATCACTCAAGAGGAAGTTTGAAATATATGGGTGCACCGAGGACCAAAAGGTGTTGTATGTGGGGTACTTGGCTGCTATATGGTGGGACACGAAGCGACAATTTCTTATCATGAAATTAAGATCCATGGAGGCTGTAACCTTGCAGAGGTTTAAGAAGGAGTTTGAAGATATATTCTTCCCTGCCATCATGAAACAACAGAAGACAAGAGAGTTTGCGAACTTGGTCCAAGGAGGAATGATAGTCGAATAATATGTGGCAAAGTTTATGGAGTTAGGCAGTTTGCTTTGCATCTCATCGCTGAGGAGGAGATCAGCGATGAGATGTGAGCTGAACGATTTCAGGATGAGTTGCAGCCACAAATAAGATCTCAAGTGGCATGATTGTAGATGTCAAGCTTTCAAAGGCTAATAGAAGTAGCCTTAATTGCAAAAGGAGAGCATTGTAGCCCAGTGGCCTTGGCGACTGTGCCAAAGAAGAGGACTTACATTGGGGAAGGCAACAACTGTAACAACTAGCTAGAAATTCAATGGTGAAATCGCTTTAGCCTTTAGGAACCTTGTGAAAACTCTGTAAGTTCAAACGAATTGACCAATCGAGTAAGTTTTATTCTGTCAGCATAGTCAGTGTTGCCACTCATTATGGGACCATAAGCGCAATTTTATTACTCAGTAATGTTGATGGCTGCACTAAGGTTTTTTTACAGGTGTCGCGTGGACTTCGACAAGGTGATCAATTATCGCCTTACCTATTTATTTTATCTCAGGAAATTCTATCTCGTATGCTGCATCAACAATTTAGTTTGGGTCGTATAAAACCTTTTCATCCTGGTGGGGGTACCCTTATTTCTCATTTGTTGTATGCGGATGTGATATGAACCCGCGGGAATGAAATCCCTTGAACCCACAATCAATTTGAAAACTCTCCAAGAAAGCCAAAACCAAGTCAATGGATAGAGAACCTAGACCCGATGAGAACTCGTTTAAAAAATCTAGACCTGTTGAATAATCCATCTCAAGAACCCAGATTACAAAGGAGGAATGCCACAAATGTTGTGATTTACCTTTGATAAGTTCAAAAATTCAATCAAGAACAAGAGGAGTAAAACTCAATTCACAATGAATAAATTCATCAAATTTCATAAACTTCTTAAAATGAGGCTACAAAGAGTATTTAAACCAAAAGCTAATTAAAACCATAGCTAAAATAAAGCCCCTTTTACCCAAAATGCCCTTGGATGAACAGTGCCTCGGCTATAGTGTCGCGACTACAGTAATGCTACAGTAACATATTGAAACCCTAGTTTCTAAAAAGTAACTTTCTAAATAAGCCTTTGGCCAAAATACAAGGCCTTTTCAAAAACCCTAGTTCATAAGAAATAATAACTTTCCCAATTTACCCTTGAATTGGTGCCCCCCTTAAGTCCTTATCATAATAAATTTTATTATTCTAAACTAATAAAATAAGTCCTTTAAATGAATTAAACAAGTTGGGCTCTTACTAGACTCGTCCGAAGTGGATTGTATCGCCTCATTGATCTTCTTGGATCTTGATCTTGTGATTGACCCATCTGGAACTTGGAAAAGATCTTTAAGACTAGGCCCACTTTAGTTCCCATCATTCTCCCTCTCCTCAAAAGGATTCGACCTCGAATCTTCACCTGGATCAAAGGGAAAAATGTTAGTAACATTGAAAATAGCAGAAACATGATACATACCTAGAAGATCCATTTCATATGTATTATCATTAATTTGTTTAGGAATTTGAAAAAATCCATCCAAGCTACTCCTGTCGTCAACAGGTAAAAGCATTAAATCTAAAGGAGTAAATTGATTAAGTCTATAAATAATTTCAAAAGGTGAAAATATAGTAGTAGCATGAACACTCCAATTGTATGTAAACTCAATAAATGACAAATAATACTTCCACAAATGTTCATGAAACACATCTAAAGTCTTCCTCTCTCCAAAATGACCACTCCAATTATATGCAAACTCAATGAAAGGCAAATGATACTCCCGCAAACGTTCATGCAACAAGTCAATGAATGGCAAATGATACTCCCACAAACGTTCATGCAACACGTTTAAAATCTTATTTACACCAAAATGACCACTCCAATTATATGCAAACTCAATGAAAGGCAAATGATACTTCCGCAAATGTTCATGCAACACAATGAAAGTCTTTCTTACACCAAAATTACCCAACAAAGCACCATGTCTATCACACACAAGCAACTTATGCATAAAACTAGTAGGCACACAAAATCTATTCTCTCTAAACAAGTACCAATCCAGTTTATAGAACGTACCAAACGATGCTTTCTCACATGTTTCATACACACTAGTAAACTCATCATCATTAGTATGCAATTCCTTATCATATTCAAGTCTCAACAATTGTACATCTAAAATGAAGACAAGGACATACCTTCTTACTAAAGCATTAACCACAAAATTTTCCGCACCTTGTGTTTATTTGAATACATGAGGAAAAGTCTCAATACAGTCCTCCCACTTAGCATGCATTCTAATCAACAACTTATCTTGTCCCTTCAAGTGTGTCAAGGACTCATGTTCTTCAAAGAAAGGTCGGGTACGAATTGTCATACCTGGCACAAAATCAATGTAGTGCTCTATCTCCCTAATAGGTGGCAATCTACTAAACACACCACTAGGAAACACGATCTCATATCCCTGCAACAAAGAGACAACAATACTAGGCAAAGATACGTCAAGTTCGTTAATATTAAGACTCGCCTTAGTATAAAAACTCATTTTTCTCTTTGTTTTTCTCTCACTTTCTTCACTCTCTCTTTTCTTTCCACTCTCTTTTTCTTTTTCACTCTCTTTTTCCCTTTCACACTCTTTCTTTTTTTCACTCTCTTTTTCTTCATCTTTTTTTGTACTCTCAACCTCACAATTATTTTTCAACTCATTCTCTTTTTTTCTTGAGGTCTAGTCTCACCCTTTTCATTTTTCTCTCTTTCTCCATTTTGGTCCCTCTTTTTCTTTTTTTCTCAATCTCACATTCACTTTTGCTTTTCAGCTCAATCTCACTTTCACTCTTGCTTTTTAGCTCAATCTCTTTTTCACTTTTTTCTTTTTTGATCACACTCACTTTCACTCTTTCTTTTTTGATCACTCTCATTTTCACTCTTTTTTTCTTGAGCAACCTCACTTTTCAGTTTCAATTGGTCCCCATGGACTTGTGTTGGAGTTAAAGGAGCAAGTTTGATTATTTTTCCATCATTTTCAAAACTGTACATGTTCCTTAACCCATCATGGATCACCTTCTTATCAAACTGCCACGGTTTCCCTAACAAAATATGGCCAGTAAGCATAGGCACTACATCACAAAGGACCATATCCGGGTATTTCCCAATTGAAAAAGAAACTAGCACTTACTTATTTACTCTAACCTCCCCACAATCACTCAACCACTACAACATGTATGGTCTAAGGTGTTTCAAGGTTGGTAAATTTAATTTTTCAACTAAAGTAATTCTAGCCAAATTAATACAACTCCTCAAATCAATGATCATATTACATACCTTGTTGTTGATGTGGCGTTTAGTATGAAAAATGTTCTCGCTCTGCTGCTCTGTATCATCCATCTTAATTTGTGTATTGAGTGCACACCTAGTAATAAGAGAATCACCATACTCTTCTTTCTCGTACCCATTTTCAACACTAGACTCATATCGTCTCCTATCTCTCCTGCCCTGTAGATTTCTAATTACCGCATCTTGATGATCGATCATATCCCTTACTTCACTCAACACCAAGTTCAACCGCTCAAACTGTTGTTGCATGGCTTGCAACACAAAGGATGAGTTATCTAACATCCCCTTTGGTGATGAGTCACTCCTATGAGACATCATAATGTGCTGCACAAAAAGAATGTTAGTGAAAAATCTCACACACTTCCTTACGTGTTTACACTCAAATAATGGTACTCCACTAGTTTTTCACTCTTAATTAGTTTTTTCCCGATAATAGTCTCACACTCTCTTGCCTTTTACCTCAATAGTTTTCTCGCTCAAGTTCTTTAAGAACTAGTTGAACTAAATCAATACAATACAACCTTGCATTATTCCAACCAGTAATATAGATCCAAGAAACAAGAACAAGAACAATGAAGGAATAAAATGACACAACACTCAAGGAATTTATACGAGGGAAAGAGTAATTATAAAAGAGGATACCAACTAGAAAGATGTATTTAGTCCATTTGATGATAAAGCTCAATCAACAATGTTTTTCTTTCTCTTTGTTGTAACTATGTAGCAACCTTTGAATATGCTACATTTTCTTATCTTCTTCTTCTTCCTTTTTTTTTCTCGAATTTTTTTTTTCTTTTCCTTTCTTTTCTCTTCTTCCCTCTAATTAAATCATAAACAATAGTACTCAATTGTGAAAATCAAGCAATTGAATTCAAGCACATAAGAATTGACAATGAAATAGAAGAGAATCAATGGAACGACACTCCAAGCAATTGAAAAACTTAGAGATGCAGGAAACCCTAGAATTTTGAAACCCTAGGTGATGCAAATTTCAGCCAAACCCAAAACCTTAAGAATTTCGGCAGCCTACTTTTTGTTTTTTTTTTTTTTGCAACCCTAGAACAATGAAGCCCTAGAATTAAATTTAAAAATGAAAGAAATTAAAATATAGAATCAGACCTGATTGGAAACATTGCTCTGAATACCAAATGATATGAACCCGTGGGAATGAAATCCTTTGAACCCACAATCAATTTGGAAACTCCCCAAGAAAGCTAACTTGACCTAATGAGAACTCGTTTCAAGAACCTAGATTATATTAAAATCTAGACCCGTTGAAGAACTCGTCTCAAGAACCCAGATTACAAAGGAGGAACGCCACAAAGGTTGTGATTTACCTTTGATAAGTTCAAAAGTTCGATCAAGAACAAGAGCAGTAAAACTGAACTCACAATGAATAAATTCATCAAATTTCATAAACTTCTTAAAATGAGGCTACAAAGAGTATTTAAACAAAAAACTAATTAAAACCCTAACTAAAATAAAGCCCCTTTTACCCAAAATGCCCCTGGATGAACAGTGCCTCGGCTATAGTGTCACAGCTACAGTAATGCTACAGTAATATCTTGAAACCCTAGTTTCTAAAAAGTAACTTTTCAAATAAGCCATTGGCCAAAATACAAGGCCTTCCCAAAAACTCTAGTTCATAAGAATAATAACTTTCCGAATTTACCCTTGAATAGGTGCCCCCTTAAGTCATTCTCACAATAAATTTTATTATTCTACACTAATAAAATAAGTCATTTAAATGAATTAAACAAGTTGGGCTCTTGCTAGACTCGTCCCAAGTGGATTGTATCGCCTCATTGATCTTCTTGGCTCTTGATCTTGTGATTGACCCATTTGGAATTTGAAAAATATCTTTTAGACTAGGCCTACTTTGGTTCCCATCAGGATGATATTATGATTTTTACAAATGTTAGAAAGGCATCCATTACGAATCTCATGACAACATTGCACCGGTATGAAGTATGTCTAGTCAGTTGATTAGTCCGAGTAAGTCTACTATTTTTTTCTCCTCTTCCATTTCTATGAAAAGAAAAAGTAGTCTCAAATTAATATCCAGTTTTGAAGAAGGTACATGGCCTTGTATGTATTTGGGAATTCCTCTTTATGTGGGGTGGTTGAAGGTTAGCATATTTGATTTTTTTTTTCAGGCATGAATTTAGAAAAAATTAGCAGGGTGGAAGAGCAAGACTTTATCCTTTGAGGGGAAGATCATTCTCATTAAACATGTGTTGAACAATATGTCAATCCATATGTTATCAGTTTTGAAAATGTCGAAAACAGTGTTTGCAGCACTTAAAAGGATTTTTTCTTATTTCCTTTGGTCTTCGATGGAGATTAGAAAGCGCAAGTGGATTTCACGGAAGATTATTTGTAAACCAGTAGATGAGGGTGGTCTTGGCATTAGAGATTTGACGGAGATGCAAGAGTCTTTACTTATGAAATTTGGTTGGAAATTGATAAAGGGGGAATCTATGTGGGCGGATTTTTTCATAAAGAAGTGTCTTGGCCGTGATCATATTTATAATGTGATGCAAGTGAACAAAGGCTCCCGGTTTTGGAAGGGTGTAATATCTTTAATGCCTAGAGTGATTTTGAACTCTAAGTGGATTGTTCGGAATGGTCAATTAAATTTTTGGATAGATAATTGGGTGGGATGTGGTCCTTTGAAGGATCTCATTCTGGTGGTCAGAAGTAGTCAATTGTCTGTTGCTGAGGTAATTGATGAAAGAGGTCCGAAAGTTGAAATTATTTGGGACTTGGTCACGCCTGATTTGTTGAAACAAATCTGTGAGTTAGGTGTTCAGCTTTGGCAAGGGCGGGATACTTTTGTGTGGAAACATCTTTGGATGCAAAATTAACAACTAAATCTGCCTGGGATATTTCTAGGCAACGTGGACAAGTATGTGAATGGAGGAAGTGGCTTTGGCATGCGGCTATTCCCAAGAAAATGTCTTTTTTTTTTCCTGTTGGAGGGCTAAGAAAGAAGTAGTGCTGACTGATGATATTATTAAACACCTGGGCATTCCGTTGGCCTCTAATGTCATTGTTGTTCCATGCTGCAAGTGGAAACTTTGCATCATATTTTATGTGAGGGGACAAGTGCTCAAAAGGTGTGGAATTTTATTTGCAAACTTTTGCCATATAAGGTTGTCGTTGATCCGAAATTGGGAGGGTATGGTGTCTTTTTGGTGGTAGTGAGCGACATTCCACCCTCAAGTAGGTTGGATACATGGTGCTCTTCCTATTATTATTTCTTGGGTTTTATGAAAATCTCGATGTGCGGCTAGAATGGAAGGTATGTCTGTTAAGATAGAAGATATTATTCGAAATGTGAAGTTTTTACTTAAAGATGCTTCTTGCAATCTGAAAAAATTCCAACATATAGGAAATAATGATAGTTTGGTGATGGAAAGTTTGAATATTCCAGTTGTTCCTATTCATAAGAAAAGATCGGTTTTTATTACATGGAAATTACCAAATATAGGAAGGATGAAATTGAATGTTGATGGTGGTGCTTGTGATAATCCGGGAGAGTTAGGGGGTGGAGTTATTATTCGAGATTCCAATGGTAGTGTTATAGCTGGTTTTGCACACTTCTATGGCTATGCAACTAATACTATTGTAGAATGTAGAGCATTACTTGATGGGCTTCGGTTATGCAAAAGATTGACATTGCGGGATGTTTGAGAGGAATCAGATTCATTGGTTGTCATGAATTGGCTTGCATCAGGAATTTGTCGACTTTGGTTTCTTTGCAATTTTTGGGAGGAGATTAAAGAGCTTGCTCATGAGATCAACGCTTGTTTTAGGTACATTTTTCGCGAAGAAAATATGGTAGCAGATTTTTTGGCGAAATAAGGTTCTCATGGAATTAATTTAGAGTTTGATAGTTTGGAAGTTTTACAAAGCCGTTGCGAGGTTTGATTTGTATGGATAGTTTGGGTATGCTTTATATTAGAGAGAAATGAGTTTTATTTATTTGGAGGTCTTTTCGAGATTTTTTCTAGACGGCTTGGTCTGATTGTATTTCTTTTAGCATCTGTTTCTCTTTGGTTGTATAGCACCTTGGTTTTGGGCATTATTGTTTTATTTAGTAAACTTAGGTGCTTGAGATTTGTTACCACGGTTTTTCTCCGCCATAAGTGACGATTCTTTAATAAACTTGGAGTAGGGGCCACTCTTGGATATGGGGTCCTGATTCTTTAAAAAAAATATGATTTTATTTATTTGAGATAGTTAGAAGTATCAGAATGCAATATGGTCTGTGCCATTAGATTCAGTTGATTATTTAGGATTTTATGGGGCAATAATCTCATTTTCAGTTTTCGGACGAAACGAAAAAACGCGTTTTATTTATTTCGAGGCACTTCGGGATTGAATTTCGATAAACAAATTGCACAGTTAGGATTTTTCAGTGCAAAGTTTATTTTTCATTTTCCTAGAGTGAATAGTAACCTCAATAGTAGCGCCTAGTGCAGTATTTTCAAAATCACAGTGTAAAATGTCCAAATTAGGTTAGAAAAGTTTTATTTAGACACTTGGCAAGATCTTAGCCACACTTGGTGAATAGTATTGGACACTTGACATCAAGAGGAACCATGAGATGGATTGTGAAGGAAATTAAGTTGTGAGATCATGCCATTTAAGCAAAACTCTATTCCATCCAACCATCCAAATTGTGCAAAATCAAAGAGAGTTTCAACCCTAGTGAAATCCTAAATGGTTGGAATCCAATTGAAACCCCAAAAACTTGGTTG
Organism: Juglans mandshurica; assembly: GCA_022457165.1. Lineage (NCBI taxonomy): Eukaryota > Viridiplantae > Streptophyta > Magnoliopsida > Fagales > Juglandaceae > Juglans > Juglans mandshurica. Next base: position 23,914,910 of record CM039619.1, on the reverse strand, counting down.
AAACCGAAACCCTAAATGGTTTTACCAAACCCTAAAGTTGGCCTCCAAACCTTATTTCATCCAATTTCTAGCATTGTGTTTGATCACTTGTTTAAATCACTTCCACATGCTACTAATTCCTCAAATTCATGTTATGACATCATTATGCAACCCATTAAACCTTGAAATTTTGATTTGGCCAATAAAAATTAGATTTGGGCATGAAAGCATCTCAAACCCTAACCAAACCTTTTCTAAACCCCAAATGAAGCCCACTTGTTTAAGACCCATTAAGGCCTACGAATTTTGGCCACCTTGACAAAGTTTCTTGAGAAAGTTTTTCTTCCATGCATGGCAGACCATCCTCTGCCCATGACATTCCCAAATAGTCCCATCACGTGAGAGGAAAATCTACACCATCACCCCTTCTACACGGCAGTAGCAGCAGCCCACTCGCCTCTACTATTCTTGCCTTTTTGTGACATAACTACCATACCTCAAGATGTCATACAAGGCCATACCTCACTTTTTAGAAGTATTTGAGGCGTTCAGGTCACCACTTCCCTCACTTCACCACTTTTCACCACCATTCTTGGAAAGAAACCCTTAGAAGCTCTCTTGGGCAGATTCTAGAGTCTTTTTGTGTGCCATTTCTGGAATCCTTGTAAGTATTTTCTTACAATACTTTTTGCATGAAAGTTGTTCTTTTTTTAGTTTAGTTTCCATGGGTATCTTTTATATTTGATTTCATGGTCATTTTGTTGGAAAAAGTTGTTTTAACCTTGGAAAGGTCATTCTAGGTGATAATCTGGATAACGTGTTGTATTTTGGAGTTTTTGACCAAGCTAATGGAAAAATATTAGTCCGAAATTTTTATGACGTGTTATTAACATGTATATATGAATTTGTTTTGGAGATTAATTGCATGATTAAAGTTTTTGATAAAATATTTTCTCAGATCTAAAAACTTAGAAACTGAAAGAGGAAAAATAGTTTCCGTTTAAGAAAGTTTGAGTCTTTCGTGGTTTAATCTTAATCCAATGGTTTTGATATTTTTATTTGATGATCCTAAGAATTTTATATATACGTTAGGATGTTATTTTGAGAATTTTTGGTGCTGATTTCAAATATATGAATTTCTATGCAAGAGATTATACGGGGTCAAAAGTTTGATGTTTTTAGTTAGATCCATGTTTTAAATTATTTTTAGCCATGTGATTTTAAGCTTAATGATTGGATCTACTTTAGGACATATCTTTAAACTATATGATGTTTTGGTTTGAAGATCTCTCCATAAAATGCCTTGGATCAAGTGTTTGATCAAAACTAGTTGAGAAAGAAATTGTGTTTTTGGCTAAGGGTAGGAGCCGAGTGCTTCATGTGCTTTTGTGTGATTTTTTGTGACTTTTATGTGTTGATTCAAAACATGTTAGTTCTTAGAATTTGTGTTATGAACATGTTAGAAGAAAGTTCAGATTTTTGGAGTTCTTAGAAATGTTTTGAAATAGATCAAACCTTTAAATTCAAGTGTTGTATTTTAGTTAAAAAGTCCGGATCTTTTTACTAAGGAGTTTTTTGATTATGTGAAGTATGGTTTTGTTGGATGTTTTAAGTATGTTTTTAAACTTAGGATATGATGATCTTTGTTGCAATATTTTGATTTGATCATGAGTTTTGGAGTTGGATAAAATTGCAACAAAAATCAATGAGAAATGGTCTTTGAGAGTTTTGGCTCTAGCATGTTTCTCATAGTTGTGCTAGGTTTTAAATTTTTCTAAGTTGATATTTGAGTTTGTGACAAGATTTATATGAGGAATGTAAATTTTGGTGATTTTTAGAGTTATGATGTGAAATCCTTAAATTAAGGGTAACATGGTAATTTTCACTCATGTAGAGGATAAAATTATAATTTTACTCTAAGTTAACATTTCTTCATGTTTCTAATTGTTAGTGATTAAATTTTTAACATTTAGAACTCCTACTTATAGTTTCTTGTGTTTTATACTTTACCTCGTAAAACGTAACGGTCACAGTAAGTTAGCTTCTAATTTACTGTCAAATTATTATGTATGTGTAATGGGTAAGGGAATTGTTGTTTATGTACTTATGATATCCTATATGCCATGCTATGTCATGTTACATCATGTATGTCTGTTATCCATGTTATATTCTTCACGACATATGTATCTGTCACACTATATTCTGTCATGAAATATTTATTTGTTAAACAATATATTATGTCATGTAATGTTATCTGTTATACATTATGCCATGTCACATAATGTATTCTGTTACACATTATGTCATGTCACGTAATGTTATATGTTACACGTTATGCTATGTCACGAAATGTTTGTCTGTTACATGTTATGCCATGTTACGTGCTGTTTGTCTGCTTAATGTTACGACAAGTCATGCATCTCACGTATATGTCACGTTACTTTACGGCAGTCATTTGTCCTTTTTGTGTCATGTCACGTTGTGTCTCGAGTACAATTTTTGTATCTCAAAACCAATATTTACGTGTCAGTGAAGTCTATTTACGTTTATCACAACCTTAAATGCTAAGATGGGATAATATCCTAATGGAACTCTTTTGTTCATACTAGATTGTCTAAATTGGTATGAAACCCCTACGTTGACAAAGTAAAGTTCAACGGGTTTCGAATGAGACCTAATTAACTAATCACTAGAGCAAAGAAGGGCACTAATGCTGATGGTGCCCCATACTTGTGCGGGTGAAGATACCCGACACTGGATATGTATAGTACGAGTGTCCATAGCAGGTGCAAATACCTGTGAATTGGCACATACAATACGTGTGTCCATAGTAAGTATAGATACTTGTGAACTGGTACGTATTTTAACGCACTCACAGCTAATGCAGATATCTATATTGTGATGCGGTAATCGGTAGGAACACATGGCTCAAGGGGACCCATATAGCACCCACATTTCACTTTATTAATTACGTTTATTTATTGAACAATATTCCAAATTCATGTATTTCACGTTCATACTCATGTTATTTAACGTTCAGCTCAAGTTCAATTGATGTTCATTTCACATTCAACTTGTGTCATGTTTAAGTTCACGTCAGTTCAGTTCTTCTCATGTTAGTTCATGTCATGTTGCGTTTCAAGTTTACTCCATGCTCTGTTTAAGTAATGTTAGTTCATGCCCTGTTATATGCCAATTCAAGTCATGCTTATTTATGATTATGATTTTGCATTCATACATTTATTACCATGCCTGCATTTGTAAACTGTATGTTAATCTATATGTTAACTTGCTGAGATTTGAAATCTCAGCATGATAGTCACAACTACCGTTTCTCCCATAATGGTAGCTCATGTGCCAGGATCAGGAGGCGCTTCATAAGATGATCAACTGGAGACGATTGATTAAACAACGACGGCACGATGCAGATTACAATCTGCATCGATCTCCCATACTTTTGAAATTACAATCTTTTGAGACCCGTACCGTAATTGTGGATGTTGATCCTTTCTGTATGTACTGATCATGTTTTAAGTATTTGAGATATTATTAGTTTGGTGCAAAGTATTGCTAAAAAAAAATATCTGCTACGAATATTGCATATTGCTAGAAGCATGTTAGGAACAGTGCATCTTTATCTGTCATGAATGTGGGCAGGTAACTTGTTGTTGCATGTCCCGACGCTTCAAATGTTCGTCCGATCCCAAGAGAAATCTGGGGGTGTCACAACAGCTCAGGGTTTCCCTATCCAAAACAGGAGCATGTCCTCAAGTTGTTCCAGGAATGCGCATGGGAGGACAAGTGTTGGTATGTGGTCAGTGCAACAGGTCCCATGAAGGGAATTGTCAATAGGCTGCTAGCACGTGCTTCAAATGCAAACAAACTAGCCATTTCACTAGGGAATGCCTTAGAGCTACCCAAGGACGAAGGACCAATCCAGCTGGAGGAAGAACGGGGCAAAGGAGGTCAGTGAAGGCGCAAGTGTATCCCCTGATGCCAGGAGAAGTTTATGAGGATGCCTTAGAGACCCAAGAGTCTGGTGTCATTATAGGTATGAAACCTCTTGTCTAAGGTTAAGCATGTGTGAATAATAAATTTGGGTAATAAGATTTAAAGGGTTTGGTTGCATCAAGATGAGTCAAATTATTTGCATATTATGTGTGTACCTTGTTTGACTCAAATGCATCTCAATGATTTATACCTACCACATTCGTTTGAATGTGTAGTTTACAAATGGTGATGATGCCACATAGTGTAGTAGTAGCTCTACACACAGGGAAAGTAGTAGAATGCACGTGAGTGGCTTTGGGTCGCCCTTTGGAGCTAGAAGAGAGAGTGCTGGAAACAAATTTGATAGTGTTTAACCTACTCGAGTTTGAGATTATTCTAAGGATAGATTGATTGTTCCAACACTATGCTAGTATAAATTATTAGAGTTGGGTGGTTAGCTTCTAATTGCTCGAAGGAGAAATGATGGAGTTTGCTGGTAGCAGACTTAGGATGTTATCGAATGTGATTTCAAATCTACAATCTAAGAAAGATCTGGCTAGTGGAGCAGAAGCATACCTGGTGTAGATACATCATAAAATGCGAAGTAAATATTGGGTCCCAATCTGATACTACAGTCTTAATCATTCCATGTAGCCTAACTATCTCCTTAACATACAATGGGGTCAACTTCCCTAAGGTGTCCATGTTGGTAACTGGAAGGAAATGGACACTCTTGGTTAGCCCTCACATGATCACCCACACTGAGTTCTTTCCACTTGGAGTCCTTGGCAGCCCGACCATGAGATCCATCAGCATATCTTCTTATTTCCATTCTGGGATGGGTAGGGGTTGCAAGTTCCCAATGGGTCTTTTGTATTTCTCTTTCACATGTCTACATGTGGAGCAACTCTCAATGAATTGAGCTTGCAAGAGCCCACTAGAAATTCAATGGATGAATTTTTTTAGGATTTAGGAACATCATGAAACTCTGAAAATGTCTCACAAATCAAGCAATAGCGTAAATTTTAGTCTATCAGCTTAGTCAGTTTCTTACCCACTTTGGTGATAGAAACATGATTTTATTTATTTGAGGAACTTAGGAGTATAGGATGGAGAAACAATTTTCACCAATAGTCTAAGATGAATATTTATGGTTTTACGGCGCACTAATACAATTCTAGTTTTTTGGATGATTGTTGTTCAAAAACACGTTTTAATTTATTCGAGACACTTAGGAGTCGAAATTCACGAAACAAATCGCACTACTAGTTTCATAAGATTATTTAGGATTTTATGGTGTAAAATTATTTTCACATTTTCAGAGTGAATAGTAATACCTATATTAGCATTCAGTCCGATCGTTTTTAAATCATAGTGTGGATTCTCCAAATCAGTCTAGAGAAGTTTCATTTGAACACATGACAAGATCTTAGCCACACTTGGCACTAAGAGGAGCCATGAGATGAAAATGTGAAGGAAATGATAGAAAATCAAGCATTGTGATCACGCCACCTAAGCCAATTAAACATTATTCCATCCAATCATTCATTTTTGTGCCAAACCAAATAGAGTTTCAAACCTAGTGAAACTCCAAATATTTGAAATCTAATTGAAACTCCAAAACTTTGGTGAAAACCAAAACCTTAAATGGCTTTCTCAAACCCTAAGTGTTGGCTGGTTTTAGCTTAGTGTTTAACTACTTAATTAAATCACTTTCACATGCTATTGACCATTCAAATTCATGTCATTACATCCTTATTTATTCTTTTATACATTGGTAATTTTATTGGATCAAGAAAAATTAGATTTGGGTTTGTTAGATACTCAAACTCTAAACTAAACCCTATTGAAACTCCAAATGAGGCCCAACCGGTTTAGGCCCATTAAGGCCCACCAGAAATCTCCACCTATGCATGGCGCCTTGAGCAAGTTTTCTCACTACCATGAGTGTACTTTCACTACCCATGGTAGCCCCAAATAGTGGCTGATGGGAGGTCAATCAGCCACCTCACCACCACCCTTCGCATGAAAGCTTCCTTGGCTAAAAAACTATGTGCTGCTGTCCATAGTTTTGGCTGAAAAGACCACCATCAAGCGGTCGTTCTCATATCCACTCTCAACCCCCCAGCTCTGTATAAGTCGTCTAAGGCTTGTTCCTCATGTTTTGGTCACTTCATTTTTCTTTCTTGGAGATAACTCTAGAGGAGATTTCAGACAGTTTTTATGGCTATTCTTACTTGAATTGTTCGAAACCTTTGTAGGGCTTGCTCATCTTTGTCGTCCTACCCAACGTCCCGCGTCTCATTTCGAAACTGAGACTATGTTTGTAGAGGTCGATCTGTAGGTCGAACCTCCACCCTTCAAGACCATCCCGAGCCCTTCTCTCCCTCTCAATCTCGGTCTTTACCTCCTTAGATCTCTCATTCCCCCTCTCGACCTCCTCTCCTATGCGTTTTAGAAATTTTTTTCACCTAGGCCGAACCTCCACCCTTCAACACACTTGCTTCCACATTGCGCTAGGGGTGCCATAGATTCCATGAAACTACCTTCATATAAGTTGTTTTTATTTGAGTCTAATTTCCATTGGTGTATTTGGTGTAATGTTTCATGGAGGTTTGATTAGTAAAAATTCTGTTTAAAAATGCAAAGGACTTATTGGGCAATAGTCTAGATATTGTGTGAAACTTTGATTTTTTTTATGAAGTCTTTGGCAAGATCTTGGTCTGATCTTTTTATGGTTTAGAGCTAACATGTTAGCATACAAGTTGGATTAGTTTGTTGCATGTTAAGAATTTTTCCTAAAAGTTTTGCATGATTTTGGGAAGTTGGAAATTGGAGGTCTAAAAAGAGTCTCTATTTTGATAAAGTTTTTATCTTTTATTATGGAAGCATGATCCTATGGTCTTGATATTTACATATGTTGATCGTAGGACTTTGATCTATATGTCAGGAAGTTATTTTTGGTGATTAATGGTTTTGATCTTGATGAAATAAATTGTTATGCATGGAAAGGTTCGGATGTGGCAAGATATTACATGAGATATTGTATATTTATATTTAAGACAAAATTTACATGAGAAATGTAAATTTTGATGAATTTTGGAGATGAGATGCAAAATCCTTAAATTATGGATAAAATTGTCATTTTTCTATAAGTAAAGGGATAAAATGGTAATTTTACTCTGAGTCCATAATTTTATGTTTCTAAATTTGTTAATGAGGAGTTTCTAACTATTAAAAAAATCTCCTTTCAGTTTACATTAGTTCGCACTAGTTTATGTCATGCTACAATCACTTTAAGTTGGCCTCTAACTTACTTTCAGGATACTTGTCTATGCATGGTGCTAAGAAACTATCATTCATGTTGGTTAGGTTTTATATATATACATATTAAGTTATGGTATGCCATGTTTTCTTTTCAAGTACATAATTACTTGCTACACATTATGTCATGTCATGCCATGTTTAACTGTTACACACCATGATATGTCATGTTATTAGTCATATTTACATGTCACCTCATTTCATGCCATGTCGTCTGTTATTTCATTTCATGCCACGTCATGTCACAAGTATGGAGTTCGTCACAAAAAAAAATATTTTCAAGTCAGTTGCGTCTTTTGTGTTTAACACGAACCAAAGTGCTAGGATGAGAAAATATCCTAGTGTAACTCCATTGTTCAAGTTGGAGTGTTTAAACTAGTGTGAAATTTTCTAGGTTGACAAAGTACCATCAATAGCTTCAAATGAGGCCTAAGTAACTGGTCGCAGGAGCAAAGTTAGACACCAATGCCAATGGTGCCAACCACAGTTCACGTTCATGTTATACGTACTCAAGCAAGTGCAAATACTTGTTATGAGATACGTACATTACGTACTCATAGTAGTTGCATATACCTGTGGTGTGATGCATATGTTCACATACTCACAACTGGTACAGTTACATGTGATGTGATGCAGTATCGACAGGAGCACACTGCTCAAGGGGGTTTGTGTAGCATCCACATGTCATGTTAATTAGTTATTTTTTAATGGAACAAGATTCCAAGTTCATGTTCAGTTTACGTTCAGTTTCAGTTCACATCATGTTTATTTCACGTTCAGATCATTTTCAAATCAGTTCAGTTCATGTCAGCACATGTCATGCTATTTGCCAAGTCATGTCATGTTCACATCAACATTCATGTATTTTTACTATCATGCATGCATTTGTAAACTGTTAATTTAAGTTGGTTGTTAACTTGCTAAGATTTTTCCAACTACCATTTCTCTAAATGGTAAACTATGTGTCAGGATTAGGAGTAGGGGTGCTACCCGCATGGTGCGGGGCGGGGGCACCCCCTCCCCGCCCCCCGCCCCCCGCCCCCCGCCCCGCACCATGCGGGTGATGGGGGTTTTCCCCCCGCCCCCCGCCCCGGTGCCGGGGGGCGGGGGAAAAACCCCCATCCGCCCCGCCTCCCTCCTTAATGTTAAAAAAAAAATTTTTTTGGTCTAAAAATATTTTTTTAGACCAAAATTATAATATAATTTAAATAATAAATTAAAATTTATAAATATAAAAAAATTTAAACTCATTAGAGTTAGATTTTGGATTGATTTGGCCTCCTAAGCCAATGACTTGAATATAATTTTAAGTCTTTTATAAATTGTATTTATCTATATACAATATATTTATTTAATATATATAAATAATTTTTTTTTTTAATGTGGGGCGGGGGCGGGGGGCGGGGCGGGGCCCCGCTGGGGTCATCCCGCCCCCCGCCCCCGCTATGCCCTCTCTATGCGGGGCGGGGGACCCCGCCCCCGCATGGGCGGAGCGGGTTAGCCCGCCCGCCCATGCGGGGGCGGGGCGGAAGCCGGGCGGGGCCCCGCTGCCCACCCTAATTAGGAGGACCCGTAGAGGATTGTCTAGACGAGGTCAACTAGACCACAATGCAACCACGAGGAGCTCATCACGTCGATGCTCCAATTTTTGGATAGGATTACGCCTATTCTGACCGAGTTGCACGAGCTACTCCTTAGGCTAGCCTAGTCGTTATTATGCTAGTTTTGTTTTGTACATGAGGAGCTCCATCTTCCAGTACTAATTACGTTACAGACGTTTTGGATAAGTACTATAACTTTTGGACATAAGTTGTTATATGTTTATGAAGTATGCTTATGTTAATTTGGGATATGTTATATCTGGTGTATAGTATTGCTCAAGACAAAAAATTACCAGCTGCGAATATTGCATATTGCTATATGAATGCTAAGTGCATTGCATCTTTATCTGTCATGAACGGGAGAATGAACCTTGTATTGCATATCTCGACGCTTCAAAGTCCGCCAAATCCCGAGTGGAATCTAGGGAGCGTCACAGAGCTACTCTTGCTTCAATCATTCCCACCAAAAACCTTTTTTTGAGTCTTAATACGTCATTGTGCTCTCAGGATGTACCGAGTAAGCTATTGCATGGCTTCAACGAGTATATTTTCCTTTATCTCTGAGTTTGTTGGGATTACTCTTCAGTACTTATACAGTAGAATGCCATTCGTATCGAGACTGAACTGCATGGGCCCCTTGTGATGCCCCAACCTCTGCTTGCGATTTGGTGGTGATTGAAGCGTCAGGACATGCAACACTAGATTATAGGGGTGCGCAAAACCTTCGTTAGCTCCAACTCTAGTAGACGTCTGCTCCAACTTCGACTCTGACTCGGGAGTTTAGAGTTCAAAGTCGGAGTCGAAGTCGAAGTTGGAGCCGATATAGGCTCCGACTTCCATACTTCGACTAATAACTCTAAAAATTATAACATATTTAATAATCTAACAATATCTATTCTGGATTATTTTTTCATTGGGCATTTAAACCCATCAATCTTTCTCTGTACACTTCTAATGTCTTCTTTCCTTGGGTAGTTAAAAACTTAAACCCATCTTCTTTGTACACTCCTTTTCACTGCACTTCTGAAAAGACTTTGTCGTGTTTTGCATTTGTCTTGTTGTTGCTTTTTCTTTTTTTATAAGCAAGTTGTGGAAATTGAGGTTTTTGAGAAAGGCTTTTGAAAAGTTGCGGGAAGAGGATATGAGGATGAGAGAGGAGGCTAGGGCTGAGAAGAGGGACACTCTTATTACAACTTTGCTAAACAAGCTCAGGCGAGAGGATTGTATGTAGTCTTACTTTCATTCGTCTGCCTTTGTACCATGAGAAAGGATCGAACAAGCAACAACTCTAAGCTAGACTGCAGAGAGGTTTGCCTTGGAATTGTTCTCATGATGTTGGAGATGTTCTGGTTCTTACATGGCTTATCCTGTTTTATCATCTCCTTATGTTTTGCCCGCCCATGAGTCGCCGCCACGAGTTGACCACTGCACATCACCGCAAGTTGTCCACTCTAAGGAAGCCCAACTTTGACTAGCATTTCGACCTCTGACTCCAACTCTGAAGCTTCGATTGGAGTCAGATTCTGCTTCTAATTAGAATCAAAGGTTGGAGTTAGGCTTTCCTACTCCGTCGGAGTTGGAGCCTGGCCATAGCGAGGAACGAGCCTAAGGCGAGCAACGATCAAGGGCAATGCCCATGTGGATGTACGAGCTTTCTGAGTCAACACGAAAATGCTCAGAGACAACATTGCCTTATGCAGAAACCCACACTCCATCTAAAAGGTCACATCTGGAGTGGGTCTGTAGGGAAAAAGCTACGGCTCTATAGGCTAAACTTTCTGAACCCAGAGCTTTGGTTTAGCTCCTTGTGGAAGGCCTATACTTTGGGAAGGACTGTGGATTGGAAACAAGGAAAGCCGCATAAACGTGCATGCCTTATCCCATTAGTCAATTTCTGTCATCCTGTAGAGGGGCGATAGAGGCTAAATGGCTCCTATTCGGGCATATCAAAAGTCCGAAGGACGTCAGAAGGACACTTGATGATACCGCCCTATAAATGGCTTAAGGTAAAAGGAAAATCTCACTTTTGAGATGCTAAGTGTTCGAGTCTCTTTGGAGTCAGAGTCTTAAAAGGAAACGAGTAGCTTCAGAGCGGTGCCAATATCACCGTAGCATTTCTATTACTTTGAGGTATGTTAGCTTCTAAGGCAATACTGAGAAATGTGTGGTAAATGTTGTGGGTATGTCATAGGATTTTCATTACATATTCTGTAACATTTTCCTATTCTGATCATGTTAAATGTTGTGGGTATGTCATGGGATTTGCATTGCTGGCCGAGGATAGAAGACATCGTGGTCAAGTATGAGGCATGAAGCCAGGCATTGCTCGTTATGAAGTCATACGCGCGATCATTACCCCAAATGTGGTGAGGAAAGCCAGGGTGTACATATGGCCATGTGATAGGGGAGACCATAGCATACTCGTTAATAAATGGAAATGGTTGGTAAAATGGATTTCATTCTGTTGAATGGACTTAGGGTCCGATGTTGATGGTTTTTGTGTTGTTGAGCTTTGGACTTGGGGTCCAGAAAATGAATGGTTATGTGATGTTTTGGGTATTGGGTGCTTGAAAATTATTATAGTAAATTATGTTTACTTTATTGGCTTGGAGGCTAGTTCCTCAGTATGTATGTTCTTTCTTCTATTTCATTTGAAATTCATTATTTCATATCATCGCCATATATTGTATTTATAGTTGTTGTCTTGGATTTTACTTTATTGAAATTTCCTTGAAATCTCATTATAGTAGTCCCACTACGATTTCTCTCATTGAAAGCATAGGTTTTGATGCAATTGTAGGAAATGAGGCTAGATACGAGGAGCCGGTGCAACCTGAGGAGTAGTTTTGGGGGGTCCGTCCTCGTTAAGATGTTGAGATTATGTAATATCTTGTAGTTATTTGATTTGGGCGATGAACAATTTATGGTTTGTAATATTCTAACTATGATGATGTGACTTACGGATAATATTTGGCGAGTTAAGTATATATTTTTTGTATTGGTAGAAACTTTTCCATCGACTAGTATTTTTATTTTCCGCTGCAACTAACTATACACTTATAATGGGTATAAAAACACACAATGATCCACATAATGTAAGCGGTGTTTGCTCGTGTGGCTTGCATCTCGGCATGTAGGCGTTTTGCCAAATCCCAATCGGGGGCTGGGAGCGCCATATCGTGGGTGGAAAATGGCAAGAAGTACAAAATATGGGAAGTATAAGAGACAACTAAAGAAGTGATGATAAAAAGTGAAAGTTGACGGGATGTGCATAAGACGGGAAGTAAAGTGATAATAAAGGGTAGATAAGTAAATAATTAGGCAATAATAAGATAATTAAAAATTAAAATATTCAAATGTCGAGCATGCTTAAAAATTAAAAATTAAAATAACTAAAAGTAAATAATTAGGGAATAATAATAAAGTGCATGCTTAAGCTTTTGTATATTATAATAGATTTCCTTGAAATATATGAAAAATAGAAACATTACACTAAGATTGGGCAACAGGGGGCGTTCGTGTATCCTGCTCGGCCTACATGGTAGCTAGTGGACAATTTGCCTGATTTATCAGGCGAGTAGAAGACTTAAAAAAGAAAGTGGGGCATGTAGGATATCCACTCGTCTGGATATCTGCCCACCTATATATATAATATATATATATATATATATATATATATATATAAACCCTAATTCTAAGATCAAATCATTAAACCCTATTGCCTTCTCTTCATTCTTCTTCTTCTTCTTCTTCTTCTTCTTCCAATCTCTCCTCTACTCTTCTTCTTCAAGCCACTCCTCACTTCTTATTCTTCTTCAATGTCATGGGTCTCGAGAAGTAAAATGGATCATTCTCTTGGTATGCAAATTAGACACGCATGGCATAATTTTCTAGTTATGAACTAGAGACGCATGATGTCATTCTGTTAGGGACCTCGGTCAAATCCCTAAACACTATGATCTCCATGCCTAGGATCTCCTTGAGATGACCGAAAGCCCGTTCCTCTCTTGCTTGATTCTCGAACAAGGGTCACAAAAATGACAACTTGGGTGTGGTGAGGTTAGGTGTTTAGGCTTACTTTGGTGTATGGAATGGTGGAAAAGGTTGATGAAGTGTATGGGCTACAATGGTGGGAAGTGGTGCACAGCAAAGGGTGAAACTAGGGTTGGCGCCACTTTGGGGTTTAGGTTTAGGGTTTGGAAGATGATGTTGGGCGGCTAGGGTTTAGGATTAGGGTTTTAGAATTTAGGGTTTGGAGATGGGCGGCTAGGGTTGGACGGCCATAAGGGGTTTGACTTGGTTGCTTGATTGAGAGATTTTAGGAATGACTCCTAAAATCTTGGAACTCAATTTGGATTGGATATGGCCGGTTATGGGGATTTGATTGGGTCAACTAGGATTCCTAAATTATATGAACACCAATATGGAAAGGAGAGTGGGCGGCTAGGTCAAATCCCAATATGGCAAGTGATTGCCGAAAATGAGTTTGACTTGGTAAGGCTAATGTGTTTCGGCTAGGGCAAAAGATGATGAAGCAACAATTTATGGAAAGTGATAAACACTAGGGTTGGTCGAAATTATGGATGGAATGGATTGAAAGAGCAAATGAGTGAAGAACCACAAGATCACAATGAAGAACACTAAAGAACAAAAGCATAAAACACTTAAGTACTTGAATGAACAAAGATAAGAATTCAACAATGATTCACGAATTGCATAAGTGTTGAATAAACCTCATATATTGATAATAAAATGAAATCAAATGAAACACAACTTGGATTCACGAGTTGCACCAAGTTGCAAAAACAAGATAATTGGATTACACCTATTCAAAGAATTGCAAGGTGTAATCCTCTCTTTGGGATTCATGAATTTCACCCAAAAAGCCCAAATGCAATGGCACCGGTTTGTGATCTCTCAAACAATAATCCTCCCTCTAGGGTTTTGCCAAAAGATTCTAAAGCAAGTGAATGATATTCTATTTATAAGTAATACACTTGAAAACCCCCAATAGGTCCATTAAAAATAAATAAATAATTCAAATTAAATAAATAAAATAAATAAACATGATAGTGGCATTGACCAAACTTGGCCGTGTCATGCATGGGCCCATGGTGGGCTAGGTTGGTGCATGGTCGTCTTTGGGTTGGTCCATGGCTAAGTGGTTTGGCATGGCTTGCTAATGGTGAGCCATGTTGGTGCGCTGCATGGCCCAGGCTGGTGGCCTAGGCGTTGACTCTGCATGGCCCAAGCTAGTGGCTTGGGCGTTGAGGCTGCAAGGCATGGGCTGGAGCCATGCGCTGGATGGCATACCTGGTGGGCATGCCACTAGCCGAGCCTGCAAGGCACGGGCTGGAGCCGTGCGCTGGATGGCATCCTGCGAGGTATGCCACTAACCTTGCTGATGTGCGGCAGGTGGGCTGGTAGTGTGGAACTGTGCGTGGGCGTGCGCACGCACTGAGGCTGTGTGGCGCATGGTCTTGCGGCACCTAGGTGTGCGCAAGCCCACACGACGCCTAAGAAGGCGCATGAGCGTGCGGCCCATGAGCACACACATGCCTGCGCGCATGGGCGTGAGGAGCATGGCTGCGCGCATGGGCAGGTGCCCACTAATCTCGCTAGCCCGCATGCTGGGCGCCCCGTGTGTGTCACCGTGCGAGCCAAGGCATGCATGCATGCTGGGCACCCCGTGCGTGTCACCCCACGTGCCAAGGCATGCTTGTGAGCTAGCCAAGGTGGATGTTCCCACCATGACTAGAACATGTGCGGCATCTCTAGAGGCAACTCGACGTGGGGTCTAACACATTCTCTGGTTGCGGCGTCTTTTTTTGGTCACGAACCAGTGAATGACGTCATGAATCTCTAGTTCATAATATCGCGGATCTATGGTTGCGAACTAGAGACCCATGGCGTTGCCATTTTTTATTTTATTTTCATTTGATTTTGGTTGGTTGTTTGGATCTGGAAGGTGCAACGGAGGTAATGGCTGTGGAAATGTTTTTCCTAGTGATTTTTTTCCATTTAGGAATGGAGGAGCAATAGTTCCCTTCCTCCATTCGTTTGCCCGTATGACGGAGATGGGCAACCTTTCTGTAAGGCACGCGGGGGCTAGGATGATATTATGTGATCCTGCCCAAGTGGGGCCATGGGCGGAGAGTAATGTTTTTATTTTAATTCTATTCTGGCCAAAATGACCTGAATTTTCTGTGCCTAAACAGTAACTAGCACGGTTTAATTGGATGATCCGTTTTGAATTAAATTCCAGTCATTCCGAGATGTTTCGGTCCATTCTGGTCGAACTCCGATTTTTCAGTCAGAATTAGTGTTTCGTTCCAGAATTGATGTGTATGGCAGTTTGGTAAATATTTTGGAAAAGGACGGACAAACTTATAATTTTGACATCTCCTTTTCTCCTACCCTACGACGAATGGCAACACTAATCCTTAATTTCTCTACTCGACAATGCCTTCTAGTTCTAGCATCTCTCTCTCTCTTTGTCTCCAACTTTTGGTTTTTGAAAATATGAATCACATGGACGACATGGTCTGTGATAACCCTGTTTAAGCTAGGTACTTACTCTTATTAATTTCATTTTCTGTTTTTAATCCAAATGGACATAAGCCTAATAATTTGAGGAGGTTAAGGTGTTTGTTTGACTTAGGTCATGTTTTGTTGATGCAATAGGTGCCCAAGCCCAAGGAAGAAGCCCAACACTTAGTTATGTTGCCTTTAAGGGTTTAAGGTTTGAAAAAGACCTAGTTAGGGTCTCGAGTGTGGTGCCCCCGACCCCCATGTACGGGAACACGGGAATCGAGACACCCAGATGATGACAACACGGTCACGCATCCCAACGATAGTGCCAAGTGTGTGTACATGCAACAAGTACAAAAACAACGCAGCGGATAATTTAAGTAAGTCAACTAAGTACCAGAATTTTTAATACAAATTAACATAAGTAAAAATGATTAAAAAGAGTTATACAGTCATCCCAAAATAAAATATAATATAAGTCCAAATACAATACGAGTGATCCCATATCACTCCTCCGACGGAGCTGAATCCTCAGGCTCGCCGAAATCTGTGTTACCATAAACGGTACCGCATGTAAGTATAATCCAAATAACCCTCGAGAATAAAAATGCATTAATGCAACCAATAATTATGCATGCATATGATGAAATATGCATTATGTCCAAAACATCATTTTTCCTAAAAATGAATATTTTCCAATGCACGCCAAAATCCCATTTGGCCCAAAATAATAATCCGTCATTTTCCCAGAAAATGACCCACACAAAATCCTTTTATCCAACACACGCTATTTTTTCAGAAAATAGCCCAATAATCCATTCATTCAAGAACTCGCCATTTTTCCAGAAAATGGCCCATTAACCAATTTTACCGTATGCACCATGATCTCCCCTAGGGACCATCCGCACACCCTGGCTCCCTTCGCCACACCATGGGTAACGATCGTACGTGTGACTTCGTAACGAGCGATGCCCAGTTCCGCGCCCAGCGTGTACGTGGGCAAGCATCCTCTAGCCCTCGCCAACAAAGGGGCCACAGAGTCGGCACGATAGCGTTACCATACTGTTGTCGCCCAGCGACAACCTAGGGGACGTCACTCAATATATTCCGCTCCCGAGTGACCAGAGGAGCTCCACCGAGATAATGCCCCATCAAGGTTTGGGGTTGTGATACACACGCACCCAAAAACCCTTTCTCATATGAAAACCCAGTTTTCAATAAACACATGAACATGAATGCAATTACATGAAAGCTCAGTTTCATTTACAAACATGATCATGCGTGCAAATATGCAATGTACATGAAACCTCTCAATATCCAACATCCAACAATTCACAACACAGTCCAAAACACACAAACAACTACATCTCCAATCCATTCGACTCCCTTACTCCTCGGACTCAGTCCGACATAACCAACCAGTTCACAGTAAAATGAGTTAGTGCAAAAATAAATTTAAATCACGAAAGTTCTTTGGAAAAATACTTACAGTGCTATTTTATAATTTTCGGAGGATCACAGAGGTGCAAGAAGTGGCGGCACAACAACGTAACAGTGCAAAATGCACTGGGCCGTGGGTCTCAAAATGTTAGTTTTTGAACGGGAACAAACGAAGACTTGAGATTACAAGGGAAGAGCTTAAGGATGTCGATGAAACTATGGTGGTGGTGGTTGGCCGTGGGTGGCAGCGTAGAGGGTGGTTAAGACCAAAAAGCCCAAAACGGAAATAGAGTTGGATGTTCTTCACCGGTGAAAGATCGGAGGTGAAAATGGGTGCATTAGGTTGCTAAGAGGTCGATAATGATGTGGTGAAGAAATGGTGGGCAGAGGTGGAGTGACGGCTGTGCAACGACGCAAGGAATGTTGCGGCTTGAGGTCGCGCGCGGGAGGAGCTGGGAATGGAGGGAGGTGGTCACCGGCCGGTGGGGAAGCGAATGGCAGGCGCGGTGTCGGACACGGGTGGCGCTGGGTGGAGAAGAAGAAAATGCACGAGGGAGAGGGGAGAGACGTCGTGCGCGTGCGTGGAGAGAGGATAAAGAAAATGAGGAGAAAAAAGAAAAGAAGAAGAAAAGAAAAAGAGGAAAAAGAAAAAGAAAGGGAAATAAATGAGGTCAAATTCTCACATCTTGGGTCACAAAAATGATCCAACGAAAAAAATTTCAAAATTACAAGTTAAATAAAATAATTCAAACATAATGATTAAATGAAAATAAAATAATTAAATCCAACAATAAATTAATATTAAGAAAGCACATCAAAATAATTTTCACAAAATTAAAATCATAAAAATAAACCAACTAAAAATCCAACAACGTTAAAATAAGAGAATAAATTTATAAATTAATAAAAATAATCATTCAATAAAAATACACTAAAATACGGGGTATTACATCGAGTGAGGAGAGAGGTGCCCTTTTTGCATACCCTTGAATTTTTCAAGCCATAATTATTAGGCTCCTAGAGAAAGGGAGTGTCAGCTTTTCTAAGAAGCATCCACCAATTGTCCCTCATGCATAGAATCCCTACAGCTTCTAGAAAAAGCCAAGTGAAGGAGGAATAACATTAGGGTTTCGGCTCACCAAGGGCAGACGCCAACCCCACCTCCCACATGCCACTTGGCAATTATGCAATCTCACTTTATGGATTCATTTATCTAGAATCAAAAGTGGAAAAAGGAAAAAGAGAAGTGGATTTCAGAAAATGCAAGAGCCACACACCCACTCCATGACAATTGGTTGTCAACAATGCATTGCTTAACTTGAGGTTCATTGCATCTAGACACAAAGAGGGATGAAAGATGGCTTGGGAATTTGGTAAGGGAGGCGCCACTCGTCCTCCATGCAAGGGGGACCTTTAGGTTCCCAAGGGAAAGCAATAATGAGGAAGAAGATGAAGGGGCATTCGGCTAGGGCTAGAAAAAGAACCGACTTGGCGCCCATGCAAGGTGTTTATGAATAGGGGTGTAAATTTAAACCGGAAAATCGGTCCAGACCGGACAGAACCGGGCCAGTTGGTCCGGTTTTGAACCGGTCCGGTCCGATCCGGAATCGGTTCCTATTTTATGAAAACCGGCCGGTTTTGGTCCAGTTCCGGTTCCGTAGTTTTCGGAACATAAATAATAACACAAAAAATTTTATATTATAATTTATAAATAATAACATAAAATGTTAATCTTAAATATGAACATTTGTAATTTATTTGATCATATGTTATTAATATAATTATATATAAGATAATGTTGTTATAATTTATAAAATAAAAGTTTAATCTTAAAGATGAAAATTTAATTGATCATATGCTTTAAGCATAATATATATATATTAAATTTTTAATAACATTTTATAATAAGAATTAACACTTTATTATATGTTTTTTACATTTAAAAAAACTGGAAAACTGGACCGGACTGGAAACCGGTAAAACCGAGGTACCGGTTTAGAAGGGTAATCGGGGCGTAATCGATTTTAAAAAATACAAAACCGGTACATACCAGTTCGGTCCTAAATTTTGTCCAAAACCGGACCAGACTGGACCGGTTACACCCCTATTTATGAAGATTTTTTATTTTTCCAAAAAATAGGAGCGAGAATAAGTTGGGAACAAAGAGCATTTACACGAGGGGCATTGATGACCGGTGCCCCTTACCCGTGCTAGAGGAAACCAATAATCATTTTGCTTTACTTCAGATTTTCTTTCTCTCCCATCTCCTCTCTATCTTTGTTACTCTAGAGAAGAAACCAAACACAATTTTTCTTTCCATCCAAACACCTATTTCGTACAAGTAAGGATTGGAGATTCAAGAATAGTTTGTGGGAAAGAATTTGCATAGTAAGAACTCTCAAGTATCTATCTCATTTCCTCCTCATGAACATGCACACTCTTGCACGGGTTTGGGCTGAAGAAGTTTTGCCTAAGGGAGTGGAAGAAACCCTATACATTGAAAATGCAGTGAATGCGGTTTGCGAATTGTCATATCATATGGACTACGTACTCGCACCCAGTCAAGAGAGCTAGTAATATGATATGACAACTAGCAGGGAGCTCACAGTTCCTAGGGGTAGCCATGAGGTGTCCACCCACCTTGTTATATGACCTAATGATTACAAGTGATTAATATGAAACAAATTGTGATATTTTGTTACATGATCATGTTACTTTGTTACTCTGTTACATGATTACAAGGTCAAAGATTTTGAAAAAGAATATGTACAAGAAAGAAGTGAGCTTTTCAGTCAAGTTCACATCCATACTCATGCATTCATATTCATGGTTCATCTTATACATGCTTAAGTTATCTTCTTGTATGTTATTGGTTTAACTTGCTGAGATTTCTTGAAATCTCACTGTGTTAGTTTCCACTACCATTCCTCCTATGATGGTAGAAGTTGTGACAGGAATAGACGATAGCGATGGAGAAATGCAAACGTGAGGATTCCTAAAGTCTAAGGAGGAATTTAGCAAGGAAGGCACTTGGAAGGGCAATAGTAGTATGGCATCTAGCTCACGACATGTTAGGGAAGATAGTCTTAAAGACGCAGTAATCAACTTGACAAGGCTACTTGAGCATATCAAGAAAGCTCAAGAAATTTTGAATTAGAAGGAACGTTGTACTTGGAAATTTGAGTAACTTATATGACACTTACATTAGATCTATGCCCTTTTTGATGATGAACTTGGTATCAAGGGTTGCGGTTTAAATCTTTTATTATGTATTGGAGATATTTTGAACAAGTATTTTTGGATTAATAGTTACTGTAAATGGAAAGAATCTAGAGGTTTTTGAAGACTATCAAACATTCAGGGTCTCCCAACTTCAGCTCAAATAATTTTATGTATTCCTGTATATATACTGCCAATTGTCTTTTTCACTCTATTTTTTTCATGTATTCCTGTATATACTTGCATCATAGATAACAAGTCTTAAGTAAGAAGTTTAATTAATAACTCATTATATGGATTCACAATCTTGCACTTAATCTTGAAGCCAGATCAATTGACTCAACACCAATTCCTCATTCATACATCACCTTTGAAACAAACCCATATTATTAACTTTTAGGCTGATCCCCAGCTAAATTTACTGCTATGTTTTTACTGGAAAGGTGATGGCTTTATGAGTGTGCGACTCTGTCCATGAATTTATACTAATATAAAGGTGGGGTTGGGAAGCAATCTATGGATCAAGCCTCTGTCACTATACCTTGTGACCAAGTACAAAGCCCACATCCTATATATGTTTTTATGACTTGGATCGATAAATATTATTTAAGAATTTAACTTGTTAATTTATATTTTAAGTATTTTGGAATATACTTTTTCTATATATAATTTATTTATATAATAACTATTTCGAAATGGAATACCGAAACGTACTAGTACTAAAAATATTCTATTCCAATACTTCAACCGAAACTGTGATCGTAATGAAATTCAAAACTTTGACAGAGAAGGTTGCTACCGCCTGTTACATTACATTATCCATATCAATATATTTAACTAAGATTTTGTTACGAAGATTGTGTTATATTCATCACTATTAACAAGACATCTCAATCGAAGATGTAAATGATCAAAACTAATAATTTTTTTTTGATAAATTTGAATAAATTATCAAATTGAATTGAATAATTCAGTTTTAGATAGAAATATACACGTCATGTGAATCTTATAACATTTAATACTATTCGGTATAAGGTTGTAGGACAGAACAGGTCCATATCAACATTTAATATTGTTTTAATCTCTCTTTACATAAAAAAAATAAAAAAGGATATCAATTTCTATTCTTAATTTGGAAGACAATTGATATTCAGGGTTATAGAAATATATTTCTCATTTCTAAAACAAAATGGAAATAGGTTTTAGTGGGTCTCCCGAGTAGGAGTAACGTTGCGTTCAGATAGTAAGGGATTTTTAAGTATTAGATAAATAATACTAAAAAGAATAATAAAAATTAATAATAAAATATTATATAGTAATAAAAATTATATAATAAATAATAATAAGATATTTTAAAAATACTACCGGCCTAACTAATGGAGAGCCGAAGATTGCTCTCCAGTTACATTTGAGGTTCTTTACAAAGGAAAATTAAAACGAATTATTATTTGGCACTCCAAGACACGAAAGAACCCCTTTGGTGTCAGTGTTCTCATCTGACCATGCGATCGTGATGAGCTAAGCAGACTGCTACAAGCTTCTCGCAGACAACGACACAGCTCTGTCTGCTCTCCTTCTGATCTCTCCGTCCCTCTTTCATGGCGATCGCAGCTGCTACTTCACTCCCCCTCGGTAATCGCGGATGCCCCTTTTTATATTATTTTGCATGTCTTTTTGTTATGCTTGAGAATGATACTGACAGTAGCAGAACTTCCACCTTATCGAATACCCCTTCGGATTTGCATGTTTTAGTAGAAATCCATTTTCACTTTCTGCAAAATTTCAACTGCAATGCCAATATAGAGCTTACTTTGAATGCTAATGAGCACTCCAATACTGTTATTTAGGTCTCGTTTATTTTTATATCTCATCTCGTCTAATTATTACAATTTTTTTAAATTTTCATACAAAATAAAATAAAAAATTCAACTTTTTCAAATTCCAAAATAAAAATAATATTAAAAAAATATATTCTAATAATATTTTATTTAACTTTTAATTTTAATCTCAACTCATCTCATCTACTAAAACAAATGAGACCTTAATTGTTGATGAAAGGCCGCTTTGCAATAGTTGATTACAAGGGATATTTACTGTTGTTATTCATCTGTTTGATGCTGAGGAAACATTGGAAAAGAATCTGAACTTATGTTTTTTAATTTCATTCCCCCCTTTTAACTTGCCTTATTCATGCTTTCGTTTTTAACAGATTTCACATAATAATCCCTTTCTTTGTTTGACTATTGTGTCTTCAGTTCCTTATTGTGGTGCATGTCATGCAGAGGGGGTCTGTTGCTCAACATCATATGGGATAACAAACAGCTGCCTCATACCTTCTTTTGATCGTTGTAGAGTTCCCGGTCCTGCTGGCATAAGGTGTATTTTAGTTGATAATCGAGTAATTCATAAATCTCTCTTGGTGGTTGCATCTTGTAAAATATGTATGACACCGTTCGAGCATTCCTTGCAGTTAGAATCTAGAGCCAAGAGGATTATTTATTTGTTTATTTTTTTCCGAAGGCATAAAGCTTTTGAATCTTTTTATGCACATTCAATTCTGAGAAAAGGAAAAACGATCCCATGGTTTCTTCTCTTTTACTTGGCCTGTTCATCTCAATTGCTGTTTATAGAATTTTTTGTACTGCCTTTCCAAATATTTCAAATTAAATTTATCCTTCTTCTGGCTAGAGAAAATTTTTATTTTCCTCTGTCAATTTTCAGATGCAAGATTCCATTTTTTGGATCAACTCAATTCCATTGGCTGTCTTCGGGACATGATCTATGTCTTTCAAAAGTTTCAGTTGCTGCTGACTACCCAGATTCTGTTCCTGATTCTTCTAGTTACACCAGTAACAGAGCTTACCATCCCCTTGAAGATCTAAAAGTTTCCAGAAGAATCCGCCACACTAAACTTAGTTCAGCAGAAATTGCAAGAACCACAGTTGAGGTATGTGCCTGTTAATGCTCCTATGCACTAATTCTAATCATTTTATGTTTTAGGACTAGAAAAGAATGTTAACCTGCATGCTAATGATGTGCCCTAATAATTCTCTCTGTGGAAAAAATTAAGGCAGTATCGGTATTGCTATTCATGATCTGAATTTTCCTTTTGTCTTAGGCTAATAACTTTGCTTTGCTGGTCTTTCCTGGGATGGTACATTGTGAACCGCATGAACAAATTTCATGGGCTGAATTTCAGTATGTTATCGATGACTACGGAGGTTTGCTTTCTTATTTATTTTTTGAGTCAGATTTTGAGTGGATACATTCATATTTTTATACCAGCTTGATTATGATTCAACCTGATTTATTCCCTTTATTTATTTAGATATATATTTTGAAATTTTTGATGATGCAAACATCTTAGAAGATCGTGGAGCAAGTAACCCTGTGGTGAGCATTGTCTTGATTCTATATAAATTATCTTCTTTTTCAAATGTAAACTCTGCAGCTTGGAAGATTCATAATTGGACAACACACTTGGGGAAAATTTAGGAGGAAAATCTTTAAATTAAAATCATACATGTTAATTAAATTTAAAAACATAGGTCAGTTTATGTGATATTTTTGGTAAAAATTTAATAGGTGCCACCTAGTTCTTTCCAAGGGCTTGTGCACCCCCGGGATTGGTTGGGACTTTGTTCTCGGACACCCGTTGCCAATAAAAAAATGTTTTTTCATTGTCAAGTTTTCTGTCTGTTTGTGTTTCTATCTCTGCCTCTCACTGTTTCTTTCTTTCTCTCAATGATTATGTGCTTTGACATTTAGTTTTTCCTTTCACTATCTTTTTTTTGTTCATTTAAGATGTTTGTGTGATATATTTTTGCAAGTAAGTGCACACAAGGTGTTTGTTTTAAGAGGACTGCTATAGACTAATGTATTAAATATAGTTATCCTGCAACCCTTATCTGGCCTATTCTATGAATTAGAATTCAGAAATTGTACGTTTGCTTTATTTTTTGTTTAAGCTTTATGTCACAGCAAATGTTTTAATGACTGATTTCATTTGTATGTCATAAAGACATGAATCTATGCTATCATATTAAAAGATGCATGATTGAAATACTTGGCAAATAAGTATTAAACAATGGAACTTATCATGGAAACTACCTGTCAGCCATGCAACTTAATAAAGCTCTGGAAAGTTATCAAAGAGACGTTTAATGGGTAGTTATAATATATAATATTGCATTAATAGTGCTACATACTATTGTATTAGATATAGTTATCATGCAACCCTTAAATCAGAATTCAGAACTCGTACTTTTGTTTTATTTTTTGTTTAAAGTTTTATGTCAGAGCAGACGTTTCAATGATTGATTTTATTTGTATGTCAAAAAGATGTGAATCTATGATATCATATCAAAAGATGCATGACTTGTAATACTTGGAAAATATAAGGATGCTTGAGGAATGAGATGAGATGAGATGAGATGAGAAATCTGTGAATAATAGTGAAATGGTTTGTGAATAGTGAAATGGTTTGAGTTATGATGTTTTATTGGGTTTTGGGAAATGAGAGAGAAAAAGTTGAATAAAAATATTATAAAAATTAAAATATTGCTAGAATAAAATTTTTTAATATTATTTTTGTTTTGGGATTTGGAAAAGTTAAATTGTATTTTGTGTTTTGTTTGAAAGTTTGGGAAAGTTGTAATGATTAGGTAATGATTTAGATACTTTTTAACTGCCCCTCCCCCATCGTTCCCCTCTTCTTCTTAACGCCCCATCCGAAAGCTTGTTTAGGTTCAAATCCCCTTGGGTGCAAACAATTTCTAGGGGCCACACCCCCTGGTGAAAAGCCAGCGATTTAACCAGTTCTGTATAGGGAAACTTTCGAAGGTGTGGTGCACTGGACCGGGGTTTACCCTGCAGGGGTGGGTCCGAAGAGTCCTATCTTGGAGAGGTAATGATTTCGATGAAAAAGTTGAAAAGTTGAAATTGAAAAGTGTTTTTGTTTGAGTGATGTTTGGGAAGGAAATGAGATGAGATGAGATGGGATGGGATGGGATGGGATGGGATGAAACCTATTCCCAAACAACCCCTTTATTAAACAATTGAACTTATCATGGAAACTAGATGTCAGCCATGCAACTTAATAAAGCTCTGGAAAGTTATCAAAGAGATGTCTAGTGGTTAGTTAGAACATATAATATTGCATTAAAAGTGTTTAGGTGGTGGCAAGAACATGTTGGGAAGCTGTGTAAATCATATAAATGCAATAAAATTATTTCTTCTAGGACCAAAGGAGAGATCATGGCAACAAAAGGCTTATGAGAGCAAGAGAAGTGTGATATACATTGATGGTTTGGGCGAGAATTATAAGTTTTACAGTGTATATTTAAATGAATGTGTGCAATTTTTGAGAATCTACACAAACACGCATAGAGATAGAATTTTGTTTGAATTACATCTATAGTCATTAGTCACTTCGAGAGAACTTTATACTCACCTTAACATGGCTATCATGAACTGGGAGTTATTAATGATACCTAAAACGACCAGATCAAGATGTTTAAAGTGGTGTTTGGATGGTAAACTCATAGAATCACAACAATTGTTATGCCATCATTGTACCAGTTCTGGTTATTTGTCCTTTTCTAGAATTCTTTATATGGTACAAGTTGCATGGTGGGCTTTGGTATCATTGGATTTATGATTTATCAGAATGTGTTGATTGGAATGGAGATTCCAATATATAAGAACAGAAACAAAGCTGCTGCACACAACATTTCTATTGAAGAAGGCTTTTTTGATGATGAGGTTAGCTGTCACTTATCATTTACTTCTATAATGAATTTGGTAAACTTCTGTACCCTTTTGTTTCTTTGTTACCTTATCACTTTCTGTTTTGGGATTAAATAGGTTGTGGATTCTGAAGGGCCTGATATTTCAGTGGACTGGGGAATGCTAGATACTTCTAGCTTGGTCCACCCTATTTATTTTGCTAAATGCTTGACGATGGTAATCACTAATCGGCTTGACAACTTCTAAGTCAGATGCTATCTTTATCTGAGCCATCTCTAATTGTGTGAATGAGTTTACCTTGCTCATATAATAATTTTTCATTTGACAATAAGATACTATAGTAATCTTTGTCTCCTTGTCCAAAAAAGAAAAGGGGGATGCTTAGTCTCAATAGCGAGCATTTGCATACACTAGCGCTCATTTTGTTTAGGACATGGGTTTTACCAAATATATGCTTATTAAGGTGCAATAGTTTAAATGCAGTCGCATGTATCTGCTAGAATTCATTTAATTGTGCTAGTAAGTTGTGACCTAAGAAGAAAATAATTTTTGGCGAATTAATATAATGGACCATGAGATCTAGCATGGCGACTATTTTAAATATTCAATTACAGTATGCGTGGTTACTGTTCATCTTTCATCCAAAAATTTTTCCGACCAAAATTTTCTTATTTTTTAGTAAGTATTTCTGACTAACATTTTTAAATGGAAAGAATAAGGTTTTTTTTTTTTTTTGATAAGTTAAATGGAAAGAATAAGGTTTCATTTTTTGATAAGTTAAATGGAAAGAATAAGTGAGATGATGTTATTATACATTCAATTTATTCATGAGCTTTTATGCAACAAATTTCTCAGTTATAGAACTCCTGAGTCATCCATTGGTGGAAAAGTTAGCTGAAATGTCTTGGCAGATGAAAAGGATTATGTGGATTGTCTTGTGGCAGTTAGGGTAGATCAAAGAATGCAAGTGTTCAACCTTTGGATTTCTTATTTTTTTCATAGGATCGATAGGCATGACGTCTATCCTCTAATTTGAACTTGTTGCAGGGCATAAGATATGATTTTTTAGGATTGAAACCTTATTTAGTGTGAACTAAATGGGATGATTTCATTCAACCTTTAAACCATTCCATCTTTTTTATGCTTATATCCTCAATTCCTAATAGACTAAATTTTGACCTTCATAAAATAGTAACGTACTCATCTTACATTTTTTGTAAATTAAGTGGAATGGCATATTCGATTGTTTAGATGCACCTTTAGGTTTTGGCTGCTAGTGCATATATAGATTAGTGAAGTCATGCTCGGCAACATATCTGAATTCTGAACTATTGTTTCTCTTATAAGTAAAAGATTATATTAATAAGAATAGGCATAGCCCAAGTACACAGGGAGTATGCAAGAGGTAGCACCTAGTTAAGAGGTGAATTCTGAACTATTGTCAATGTTCAATTGTTGTCAAAGTTACTTCCCTACTGTCAATCTATTTTCCAATTGAAACACTTGTGAGCTATGACAAATATATGATTGATCTTCTCTTGGTGATGTTTACTTTACGTGTCCCACATTTTATATAATGAGTCCTGATTCTTTATATTCTATCTATTCAAGTTGAAAGTTGATGAAACCGTAAATTACTATTTCGATAGGTGAGCCATTTATTTATTTTTTCATTTTTTGTTCCTTCTTATGATAGTGATTTACCAAGTATATGTTTCATGTAGGCCTCTAGCATGGAGTACAATAAAAAAATGGATGATCCGTCAAATGGTGTTTCCATTGTGGGCTGCCTCAGACCTGCTTTTGCTGATGAAGAATCATATATTAGAACGCTGTTTCATTGTGTAGATAGTGATGGATACAGCTCAGACTGGAAAGGTATCTCATCTTTCTTCCCCTCTGCTGTTGCTCATTTGAATTAGTGCACTACATCTCACAGAGTTTGTTTGGTGTGGGTGGGTGAGGGTGCCTGTGAGTGTGTGTGTGAGTGATGAATTGAGTGAATCATTAGGAATAATGAACAATAAAATTGTTGATTATAATTTTAAAACCCCACGGATGTTTTTCATTTCTGTGTTCAGATTCTACAGGTGCATTATATCTTTGGTTTTGTGTATGCGTGCATGCATATATTATGTCTTTAATATTGGTTATGGTGTCATCTCTATAAATAGGGAAATTTTTTATCTTTGAGGTACAATTATAATGAAGTTCATGTCTTTTTGGTCTCTCTTAGTTTGGATTTCTTTTTTTCCCTTCCCCCACCCTTGAATTTTCTAGATTGTTTAAGTTTAAATGTTAGCTTTTCTTTCTAGAGACTTCCCCTACAGACTGCCAATGTACTGGGGTTGAACCATTAAAGGAAGAGAAAAAAGTGTTCTCATCTGCCCTGTAAATACTTTTCAGTAAAAGTTCTGAATGAATTTTTTTGGCTATCTGGGGTTGACATGTCCAGCTTCTAGGTTCCCATTAAAGTGATAATTTTGCCACATCATGCAAACAAGTCATACTGTTTGCATCATTAGAAGAGGATGGGTGGTTTTCCATCAACATACAAGATTGCAATTGGGTACAGGTTCAAAGATCAGATTTTGGAAGGATGTTTGGTGTACTGATAGTACTTTGCAAGACAGGTTTCCTACACTTTTCGTGATTGCAAATGCTAAAGATGCCATGGTGGCGGAGTTAATGGAAGTTGTAGGTAGAAACATCCAATGGAATATCAATTTCCTTCGGGCAGCACATGACTGGGAGATGGGGAGTTTTGTAGATTTTTATAGTCTTTTATACTCTTGTCGCCCAAATACCCAGCATACAGATGATTTGTGGTGGAGTCCAACAAGGAAAGGGGTCTTCACTGTTAGCTCCTTTTACAAGGTACTCACACAAGTTCCTGTCAGACAATTCCATGGAGAAAGCTTTGGCGCAATAAGGCTCCTCTCAAAGCTTCTTTCTTTGTGTGGACAGCGGCTCTGGGAAAGATTCTTACTACGGATAACCTAAGAAAAAGAAACATAATTATAGCAGACTGGTGTTGTATGTGTAAAAAAGGGGGTGAATCGGTGGATCATTTACTTTTACATTGCGAAGTAGCCAGGACTATTTGGGATGCGGTGTTTAACAGAATAGACCTAGTGTGGGTTATGCCAGAAACTGTGATGGATGCTTTGGCCTGTTGGACCTCAATTCGAGGTGTGAGACAGATTAAAGCGGTTTGGAAGATGATTCCAAACTGTATTATGTGGTGCTTATGGCAGGAGCGCAATGAGAGGATTTTTGAAGACAAAGAGAGATCAATAGCGGAGCTAAAAATGTTATTTTTTAGGACCCTATGTACTTGGGCTAATGTTGTGGTCTTTAATGGCATGGAATTTCATGAGTTTTTAGTTTCTAATGCTCCCACCTAATTAGGATGGGAACATTAGAACTTTCGCTTGTAATTGACACTTGTTTGGATGAATATATACTTATTTTACTTGTCAAAAAAAAAAAAAACAAGTCATACTGTCTTGCAAACACCCCACTATTTAGTTTTTCTGCATTAGAAAGAATGGAGCCTTTTCTTTATGGAGTGTGATGGAAGAGATGGAAGAAAGGGATCGGGTGGTGACTGGAGAAATGGAAATGGCATGATAACTGGGTCCGTTGGGGGAAACCTGTAGAATCAACTGACTAACAAATCCCATGCCCAGGTGACTCCCAGCCTTCCTTTCATTTACCTATGGTTTGGGTTGCCAATTTGTGGGTTAAATTTTACTTATTAAAGGTTATATCTCTTTAGATTTTCAGTCCCAAATTACTAAAATTGAGATGTTTGAATCTCCTGCTTCGAAAAGCGAGCCCAAAAAAACAGCATAATAATCTGATTCTAATTTGAACGCATTAAAATCACAAACCAAATGCAAATTAAAGCTCATGTGGGCAAAGAGAAACTTTTTTAAACAGTTTTGGCTGTTTGAATTCAACCAACATCACAGATGGGTAAGTGCCCGCATGCTTGGTGAGTAAAACTCTCTCTAATTTTAGAGAAATCTTAAAAACAATTTGAGATGTATTTTCTATATGGTCTTGTTATATGTGTAGTTAGAAGAAAAATTTGTATGGATTTAATTGTTTGCAAATTACCTTGAGTTTGTGAAAGTGGGTAGGTAAAATTTAAAAGCCTGGATAAAGTTTTTTTGAGATATTTTTTTTGGGTTTTCATGAAAGTTGTGGTTTCTATGTTTTATTTTTCACAAAAGCTTGACCAAATGATTGTATGAAAAATGTTTTTGATATATATAAAATATTTTTTTTACTTATAAAAAAATGAAAAATATTGTTGATATATAAAATTTCTTTTGTGCCCAAAAGATGTTTGGATTGAAATTGAAAGATTTTTCTAAAAATTTTGGAAATTGTTTTGAAACTAAACATACCTGCAATGTCTGAAAACTGTATGCATGAATACCGTTACTGTTTCAATATTTTTGGTTGCAGATAAGAGTCACCAGCATATACGTATGTTGCTTTATCATTTGACATGTCTTTGTTTCTCTTTAGATGAAGAATTCTCGAGCTTGAATTCTGAAAGTGATCAAGTCAACACTGGCTCAACTTTGTACAGGCTGGAGATGATGAGAATGGAGCTATTCTCTGTGTATGGTGTCCAGGCATGTGTATTAGGCTTTACATTGTCATAGTTGTAAGTTTGACTATTATTGTCCTGCCTTACCTGAAATAAATGAAGTTCCATAACAATGACTGCTACTGCCTACTGCTGCGAAGAATATTGTGCTTTGACTCAAATAAAGATGAATGGTGCTTTTGTTCTATACACGCATTTAGTTTAGAAAAAAGAGGTGTCTGTCAAACCTCTTTAGGTTAATCTATTTCATGCTCCTTTGAATGTTTGCAGTCTGAAGTTAGCTTGCAAGATTTTCTAGATGCTGAGCCTGATGTTCTTGCACATTCTACTCCAGCAATTGTAGAGCGGTTTGGCGAGATGGGTATTAGTTGCAATGTTGCTCTTAAAGCTCTTTGCAAAAAGAAGGGTCTGGATGTTGAGGTAAAGAATAAGTAAAACTCCATTGCTTCATTATATATATTCTTATTTAACATGAAGTTCTAATGTGGCTTACTTAATTGCTATGTTATAGTACACCTTTTCCTATTGAGAATTTACTTGGACACTTTTGACCTTAGTGTTTTTCCTTTAATTTGGGCAATTGCATTACAACCAATATTTTAATAAACAACGTTTGGGACATGAATGTATTGCTATTTGCTTCATTAGATATTCATGTCATCATCTGGTCCCACTTTTTAGTCTTGTTGCTAAGGTTTCACATTGGGTGGAGTTTTGGTTTGGTATCATAGGTGCCATACCTTTAGTTTCTTTGATATCGATGTGATATGTGTAATTGTACACTTGCCTTGTATCACTTTTTAGTTTTTGTGAAACAGACAGCCAAGGTGTTTAACCACCATACTGGTCCCTCCCAACCCCCCCTTCTTTGAGATCAAGGCTTGATAAGGTGTTTAACCGGAGGTGATCCCTTTAGTCTTGCAGCAGGCCGAGGTACCATCGACGGCGGCTGAGATGTAGGATACAATAGTGGTGGAGCTGACGACAGCGACATAATCAGTACCAGACACGGGCTACCAACATCTCCCATTGTCGACCGGCAGTTTTTCGACACCGTATGGACAGAAAATGATGATGGGAAGCCGAGATGACGGGGATGTGGAGTTTCCTGTGGTACCCCCTCCGACGAAGGCTTTTCAGACAGTGGCTACCAATAATGAGATGTGTACAGAGGTGGGGGGTGACAGGGACATCAGTGAAGGGCTTTTACAGATGCTAGTTCCTATGAACAATCACAGATTAGTAAGATTAACATTGAGATATCTCCAGAACAAACATAGCTTACGTGAGTTTGGTGTTTGCTGGTTATGTATATGTTAATAGAACAAGGAAACTGCAGATCATCTACTACTACACTACGAGGTAGCCTGGGCTCTATTGAATTACATTGATAGAGTCAGGTTAGCATGGGTTATACCTAGAAGGTTGATATGCTTTCTAGTAAAGTGGAGGGGTTTACATGGCAGCCCACAAATTGCAGTGATATGGAAGATGGCTCCCATATGCTTATTGTGCTGCATTTGGAGGGGAGGAACAATAGAAATTCCGACAATCGTGAATGGTTAATGGAAAAACCTAAAGTCTTCTTCTTCAACACTTTGTTCCTCTGGGCAACTGTAATAGATTCTAGTGGACAAGTTTCTATGATTTTCTTGTATTTGTTAATAATCGTACTTAGGTGTCTCTTATGTGGACGTCCCATGTATGTAGGCTATGCCTTTGGTTTTCATCAATAAAATTGTTGATTACTGATTAAAAAAAAAGTGATAAGCTTGATATGCAAATTCATAATTGCATTTTGTAGCCTGATTGTGAAGCACCAGAATGCTGAAAGTTATAGACTTTGAACAGGACATCCATAGAGAATTTAAGTCCTACGAATACTAGAATGCAAGGCATGCATTCTTGAAAGTTGTGTTGTTATACGAAAAACAATGACAAATTTATCTATGATGCTTGTGTATTGAACATGAACCCCAGGAAGCAAGCTCCTAGAGTCCCCCCCTAGCTTCAAGGGATTATAGTTGCAAGTTTCTGGTTTGTTTAGGATGAACTTCGATGAAGCATATTGAGAAGCTTACTCCATATAGGAAAAGAGCTTTAAGCTTTTAAAATTTTATGTAAACACAAAGTGCTTATATAGAATATCTCAGTTGTGGTGGCTATTTGGTTCAAAAAGAAAGCTAGAGAGATGAGCAAAAGTTGATGGCATGTTCTATATGAACTATATTTTTAGTTTTATCACATGTTTACTCATCCAACATATAACCCACACTTCTCTTCTAGCTTGTAAATATTATATAGTTTATCGCATTTGACATTTAATAATTAGAGTTGATTAGTTCATTGCTGATCATTTTTTTCTGATTTGATAGTCAGCTCATTTGATTGGGATTGATAGTCTGGGCATGGATGTTAGGGTTTTCTCTGGGGTGGAAGTACAAACACATCGCTTTCCTTTCAAAGTCAAGGTAAGCTATTTAGTTGCATCTTGAGAATGTACTCTGTTTCAGGCAGTGTCAATTATGAAATCCACTGCAGTATAAGTCTATTCGAAAATATGATAGTGAACTTCAAATAGTTTCGAAATAGATTAGAGAAGAATGTGAACAGTATGAAATAAAAGCTTATTCAAATGGCTTTAGCAATTATCTGATTACCACTGTGACTAATGATTTTTCTGGATGTGTTTTGCTTCAATAAGGTAGTTTGCAATTTGTATAGCCTGTGGTGAAGACAAGTTAAAGCCAGTTGCTTTTATCTGAATTTTGGATTTTCCCTTCGCAGCCTCTCCTAGATCTTCACAGTACTTTTGCTGTAGTTTTTCTTTTTCCTGAGAAAGTATTTAATTCATCCTTCTTGGCCTTAAGGTATTTGTTTTATGACCACCATGACATCGGCATCCTTTACTCTCCAGATCTTCTTGACAACTTGGACAATACCAGCTTCATCTGCCCAGAATATGAGGAATCTGATAGGGTTATTACCAGCTACATTGCCCAAATTAACTTGCACTTCGTTGAGATTTTGCATCATGGGTGCATGCAATGCTGAATATGACTCTATTGGGCCATTAATGGTTGATTGAGCATGATGAAGTTTCAAGATGATTCTATGGTTGATCTGGCTCATAATTCTTCCAGATCAATCTGCAGTCCTTTGTCTTTGGCCAACTAGATAATGCAATCGTTGACCTGTTCTGTTTCTGCCAAACCCTTTTTGATAGTATTTGTTAGATTATCGTTTCCTTGCTCATTCCCTTGCAAAATTCTTTCTGTTAAGTGCGTTGCAAACCTCTTTTTTTGTTCATTATTTTTTTTCCAGTTGCGGAGATAGGTAAACTAGTCACTTTCATTCGTCCTCGAATGCAATAATTTTCCATGGCTGCTGATCAATGACTTAGCTATTATTAATACTTCTCCACCTCCATCCCTTGCAGTTTTCCAGACTAATATTGTTTTTTCATCTCCATGCTGTTAAGTTGTATCATGGGTATCCTTCACTGATGGCTGCAATGCCTCCATGGCCAATACCTGAAAAACTATCGGACCGAGAAAGAGTACTTTTTCCTGTCTTTGAGAGCATATTGTGTGTCTTGTATGTTGTTTTGAATTGCAAATGAGGGTTTGCCAGACATGCTGTCATTCTTGATTCAGATGTTGCCAGACCTGACCCTACCTAAAACTTCATGAGGTTAATAGGTTTCGACCAGGATAGTAAGAGTGATTTACTAAGGTCTGATCTTTGAGACCTTTTTTTTATCGCCTATTTCAACCTGACTTGAAACACATAATTTCTTTCAAAATCCCATCTACCAAAATGCAAGATAGCTTCTAAATGGTTTTCTTTGTACCACTAAAATAAACTAACATCTTTGCGGGAATTTATGGAAAAGGTTTGACATTGTGATTAATAACTGTTTCACCTCGGTTCTCATTCAACAAGAATCAACTGTGTACATGTGGGAATATCCCTTTTTAGTGTCAAAAACTCATTGAAAGATGGAATGATCTATACATTTTGCACAACTATGTGGCTTCTTGACAGTTTTGGTGTTCATATTGTATTTTTCAGGCAACTTCTGAAGTTGCAGCCGAGAAGCAGATTCAGCAACTTCTGTTTCCCCGTTCTCGCCGCAAAAAATTAAGAAATCATGGGGTTGGACTTCGGGATGTGGATTCATATTAAACTCAGCTGTTTTTAGGATCAGTCTTTAAGATAATGTCAGGCTTAACTTATCTAGGAGCTCTCTCTCTAACCGTAGCCTGTGCCCTGAAAACTTAATGTTCTTTTTGTTTCTTGGACTAATGCTTTTGCATATTGAGTTTGTAATGTACAGAACGGTTGTGCCCCCTCCCCCCATCCTCTTTGTTCCCCACCAAATCCTCCATCAGTTTTATCTGTCAGAATAAGAATTTTATTCCTTTCTTTTTCCAAGTCCTATTATACGGACTGATTGCAGTATATCAATAAATGATGGCTGGCTGAGCCTTCCCTCTCTCTCTCTCTCTCACTCTCTCTCTAAAAGTGGAAATTATATGCTAAAGGTTGACTAGGGAATAGCAATGATTGACGTTGTATTGGAAGGAAGTAATTATTACCCCTAAGAGACTCAGATTGTTGCCAACATGTTGAAAAGTGTCACGTAAGTTTGAATCCTAACTAGAGAAAAGACAGATAAGAGTGCAAGCAGAGAGCAGGCAGATATAGAGGAGACCAGCATCCCAAATCTTGAATATTTGCCACTAGTCAAGAGCCAAGCATAACATATTCTTCTCTGTTTTTTCCTCTCCGGGCAAGACAACCATAGGAAACCAAAATAATAATCTGGGATTTTGTAAGGGGGTTATAGGTGCAGTGGAGATGGGGTGTCGTATATGTATATGAGGTGCAGTGGAAGAGTGCGGTGAAGGATGAACTGAGGGATAAGTGAGCGTATGAGTGGCAGGTGATTCATTACTAGGGTAGAATTACAGAGGTACCCTCAATGTAGCGAGATTGTGTTTATGCCATTTCCCAGCGTAACGAGTTTAACTGCCACTTGAATGTATAAAATCTGAGACTAACATTTTCATTTTGAATGTGAATAATACCTATTCTTGGAGGATCTGATCTCTCGAAGATCAGAGTTGAGTACTTTTACATGTTCTTTTTCTTGATTTCTGGAAGGCTATAACAAAGTGGTATCAGAGCAGTTTGAGTTCTTGGGAAGAATGGCTGACGGCACAAGGTATAAGGAGTTAGAGAAGATGGTGCTGGGGTTGAGACAAGAAAAAAGAGTGGAGGACCATCAAGGGGTCTTGGAAGAATTGAATTAAAAAATGGATTTACTGTTGGAAGCCGTGAATAGAGGAAGAATGATCTCTCAAAATGGGCATGGCAGACATGAGGAAGGGATGAATATTGAACATTCTGAGGTATCTGGAGGGATGCAGTTTCATTCTATTAAATTGGATTTTTCAAGATTTGATGGGTGAAAATCTAATTGGGTGGGTTTATAAGGCAAATCAATACTTTGCCTTACATCCCATCCTGGAGGGTATAAGATCTTGATGTCTTCCTTTTACATGGAAGGCAATGCGCTAATATAGTTTCAGGATGCTGAGAAGACAGTAAATTTCAACTATTTGGATTCCTTTGTAGTGGCTTTGCAACTGAGGTTTAGGAGTTCTTCTTGTGATGATCCCATGAAAGCAATTACAAGATTGAGGTAGACCACATCAGTAGCAGCCTACAAATCTCAATTTGAGGTCATCTCAAATCGATTGAGAGGGTTGTCTAAAAATTACAAGTTAAGTTATTTCTGAAGTGGACTAAAAGATGAAAATTTGGCTTCCAGTCAAAATGTTACACCCTCAGACTTTGAATTCTGCCTTTGGATTGGCTAAGATCCTAGAGGAGTACATCAATAGTACTCGGGGTGGCAACAGAGCAGTGGGATACCATGCTCCTTATTTGTCAATACCTATGGGAGGGAGTGTGACAGTCAATAATTCTAATAGGAATGAGATTGGTCTTGGAAGTAAAGTCAATAATTATAAGACTACAACTCCTATGCAAAAATCAAGCCCAACTTAGACGCGGGGGGGGGGGGGGGGGGGGGGGGGGGGGGGGGGTTGTTGTGCTACTTGTGTGATAGAAGTGGAATCCAAGCCATAGATGCAAGAAGGCCAGAATCTTTGTTATTGAGGGCATGAAGTTATTTTAGGAAGGGGATGTGAAGAATGGTAAGGGGTTAGAAGAGACTGAAAGGTTTGGGGATCTTAATCTTGAGTGTGAAATTCCAGAGATTTTATTGCATGCCATTGCTGGTTCTTTGTGTCCAAAACCATGAGAATCAATGGTTGATTTTAGGGTTGTTCAATAGTGGTTCTTGTAGATACAGGAAGCACTCATAACTTTCTCGATCCTATGATAGCAAGAAGGGTTGGGTTGACAATAAATAGTAAGGAGTAAATTGAAGGTAGAGTGGCTAATGGGAAAAGAATCAGGAGTGAAGGTTTGGTGGACGGTGCTGAATTCTAGATACAAGAGAATAAGTTTGTGACTGATTTCTTTATGCTTTCACTAGGAGGGTTTGATGTAGTAGGAATGCAGTGGTTGAGAATCTTGGGACTATATTGTGGGATTTTAATAGTCTCACTACGACTTTTGAGAATAATAAGAAGTCTATAGTTTTGAGATGTATAAGTTCAAGTAAGTCTATGTTGATGGAGGATGTACAGATCTGCCAATTTACAGATTGTGTCACGAGATCAAAATAAGATAGTAGGAAGAGTTTATCCAAATATAGAAGTTGTGTTGCTTAAGTATGGAAGGGTATTTGAAGAGCCTAAAGGATTACCACCCAAGGGGGTAAGGACCACCAGATCAAACTTAAGGAGAGGACACTGCTAGTATATGTGAGGCCATACAGATACCCCTTATACCAAAAAGCAAAAATTGAAAAAATTGTTCAAGAATTGTTGGATGCAGGGGTAATTAGAGATAGTCAATCTCCATTCTCTTCACTTGTACTTTTGGTGAGGAACTTTTACGGGAATTGGTGCATGTGTATTGACTATAGGGCACCGAACAAGAAAACAGTGAAGGATAAGTTTCCAATCCTTGCTATTGATGAATTACTGGATGAGTTGTTTGGGGCTACAATCTTCTCTAAGTTAAGCCTCATATCTAGGTACCACCAGATAAGAGAGAATGTGGCATTGAGAAAATTGAATTCAGAACACACCAGGGGCACTATGAGTTTTTGGCTATGCCTTTTGGCTTAACTAATGCTCCAACTACTTTTTAAGACTTGATGAATGAGGTATTCTAGCATTTCCTATGCAAATTTGTTATAGTGCTTTTTTTTTTGGTGATATATTGGTCTTGAAAAAAAACTGAGGACTACTTACAACACTTGTCAATATAAATTAGCAAAAAATACACTATTTGTTAAGAGTAAGTGTAGGTCTGGCTGTGAGGAGATTGATTATTTGGGGAATATAGTTTCTGTTGGTGGAGCTAAAACAGATCCATCTAAAATTAAGGCCATGATTGTTTGGCCTTTGCCCAAGTCTATTAAGACCTTGAGAGGATTTCTTGGACTGACCGGATATTATAAGATGCTTATAAGGAATTATGGGTTAATTTCTGCCCCACTCACTGATTTGCTAAGGAAGGATGCATTATATGGGGTTTTGAAGCTTCACAAGCATTTGAGGCATTAAAGCAGGCAATCACCAACCCACCTGTTTTAGTTTTGCCTAATTGGTGCAGTGTTGATACAAGATGGGAGACTCTTGACCTTTCTGAGCTAGGCTTTAAAAGGGAAAGCCTTGGACTTATCCACCTTTGAGAATGAATTACTTGCTTCAGTGCTTCTTGTTAAGAAGTAGAGACCTTATTTATTAAGGGTTGCCTTTGTGATTTTTTTTTTATATATATAAAAGGAGGACGGAACCTCCACATATTATTAAAAAACCTTCACTTAGGCAGAGGAATCACCATAATTACATCAATGCAAGTCCCTCAATCAAAAATCCCAAACACCCATCCGAAATACTCTTAACATCTAACATAAGGTAAAACCATTCTATCCATACATATAAGACCCTTAAGTCTACTCGGACCTACCTACTCACCAACAAAATCCCAAGTCTCGCCACTCGCCCCATGTTTTGATAAAAAATCTGCTACCATATTAGCTTCCCTAAAAACATGTTTAAAATGAACATTTAGAGAAGAAATAATAGATTGAGCTTCCTCCCAAAAATCCCACATATACCAATATTTACACGTCCCTGTGATGAACCAGCCCATTACCACACTAGAATGTGACTCCTCCAACACATCTCTTAATCCCAATTGTTGACAAATCTCCAACACATCTACTTTCAGCCATGGTATTTGTCGCTTCACCATAGCAATGTGCAAAGCCCCCAAAAACTCTCCCCTGCATATTACGGATCACACCCCCTCCACCAGCCATCCCAGGATTTCCAAGTGAATATTTATCTATATTAAGTTTTACGAACCCCTCTAATGGTGGACTCCAAGCAATTAACTTAGGTGCCCTTACTGCAATTGGAATCACTAGGCAATTTAACTCCTTCAGAATTCTCAAATCTTGTTGATCCATTGATTTGAAAAATCTTAAGGATCTCTAAATATCCAAAATAAAACCTGATCATCTGAATAATAATTGTTCCAATTATACCTTTCACCTTCCATACGCGCCGCACATCTCGCTCTCCAAAGAGCCCATGAAATGAGTATGGGAATAGTACCACATAGCCAACGAACCTGCGAGCATAAAGAAGCTCGACACCACCAAATATTTACCACATCTGTCCATCCTCGAGCATTTGGTAACCGAACATCAAAGATTGCGGCAAAAAAATCCCAAACCTTCCTTGGTCCCTCCTCATCACAAAGCACATGATCCACAGTCTCAATCTTACTAGAGCAGCAACAATGACATTTAGACACAACCGGTATACCAAGCTATTGAATTATAACATCAACTGGAATAGCATTTTGCGGAGCCCGCCAACACAAAAATGACATCTTCTTAGGAACATGATCCTACCATAACCACTTCTTCCAAGGGCACACACTCCCATGAGATCGAATAAGTTGCCAAGCCAACTTTGTAGTAAAAATTTCATCCACCGTGTGATGCCAAATCAGAACGTCCCTCCCCTCCGTAGCTCGCACATTACCTTGAAGAATTTTCTGCATCATATGGTCATCTACTAGCTGCCGCAACCCCTCCAGATCCCATTCAAATCCCTCCCATAAACTTTGTACAAGCAATTTTTGATCTCCCACAACAGGTACAAAATCTGTAATTGGCCCCACCTAGCCAATTATCAAACTAGAAATTTATAGCCCCCTCCTGAACTATCCACCTTGAGTTCCTTATCATCATCGGCAAGACTTCTAGAATATTTTTCCAAAAACAAGAGTCTTGTGAAGTCAATACCGG
Source organism: Juglans mandshurica (assembly GCA_022457165.1). Classification (NCBI taxonomy): domain Eukaryota; kingdom Viridiplantae; phylum Streptophyta; class Magnoliopsida; order Fagales; family Juglandaceae; genus Juglans; species Juglans mandshurica. Next base: position 23,874,979 of record CM039619.1, on the reverse strand, counting down.
CGCGACAACATGCCCCACACCAATATTTTTTTTTTTTTGAAAAAACCAGCCCATAAGGGTCTACCCGATAGTAACTTCCAAGCAAATTTCAAAAATAAAGACTTATGTACTTCCTTTAAATCCCGAATGCCCAACCCACCTTTTTAAGACAAATACACTGCCATGAGACCCATTTTCTTTTTTTAGTTTCCTCACTTGACCCCCAAAGGAAATTCGAAAAAATTACTTAGCAAAAATCCCTTGAGGCAAGTTCATCACTGACAACAAATATATGGGCATACTATTGAGCACGTGCTTAATAAGGGTTGCCTTGGTGATAAAAACAAACCAACAAAGCTTAAGTTATTATTGGAGGAGAAGATAGGGACACCATCACAACATAAATGGATTGGCAAACTTTTGGGCTATGATTTCACTATTGAATATGAGGACAAGGAGAATGTGGCTACAAATGCACTTTTAAGAAAAGATGAGGGTTCAAAAGAAAAATGTACTTTGTTTGCTATCACAGTACTTGACCCAGTTTGGTTGGAAAGGTTGAAGGCTTCTTACTTGCATGACAGAGATCTCTGAGATTTGTAGGAAGCTGCAACAAGTTTCTTCCTAGGGCTGTAAAGATAAACCGAAGAACTGGCCCGAACCGGTTCCTCCATTTTAAAAACCGGTCAAAATCGGTCCGATTCCGATTTTAGGTTTTCAGGTACAAGATTGGACCGGTTCGTGTATATATATATATTTTAATTAAATTTTAATATTATATATAATTTTATATAATATATATAATTATATATGAAATAATGTTATATTATAATTTATAACATAAAATTTAAATCTTAAACATGAACTAGATCGGAGCTGATAGAACCAGAAGTATTGGTTTAAGAGGGAAACTGGTGTGGTATCGATTCTTGAAAATGCAAAACCGGTATATACCAGTTCGGTTCCAAAATTTGTCTAAAACCGAACCAAACTGGACCGATTACACCCCTCGTTCTTCCACGAACCCAACATTTGAGGTTAAGATGTTGTTTAAGAAAACAAGAAACACTAGGTTGTATGGGGCTGAATTGGTGTTGATACGGGAATGGAGCCTGCAGGTTATTTTCGTTTTGTCATGATTGTACTCTGCGTGTAATTAGATTTAAACAATATATGTCAACAAACCAGGAGAGTTCCCGGAGTTGAACACAAATGTAATTACAAGAAATCAAGCTTAAGCCTGTAACGTAACCAACTCATAGGTCCAACGCGTAGAACCTCCAAAAATAATGTCAACAGGAGGGGGGGAAAAAGTAAACAACAAAGGAAAAAACTGAGAACCATAATTTACACTTCTTTCTTCAACGCGGTAAATGGTTATTGTTCAAATGACAATCCCAACGAGGCCAATATACAGGCTACCTTCAATTTGATAGCAGCAGCACTGCATCCTCTCCCTCCGCAAATAAGAATGTGATGATGTCTTCCCCTGATGATTTCTAAAAAGCAAACTCCTAATCATATCATGATTTCTTCCCTTGCACATCTTTTCCCATGGCCTTGCTCTCAACACATTCCCTTCCTGCAACACTAATGGCAGTATTATCATGCTTGCTGCTTTCCCCTGTTTTCGAGCTCCCTGCTATAGTTCCTTGGTTGCGACTTCCTGAACCAGCTTCCTCGTCAAAATGCTTGCTTTGTTCAGCAACTTCATCAGCAACATCAGCACGCCGTTGATCCTCTTTGTCACCCCTGCATCAACCATCAGAATGTCGAACACATGTCTATATCAGTCTGCTAGCAAAAAGAAAGAGAACTATCACACAGGACTTAGACTGCACAACAAAAGAAAGCAAGTATTGTCACTTAATTAGAGATCTTCTGCAACGTGGGCGATCACTTGTTAAAAAAAATGAATGAAAGTAGGTGCTCACGTGTGTTCTATCAACAAAATTCTACAGATCTTAAGTACTGCAGAGCTCCTAACCAATTGATGCTGCGACTCAGGCATTACTCAATAGAGGTGCAACGCTTACAGAAGTACCGAAACAACCACAATATGCACCACTTCCAACTGAAAAACAAATTCTAGTCATTTATGCAGCTGTCAATGGATTCTGTGATCGAATGCCTTAGAAAAAATTTCTCAATATGAGAGAGCCATTCCAAGTAGTATAAAACCAGAATTACTACAATCCCTTCCAAGCAACTCACAGTTTCAATAATTGCAAGTGTGCAAGAAGGTCTATGTTCCAAGCCAAGAAAGGCTGGAAGAGACCTCTGTACCTATGCTACATATTCAAGGCAACCAAGTTTACATTATTCTGCCCTCTTATCTAGGGTGGGAATTAGGATTTTAAGATTTGATTTTAATTTAGTATATTTTTTTATAAGGATTTTAAGTTAATATATTGCAAATAAACTTGTATCCATAAGTGTTAATAAAGTAAAAACAAAAGAGAAAAAGCATAATAATTTTTTTCTTAATATATTTAAATTTTCAACTCAATTAACTATCAAAATGGAACTCGACTTCCTTTCAAATTCTGAAATCATCTTATAAGTGAATTTTCAATAAATTTCACAATAACTTTTCTTTTAATGCATAGCGTTAAAGATACAATCGGAAACTCATTCATATAAATTTAATATTTTAAGGAAAATTATTGACTTTCTAAAGTCAACAGATAAAATACACTTTTGAGTAACAAAATATTCATAAAGATTCGTAGAGATTTGGCAAAAGAAAAAGTTTACTCAATAAAAATAAAAGTCTTTCAGATATCAATATATGACTAGGTTGGTGGGAGGCGAGAACCTCCCCTCCTTGCCCCACTAGTAGAACCAAAGGCGTGGTCGCGCGGCAACCCCTTTAGTTCGCTTTTTTATTTTATTTTATTTAAATATTATTTTATTTAATTCTTTTAGATTTTTTATCTTCACTTTTTTTCATGTTATAATTCCACATCAGTATGTTTAATGGTTTATTAACAAAATTCTAATGGATTGAATAATTTGATTCAACCTGAAAAGCAGAGTAAAATGTTCAATTTAAAAGCATAGAAAGTAAATTGATTTTAAGACAACACGAAAACCAATTTAGTATTTAACCTGTTAGTTATCTTCAGCATGTCATAAAGACCAACAAGCTCATTGGCAATTAACACAATAGCCATTAACTGATCTCGAGCATATTTTCAAGCCCAAGCAAGCTTAAATATTCAATGAAGCATTTTGAACAAGTTAAATCCAACCAATATTAGTCAGTTTCCGCAATTCAATTGTTGACATTTATGATGTTCTTTTCAAGCCCTACCTAGTGAGAAAATTTTCGAAACAGAATCCAAAATTACATACCCTGAATAAATAACAAGGCCGGCAGTGACAGCAGCAAAGGCTACAAAGTACATCCAGTCAACCTGATAAGGACGATTGGCATTAGATGTCAATTACAGATTCTAGCACATATATCTTACACTTGATATTTTATCACAAGATTGATATCATAGCTTACAAACCTTCTCATTGTATGCGAAGATGCGAATCAAGACAGACCACATGTCCGAGGTCAACAAAGACAAGTTCAGCATTGTAGACCCATTAATCTGCAAGGAAAAACAAACTTTTTTTAATAACTAATTTAAGACTTTATTGAAGAGCACAAAAGGCATAGCCTAACTGCACAGGAAGTTTACAAGAGAAACATCAAATTGGAAGTAGCAAAAGATACAAGAAAATTGTGAAAACTTAGTCATTAAAGTCTATAGTGGCAGCACAAGAAACAGAGTATTGAAGAAATGAATTTTAAGTTCTTCCATTGTTTGATTGTGGTCTTCAACATTTTTCTATTTCCTCCAAATACACCACTAGATAAATAGGGACCATCTTCCCCGTTGCTGCGATTTGCATTTTTCCAAATAACACTCTAGCATGCAAAGAGATCTACTATCCTTCTAGGTAAAACCCAAGCCAACCCAACTCTACCAAGGAAATCATTCCACAAGGCTTTGGAACTCATAATGGAGTAAAAGGTGGTCTACAAATCCTCCTCTCCTTTTGCACATAGAGCACCAACACGTCACAATTATATGACGTTTGCTATGATTATCTATGTTGAGGATATTTCCTAAGGAGGCTGTCCAAGCAAAGAGAGCTACTCTTAGAGCTGCCCCAGTCTGGAAAAGATGACCATATTGAGGTATAACGACCAGATAGAAAGAATGAACAATGAATTTCCTTTTCTTAGAAAGGTTCCAAATGGTCTCGTCAACACCTCCATGACATAATCTAGTATACAAGAGATTGAAAAACTCTGAAGACATCAGTTGACATTCCACTAAGTGATCGATTGGATACATCCAATAGCTCAGTCATTGAAAGCTGCTGCATGCAAAACAATATACTCTCTGAGAAAGATTCCATGAGAAGCCTGTCTCCACATCATAATTCATGCCGAGAGCCATCACCATCCTCAAAGTCTAGTATGACTACAACATACCCTCCAACCTCCTCATATCTTCCACAACCTCACTCCATGCAGTCCAAGTAACTCATTAGACCATTACTCTCCCCAAAAACAACCATTTTTAGAGTCCACTACAACTTTGCACAAAGTGCCCCATTCATGTTGGCCACACCAAAGCTACTTTCCTAGCAGAGGTTGATTTAACAAAAGATATTTCATCCTCCCAAACCTCCCTCAGAAATTGGAGAGCACACCTCATCATAATTCACTTGAGTTTGAGCTCTCCACCCAACCCGCTCCATAAAAGCTCTCATTGTAGCTTCTCTTTGCTTAGCCACACTAGTTGGGAGGGGAAACAAGGACAGAAAAAATGTAGGCAAATTTGAGAGAGAGTACTCTTGATTAATGTGATCCTGCCACCCTCAGATAAATACACATGCTTTCAACCAGCCAATTAACGTTTAATCTTTTCAATCATTCAATCCTAAATAGACTTGGCCTGGAAAGAGCACCTAAAGGTAGGCCAAGGTATTTCGTAGACAAAGAGGATACCTTCTATTCCAAATTTCCAATATGCTAGCCAGACTATCAACACTAGAAACAATACCCGCAGGAACTGACACAGACTTGGCCAAATTCACCTTCAATCCAATACTTCAAAGCATAAAAAAGAGTCCTCAAACAGTGGATGTCCTAGATTCACCCCACAAAATATTAAAGTATCATCTGCAAACAATAGTTTGGAAATGTTAAGAACACTGAATATTACTAGCACCCATAGAAAAGCCAGAGAGAACCTCCATCAACAGTAGCCAATAACATTTTGCTAAGAGCCTCAATGAAAATAAAAAATAGTAGCGGAGACAATGGATCACTTTGTCTCAAACCACGAGAGCTATTGAAGAAACCAGCTGGACTGCCAATTACCAATACCCAAAAACTCACCGAAGTGATAATGTGCAATCCAAGATTGCCATTTCCCCCCAAAACTGCATCTCCCAAGTAAATTATAAAGAAGGTCCCAGTTAACATGATAGTAAGCCTTCTCAATATCTAGCTTGCAAAACCCCACGCCTGCATCAAGGCTTCTTTTAAACTTCTATTGGTATAAAACTCTTAAAATACGCTTATAATGTCATCTTTAATCACTTCCCAGCAAACTCAAAAGAAGGCTATAGTAATCCATATGGGCATGGCACTTTGCCACTAACCATCCTTTCGTTTGAGAACTTTATTCTCTTCAAATAGCTTCTCAAGAGTAGACAAAGTTCTTTAGTAGCATATCCCAAGATGTTCAACATTGCAATTTTCCATCCAATACTTGAACATAAAATTCATTTTCTTTTTAATTCCTTTTGGTATGCAATTTGAACCAAAGATATTAACCAATTCACATTCCCTCTCCAAGCCAACACATCTCTATATCCAATAAATAAATAAAAAAAAAATTCTTTGTCCAAATCTATCAAAAGCCAATGTTTTCAAAAACCTAGTTCTCTAAATGATATGAAGCATTTAACTAAAATGAAAATTTATCTTTTGATCAGTAGATTATTTATAACTTCGGAAGATGGTCAATGTAGCTTGCTTCGAAGCCACTGCACTAGATGCGCATGTAGTGAAGGGAATCTATGAGATAAGGTTCTCGAACCGGGTTCCGGGTCTTATCAGTACTACATGTTAGTACCATTCCCTTGGCAGTCCCACACAATAGATAAGAAAGAGCTTTATAATGCACGGGAGAAAGATAAAATGTGACTACACCAAAAAAGGAAAGTTGCAGTGTCCTCTGTGGGTTAAATAATCATCAACAAAATAATTAAAATAAGCATAACTATAACCATGAGCACAAAAGCAAATATAGCTCTTATCATCATTACCCTTCAACTTAATCTAAGGCTCTCAATCCCATTATAAGGCATACAACAGGTGAACAAGTACAAAATCAAACAGACAAGTCTTGGAAACTTAAGCTCATACCTTAAGCAAGATAGGGACTAATGAGTAAAAGAGAAACATAGCCACTGCAAATCCAACAAACGGAAGTGCCTGACACCAGAACATGAACAAAACAATTTCACATTAAATGAGGAAAAAAACAATGACTAAACTTCTCTACACATAGACACAATATAATCAAAACCATAGCTCTTTTAAATAACCATTAGGTGTAGGGAAAACCTATATGTTGTCATCTATCTTATATCAGGTCTCTTTCTCCTTAAGGAATCTTAAATCTTGAGTATTTAGTGGTGTATTTAATCGAGAGTATGTTGACTGGATATTTGTTCAGAGCCAGCTTCAAACATTACATATGTTTTTTTGAAATGTTTTAAACCTAAACATTAGGCCTTGTTCTTTGGTCACACAGCTCAACTAGATATATTCTTTAATGTGTCAAAATGTTGTACACCTATTTCGGGTTGGGGTGGGGTGGGGGGTGGGAGGGAGAGAGTTCTTTGAATTTTTTATTTTTATAAGATAACATTTTATTAATAGAAGTAAATAGGCATAGCCCAAGTACAAACAGCATACACCTAGTTACATAAAAAGGAAATAGAAAGGGATACAAGAAAGTCATTGAAGCATTAAGAACACAACCAAAAGTTCATTCCATTTAATTGGTAAACCAAGAGGAGTGACAAAAAGAAAACTGCAAGATCTTTTTATGAGGAGCCAATGCTACAGAACATGAATCTCTACTCAACTGGACCTGCCAGAAGTATCAGTGGCTTAGTCAAGGTTAAATTTTCAATTTTCAGAAATCATGTGTAGCATTAAAGCATTAATTTTTTAGAGAAATGATTTGTACAAGCCCCAAATAGACAAGCCCCATACAAGCCCTTGTAAAAAAGTGGACCCCACCTTGAAAAAGTGTAAAAAAAAACTATTCTTTATTAGTGGGACCCATTGTTTTATAAAGGCTTGTATGTCACTTGTCTATTTGGGGCTTGTATCTAGCATTACTCTTAATTTTAAGATGCAAAATTAATTTTATTCCCTCCATTCCAATGTTTCCTTGGCAACCAAAAGGAAAGGAAATTTATATTTCACATAGAACTTTATATGGTCTTAATATACAATATTGATCATATATGTATATATTATAAATAAGATAAGCTACAATATTCAACATATTTTACTATCATTTTCTACAAGCTATCTTCACTTAAACTAATGTGTTTCATTGTTTTTAATCAAAGACTTGAATATATGACAGTTAGATGCCTCTCCAAGCCTGTGGATTTACTTCACTTGAGGGATATTGTGTGGGAGAGTGTGTGCATGCGAGGGGGGAGAGAATTACTTACTGCCCCTACTGACCATTGAATAGATTTGAGCTCATTGCGCTCAAGAATGCTTCTACAGAAATCATTAAGGACCACAACTTCAAAAAAGAATCACATATATACAACAAAACACCTTGAGCTTGTATATTTCTTTACACCACAACATCTAAAACTCAAGTGCATTGGTATTAATTTGCAATATAATTCCTTTGACCCCTTTAATAAACCTTTCTACAAGCATTTATGTCTAGCGAAATTGTCACTTCAAGAGAAAAAAAAACAAACTGAACTAGTAAAAATGACAAAAATCTACCAACAAGGCAAAGTATATAATAATCAGCTCTGAAATCAAGGATACATTTGGATAGCACTGATAATGGCACCAAAAAGGCCCAGCAGTGCCATGAGCTCAACTCTATCAGCGTGCTTCACAAGAAATTCCTGCATTGAAAAGAATATCAAGGTTTGACTAGGCAATGTTAACTAATCACACTACGAAAAAGGAAAAAAATAGAAAAAGAAAAAAATATCCACCCCTAATATGGTGCTTGTTTGAGCCTCTACCAGTTTGCGGTGCCAAACTCACTTGGAACGAGAAATAAAAGGAATTTTCCTATTAACCAAAAAAGCACTTCTTTGAACCCATAACAAGGGAGATCTCATGCTGATTTTGGGAAACAAAATCCAAGGCCCCTTGGAATTCATAGAAACGGAAAGTTGTATGTGTGTGCCCATGTGTGGGAAAGACTGAACAGTACATAAAAAGGTAAGCATTAGGGAGAATTTACTCCTCTTATGGAATTTCGTTTTTGATGCTAAAGCAATTTCAAATAGGAACAATTTCAATAAAAGGGCAGAAAAAAGCATCAGTTCAAGGGCTCCCATGGTAAAATGCAAGTAGGGATCGGAACAAAGAAAGAGAAGGGATGAGAGGGACAAAATTGAAACTTCTTCCTTGGGTTTTCAATAATAAAAACCAGAAGAGCAGCAGGAAAGAGAGAGGACCAAAAACTGGCAATGACAGTAATATTACACTACTAATAATACAGCAGAAAGTGATGATGGAAGGGAAGGAAGAAGGTAATGATTGGGGGGGGGGGACAAGGTGATAGGTCTACCACTTTGGACAATAAAAGGCAGAGTTTCCTACAATGATAAGATTTCCAATAATAACTGAACATCAAAATAACAATATGCTGCACTATCATGTTCATACAGAAACAGACCTTTTTTGTTTTCTTTTTACTTTTAGAATGGCCTGCCATCAGAAAAAGAAAAAGTCTGCATTATCTTACCTCACTGACATTACTGATAGCATATAGCATAGCACCAGCAATAACAAGTGAATCTCCTTTACGGGGGTTGCTCCCTCCTACAAGCCAAGCAGTGCACATGGCATCAGAACAACTAATTAATAAGAGAAATATATATATTAACATTAGCTTGCTGGAAATTTACATAAATAGACCCAAGCATCACCAGATAAAAAAAAAAAAAAGGGCAATGCTAAAGATCAAGTAGATGCTACAGAAGATGATGTTTACCTGCTCGATCACCAGCATGAACATCTGAAAAAACAACAACGACAAGGCCAGCGACACAAACAACTACACCGACTATCTTTCGAAACCTATATTTTGTTTTTAAGAAAATCCAGGTAAGAACCATGACAGAGGGTATTGACCAACAATCTAGAAGCATGACGCTTGTCAGAGATGTGTACTGATAAGCCTTCACCACTGCAGATTAAACAGAGATTGAAACAGTTACAGTTAATGCAACCATTTAAAAAACAAATACTGTTTTTGATAAGTAAAATAAACATTTCTGAAAAAATTGAGCCTAAGAAGAAATTGACTCTAATAAGAGCCTGTATTGACTGCAAAAATAATAAAAAAGGGACTAATTAATACTAAACATTTGCAAATTAAAAACTTCATCTTTAGTTTCTTGTTTATTCTTTTTTTAAGGACATTAATTTCATGATGATTCAGCAAAATATACTTTAAGAATGACTTTATCGTCCACCAAAAAGGTAATTTGAGTTCTAAAGTGTACTCTGAATTTGATAACCACACAACGACGCGATGCATATATTTTTTTAAGATGATTGGTTGTTTCAGAACTTCCACATTTCAGTAGTTTGTTACATTAGTAACCTATTTTCTGTAAATTCACAGCCTTAAATATACCACTTTACCAGATAGACTCTTACTTGCAGATGATACCCTCCTTTTTTGTGAAGCGGATCATGGCCAGATTCAAACTTTACGAGCACTTTTGTTATGCTTTGAAGCTGTGTTGGGGCTTAAGGTGAATCTTGGTAAGTCCGAGATGGTTGCGGTGGGCGTGGTGCCCAATATCAATAGCCTTGCGAACCTTCTGGCTTGTAAAGTGTCTTCTTTACCTATGAAATATTTGGGCCACCCGTTGGGGGCAACTATTAAGGCTAGAGCTATTTGGGATGGGGTTGTGGAGAAAGTAGAAAAAATGTTGACCGGTTGGAAACGGTTGTATTTATTGAAACGGGGTTGACTCACATTAATTAAGAGCACTTTATCTAACATCCCCATTTTATCTAACATCCCCATTTTATTATCTATTTCCTTTGCCTGCAGGGGTAGCGAATAGGATTGATAAGTTATTTCGGGCTTTTTTGTTGGGGGGGGGGGGGGAATTATTGACTTTAGACATGGAAGTGTTTGGGGGGCTGGTGCTCCAATGAAGTGGGGGGATGGCGTGGGCTTATAGAAATTTATTAGGAGGGGATGACAGAGTTTCAAAAATCATATCTGTTTTGTTGCTGGAGAGGCTACCAAAATCAGGTTTTGGCATGATGTTTGGTGTGAAGATCGCACTCTTGATAGGGTCTTTCCAGCTCTCTATCATATTGCAACTAAGAGGGATGCTTTTGTGGCGGATCTGCATGTATTTTCTCATGGTTCTCACCAGTGGAATGTCCTATTTAATAGGGATAGTCATGATTGGGAATTGCACACCGTTTCAGAATTTTTCAGATTGATATACTCCATGGGAAATACTACGGCAGAGGGGGATAGGATGCAATGGAGGTCCTATGGCAACAAGAAGTGTACAGTCAAGGCGTATTACAAAATATTGGCATCACAAGGTAATGTTCCTTTCCCGTGGAAGAATATTTGGAGGTCTCGTATGCCTTCCAAAGTAGCTTTTTTCGTATGGACTGCTGCTCTCGGGAAGATTTTGACCACGGACAACTTGAGGAAGAAGGGGCTCATTGTGATGGATTGGTGTTATTTGTGTAAAAAGCATGGAGAATCAGTGGATCACTTATTATTGCATTGTGAGGTGACAAGAGTGTTGTGAGATGATATCTTTAGAAGAGTCGATGTCGCTTGGGTAATGCCATTGAGGGTGGTTGATTTCTAGCTTGTTGGAAGGAGATTCAAGGCTGTCCTCAAGTGGCGGCAGTGTGGAAGATGATTCCGTTGTGCATTATGTGGTGTACTTGGTCAGAAAGGAATGAGCGGTGCTTTGAAGATAGGGAGCGCACAATGGCAGAGCTTCAGAATTTTTTGCATACACATTATTGCTTTGGTTTTCAGCCATTGTGCTTAATGGAAACAATGATCATGACTTCCCGGCCTTAATCTATCGATCCTAGAATGTATTTAGGTGTTATTTTGTACACTTCCTATGTATACGGACTATGCCTATTTCATTCATATCAATAAAATTTATCTCTTATTTATCAAAAAATAAAAAATAAAAAATGAGCAGTACACATGCATACAACTGATCAGGCAAAACACACCCAGTATAGAGAAACTATATTAGTTATTCTCACCAAGAAAATTGGCCTCTACATCTACCAATCCAAGAGGTATGTAGTAATACCATTTTGCCTGCATGAATAAAAAGAAAAAAAAAAAAAAAAAGATAGAAGTGCTAGTTTTAAATATTGACATAAGAAAAAACAAGTACAGACAACGATGAAAGGAGGACTAATTAATGAGCTATTTGGTCCTTTCTCTTCACCTCAACCTAAAACATCTCATGCACACAAATACTATTAACCTAGTTCACTTCCTCATCATCCAGGTTAATCAAGATTCCTTCTACTCATCCACTATAAAAAAATTGTGAAAACTACAATAGTTATGTCATGACTATGTAATTCCTTAGTGTTCAAAAATGCTGCTCCCTAAAGCAAGGCTCAAGTTTTGGTAATTTAATAGAAATTTGCGGATGAATTAATTCAATTACAGCCATGAATATTTGCATTAGAAAGCACATATTCACACGAACTCTCCAAATCTGATTCCATGATATTTAGCTATCATCAATCCAAGTGTGAAGTGTCCTTATTAGGGTGGTATAAAAAATGTTCCTTTGCCAGTCTTTTCAGCCTGTATCACCCATTGCTGGACCTTGACTTCCACGAATAATTCTGTTGTCTCTTTTTAAAATTTTACAGTTTGTTTCACATTAAGTTATAAAAAAAAGAAAAAGAAAAAAAAATGCAGCAAATGGATTGAAACAACATAATGACACCAAATTTCAAAACCAACACATAAAAAGCTGACTGTTATAGTCTTTTAATACTTTTTAGCATCTTGATGCTGTTTTTTCTTTTATCAAGTTTCTTTTACTGATACTACATATTGTAATGCATATTGAACCATATATCGTTTTATTTGTATATCTGCCAGTAATATTACAATTGCAGGAGAATAATTTATTCCATTGAACTGGTTCGATCAAGATACCTTTTTAAGATGAAACCCATATTTGGTGTTTAAACTATAAAGGCTTCCAGCCCAAATAACATTAATCATTACCATGACTTCTGGCAATCACAACTAGTCTTTTTAATTTGTAATTGGAGGACACACAAAACTAATAAAGAAGGTTAGGATTCTTGATATGTGTAATTTTTACACTCATCTTGGAAATCTCAGCAGGACGGTTTTTATATGCTTTTAAACTAAGCATGTTATCAAAGCCCAAGGGCCACAGCTTGGATAACTACACATGTAAAATTATTTAATCATGGATTCCAGTAGACAGTTGCTTTAGAAGTAAGGGCCTGTGGTTTCTGATTTACATTTAAACCACGTCCTTCTAGGAGTGACTTCCAGAGTTATGGATGTAACCATTTCAACAGTAAACATCTTGCTCGTTTGAAAACCCATCTCAACATCTCTTTCTAGCAAAGTGTATCAAACTGAGTATATTACTTCCTTATCACATCAGTCTGCTGTGTAAACTTCACACATACTGATTTGAGATCATTTGAATGTAGGTGTTTCGGACATAGATATGAAAGTAAATAAAAAATAAAAGCATAGAGGATTACCTTGAGTGCTTTCTTCCGGTAAAGCACAATACTTCCATATATAATTGCCAAGAACACATAATTTAGAAAAGACTGTGAAGTTGGGGCATTAATTCCTACAAAACCATGAAAGATTAAGGAATAAATTCCAAGAAACAGAGAGTAACAGTATGTTATCCTACACTATATATCAGAAACCTGTATAAATAATGAAATCTCTCCCTCCCTCCCTCTCTCTCTCTCTCTCTCTCCCTCACTCCCTCTCTACACACACACACATACACACACACACACACATATATATACGCTATCTATATTCTGCCTGTTCTTTTTTTTTTCTTTTATGGTGGGGTGAAAAGAGACAAACACACATATTTATACACACACACACACACACGTATAAGAAAATTAAACACATATTTACATATGAATATAATGCAATCCCTCAAAGCATAAAATGTGAAAAACGGAATACAATTTTAACAAATTCTTCATCCCTTTTTATTAAAAAAAAAAACTAAAATCCCCATTATTTATCGGATGTTCCAAGAAACGTTAACTTATAGCATATTTGAAACAACAAATGACAAATGCACACTTCAAAATGTAACAACAGAGGTAACAAAATTATTCCAGGCATTTACGTAAGTTGCAAACTTGCAATAAATAATTAGAAGATTACTCTTTCAGTCATTACGAACAGAATGGAATTATAGGGGATTAACCAGTAGAATTATAAAAGTATAAGTTCAGGTTAAGACGGAAAATAATAACAGATGTAACATATACGAAAGCAACTACACCTTTTTTAGCGAGTTCAGAAGACGTGAAGCCAGTGGAAGTGATCAAAAACGAGAGAAGCTGTCCCAGCCCAAGACCTATCAACGTCTTCTTGGTCCAAAACTCCTTGAAGTTCATCCTTTTCTTCTACTTCTCCACAGAACACAGGCAACCAAGAAGAAATATTCGTCAAAAACCCAATTTAGAGAATAAGAAAATATTCAGAAACCAATCTCTAGAAGCAGCTCTATTTCTGAGTGCTTATGGGGGCTTTGCAGGGCCTGAAAGGCTTAAATATCCAATACCAAATTTTGAGCTTTTGTTAGTGTTGAGCGTGGAAAAAGGACTGATAAAATGGGAATGAGAGTGACGGCGAAAGAGAGGTTTTATCTGGGATGCCAGAGTGAACACTCGGATGCTGTGGTTTCCCAAATTCTGAAAGTGCGAGTCGGCGAGTGTGTTTGCAGCCGGGAATGTGGTATATAGCAGCCGTCGAAAGTGATGTATAGCGGCCGCACTCTCGTCCTACTTTATCATAGTAAGCAAGTATTACTATTAGATGAAATAAATATATAATAAATTATCATTCAATCATAAGAAATCATCACATCTTATTTAATACGGTGAAAATAAAATAATAATATGATGTATAAAAGACAAAAATTATGAAAACCATTTTTTATTTATTTATCTCGCTTTCTGGTCCAATCGATTTCAATGACAAAAAGTCAAAAACAGCGAGGATCATTCATTCCAAAAAAACAAACGAAATCAAATTAGAATTATGTTGTAGTGGTAAAATTAAAGATAAATGTTAGGTAATTGAAAGATGAGAAATATTACTTGTAGTTGTAAGTGTGTAAATGAAGTGCAGTCGTTTTAAAAAAAGTAAATAAATATAGAATCCACATAAAAAGAAATTAATTTTTTAATAGTAGACCCTACTCTTTTTCAAAGCGACTGCACGGCGTTTGTGCATTCTACGACTGTACGTAACATTACTCTTGAAAGATTGTAGTATATGAAATTAGTTTTTCAGCTGTTTAAAATTATTCATTTTTAAATTTTTTGCATATTGTAAATAATGTTCAAAACATTTTTTTTATAGGCAGAGAATTTATCGGATAAATAATAGGAAATTAAGAAATAGCATTAATGAATTTAAACATCTTAAAAATTAATAGATAGATTAATTAAAATTTTAGAAGATAAAATCTAAATAATCATTCACCAAATTCATGTATGTACATTCTATAATTAATAATGAATAATTATTGAGCTAGCATTAGGTAGAGTGAAAGCTCGGTTTTTTTTTTTTAAAAAAAAAAACTTCAATTTCTTATCTTAGATATTCAATTAAGATATCAACAAGTGGCGGCTCGCAGGATAACTATGTTGGTGGCCTCGGTCGGCAGCCCACCCACGACCACTCGTGGGTGGGTGGTCAATTCGTCCCTCTTTTCTCATTTAGTAAATAATTGTTACAATATTTTTCTTATTACTATTTTCATTTTATCTTAATTTAATTCTTTTTTTTTTTTTTATAAAATTCACGACTTCTTTCAGTTTCATACGCTTTAAAAAAATTAATGTTATTTTTCTGATGTTTATGTTTACTTATTTTTAATTTAGTCGATTTTTTAATTATTTTTAAGTTTATTTTGTTTTATATTATTTTTCTATTATTATTACTTAAATCAGTTTATAATTTTCAGTTTTTTAATATTTTTTATGTGAGTTTATTTTGTTTTGTATTTTTTTCTATTATTATTCTTTAAATCAGTTTAACATAAAATGCCATTTTCTATTTTTTATGCATTTATTTAAATTCTTTTTATATTTCTAATATTTATTATTCATCTAATTTTTATGCCATTTTCATACTGATTATGCGTTTTTGTTAAGAAAAAATTAAATGATGTGTTGAGGTTGTGCTTCACACCACCACCTCTGATGTACTCAATGATCCTATCAAAGAAGAAGTGTGAGAGTTGGGGTATGTTCGGGACACGCAGAGAAGGTCGGAGAGATACATAGAGAAGGTCGCGCTATACCCCTTGATGTTCTCAAATGGCCTACGGCTTCCTTTCTACTGTCGTGCTCAGGGCTTTCTGGACTACCTTGCACTGGCCCCATCGCAACTCCACCCCAACGCCTGGAGGATCTTGTTGTTGTGTGGCGCATGGTCTTTTTTTTTTTTTTTTTGGGGGGGGGGGGGGGGTTGCGTGCGAAGGTGATGATTAACCTAACTTGACGGCTAGAGAGTTTTTATACACCAATGGGATACAGGGCCATGATGGCAACTGGTGCAGCTTCCGGTCCCATGCCAAGTACCTGGTAGCTCGCTTGGAGCCCCGGTTTTCTTGTATTAAGAATTGGTTCAAATATTCTTCTTCGTGTTGGGTCGTGGTTAGGAGTTTCCCGCCAGTGAGGAGGCTCGTCAGGAGTTCTCAATTCGTGCAGTGTGGGGTGCCATTCCTGACGACAAGGAGTTCTCCCTGAATCTGTCTGACCGCGAGCATGGTTGTCTCAAGAAGGTTTGCTCTTGTGTAGAGGGACATCAGGAGGAGGTCTAGACCGAGATCCCCTGACTAGAGCAAACATCGACTAATACTTGATGACGTCGGACCGATCGAGGGTCAATGGATGCCACTTTATGAGGGAGTTGTTTGCCTCTCGTGGTCATAAGAGGCCCCTTGTCCCACCAGTGTAGGGAAAAGGGAAGAGGCCTCACATCGAGGTGGTTCATGAGCCATCGGGGTGTAGTAACAACTCAGAGTTCGAGCAGGATTTTCCTCTCTCGTTTGGCAGCCTGGGTCATTCCTTGTCAGGTCTGTCGTCAGCAGGGGTCGGTGGATCGACTCAGCATGACCCACCTAGCTCGAACAGCCTTGATGCCCTCTCAGAGCAAACAGAGGTCGACTAACCTATAACGATGGGTCTTGATCGCCCTTCACCCAAACCACACTCTACCTCGTCGCCCTCAATGGTTTCGTCTTCTACACCGATAGGAGGTCAAGGGCCAACAAATGCCCTTAGTCGGGATGAGGAGGAGCTTGACGTAGCCTTCTTCTTGGTCTTCCTGGAGTAGCTTCTTTCGACCTTGTTGTGAAGGACAAGGAGGTGCCACCAGTCTCGGTCGCAGGAGTGTCGTCGGGTAAGGCTGACAGGAGTGATCATTCATCACGCTCTGTTCCATCAACGATTCCGAGGGCTGAGAGTAAAGTTTTAAATTTCGTTCAGTTTCAGCCAAAACGGTCGGGATTTTCCTTGCCGAAAGAGTAATCGAAACGGTTTCGGTGTCTATTCCATATCGGGTCAAATTTCAGCCGTTCCGGTCGGTTTCGGTCCGTACCAGCTGGATTATTTCTGTCCGAAATCTATATACATGTCATTCGCATAATGATTTTGTATATTGAGGGACAAAACTATCATTTTGTCCATTTTTACTTCTCCCCCTTTCTGGCAAAGTCGAATCCCTAGTTCTCAAAACTTCAAAAGTGAGTTTGCCCTCTATTTCGACTATTCCTCACTCTCTAAATAATCATATTTTTTTTTTTATAAATTTGCAAATTAAATTTTCTAAAATGTATGTTGTGCATTTTTTGTATGTATGTTGTCTTAGGGGAGAAGTTATGCATATATTCTTGTTTGGCAAAGACTAGAAGAAGTGGAGAATATATCTCCTAGCCAACAGTTTGATGCCACTTAGAATTTAGCAACTTAGCACCCTCTCCCAAGGGTTCAAATCAACTATAAAACTTTCTTTGGATTGAAAAAGTCAAAAGAATTGAATGCTAAAAAGTTCAATAAATACTTCATATTGTATGTGAAATCCTTGATACAGGTAGTCCCTGTTTGGATTTTAATGAAATGTGTGATAGCCAGGAATTTTCTGATACTACATGTTGAGGAAGATGTAAGGTTGGATTTCCATTTGAAATTCCAGCTTATTGTTTTAGCATGCTTAATTGTATTCCTGAATCATTTGAGTGATGATAGATGACTTTCAATGAGGTGTGCTTACTATCTTTGTGATGAAATTTTTTTGATTTTTTTAACGTTTGGATTGAGAACTTAGAAGTATTACTGAGTTTTTCAAATATGTATGTTTTTAAGACTTGTATTGATGTTATTCTAGAATATAGTTTTTTTCTATATATAATTGTTTATATATATATATATATATAATTTATTCATATAACGAATGTCTCAAAACGGTACATCGAAACAGACCAATACCAAAATTTTTCGTTCCAATACCTCAACCGGAATGAAATTCAAGACTTTGGCTAAGACACCTACCTTTCCTCCGGATCCTAGGGGTTTCTCCCAAGACTACCCCTTAGTCATGGATTTGAGCGAGGAAATGGTCCCTATACCTTCCTCGCCATTCAATTCCTAATCTGAGCTGAAAGTTGTTTGGTTAGGGACACTAGAGGAGCCCGTGCCATTTACTCTTCCCCCTGATGGTGAAGAGGTTTCGGTCGAGCAGCCGGTCGACACGGGTGCTACAAAGTCCCCAAGTGAGGTGGCGACTGATGTGGCCTGGAACATGAGCTCTCCTCCCCGGGCTCATTCTCCCCCTTTACTACATCAACTGGGCCCATTGGAAGGCTTGCGGCGTCCCCTGCATGGAGGAAGGCGAGGCACTTCGGGTTACCGAATCCTTCTATTACCCATCCCTCTGAGTCTGGTATGACCGGTAACACTGCCCGGGAGGAATCTGTTCGTGACACGACTGTCAAGCTTAGGAAGTTCTTGACCTCGGTAAGTTTTCTTGCAGCCTGCCTTTGATTTTCGCTTCTTTTCTCTGTTCCTTACTGATCCATTGTTGATGTGTTAGGGGGTTGATCAATTGGTGGGGTTGATCAATTGGTGGCCTGGATTGTCAATGGGAGGGCTGAGCTGGAAGAGAAAGTATGTGGGCTACGATCCTTTGCAGTTCAAGCCCACCAAGAGGTCATCAGAGAACGGGCCGAGAGAGATCAGATCGAGGAGGCCTTTATCTATGTACACACCAAGTGGCGTAGGAAGAAGAGGAAGGCCTCCCGTCTACGTTACGATGTGGCTAGTTGGAAAAATCAAAGGAGGAGATAGCTCACTGCTACCTTGAGGCCAAACTGCTAGAGGAGGAGCGAGATACTAGGAGGGATATGCTAATCTGCCAAGAACACGTCACCGCAGCAGAGAGGGCCGAAGAAGCCTACCGAGACCTGCGCCTGAATTGCGACTACCTCAGGGGCAAAAAGGAAGCCCTGAGCATGCAGCATGCGTTGGTGTGGGGGGAATGAAGACAGTTGGAGGATGAGGTCAAGATCAGCAAATTGTGAGACTCAACGATTCCTGTTGGCGCGAATAGGAAGAGGTCAAATCCCGGGACCAACAAATTGTTACTCTAAGGTCCTAGATTGCTTCAGCGAGGGGAGAAGTAATCTCCCAGGATTTGCAGATAGCTGCCTTGGAGGACAAGCTTACATCCTCCAAAGAAGATTTGGTGCATCTCTCTCCCCAACTGAGGACAGAAACGCTTATGGAAGCTATTTCCTACTTTGTCGTCGGGTGAGCGTGGAGCACGACTTTGAGTGGCAATCAGCTTTGATCGAGCAATTTCCTGTATTATGATAAGCATAGAGACATAATTGATCATGAAGTATTTTTCTTAAAAATGTTGGCTTACGGGATTTATCTAAATATTCCCCCTGGGGTTTCAGACAAAATACTTCTTGTGGTGTTCTGCATTCCATGGATGCCTCAGCTCTTTTCTCTCAACATCTTGTAGCTAGTAGGTTTTGGGGCTGATGGTAGGCCGTAACCACGTAGGGTCCTTCCCATCTCGATCCGAGCTTTTCTTCTTCTTGGGTGGTCACCCCTGTTTCCTTTAGTACCAGATCGCCCTCTTTGAAGGATTTTGATTTTCTGGTTGAAATATTGTTATGTTTTCCTCTTACCGGTCATTGTCTTAACTTCTACTTCCTCTCTCCTTTCCTCTACTATGTCCAGATTCATACGTAGCTCCTTTTCGTTTGTTCCTTTGTTGAATTACTGGACTCGTTAGCTTGGCATCCCTATCTCCATTGGGATTACTGCCTCACTCCCATATGCTAGTACGGAAGGGGTTTCCCCGGTCGGGATTTTAATAGTGGTCCGGTACGCACACAAAACCCTGGGTAGTTCTTTAACCCATGTTCATTTCCTCGCCACCGACTTCTTTTTCAAGATTCCTACTAGAGTTTTATTGGTCGCTTCAACTTTCCTGTTGGCTTGTGGATGACTCGGGGAGGAATATTTGGCCTTTATGCCTAGCTCTGTGCACCAATTTCTGTAATGGTAGTGATCAGAATTAAATTGCAGCCTGTTGTATGCAATTATGATCTAAGGTATGCTGAACTGGCATACTATGACCTTCCATAAGAATCTGGTGACACCAGTAGCCGCTATTGTCGCGAAGGGTTAAAGAACTTCCATAAGAATCCATGCCTGACACAGCGCGTGCTAACCGATTTGCTTTCCAATTGTCCTTTTGGGGAATCTATTCAATGGTTAAACTTCAGAAATAGTCACATTCTTCCCAAACTTGTTGTAGATAGAGCCGAAGTTTTTTGCTTTTCGCCACATACTCCCCTTTTACTTGTTTCACTACCACTTGACAGTCCGCTTTCACCTCTACATTCGTCGTACCTAGAGACCACAGCGAGTCTTGCCAGTAAAGCTTCATATTTTGCTTCATTGTTGGTGGTTTTGAACTCGAGCCTTATCGAATAATTAGCTTCCTCTCTAGTTTTTGATATTATGTGTACCCCCACACCCTCTCTTGATCGACAATATGAGCCGTCAATGTAGACATGCCAATTACTATCGGCAGGTAAGGTGGCCACATTTGTGGGGGGATTTGTCAACTCAAAGATGAAGGTCGCCGATGCTTGCTCCTTTATAGTGGTTCGAGGGACATAGTCGATGTCAAATTTGTTAAGTTCGATCGACCAATTCACCAAGTGCTTGGACGTGTCTGGGCATTGTAGGACCTTCTTGAGTGGGGCTTCTGTTAGGACCCTTATCGGATTTGCTTGGAAGTAGGATCTTAGTCAATGGGTGGCCACTATTAATGCAAATGCCAAATCCTCCATCGGCGGGTATCTAATTTCTGCTGCCCTCAATGCCCGACTGGTATAGTAAACCGGCCTTTGTGTCTTGTCCTCTTCCCGTACCAATGCTGCCAACACGACCACCATTGTGACGGATATGTATAGGTATAAAAGCTCTCCCTACATGGTTTGGCTTAGCAGGGACGGGTTAGACAAGTACTCCTTGAGCCGAGTGAATGCTTCTTCGCACTTTTCATTCCACTTGTGGACTTTTTCACAACACTTGAAAAAATGACAGGCATTTATCGGTTGATTTAGAAATAAATCTGTTGAGTGTCACGATCCTTCCGGCCAGTCTCTGCACTTCGTTGATGGTCTGAGGAGATTTCATGTTGACTATGGCTGGATCTTCTCTGGATTGGCTTGAATACCTCTTTTTGAGACCATGAAGCAGAGGAATCTTCCCGACCTTACTCCGAAGGTACACTTTGCCAAGTTAAGCTTCATTTTGTATTTCTAGAGAATCACAAAGGCTTCTCTCAAGTTGTCAATGTGCTGCTGTAGTTCCTTGCTTTTGACGAACAAGTCATCGACGTAGACTTCCACGTTGCACCCAATCTAGTTTTTGAACATCCAATTAACCAACCCTTGATAGGTCACCCAGCATTTTTGAGCCTGAAGGGCATTACCAGGTAACAATACAGTCATCGGTATGTTATGAAGGTTGTTTTTTCTTTGTTGGTAGCATTCATTTAGATTTGGTTGTATCCAAAGTAAGTATCCATGAAGCTCCGTATCCTATGTCCGGTTGTTGAATTTATGATTAGTCGATGCACGGTAAGGGGAAGCTGTCTTTGGGGCATGCTTTGTTCAAGTTAGTGAAGTCGATGCATGTCCTCTACTTTCCATTCAATTTTTGGACTAAGACTTTGTTGGAGAGCCATTCCAGAAAATGGGCTTCCCTAATGAACCCTGTGGCAAGCAATCGATCTACCTTTGCTACTATTGCGGCATACTTCTCGGCATTGAAATTCCTCTTTTTTTCTGCCAAATCTTCTTAGCATTAGGACTCACACTCAAACGATGTTCAATCACACTTTATCGATTCTGGGCATGTCTTCGTGACTCTAGGCGAAGTTGTCCTGTGCTCGACGAGGAACTGTATCAACTGTGATCTCATCTCGGGCTCCATTTTGGTGCCTATTCTCACCCTCCTCTCCAGGCGTGAATTATCTAGGGAAACCAACTCGAAGGGCTCATCGACCTCTCCTTATTTAAGCTTTCGTTCATCCTTGATTTCCAGTTCCCACTTGATGAGTTCAGGAGGCGGGGGCGGGGTTCGTTGCTCAGCTATGAGCGATTCTATCACACGTACCTCATTTCCCCAGTCTTTAAGTTCCTGCGTGTAACATTTTCTCACCAGGACTTGCTCTCCGTGTACTTCCTTAACACCCTCTTCGATCGAAAACTTCATCCTCAGGTGGTACGTAGAGGTCACGACCCTTAGGTTGTTCAAGGTTGGTCGACCGATAATCGTGTTGTAGAAGGAGTGAGTTTTGACCACCAAGAAGTTTGTCATGGTGGTAGCCTTGCATGTGCTTGACCAGATCGTCACCGGTAGGGTTATGGAACCTACGGGCTGTATACCCTTCCCTATGAATCCTTTTAAGGTTGTTGGCGATGGATGCAACCGGCTTTGGTTGATCCCTACTTTTGTGAATGCTCTCCAAAAGAGTATGTCGGTCAAACTCCCATCGACTATTAGTATCCTCCAAGTGGTGTAGTTGATCACTAGTGTTGTTACCACGAGAGCATCATCATAGGGATATACCACCCCTTCGCGGTAGTTCTCATCAAAGGATATTTTTGTGGCCTTTTGGCTCCACATTGCTTGGCCGGTCTTTTGACACTAAAGACTTCCTCATAGCTGGAAGTGGACGCGCCTCGCAACGAATCCCCCTGTGGTCTAAGTTTTGCCTAAGGGGACATTGTCTTGAATCCTGTGGGGGGTGTTCTCCACGCCTCCTTGTTGTCCTTCTTCTTCTTAGGCTCTCATTCTTGTGAAGCCTTTGCTCCTTTTCATGCATTCTCTCTCCCGTTCACTAGGGCAACGAGGAGTGTTGGGCAATTAGTTACTCAAGATCCCCACTTTCCTGCAATTCTTCTATTTGACTTTTCAAATGGTGACAATCCTCTGTCCGGTGTATTTCTGAGTCATCATACGTGCAATTTATAGAACCTTTCCCTGCGATCATCTTCACTTTGGGGTTGTCCCTCTGCTCTTGTTTGCAAATTCATGCTCGAGTGTGGTTTTCTGTGCAGTGTTCCTCAGTCAGTTCTTCTGTCATAATGTACCCTTCTTGCTTTGGGCTCCTTCTCCAGACTTCTGTTCTCAGTGGTTCCCTTTGACTTATTCTTCGCCTGCTTCAGCTCGAACTCTCTTGGTGGTTAAGGCTCGGAGGGTGTCCTCCGCGTTAACAAAGTCATCGGCCTAATCCATGAATTCTCGTAGTGTGGTAGGAGTCTTCCTTGCTAGCTCCACCATAAAGGGACTCCATGGCCAGATGCCGCCCAAGAGTGCTGCTAGGGTGATCTTCTCGTTTTAATCATTTGCGGTCATAGCTCCTTGTTGAATGGGAGAGATAAAGCTTTTAGATTCTCATCCTCCCATTGTTTTACCGTGTGGAGGTAGGAGGCCAGTCCTCTCCTTCTCCTTCTAGCCATAAATTGTAGGGGTGTACAGAATTCCAAAAATTCCAACTCCAAATTTTTTTTATTGAACACTTGCGCTCGAGCGAGGTGTCGAGCGCGAGTCGAGCGCACGTTGTATTGAACATTGGCTTGAGCGACATGTCGAGCGAAAGTCGAACGAACCTCTATAGAAGAGTTCCGCTCGAGCGCCACGTCAAGCACACGTCGAGCGAAAGGCACTGTCTACCTAGTTCTTCAAAATTGTGGATTGTGCCAGGCTATAGTCTCTCGAACCATGCCTGGGCAAATTCTTTTAGTGTCAAGGGAATGCTCGACAAGCAATCTCCCCGGGGAAACCGTGGAGTGTCATATGAGCCTTGAACGTCTCCAAGTGCTCAAATGGGTCCTTAGACCCGTCGTATATCTTCATTTATAGAATCTTGGACTTTGGTGGGAGGGGGTGGCCATCACCTCGACACTATAAGGCATGTTCATGTTGCTGAGGAACTGGTCGACAAAGGATTATGCTCCTATCCTTCTGGTCATTTCCTTGTATTTATCCACAAGGTTGTGCGACTTGTTTTGCATCTCCCTTCTTTCCTTATCATCGGCAGCCACCCCCGCCTGCGCTTTGTGACTCGCCCTTGTTTTTATCATTCCGACTTGGTTTGGAGCCTTCTCCAGATCTGGTGTTTCTTTGTTTCAAGATTTCGTTTTCTCCGTGAAGAGTCTCCATTTATGACGCCATCCTTTTCATTCGTTCCCCCATCTCTGCAAACCTTCCCTCCATGTTGATTAAAGTAGCTTCCTAGTTGTAGGGTGCTTGAGAATGCGTTGTGGCGGGCATACGAAAGGCACATTGATCTTGTTTAGATCGAAAGAGATAGTCAAATCCCACATATGACACCAACTGTTGAGGACTTGTTTTGCACCACCGCCTCCGACGCACTCAATGAACCTACAAAAGAAGAAGTGTGAGGGTTGGGGTGTGTCCAGGACACCTCCAATGTTTAAGTCAATAATTCCTTGGGGAGAGAGAGAGAGAGAGAGTGTGTGTGTGTGTGTGTGTGTGTTTTTTATGTGAGAATTAATTGCCCCTTGTTTATCTTCATGGTGGCTTTTGTATCTCTTAATCTTGGGATTCATGCGCCTTGTTCACGATGCTATGTTGCTGCATTTAATGCGGTAGCCCCTGTCAGGGGGAGGATCTCCTGCTTGTATCCCATGATGTTGCATTTAATGCAGCGTGACTTCCCGCATATTATCCGGGCAGGAACGTGTTGGTGTGACAGTTGTCAAATTGCTCCTGTGCTGGTTTGGGCCTGCTCCCCGCCTTTATTGCAGGCCAAGTAGTTACATTTGGTCCTTGGGCTTCAAAGAGGCAGTCTGGGCCCAGCCCAAAGGAAAGTATAAGGCCCCATTTGGATGTTAGACTGAGTTGAGATGAATTGAGTTCTTTATGAATATTAGTGAGTTGAGATGGTTGAGTGAGTTTTGTGGGGCCTACTTAAAATAAGTTTAGATATATTTGAATGTTAAGATGAATTTAGATGTATTTATGGGAAGTTGAAAAAGGTTGTGAGTCTTACGAGTAAAGATGTGTTGAGTTGAAAAAAGTTGTGGGTTTCACGTATACAAAAATTTTGAGTTAAGATGAGTTTAGTGATTTGAAAGTTAATTGTTTGGATGTTAGATTTAGTTTAAAATTAGACTAAGCTAAATTGATATCAGTTCAATCTAAATTCTAAACGGGGCCTAAATATCTATTTCTAAGATGAATGGCACATCTTTCTCTTTTTTAGAATGACGTGGCAACCAAACGCTACTTTAGGATTTTTCTTTAAAGATTGACTATAAGATAACAGAATTCTGACGTCGGAACCATTTGAAAATTTGATCATTACCACATGTATTAATTCTAAATTTTCTTAACCTCAAATACAAAACTTCGAAGAGCTGAATAGTAAAGTTTCCCGTGATATTGAACCAAGATTCGCAAGGCCTTCGGCGTGGGTATAAAAAAAAGATAAAAAAGGGAAGAAAAGTGGTGGACTCTTCTCCAAATTCCACGAAAACAGGACAAAGAAAGGAGAGGACGGATTCTCTTTACGAGTGTTGAGCTGGGACTCTTGAGTACAGAAGGAGAACATGCATGGAAAGTTGATGGTTGACCTATTCCGTTTCAGCTGATTTGGTATATATGCATGTCTTGTGGTTGGTGTTTTCTGGGGCCCACTGCTTGCCAATAGATTTCAGTTCCTTCAAGCGCTAAATTAAAAAAAAAAAAAAATCAAAGGATAAAGTTGAGTGAAGACAAAATTAATTATATTCGACAACTAGTTCTATATATTTTTTTTTTAGATAAGATGAGTTGGGATACAAATTAAAAATTAAATAAAATATTTTTATAAAATATATTTTGAAAATTTTAAAAAATTAAATTATTTATTTTATTTTATATAAAAATTTAAAAATTCATAATGATTAAATAAAATGAAAATGATTGTGAAAAGAAGACACGATTAACTCTCACTCATCACATAAAAGACAAAAAAGAAAAGAAAAATACAACAGCATATATCTATTCTCTATAGGGAGTTCAAGCCACGTGGGGTCCCAAATAGTACAAATTATCAAGGGCGACAAGATTTTAAAAAGGAAGAAAAATATAAAAATTGTAAGTTTAATTTTATTTTAATTTTGTAATTTGACATAAAAAGAATCTATCTTAGGGATCCGTATTGTAATTTGGTCAAACTCCTTGAACAAATATAGGAATCCTCTAAAAAGAATGATAAAAATAGAAGAAATATATAATAAAATACTTTATATATATATATATATATATGTAATAAAACAAAGAGGGAAAAAAGACTATTCGAATTCATTATAATTTGATTATAAAATATGCTAGAAATCAAAATTTTACCTCTTAATTATAAGAGGATGCATTGATGAAAAAATACTAAATTAAATTATGATTGATACTAAACGATACAATTCGTATAAAATTCGACTCGACTCATATAAACTTGTTTAAGTTTGAATAACTTTGTATTTTTTTTTATAACATTATCTCTACATTTATAATCAAAATAGTTAAAAAGATTAGAGGAAATCATGTTCCTAATATTAAATATAGAGAAAATATATTTATAATCGTAAATTGTGTAAACCGTCGCGTAATCGCTTTGAAAAAAGTGAATAAAACATGAGACCTACATGAAAAAAAATTAATTTTTTAATAGTGGACTCCACTCATTTTCAAAGTGATTACGTGGCGGTTGCATAATTCACGGTTGTATGTAGAATTATTCTTAAACATATTACTAATAATTGATATATATTAGTAAAAAGTCAAAATTTGTTTATCAAAGCTTATATAGATAAAGTTAGTAAATAAATAATAAATAATCTTCTTTATTTAAATAAATCAACTCAACACGACTCGTCTACATCTCTGCTGATACAATATTCCGTTTCCTATACAAAACAGTTTACTAATTAATATAGAGCAAGATTGAGATATAATTAAAAACAATGCTTTTCTTTTTTTATTTGTGAACATTTAATTAATTAAAGGTGATCTTAAGTGTGCAAATGAACCAATTTGGTTGGCAATAGATGTTAGAATTTAATACGATCTACTATATTTATCCATTTCTTTAATTTACTCTCAAGTACTAAAGTCCCAACTAAAGGCCATTATTTCAAAGAATATTCATTTGCATCGACGCCATCATTCAACAACCTCGTCAAGAGTGGCTACGTACCATAGTTATAAAATTTATTTTTTATTCACAATATTTAAAAATAAAAATAAAAATTATTCCATCAAATTTTGACACACAAAAAATTTAGCTAGATGTGAGAAAAAACTTCTACGTTGGACTAGCCAAAAGTCTAAAACTTAAGACTTGAGCTACAGTAAATCTTAAGTCCTCTCCAAACATGGCTAGCTACTATTCACAATTGAAAGTAATATTTTATTATTTCATCACTTCCCCCTCTCTTTAAATGGTAAAATATATATGGCATGCATATTATTTATTCTACTAATTGCGAATATTGATAGAGTAGATATATTATTTTTACAAATCATGAAGATCTAGGAAATATATGAATTGTATTTATAAAAAATAAAAATAAAAAAATATATAATATTATATTATTATTTTAACTTTAAGATAGCTAGTCTAATGTAGACTCATTCAATTAAAAATTAATACTATAGTAAAAAATTAAGATTCTAACTAAATTTTAGAATTTGATAATAATCAGGCCATTACCTTTTAAGTATAGAAGGTAAGCCAAACTATATTTTCCATTCAATAAAGGTGGAACTGAGAAAAGCATCACGTCATGTTTGTACGACCAAAGTTAAAAAAACAAAAAAAATTCGCATTCACTTTTAGAACACCACCACAACTTGATGTGTGAGACATGCTATCATGATGAAAGGTAAAGTATGCAAATTTTCAATGGATTTCATAGTTTCAACCGATCCCAAATTCCCAATATAAAATAAAGAAAAAATCTATACAACCTCCAAACCTTCACACACCACACATTTTTTAATTTTTATTATTTTTTTCTTTCATCAAATCTTTAATATTTGAATAATAAATAGAAAAATAAAATTATTTTAAAAAGAATAAACTCAAAAAAAAATTAAAAAAAAATATTAAAAAATATAAAGATTTAAAAAAAAGGTAGTGTGTGGAGGTTTGGGAGGTTGTGTAGCATTGCTCTAAAATAAATGGTCGCTTACCTGTGTGGGACCCCATAATTCTCTTCCATCTCAATTACTTTGAAACTATATATATATATATATATATAATCTCATGACATCCACAAATTCCATGAATCAATCCTTAATTTCTTAAGTGTGCTTGGGAGCATAATAATCTTGTTAATATGCTCTGAAGTCAATTCAGGAACCTAGCCATTATATACATACATATATATATATATATATATATATATATATAAAAGCTCGATCACCCTTTTTGACCATTTCAAAACTACTTTATTGCTAGATGTATTGTGAACCGATGGGTACAATTCGTGTGGAACATATTATATATGCCTTTCTTCTTCAAAAATAGTAAGGCTTCTGATTTTAGAATGGAGGAGGCTTCTGTTGGCCGCATAATGTGGGTATTTCTTTTAAAATACTTTTTGTTTCTTTAATGTAAAAAAGCAAGGGTTTTCATTGATTGAACTGTTGACATATTCATTCCACTGCCGAGTTTGTTGAACTATCAAGCAAGCAAATATATATATATATATATATATATATAGGAAGATGCTAAGAAGATCATTTTCTCAGGGACTGGTTCTCGGCCACTTTGATTCTTCTTTTCAAAAGTAGTGATAAAATTGTCACATTTTGTACTTTTGTACAGCCATAACATGATTAGCATATATACTCCACTTTTCATTGCTAATTACATTTTTGTTTTGTTTGCTAAAAAATATAAGAGTTGAAAATCTCATCTTCAATATTTTCTTTTGATTGCTAGCTAAAAAGTGAAGAAATTTATGGACCTAACTCATCTCATTAAAGCCGGTTTTACAAGAAAGAATTATCCATTCCTTATAAACATACCCAATATCTTGTCTATAGGTAATGTGAGATTATTTCTCAACACCTTCCCTCACGTACAGACCAGTATTTTTTTTTATCCTTGTCACATGATAAGTAGTGTGAGTCCACATACGTCCTGTAGTAGGCTCTGATATTATGAAGTAATTCATGCGCTTAACTCATCTCATAAAATCGATTCAACAAGAAAAAATTGATAGTTCCTTATAAACATACTTAAGACTTTATCTACAAGTAATATGAGATTAATCCTCAACATAAAGTATGAATTGAAGATCTCAATAGCCTATATTCAGCACTGTACAAAATAGTACAAACAAGACTGGGCCAAAGTTCCTTAAAATGCATATATACTCTTTTTTGGTGTTATTTTTTTAAATGAATTTCTTGTATGCACATGCAGTCAGTGGAGGAGCCACATTAACTTGAGTGGTGCAATTGCACCCACTGAAATTTTTAGTTCAGAAACTTTCTACCATTGCGCCTACTACAATATTTGTAAAATTAATTATGAGAACTTCTTTTTTGTAAATATACCCATCAACATAATTAGGGGAAAATTATATATGGGAACCCTTTTGAAAATTTTAATCTTAAAAAAGATTAGGGTCTCATAATATAAATAAAATTTATTTAATGAAAATTATTCCCATAATGTAAAAGAAAAAAAAATTCCAACTCTTAAAGCATCCTAGCCATAAACTCATTATTTCCATTTAAAAACAATACTTATTCAAAACGGATACAACTCCATTAAAGTCGAATACAGAAATCGTTGCACAAGATTATTTTTACTTCTTCTATAATGCCCCAAAGACCAAAATCACATGACTTATATTCTAAAAGAATTAGTCAATGATACAATTAGAACCCATTGGAACGTTATAAAAAGTAAAAATTTCTCATTTTCAAATAATGTGGGATTTCATACACTACCTACCATTATCTTTATTATATGAGGTATCACAATCTACTCTCCTTAAATTCTCGACGTCCTCGTCAGACTATTTTATCGTAGGTGGTATAGCCACTACAACAGAATGTGTGTTTTGTGACAGAGGAAACTGTCACAAAAAAATGGTAAACCGTCACTAAACATATTTGGTGACGGTTTGAAA
Organism: Juglans mandshurica; assembly: GCA_022457165.1. Taxonomy (NCBI): domain Eukaryota; kingdom Viridiplantae; phylum Streptophyta; class Magnoliopsida; order Fagales; family Juglandaceae; genus Juglans; species Juglans mandshurica. The sequence goes on along the minus strand of CM039619.1, from coordinate 23,844,646 downwards.
CCGTCACCATGACCGTCACCTAAAGTGCGTCACAGAAAACATTTGGTGACGGTTTACTGTTCAACCGTCACAAAAAATATTTTTAGTGACGGTTGGAAGTGTTCCGTTCTGTACAACGTTCGAACGTTCCTTTTTTTGTGACGGTTATGAACTGTCACAGAAAATAACGTTCGGACGTAAAATTAAACGTTCGGACGTTATACCCGACCGATTGGCGTTCGAATGAGAGAAGTTGACGTTTGTTGTATATCGTTCGAACGTATCATATTTACGTTCGAATGTTAATGCGGCCGAACGTTAATTACAATAAACGTTTGAACATTTGTTCGAACGTAAACGTAAATGTTTAAACGTAGCGCGTTTAATGTTCGGACGTTATTTCGAATGTAAACGAAGGAGCGTCCGAATGCAAGTTTTTTGTTCGAACGTTAGTCAGTTTAACGTTCGAACGATTCAATTGTATTTACGTTCGAACGTTTGTTACAGTGTGAACCAACGTTCGAACGATTTTTATTTACATTCGAACGTACAAATCAGAAATACTAATTTCATAAAATTTAAAAACAAAATACCAATGGTATCATATTACATACCCAATTAACAAGTAACAATGTCTTATAAAAGTACAAAATTAGATATTAAAACTAGTCAGAAATATTGATAAAATTTATTTTTTCTTTTTCCCTCACCCACGGGGATTCTGTTGCAACGACATAACACGCTCCATTTGCACCATCATCTCTCGTTGTACTTGCTCTTGCACTTCACTGCGTATTCTTTCCTCTTGGTCTCTCTGTTGGTCCTGCAAACGCGTCTCTAAATGAGACCGTCGTTCTAAGAGAGACTCTAACTCTTGCTGTCTCGACCTCATATACTCATTCTCATGCCGTGCAGCTTCTAAATCTGCTGTAAGATTATTAATTTGTGAAGCCGATGAGGTTGAGGAGGATGAACATTTATGCTTGATAGATCGTCCCAAACCTCTTGCCATACTAGACTGCGGCCCGAGCACTTGGGTGAATATGTCTATGTCACTAGGAGAGGATTCCACAGAAGTCGACTGCATCTCCAACATTTTGCTCTGCAATTTAAAAGGTAATGATCGTAAATAATTAGTAACGTATTAAAAGAAATAGAAATAAGAAATAAACTATTAAAATGTTCTATAAAAAATTTATTTAACAAAATTAAAACTGCTTACATAATTATCTGCAGCGACAGGATCCATCCACTCACTATGCTCATTAGTGTGAGCAGCAGCATAGACATGAATGAGGGAAAAGTTTTCAGGATCATCACGTTTCTAACAAAGCGACAATATTAGCAATTTTAAAAAGAATTAGTTAGTACTTATCAGAAAGAATATCAGGAAAATAAATGAATTCTATAATTTTTTAATTACCATTTTTTCAGCAAGACGGTGGAATGACCTTGAACCGGCACGATGGTGGACAGTCAGAACGGATCTATTCTGTGCATTTGTAGAACTCAAGTGCTACAAAATATATTAAAAATGTTAATTGTAATATGTATACATATAATGTATAAAACGAATATGAATGTAAATAATTAAAAGATATAAATGTAAAATACCTGATAATTTGGAGATGCGAAAAGATGACAACACTTTCTCCAATCATCTAACTTCATCTGCTGAAAAGGAGACTGCGCAGCCTCTTCCAACGTCTCAAACTTCTTGAAGTGGTCATGACATCGTCCTTTGTGACGTCGGAATAGTGTAGCCATCAACTCATTCACGGTTCTCAAATCCTCGCTACGGCCAAAGTCGAGGTCGAATTCATCCTAACAAGGGAATCAGGTAAAAAATATAATATATTAATCTAAGTGAAAAAAATGTACTGAAAAGTAAACTCACCAGCACACGACTTCGAATGTGCTCCTTAATCTCATTCGGAACATCTCGCCATGAGCGCACATAAAATGGAGCATAAGCTCGAACTACTGTGCCAATATAGGAGGAAAGCGCTGCTACACTATCATCCACTCCTCCAGTGGAATTATCAAGAATTGTGATCTTCAGTTTACCGTGCCTTCTATTTTTTTCAAGAGAGATTCCACGTGTATAGCCACGACCGCGACGTGCAGATGCATGAACTACATGATAATAATAGATATACTATAATTATAATTATATAGTTATTGAGAAAAAAATATTAACTATATATATAATTATCAACGACAATATTTCCTTACTGGTAGGTGTCGACTGGCTGTTGTTCTCTTCTATGTTAGCTTGATCTTCAGGAACGGATTCCTCGAGTGGGGAGTCCTCAATGGATTCAGGACTTGGACTTGGCGGAGGCACATTTCTTCGTTGTCGTTTTGGCGGCATTCTTTAAAATAATTAATTATATCAAAGAAAATTAATTAGAAGAAATAATTCTTAGGCAATGCAGACCCTTCGGGAAGCACCTCGTTAAATAAGTCCAATACCATGTTTATTGCTTTCGTCGACATCCCACACAATGATTTTATGTGAAGCAACCGCACAATAAACGACATTTTGGAATGTTTTGTACAACCTGGGTAAAGCTCGCGCTTTGCATCTTCCCACAGTGAAGGAAAATTTTCACAATCAGTCCCTGATCCACCACTTGAGGCATTGTCGTTAACCTCATCCATAAACATCCCAGCTCCAATGTCACCCAACATCTCCTCCATCTCATCATGCTCATAATCATCATCCATGTGCCGTAAATAATTGTGATGATCGACCAATACATCTGCTGACCCTTCATACGGCTCACCATGCAGTACCCATCGCGTATACCCCAGATCCATACCGTTCACAAATATATGACGCTCTACTTCATCCAATCCTATCGCACACAAATTTTTACACCCTCGACATGGACACTTAATGTAACCACGACTATCAGCAGAGGCCCGTGCAAAATCAATGAAAGTTCTTACTCCACATGCATAGGGTACGTAATCCTTTCCAAGTCTATCGTCCAGACGCATCCAATTTTTGTCCATTTCTAAAAACATCCAGATATTAATAACACGTACATTAAAAACTCACATGCATGTCTTGCCTCCAATTCTCATTACTTTTTTGATAAGGTAGTTGGTCCTATCCCATTCGAGATTATATTCTCCATATTACACAAATCTCGTCACTCTACTAATTTCCACGTTAGTAGAAATTCCGGCAGCACCTCCCCATAATTCTCCAAGTATACATGTTCAAATATCGGGATTGTGACCCTACGAACAGTATACCCGAAGAACAGTAGAAGAAGATACCGAAACTTCATATTAAACGTGGAAAGTAGCGAGTAACAAAAATGTGTAATACAGATAATATAATCTCAAACTGTCCACACTGGACAATTCAGGAATCAGTGGACACATAAATGTACACTGATTCCCAAACGGGTCTAAGGGTATTTATGCAATGTCACACGCATCTAGCAAAAAATCATACAACAATATCTCCATGTTGTTTAAATTAACAATGTCACCTTCAAGTAGTGTTATATTGTTAAACTAAAGAGGGATGGAAGATTATGTGACCCTACGTTTCGTGTCTTGTACACAACGAGGGAGAATGATCTTGAAGAAATGTTTAAATTTTAGTCTAATTACTTAACCGTTACAAACTGTCCGACCTTGACAACTCTCAAGGCCGAAGAGACTATGACAGTCAAGCAATTAAATTGAAATTTCAACATTTCTTCAAGATCATATTCCCTCGTTGTGTACAAGATCATTATTCTTAAAGTATAATTTTAATTGTTATACTTAATTTCAAAGGTTATACTATAATTTTAATTATTATAATTCTTAAAGAGTTACTTTTATGCTTGTTATTACTTAATTTCAAATATTATTATAAATATTTAATTTTCATACTTAAATTTCAATGGTTATACTATAATTTTAATTATTATAATTCTTAAAGAGTTACTTTTATGCTTGTTATTACTTAATTTCAAATATTATTATCACAATTTTTCAAATCCATATCACAACATTTTCACAATAACTCACAATATATTCACAAAATAACATGCCACATGTATTAACAAAGCCTAATGACAATATATTTCTAATAATAAACACGATATTTCAAATTTATATCACAACATATTATTATAACTCACAAACAATATAGAAACTATACCAACAATAATCACAATATGATAAAAAGTAAGCATAAAATAACATGCCACATGTATTAACAAAGCTTAAGGACAATATATTTGTAACAATGTAAACATATTCAAACGTCATTCACAAATAATAATTTAAATATTTCAAGTCTATATCACAATAACTCACAATATATTCACAAAATAACATGCCACATGTATTAACATATTTCTAAACTTGAGTAAGCAATAAACATGTATTAACAAAGCCTAATAACAATATATTTCTAATAATAAACATAATATTTCAAATTTATATCACAACATATTTAAAATAACTCACAAACTATTTACAAACTATACAAACAATAATCACAATATGATAAAGAGTAAGCATCAAATCACAACAACATATTGATAAAGTTTAGAAATATACCTAGCACTCACAATATCCTCTTACAAATCAAAATCTTCAGACTTCCCAAAACAAGCAATCCTTCAAAAAAATACAACACTAACTTATTAGAAATATTCTATAACAAAAACACATTCTATAAATATCATAAAATTTAAATAAAGACAAGAAATAAAAATATTATCTTACCAAAATTTAAACACTTTCGGTGCCCGTTACCATCGTCTTCTCCGTTATTTGCTACCACGCCTCCGTCACCGCCGCCGTCAACTCTGCCATAACCTTCACTAAAAGGTAGGCATTCATCTTTTATGCAAATAACATGTATTTTATTGAGATTTAGATTGAGATTTGGATTGAGTTTTGTTTAAAACCGGATAAATATTACCGGATGTTCAACTTCATTTTCCGGCCACCACGGCCAGTCATTGGCCGAATAGTCACCGTAGAAATGTTTCTTGAAGTGTATACTTCATTTACATGGTGACATTTCAGCATTTAGACCCTTGTAGAGAAATTTTCGAGATTTCAATAATGGCTGAGTCGACTCAGCCATTCTGCGTCGAAACGTTCGAGCGTTTCACCGTGACATTCGAACGTACGATGTTTAAATTACAGAGCCGTTACGGCTTCCACGTTCGAACGTTAATCGTCTTACATTCGGATGTGAATATTATTAAACGACATACGTTCGAACGTGAATATTTACTTTCGCACGTAAATCACATACGGTCGGACGTTTAATTATAACATCCGAACGTAGTGATTTTCTACATTATTCATGCTTCGACGTTCGGACGTTCATATTTACGTTCACACGTAAAACAAATACGTTCGAACTTAAATTCGAACGTATTTGTTTACTGCTTATGTTCGAACGTACATCTGTACATTCGAACGTATTTGTTTTACGTTTGAACGTAAATTTATTTACATTATTTTACGTGCGAACGTATAAATTAACGTCCGAACGTTTTTATCTTTAACGTTCGAACGTTAACGATAAAACGTTCGAACGTTAATGCAGAGCATCTTAAAATTAATACAAAAAAATGCATTATTGTAAATAATTTTTTTTTTCCTTTTCTATTTTCAGGATAAGGCTCTTCCACTGCATACACGAAAACGAGGGAGGGAAGGAGCCATGTCGGACACTGCCCGTATCGGAGCTCGTACTGTTATGGTAGAGAGAGAGGTCTTAATTAATGAGTTCGACGAACTCTGTTGGCAGCAGACGAACCTAAGAGATGTTTTCCTCAGTAGAGGCTGGGGAAATATCTGCACATTGAGGGGGAAGGTATACCCCTTAATGGTTCAAGAATTCTATATGGGGATGTGTGACATGCCTCCAGATGCATCCTCTCACACCGTGACTGTACGCGGTGTTTCTATTGAGGTATCGGCAGATGTCGTCGGCGAGCACCTCGGGATTCATCGAGGTGCTCAGACATTTACACACTCAACACCCCGTGAGGATGTAGGCACTTCTACATCATCTACTGGCCGGGGATGTGAGCCAGCATCAGCCAGAGATGCAGGCCAGTCAAAGGCTGAGGATACTGGCGTCGAGGCTCGGGATGATGACCGAGACGAGGATTTCTACATCCTCACCGGGAGGGATCGCATGCAGATCGAGCGGAAGAACGCCTTCAACCAGATCCATCTGCTGCATTTCTTCCGCATATTTAGTCAGCTTCGGGCACAATTTTTTATATGAGTGGCACGTGGAGATCCTATAGATTTGCCACTGCACATTTTTGAGAGGATCCGTTACGAGGCGAGCATCGTCTCCACGGATAATCTCCCATATGGTGTCCTCATCAGCCGACTATTACTTGCACGGGGAGTGCCGACCCAGCCAGAGGAGCGGGTCAAAGATCAGATGAGCCCCCTCGACATGACCACGCATCGGCGTAGCATTGGACAGGCGAGGGGACGTCAGCCACCCCCTGTAGAGGATCTAGTTCCTCTGACGCAGCCTGAGCCAGGTCATGTCGGGAGTACTAGTCAGCATACGCCGAGTACATCTGCAGGAGATGTGCGGCCTGCTTGGGTTGATGCGGTCATATCACAGCTGACTGCGCATATTGATCATAAGATCGATCGATCGCTCGAGGCTATATCGGCGTCTGTTGCCGAACTCACCCATCGTGTAACTATCCTCAATGACAAGGTTGATACCTTGACGGAGGAAGTACGGAGTTCGACTTTTGCAGATAACGTTATCATCTGACTGTTGTTTACTACGTTCTATCATTTTTTGTATTTTATTTTTAATATTTGTAACGAAAAATATTATTGAATATTTTTATCGTTTTTTAATTTCAATTTTTAATCTTCTTTGATGTTATAATTTACAACTTTAATACTAAATCACTGCATTTCAAATATATATAAATCAATAATATATATTTATATATTACAAAGTGTGTATATATAAATATATACAATTCAATTTTTTAGACTTGTTCACAAATTATGCACAATAAAAATCACATAATTTTTAAATTAAAGTCATTTAATTTAAATTTACAATAAACGTTCGAATGTTATTACTTAACGTTCGAACATTGGTGCAAACATTTTACGTTCGAACGTAAAATTAATAGCATTCGAACGGTTGCGCCAAAACACTTTACGTTCCAACATAAACAGACATAACGTTCGAACGTATATGTGACGTTCGAACGCATATGTCCCATAAATTCGAATGTAAAAAAATCTCATTCTATCTTTAGTGACGGTTTCCAAAAACTGTCACAGAAAATACCTTTTAGTGACGGTCTAGGGACTGTCACAATTTCTCAACCGTCACTAAAAACCAATTGTGTTGTAGTGAGCTTAAGTCCCATATTTTTTATTGGGATAGGCTCTGATATCATTTGAGCTAAAACATTTTTACTGATTTAAAAAAAATGAAGAGAGAGAGAGAGATTCCTAGTACAAGATTTTAATTTGAGAAAATTTGATAAAGAGTTGGAAAAGAGAAAAAAAATGAGAGAGAGAATCCTTGTGTGTGTGAAATATGGGCGAAGAAGAGAGATAATGAGAGAGAGGTGTCTGTGTATGAAGAGACGGGTGGAAGGTGTTACAAGAGAGAGAGAAAAATGGGGTGAGAGGGAGAGAAGAGGGGAGGGGAGGGGGGAAGTAAAGTGGGGGAGTAAAGTGGGGAGTTACCGTTCCACCTTTATTTTTTTGTTTTTGGGTGTTACAATCTTCTCTCAATCAACAAATTTCTTCCTCGAAATTTATTGTATTATTGGAAGGAATAACTCTGGATATTTGGCTTTTATTTCTTTCTCATGCTTCCAACATGCTTCTCTTAGTACTTGATTTTTCCAAAGAACTTTAACAAAATGTATTACCTTAGAGCGTAAAACTTGCTCTTTGCGATCTACAACTTCGATTGGAGTTTCCTCATAGAACAAATCAGTTTCCTCATAGAACAAATCTCCTCTAAGTTGCAATAATTCAAAATCTAATATGTGAGAGGGCTCGTATATGTATTTCCTAAGCATTGAAATATGAAAGACGTTATGTATCTTGGACAAGGCGGGTGGTAGTGCAAGTCGATATGCAACTGGACCAAATCTTTCCAAAATCTCAAATGGTCCTATAGAATGGGTACTCAAATTTTCCTTTTTATCGAATCTCATAACGCCTTTTATTGGTGCAACTTGCAAAAATATTTTATCTCCAATCTCAAACTCCAAAATTTTTCTTCAGTTGACCGTATAACTCTTTTGTCTGCTTTGAGCTGTTTGTAATCTCCTTCGAATTAATTCAATTTTTTTGCAAATTCTTTCTACAATTTCAAGTCCCAAAACTTTTCTCTCTCCAACTTCATCCCATCAGAATGGAGATCTATACATTCTCTCATATAAAGCCTCATAAAGTGTCATCTCAATGCTTGCGTGATAGCTATTATTATAAGTAAATTTCATTGAAGGTAACTAATCAATCCAACTACCTTTAAAATTCATTACACAAGCTCTCAATATATCCTCAAGGGTTTGGATGGTTCTTTCGGATTGTCCATCAATCTAGGGATGGAATGCAGTGCTAAAATTTAATTTTGTACATAAAGCCCTTTGTTATTTACCCCAAAATTGGGAGGTAAATCAAGACTCTATTTGAAATGATAGTAACTGGTACACCATATGACCTCACAATTTCTTCTATATAGAGTTGGGCAAACTTGTCAAGGGAATAATTCATTTTAATTGGAAGAAAGTGTTCTGACTTTGTCAATCTATCAACCTCTACCTAAATTGCATCTTGACTGTTTATTGACCTTGGTAACCTTGATGCAAAATCCATAGATATATGATCCCACTTCCATTCTGGAATAGGAAGTGGTTGTAACAATCCTAAAGGACGTTGGTGTTCCACCTTAACCTGTTAACAAGTCAAACATTACTATACAAATTTGGCAATTTCTCATTTCATATTGTTCCACCAATAGGTTTCTCGAATATCTTGGTACATTTTTATACTCCCATGGTGTCCCGTGTAACGAGAGTTATGGGCTTCCTCCAAAACTTGTTATCTTTACGTCATTTGGCACACAAAGTCAGCCTCTAAACCTCAAAACTCTATCTTTTGACACACTAAAATCTGATTTATCCCCTTTACATACTTCTTCCAAATTTCTTAATAAGTTCACATCATTACCTTAATTCACATTTATTTTTTCAATCAAAGAGGGTTGTTGTGACACCCTCAAATTCCGCTTGGGATCAGACAGACATCTGAAGCGTCAGGACATGTAATATAAGGTTATCTACCCTCATTCATGACAGATAAAGATGCAATATTCCTAACATGCATCTAGCAATATGCAATATTCGTAACAAATAATTTTTTTTTGAGTAATACTAAGTACCAAACTAATAATATCCCAAATACTTAAAACATGATCCGTACATACTGAAAGGATAAACATCCACGATTATAGTATGGGTCTCAAAAGACTGTAATCTCAAGAGCATGGGAGACTGAGCTCCATAATTACAGGCATAAACCAAAGTATCTACTAGGCTAATCCATTGAGTAATTTGGACAACTCAGTCAAAGATGCCATATTACTATCTACAAATCGAAACATCGAAGCGATGAGCTCTGCATCGTGCCGTCACTATTTAATCGACCATCTCCAGTCGATCAAATTCTGAAGCGCTTTCTGATCTTGACACATAGTAGTTGAGACTACTATGGTGAGACTTGATTACAAATCTCAGCAAGTTAACATATAACTTAACATACAGTTTACAAATGCAGACATGACAGTAAATGTATGAATGCATAAACATAATCATAAATAAACATGACTTGATTTGACATATAACAAGGCATGAACTGAGATGGCTTAAACAGAGCATGAACTAAACTTGAAACACAACATGATATGAGAAGAACTGAACTAACGTGAGTTTGAACATGACATAAAGTTGAACATGAAATGAAATATAAATTGAACTTTAACTGAACGTGAATTGACTGAAATTGAACATAAATTGGATTGAACGTTAAATAACATGGGTATGAACATGAAATACATGAACTTGGAATGCTGTGCAATAAATAAATGTGGTTAATAAAAGTGAAATGCGGTGCTACACGGGTCCCTTTGAGCCATGTGTCCCTACCGATTATTGCACCACAAGACAGGTATCTGCACCAGTTGTAAGTGCGTTAAGATACGTGCCAATTCACAAGTATCTGCACTTGCTGTGGACACACGTATTGTATGTGTCAGTTCACAGGTATCTGCACCAGGACAAGTACGTATAGAAATGAAATTAAAATGTATGGGGCACCATCGACGTTAGTGCCCTTCTTCGCTCTGGTGACCAGTTAATTAAGTCTCATTCGAAGCCTGTTGACCTTACTTTGTCAACTTAGGGAATCTCACACTAGTTTAGACACTCCAGCGTGAACAAGAAAGTTCTACTAGGATATTACCTCATCCTAGCATTTAGGATCATGATAAACGTGAACAAACTTCCCTGACGTGCAAATAATAATTTTGAGATACACAAACTGTACTCGAGACACAACATGACATGACATGAAAATGACAAATGACCTGGCGTAACGTAATATACGTGAGATGCATCACTTGTCGTAACATTAAATAGACAAATAGTACGTAACATGTCAGAACATGTAATAGAAAAATATTACGTGACATGACATAACGTGTAACAGATAATATTACATGACATGGAATAACGTGTAACAGAATACATTATGTGACAATAAATAATGTGACAGATACATATGTCATGACAGAATATAACATGCATATTAGACATACAAGATGTGACATGGCATATAGGATAACATAAGTACATAAACAACAGTTCCCTTACCCATTATACATACATAGTAATTTGATAGTAAGCTAGAAGCTAACCTACAGTGATCGTCGAGTTTTACGAGGCAAAGTATGAAGCATGAGAAACTGTAAGTACAAGTTCTAAATGTTAGAAACGTTATCATTAACAATTAGAAACATAAAGAAATACTAATTTATAGTAAAATTACCATTTTACCTTCTACATGTATAAAAATAACCATTTATCCCTAACTTGAGGATTTCACATCTTAAATCTAAAAATTACAAAAATTTACATTCTTCATGTAAATTTTGTCCTAAACTAAAATATCAACTTAGGAAAACTTAAAATCAAACACAACTATGAGAAACATGCTAGGGCCGAAACTTTCAAAGGTCATTTCACTTTGATTTTTATTGCAATTTTATCTAACTCCAAAACTTCTGATCAAATCAAAATATTGCAACAAAGATCCTCATATCCTAAGTCTAAAAACATGCTTAAAACATCCAAAAAAATTATACTTCACATAATCACAATACTCTTTAGTAAAAAGATTCAAAATTTTTAACTAAAATACAACTCTTGAATCTCAAGCTTTGACCTTTTTAAAAACATCTCTAAGAACTCCAAAAATTCAAAACTTTCTTCTAACATGTTCATAACACAAACTTAAGAACTAACATACTTTGAATCTACACATAAAAGTCACCAAAAATCACTCAATAGCACATGAAGCACTCAGCTCCTACCTTTAGCCAAAAACATAATTTCTTTCCCAACTAGCTTCGATCAAACACTTGATCCAAGGTATTCTATGGTGGGATATTCAAAATAAAAGATCATATGATTTAAAAATGTGTCCTAAAGTAGATCTAAGTATTAAACTTAAAATCATATAGCTAAAAATAACTCAAAACATGGATCTAACTAAGAGCATCAAACTTTTGACCCAACCGTATAATCTCTTGCATAAAAATTCACATCTTTGAAACCAATGCCAAAACTCTTCAAACTAACATCCTAACATGTATATAAAAGGTTTAGAATTATCAAATAAAAATATAAAAGCCATTGGAGTAATATTAAACCACAAAAGACTCAAACTTTCTTAAAACTAAAACTGTTTTCCCCTTCCTGTTTCTAAGTTTTTAGATATGAGAAAATCTTTCACCAAACGTTTTAATCATGCAACTAATCTCCAACAAAAATTCATATAAACATGTATAAAATACTTCATATAACTTTTGGACCAAGATTTCTCCATTAGCTTGGTCAAAAACTCTAAAATATAACACAATATCCAGATTATCGTTCAGAATGACCTTTCCATGGTTATACCAACTTTTTCTGACCAAACGATCATCAAATCAGACAAACAAGACACCTATGGAAACTAGACTCAAATAAGAACGACTTTAATGAAGTAAGTATTGTGAGACGATACTTCCAAATATTCCAAACATGGCATGCAAAAAGCCACTGGAATCTGTCCAAGAGAGCTTCTAAGGGTTTCTTTCCAAGAATGTGAGTAAAAAGTGGTGAAGTGAGGGAATTGGTGACCTGCACGCCTCAAGTACTTCTAAAAAGGGAGTTATGGCATTGTATGACATCTTGAGGTATGGTGGTTATGTCACAAAAAGGCAAGAATAGTGGAGGTGAGTGGGCTGTTGTTGCTGACGTGTAGAAGGGGGTGATGAGGTGGATTTCCCTCTCACATCATGAGATTATTTGGAGCTATCATGGGCAGAGGTTGGTCTGCCATGGGTGGGAGAAAAATTCCTCAAGAAGCTTTGCTAAGGTGGATAGAATTCGTGGGCCTTAATGTGCCTTAAACAAGTGGGCTTCATTTGGTGTTTAAAGAGGGTTCAGTTAGGATTTGAGATGCTATCAAGTCCAAATCCAATTTTTCTTGACCCAATCAAATTTTCAAGGTTTAAAGGGTTGGATAATGATGTCATAACATGAATTTGAGGAATTAATAGCTTGTGAAAGTGATTTAATTAAGTAATTAAATACAATGCTAGAAATCGGATCAAATAGGGTTTGGAGGCCAACTTTAGGGTTGGGGAAACCATTTAGGGTTTCGGTTTCAACCAAGTTTTTGGGGTTTCAATTAGATTCCGACCATTTAAGGTTTCACTAGGGTTGAAACCCTCTTTGGTTTGGCACAATTTGTTTTGCTTAGGTGGCATGATCTCACATTTTGATTTCCTTTACAATCCATCTCACATGGTTCCTCTTGGTGCCAAGTGTCCAATACTATTCACTAAGTGTGGCTAAGATCTTGTCAAGTATCAAAATAAAATTTTTCTAATTTAATTTGGACATTCCACACTATAATTTTGAAAATACTGCACTATGACTAGGTGCTACTATTGAGGTTACTATTCATTTCGGAAAGTGAAAAATAAACTTTGCATTGAAAAATCCTAAACATACATACTAAACTAATTGTGCAATTTGTTTATTGAAATTCAATCTCGAAGTGCCTCGAAATAAATAAAACGCATTTCCAAACAAACGTTTCGTCCGAAAATTAAAAATGAGATTATTGCACCATAAAATTCTAAATAATCAATTGAGTCTAATGGTGTAGACTATATCGCATTTCGACACTTCTAACTATCTCAAATAAATAAAATCACGCTTCTGGCCCATTGTGAGTGGCAACACTAACTATGTTGACATGCTAAAATCTACGTGATTGCTCAATTCGTGAAAACTTACGGGATTTTCACGAGATTCGTAAAGCCTATAGAAATTCCACCATTGAATTTCTAGCAGGTTGTTACAATTGTACGCTCAACCCATGTACGTAAGATAGAGAACCTTCCACTATGACTTCAATGTCGTATTTTTCCAAGTCTAATATAATTTGTTAATCACTAAAGTAGCCATTGTCCCAAAAGATTTTCTATTAAGTGCGTCTGCCACTACGTTTGCCTTACAAGGGTGATAGTTGATTGTACAATCACAATCCTTAATTACCTTCAACCATCTTTATTGCCTCATATTTACTTCTTTTTGTGTGAATAAGTACTTTAGACTTTTGTGATCAGTATAAATTTCACATTTCTCACCATATAAACAGTGCCTCCAAATTTTAGTGCAAAAATCACGGTAACTAGTTCTAAATCATGAGTTGGATAATTTAGCTCATAGTTCTTCAATTGGCGGGAGGTATAAGTGATCGTCCTTCCATGTTGCATCAACACACAACCCAATCCTATTTGTGAATCATCATTATAAATAACGAAGCCACCAAAATATGAAGGTATCGTTAGCATTAGGGTTGTAAAAATAAATTGGAGAACTGGAAAACCGGCCTGGACCCGTTGGTTCGATCCTGTTTTGGACCCGTTCCTCCATTTTAAAAACCGTTCATAATAGGTCTGGTCTTGGTTTTATGTTTTCTAGGACCGAATAAGATCGATTCTTGTATTTATATATTTTTAATTAATTTTTAATATTATATATAATATTTTTTATATTATATATAATTTTTATAAATTATAATATAACATTATTTCATGTATAATTATAATTTATAACATAAAATTTTAATTTTAAATATGAACATTTATTTGATCATATGTTCTAAATATAAAATATATATTAATTAAATTTTATGACTTAATAAATTCTCAACATATTCATTTTGATAAATATTGTAACACCCGGACCCAATCAAGCTCATTTTATTTATTTATTTATTTAATCTTATTTTTTTACACGTTAACTTCCCTGCACGTTTTATTTTTTCGTCTAATTTTCACCCCTAAGTTTTCCCTCTCGTCCGCGGCAATGCATGATTTTGCACGTCTCTAGTGTTTTTTTTATCCACTCCATGCACACACGACTCTATTTTCAGCTCTCTCCACACGCACGTCTCCCTCTTATCTCTAGGGTTTCACCTCACATATATATAGACACACATATGTTATCCCATGCTATTAGAAACTACCCAAACACTCGCCGCCGCACCACTTTAGAATCGCAAGCCCCAACCTCCATCCCCTGGGTTTCATGCACTCCCATACTGAGAGTCACCCCACGTAAGCCAGCCCTCCGTCGTCCATACTGCTGCCACCAGTGCACCCCCTCGTAAGCCTTTGATCAACCAACCTATCTCCACCGTGCACCGACCATAATTCACGCTGCCCCCCATACGAGATCGACGCAACCCGTGCTTACACGAAGCCCGCGTGCATTGCCGCGCCGCCCCCAGCACCTCCACATAGTTGTCGTCCAGTTCATCCACCCCTCGTAAGCATCCGCCAAGACCAACCACCAGAACTGTGTGCCACAGCCACGGGAAATAGCAACCCACCGCTTACACCAAGTCAAAATCCTCTGTTTTATCTCCTAAAAATAGAGCACTTTGTTTCGGCCACCATGAGTTCATCTTTACCACCCAGCCACCGACGTTGCCACTGTCCATCTCCCAGCTCTTTGCACAACTCCTTCCAGCACGTTCGATGCTGCTGGGACATCCATCTTCATCTCCGCACCTTACGCAGCCCCTCCTTCGCGGTGAGTTTTCGTTCCCTCGTTCTCCGTCTCTCTCACTATCCGTTTCCATCACTGTATTGCTCTCTCTCTCAGTGCTCGGCCGACTTCACCACCTCCCATCGCACATTGCGCCGTCACACGTTACCTTCTCGGTGAGTCCCTGCCGCCGCTACATACATACATATATATATATATATATATATATATATATATATATGGAAGGTAGTTTTAACCTAATGTTTTCGGGTGAGAAGTTTTTTTTTTGGGTTTATATTTAAATGAGATTTTGCTTTAAGTTTCAATAAAAATTATATTGTATTTTGATAATATTGTTAGTTAAAGGAAGTAAACCTATTTGTTTCTTAAGAGATGAATTTTTCATGACTTACTTCATGGAAATTTTAGTAACGAATGTATTCTTTTTATTTATAAAATATTGTTGTATTTTAGATATTTTGAATATTAATTTTTATTGAGTTCTATAATTATCATAATACTTATTAGATAAATTTTCTTCTTCAGTACGAATTCAATTAAGTGGATATTGATGGTCTTAGAAAATGATGGTATTTTAAGGTTCTGAGGATTTTTAGGTATTGAAGGATTAAAATAGGTTATTTTAGAAACTTAGGATTAAATATCAAAATGTGTGATTAATTGAAAATTTATGAGAATTACGTGATTATTTTATAGGTGACAATTAATTATTGTTCAACATTTTGAGGAAAATTCCGAAAAAGCTAAGAAGTCCAAGTAAACGAGGTTCCTATGCTAGACTTTGCACTAAAATAAAATGAGCTGAAGTTGACTTTTTGGAAAATATACATATTTGGTTATGTAATGAAATTTGAACTACCTCAGTTATTTGTTCTGCATTATTCATGAGATTCTATTTAAGAAGAAAGTATTTTCTATCATGACTGGTGTAGACATGAGCTTATTTTTGACATTTGGTTTTTGAACTTTGAATAAGAGAGTGAATATGAAATTTTGTTTATAAGTTATGTTTTGTGATCTGATTCTGTTCAGTACTCTGTGTTGATAAGATGTGGCACTTGAAAAACCTTTGGCATGACTTTCTGATTCTGTTCTGACTCTGATTCTGATATAGTGATTGTGATTCTGTTTTACTCTGATATGTGACCCTGTCACGGAATATAATAGTGACCTCTGGCCCTGTCACTGGATACAATAGTGACCTCTGGCCCTATCACGGGATACAATAGTGACCTCTGGCCCTGTCACGTGATATAATAGTAATCTATGACCTTGTCATGGTAGATAATAGTGACCTCTGGCACTACCACGAGATATAATAGTGGATTTCTGTTATGAGTGCAATCACTTTGATATTCTTGGTGATTTATGTTCTACTTGACTTTCCGCATGATGCACAACCCTACCACGGGGGTTAAACATGGTCTCTGTTCTGATATGATGTTCTGATATGTTATGATAAGATGAAGATGTTCAGTCATATTGTGCCAAATGAGTCTTTGAATATGAAAAGTTGGTTTCTCAATATGAAATGTTTGAAAAGTCCCTCTGATTTTCTGATAATATGTATTTTTGAGAATTGCATATTGATACTGAAATATTTTTATTTCTGCATTCTGAATTCTGTGAAAATGCTCATGTTTACACACTAGTATATGTCCTTTACTTACTAAGTTGTTGATAACTCACCCCTTATCTCCATAAATTTTTCAGATGATTTTGAATAGTCCAGCTAAGGATCAGGATTATGGAGCATCGGTGAGATGATTATTTAAGCATAGTGGTTCAGTTATAGAAGATTTCTGAGAAGTGACGGATTTTATTAAGAGATTTTGTAGTATTCTGATGAATTTATATTTTAGAGTCTATAAATACATTGATGAATTATGAGTTTTAAGTTATAGGGAGTAACTTTTCGATCCCTGCGGGACCGGGGCATTACAAATATATTAGTAATACTAATATACATTAGTAATTACTATATTATCACTAACATATAGTAGTAGTACTATACCAATAGTATTATTATATACTAATAGTATTAGTGTATTACTAATACATATTAATATATATATATATATATATAAGTATAACATATTAGATATCTAATATATATTAAAAATCAAAAAATTGAACTGAACTGGTAAAATTGAAAGTACCAGTTTAGGAGGGTAAGCGGTGCGGTATCGATTCTTGAAAATGTAAAATCGATGTATACCGGTTCGGTCCCAAAATTTATCCAAAACTGGACCAAACCAGATTGGTTACACCCCTAGTTAGCATCGGTGCGGTAACTAACCTTTGTTTAAGCTCTTGGAAACTGCTCTCACATTCATTAGTCCATTCGAATTTGGTATTTTTCTTAGTCAGCTGAGTCAAGGGTACTGCTATATGAGAAAATCCCTCTACGAACCTCCTATAATACCCAGTAAGGCCTAAGAAACTCCTAACCTCACTCACATTAGTAGGCCTAACCCAAGTAGTCACAACCTTAATTTTACTAGGGTCTACCATAATTCTATCTTTAGATACAAAGTGTCCTAGAAAATCAATTTGATCAAGCCAAAATTCGAAATCTTCAATTTGGCATATAATTGCTTTTCCTTCAAAATTTGTAATATAGATTTTAAATGTCCCTCATATTCCTCCCGACTTCTAGAGTAAACCAAAATGTCATCAATAAACACAATCACAAATTGATCTAGGTACTCCCGAAAAACCCTATTCATTAAATCCATGAAGGCGATCAGGGCATTTGTGATGCCTATAGATTCCACTTGGGATCGGACGGATATCTAAAGTGTCAGGACATGCAACACAAGGTTACTTGCCCTCGATCATGACATATAAGATGTAATGTTCCTAACATGCATCTAGCATTATGCAATATTCGCAGCGGATAATTTTTTTTTTGAGCAATACTATGCACCAAACTTATAATATCCCAAATCCTTAAAATATAGTTCATACATAAAGACATACTAAACAATTGAGATCACAACACTAGTCCAAAATGGTTGTGAACAAAAGAATGCTGGAGATTGAACTCCACAAAATACAAGTAGTAATCTAAGGCAACTACATCTACGTCGCACCGTAACTTAGTCGACCGTTTCTAGTTGGTCGATTCTCGGTTCTCCTTCAGATCCTGTAACAAGATCTACCATTCGAGGGGATGGTAGTTGGGACTACCACAGTGAGATTTGATTACAAATCTCAGCAAGTTAATAAAAAACCATCACACAGGTTAATGATGCATGCATGGCAATAAAAGTATGAATGTACAATCAAAGTCAATAGTAAACATAACATAACCTGACATAACATGACATGAAATAATAAACATAACATGACTTGACATGATATGGCATGAAATAATAAGCATAATGTGACTTGACATAGCATAGCATGAGCTAACATAACTTGAACTGAAACTGAAACTTACCTTGACGTGACATAAACTTGAAACTTGACATGAACGTAAACTTGAACATAACATGACGTGAAACATGACTTGAATGTGAAATACATGAACTTGGAATTTTATTCAATGGACTTAATTAATAAAGTGACCATACGGGTGCTACAAGGGTCCCCTTGAGCCGTGTGTCTCTGCCGATTACTGCATCACAACACAGGTGTCTATACCAGCAGTGAGTGCGTTAATACATACTCCACAGTTGTTGTGGCCCCACGTATTCTACGTGTCACAATTGTTGTGTCTCACGTAGTGTATGCTCCATAGTTGTTGTGACCCCATGAATTGTTTGTGCCACACTTGCTGTAGACACACGTAACATAATGTGTGGCTTCATCGGCATTAGTGCCTGGCGCGCTTCGATGATCAGCTAGTTAGACCCCATTCGCAACCTGTTGACTGTACTTTGTCAACCCAGGGAATTTCACACCTATTTAGGCACTCTAGCATGAACAAAGGAGTTCCACTAGGATATTACTCCATCTTAGCGCTTAGGGTCGTGATTGACATGGATAACTTAACTGGCATACGTGACATGAACGTGACGTGACATGAACGTGATATAAACAACAGAAGTCCTAACGTAGCGTAACGTGACATGAACGTAAGACGACAAACATGACATAAAATAATAGACAACATTTCATAACATGGCATACATATAACATGCAATATTTCGTAACATGACATAACATGTAACATACAATATTTCGTAACATTGCATAACATGTGACAGTGAATATTACGTGAGATGACATACATGTAACATATAGCATATGTAATGTGACATACTTGCAATAGATAGTAACACGAGACAAAATATATTATGTAACAGATAAATATTTCGTGATAGAATAATTCGTATAATAAATAAACATGTGATGACATGGCATATATAACAACATACAAACATAAATTGTAGTTCCCATACCCATCAGACATACACAGTAAACTGATAGTAAGTTAAGAGCTAACTTACCTCGATAGTCACGTTCTACGATAAAAAATACGAAACGCGAGGAACTGTAAGAGGGTGTTCTAAAAGTTAGAATTTAATTAATAACAATTAGAAATGTGAAAAGAGACAACTTAGAGTAAAATTACCATTTTACCCTATATGTGGAAAATGACTCTTTTACCCCTAAGTTAAGGATTTCACATCCTAACTCCAAAAATAACTAAAATTTACATTCCTCATGTAAATTTTTTCCTAAACTCAAATATCAAATCAGAAAAATTTAAAAATATTCACAACTATGGAAGACTCACTATGGCCGAAACCTACATAGGCCATTTGTCTTGATTTTGGTTGCAATTCTTTCAAGTTTCAAAACTCATGATGAAACCAAAATTTTGTAACAAAGATCTTCCTATCCTAAGTTTAAAAACACACTTAAAAAAAATCATTAAGAAAAATCTAATCATCAACTCCAAACTTTTTGTGAAAAGACCTAAACTTTTTAACAAAAAGTAAACCCTTAAATCACAAGTTTTGACCTTAATAAAAACATCTCCAATAATTCCAAAAATCAAATCTTATTTTTAACATATTCATAAAATCATCTTAAGATCAACCATGCTTTTAAAACATCAAACAAAAGTCATAAAAAATCACAAAACAACACTTAGAGTTTTTGGTTTTAAACTTAGTACAAAACATAAACTTTTCTCTCAATCTCTTGATCCATGGTTTAAAGATATGTGATCTTCAAACTAAAACATCAAATGGTTTAACAATGTGTCCTAAAGAAGATCCAACCATCAAACTTAAAATCACATGGCTAAAATTAAACAAAACATGGATCTAACCCATAAACATCAAATCTTAGGCCAAACCGAAATCCTCTTGCATAGAAAATCATATCTTTAAACCTAATACTAAATATCTTCAAAATAACATCCTAACATGATATAAGAGACTTAGGATCATCATATAAAAATATCAAATCCTTTGGAATAAGATTAAACCACGAAATATTCAAACTTTCACAAAACAAAACTGTTTTTCCACTTCAAGTTTTCAAGTTTCTAAATCTAAGGAAATCTATCACCAAAGGCTTTATTTATGAAACCAAACCTCAATGAACATTCATAAAAACATGCTAAAAACACTCCATAAAATTTTCGGACCAAGATATGTCCATTAGCTTGGTAAAAAATTCCAAAACATATCATACTCTCCAGTTTCACGCCCGGAATGACCTTTACATGGTTAAAAATACTTTTGATAGACCAAAGTAGTATGTAATGAGACTAATAAGATATCCACGGAAACTAGACTCAAGTAGAAACAAATTTTATGAAGGAGTAATCATGAGAAAATACCTACAAAGGGTAGAGAATGGCCATGCAAAAAGACCCAGAAATCTGCCCGAGAGAGCTCTTTTGGATTTCTCTCTAAGAAAGGGGGAAAGAAGTGATAAAATGGAGAGAAGTGTGTCTTGCACGACTTTGGACTCCTGGAGGGGGAAGTTATGGGCTTGAAAGACTCTTGATTGGAGTTGGCTATGTGACATAAAGTGAAGAATAGTGAGGGGCAAGGACTGCCTGCAACAGTTGTGAGAGATAGAGGTTGATAGAGTGGATTTCTCCTTCACATCAAGGCACCATTGGGTGCAGCCAATGGCAGTGGATGGTTTGCCATGTGGGGGAGGAAATTTCTTCAAGAAGCTTTGCCAAGGTGGCCAATTTCGTGGCCTTGGTGGGCCCCAATCAAGTAGGCTTCAATTTGGGGTTTAAAGGGGGTTTGGTTTGGTGAGGGTTTGAGATGCTATCAAGTGTAAAACTAATTTTTCTTAACCCAATCAAATTTTCAAGGTTTAAAAGGTTGTTTAATGATGTCATAACAAAGATTTGATTAATTAATAGCATGTGGAAGTGATTTAATTAAGTGATTAAACACAATGCTAGAAATCGGGTTAGAAAGGATTTGGAGGCCAACTTTAGGGTTTGGAAAACTATTTAGGGTATCGGTTGCAACCAAGCTTTTGGGATTTTAATTGGATTCCAACCATTTAGGGTTTCGCTAGGATTGAAACCTTTTTTAGTCTGGCACAATTTGGTTGAATAGATGAAACACAATTTTACTTAGGTGGCTTGATCTCACACCCTGATATCCTTTACAAATCTATCTAATGGTTCCTCTTTGTGTCAAGTGTCTAATACCATTCACTATGTGTGGCTAAGATCTTGCCAAATGTTCAAATAAAATTTCTCTAACCTAATGTGGACATTTCACACTGTGATTTTGAAAACACTGCACTGGGTGTGCTTAACGAGGTTACTATTCACTTTAAAATAATGCATAATAAACTTAGTACTGAAAAATTCTAAATATTCATATTGACCTATAGTGAAAATTGTTTACCGAAATTCAACCCCGAAGTGCCCCTAAAAAATAATTTCACAATTTCGGTTATTTGTTTCATCCGAAATTATGAAAAAGGGTTATTGCGTCATAAAATCCTAAATAATCAACTGAGTCTAATGGTGTAGACTAAAACCCCTTCTGACACTTCTAACTACCTCAAATAATTAAGCTCATATTTCTAGCACCATAGCGAGTGATAACACTGATTATGTTGACACACTAAAACCTGAGCGATTAATCAATTCCTAAAAACTTATGGGGTTTTCACGAGATTTCTAAGGTCAAAAGAAATTCTACCAGTGAATTTCTAGTGGGATGTTACAGCATTGGTTAACCCAAAAGGCAAAACCAAAAACTCATAATGCCCATATCTAGTTTTAAAAGCCCTTTTTGGTACATCTTTATTTCTCACCCTTAGTCGATGATATCCTGAACGTAGGTCAAACTTAGAAAATACTTGTGCGCCTTTTAATTGGTTAAACAAGTCATCAATGTAGAGAAACGGGTGCTTATTCCGTATAGTAATACTATTCAACTCACGATAATCTATGCATAGTCTCATACTTTCATCCTTTTTCCTTACAAATAACACAGAGGCTCTCCAAGGAGATACACTGGGTCATGTAAATCATTTATCTAACAATTATTGTAATTGCTTGATGAGTGTATGAAAGTGCACTCTAAATACCCTATTATTAGACTAAAATACTAAAATGTGAATAGAAATCATAAGAATTAATGTGTATTCTTGAATTGAGTTTCTATTTACTTTGGGATACTCCTGAGTAGATTTTTATATTTAATTTCAGAATCTATAAAAGAACAAGTCCAAACCCAGTCAAATTCAAAGGACTTTCAAGTTGGCAATATGTTGGAGCAACATAATAACTTTCAAAGAGTGTATGACTCTTCAAAAAAGGATAATGATAGGGTTTGAGAGTAATTCGGATCAAGAGAAAAAGTCAGTCCGAAATTTGCTAGAAGACAGCCTGTACATACTTTAGTATTTTGATCATAACTTTTTGT
Organism: Juglans mandshurica; assembly: GCA_022457165.1. Lineage (NCBI taxonomy): Eukaryota > Viridiplantae > Streptophyta > Magnoliopsida > Fagales > Juglandaceae > Juglans > Juglans mandshurica. The sequence goes on along the minus strand of CM039619.1, from coordinate 23,821,386 downwards.
TAAAATATCATATTTATGCGATTCTTGATGTGTGAGAAAGCTATCTTAAAGGTATACAAAGTTGTTTCTAATATGAATTTCTAAATTCAAACTCCTAAAGCACGTATGTGGCTTCCAAGTTGAGTCCTAAAATTTAGACTATTTTGTATTCGGGAATACGAAAGACATTAAGGTTTCTTTCTTACCCTATATAATCATTTTATTAGCACGAAATTGAGAGTTTTTTGGATAGGAGGAGGCACAGTTCTAGAGAAGTGAAAAATTCTATTTTTATTATTTAGTTCTTCTATGGAGAACTAAATCTTGGGTAAAACCTAGGGTGGAAATTGTTTGGTGAAAATACTTTGACTTTATTTCAATTCATATTTTAAGCTTTATTGTTCAAGATTCTATAATTCAATTCTCCATTTGTTTTGGATATTATAAGTTTGAGGCAATTATATTAAATCTTGCTATGGTTTGATTTTGTTGAGCTATAGGATTATGAATATATGATTGTGACTGAAACAAGCTTTTCATACCATTGATGTGATCTTCTGCTACACTATTGTTAATGAACATGGGATTGTCTTTAGATCTGATTTTCATTTTTATATATGAAAACCATGGTTTGTAAATGGAGAATAGACTGTAGAATTAAATTTGAGAAAATAGATGAATATAATGTCATATTTTCCAATTAGGAATTTGGTGCTATAATTCTTAATTGTGTACATCGTTTGGATTGAAAAAGTCGTAGTATTGGATCCGGTTGATAGAAGCCCAAACCTTTACTTGCTTTCTTATCCGTGCCCTAATCTCTTTTTAATTATGTGCTTTACGTAGAATTTTCAGATTCTTGTCATATTATAATTTTATATTTTCTTTTAACCTTGTGTCTTGTTGTCTTTCTTCCGACTCCATATGGATCGACACTCTGAACTATATTATAACACTGTGTACTAGTTTGGACGTAATCAAATTTTGGCGTCGTTGCCGGAGAGACGGTAGAAGAATTGCTATCTTTTTAGCAGTTTGTAAAGAAGGTAACTTCGTTCCTTTTTTTAGCTTGTTGCATTATTATTTTTTTTTATTTTTTTCTCCTTTGTTTTTATAGTATTTTTATTTTTTTTAGTATTTTGTTACCTTGCATGCACATATATAGAGACGCATTGGGTAGATTTGCTTGTAGGTCTGTGCTAGAGTCAGAATCAAATTTTTTAAATCCTTTATTTGACAATCCATCTAGTCCCGAAGAAATGAGTGAACACAAAGATCAACCCACTAGAACTCTTCAGGATTACCTCCACCCTACACGCACAGCCACACCATCTTGCATCATGTTTCCAGCCAACACTCGTCAACTTGATTTTAAAACATGAATGATACAGCTACTTCCCATCTTTCATGGTTTAGAGAATGAAAATCCTTATTTGCACATTAGGGAGTTTGAGGAAGTAGTTGCAACTTTCTATAGTCAGAGTGCTACAGATGATGTTCTAAGACTTTAGTTCTTTCCTTTCTCTTTGAAGGATAGAGCAAAGAGCTGGTTGTACTCACTGAGACCATGATCTATTGGGTCATGGAATGAGATGACTCATGTATTCTTTAATAAATAATTTCCCCAACATAAGACCAACGCTTTAAAAAGGCAAATCTCCACCTTTGCATAAAAGGACAGTGAGACTTTTTATTAGTCTTGGGAGAGATTTAAAGAATTGTTGAGTATATGTCCTCACCATGGGTATGAGAATTGGCGCATAATGAGTGATTTTTATGAGGGACTTACACCTTGAGAGCGCCAATTTGTAGAGATGATGTGTAATGGTGAGTTCTTACAGAAAGATCCTGATGAGGCCATAGAATACCTCAATGAGCTTGTTGAAAAAGCTCACACTTGGACTGGACCTAGTGCTACTAAGAGCACAAATAGGTCACGACCTGCAGGAAACTCAAATGGTGGTAGAATTTATCATCTCAGGGAAGAGGATAACCTAATTACTAAGGTTGAAATACTCACTAGGGAGCTAGATGTGTTAAAGACTAAAGATTTAAAGCCAACACACATGGCTACTCGTGTTGACAATGTTTTTAGATCACCTAGCTCAAGAGTGCCCCACATTTGCTGAAATGAGAGGAATGTATAAGGAACAATGTAATACCTTAGGTATGTACAAGAAGCATTTTACACCTTTTCCTGATACCTACAATCCGGGGTGGCGTCATCACCCCAATTTTAGCTGGAAATCTGAAAATTAGCAATCTGCACAACCACCTAGAGCTTATCCTACACTGTATCTTGCATCATCTTCTTCTAAGAACCTCTTAGAAAATACTTTACATGCTTTTATTGAGGCACAAAGTAAAACTAATCAAAAGTTTGAATCTTTAATTATACAGGTTATTGAAGAAAATAAGGAGATAAAAAACCATGTATCCAAGTTGATGAGCTCTTTGAGTGTGGATGAGCGTGGCAAGTTTCCTTCTCAAACTCAATCCACACTCGAAGATCAACATATGGCTCAAGGAAATTTGAAGGAGGTCAATGCAATTGTGATACGAAATGGTAAGTCCTTACACATTCCAACAATTGATAAGCCAGAGGATGTTGAAGAGGAACAAAGCAATGATAGTCCTGAGTTGCCCAAGAAAGCCGAGGTAATTAAGAGCCCAGTTAAGGTACCATTTCCTCAAACTTTAAAATCTGGTATGTGAACTTTAGATTCTAGCAATGAAATCTTGGAGAACCTCAGGCAAGTAAAAATCAATCTTTCTCTTTTGCATGTTATTAAACAAGTTCCTATTTATGCAAAAGTTCTCAAAGATTTGTGTATAGTTAAGAGGAAGCACCATGTTAAGAAGACATCATTCTTGGCAGAGCAAGTTAGTGCTCTAATTGAGCAGCGAATTCCTCCTAAGTACAAGGATCCTGGTTGTCCAACCATTGCATGTAATATTGAGAATCATGAGTTTGGGCAAGCGTTGCTAGATTTAGGAGCTAGTGTAAATTTGATGCCTTATTCCATTTATTTGCAGCTTGGTTTGGGTGAAATAAAGCCAACTTAAGTTGTGCTTTAATTGCCTGACCGTTCAGTTAAGAAACCGAGAGAAATAATTGAGGATGTTTTGATCCAAATTAACAAGTTTTACTACCCTGTTGATTTCTTAATCCTTGATACTAGTTTTGTTGTTGGCTTTAATTCTAAAATCCCCTTAATTTTAGGTAGACTTTTTCTCGCTACTGCTAATGCTCTTATTAATTGTAGGAATGGTCTAATGACTCTTGAGGTGAATATTTTCAATATTGAAAAACAATCAATAGAGGATGACGATTGCCACTAAACATACATGATTGACACACTCATAGACAAGGGAGTTCACACAACTCATGATTCTGATTCTCTTGAATATTTTCTTGTTAATTTTGAGTTTGATACTATGAATAATTCATTTGATGTTGTTGATGTTTTTACTATTTTTGATGAACCTCAAGATTATGGCTCACATATTTGGCAACCGAAATTTGAAGAGCTATCTAAGAAAAGTGAAAAGCAGATTCCTTCAAGCGTGGATAGTCCCAAATTGGAATTAAAGCCACTACTCTCAGGTCTTAAGCATGCATTTCTCGGCCGAGGTGACACTTTTCCTGTTAGTATTTTTTCGAAATTGAATGCTAGTAAGGTTAGGGAATTTTAGTTGACCGAGTTGGAGGAGTTGAGAAATAATGCTTATGAGAACTCTAAAATCTATAAGGCTAAAACGAAAGCATTTCATGATAAAAATATTAGTAGGAAGACATTTAAGCCTAATGACCTAGTATACTTATATGATTCTAGACTTTACAAACACCCTGGAAAACTTCGGTCTAGGTGGACCGACCCTTTTGTAGTGAAGAATGTTTTGCAAATAGGGTAGTAGAAATAGAAGATCCTAAAGATAATCAAATCTTTAAAGTAAATGGTCAACGCCTTAAAGTATTAATTGATAGGCAAGTTCCGCAAGTGGAATACATTCCACTTGTGGATTCGGTTTATCAACCTTGACCACACCATGCAAGTATGTTTTATTTATTTATTTATTTCTCTTATTTTCTTTCTTTTCCTTTTTGTTTGCAGGTTAGTTTCATTTTGTCATTTAAGGTTATCATCTTTGGTGCTTAGCAAGCTACCCACGTCACTCCTTAGGTGTAATATACCCTTTTTAGTTACTTCCCATTCAAATTTGATTCTTAAACATTGAGGACAATGTTTCATTTAGGTTGGGGGATGGTGGTGCAAATTTAGTATTTAAAATGTTTGTTGGAACTCTGTGACATATTTCCATGTGTCAAATTTTTTTAATTTGCATCACACGTGTATCATTTTCACATGTGTACTTATTTTCATTCATAGCCATTTTCGTGAATTCACCAAAACCACAATAATCATTTTTTTGCTGAAGCATTCATAGAACCCCTAATGTACTCATCCAAGCTTTGTGGTAAGATGGTGGTTTGACACATGTAGCTAGAGAACTAATTTGCTTAAGTATTCATGTGAGTTTTGGAGAGGATTGAGAGCCTACAAATGCAGTAAATTGTGATAAGCTTTTATTGATCTGTTGAATTGAGCATTTCTTTTGAGAATATCATTACATGACTTGTGGTAAGATGGTGGATATACTTGGGATATGACGAAGGTCAACTTAGGATCAACGTTTGAGCCTTTCAAACCCTTTCCATCATAGACCTCTAGTAGCTAACTTTAAGCCAATAAACATATGTAACGTTTTCTTCATATACCTACATTATCCATACCTCTCCACATTAGAGTATAAGATATACACTGATTTTTCTTACTCTTATTACTTCCAAATGTGTACTAGATGGGGAATTATTATTATTTTTTTTTTTGCGAGGAATAAAAAAAGAGAGAAAAAAAAGGAAGAACATGAGTTACAAGGTGTTCAAGTGAATGAGCATCAAATGCAAAAAATACCAAGGCTGGGTAGAAATAACATAATATCTGGGTGACATATACTTGTTCACCAAATTGTTGAACTGAAAATAAAAAAGTAACAAATGAAAAAAGGGCTTTATTCGGTGATTTAAAAGGTTAAAGAGTATATCAAGTGAGAGATGTGATTTATTGAGATGTTCAATAAGATTCCTTAGGTATGTACTTGGAAGTTTTTGAATTATTTTCATTTTCTTGTCATATAGCCTAACTTAAGCCACAATAAAACCTTTTGTTTTGATCGTTCTGATTCCAAGTAAGCCTGTGGAAAGAATGGTTGAATATTCTCATTTGGTAGTTTTCCTATCATAAGATCAATGTTTGCTTGTTGCTTGTTCATAATTACCTAAATCTCCATGTGATTGTGTGTACACCACTTGACAACTCGATAGGGAGAGGCCTTACATGAAACACTATTATACCCGTGAGTTATGAAGTTGAACCTTCTGCTTGAGATGTTCTTGATGTTGCATGTGTCAAGGTTAGTGGTAATATGGTTATGGCTTGGAGAACACACACTCTGTGAATTGTTATAAGTGGACTGATCTTAATGGGTTATTGGATTCCTTAGTTTGTTTTGATATGTGAATCCGGATAATGTGAATTGGTGGCCTATTTTAGTGATTATCATCTCTTTCATTTCTTTAGCGTAGAAATTGCTAGGAACTAGCAATAAGCAAGTTGGGGGGTGTGATGAGTGTATGAAAGTGCACTCTAAATATCAAATTATTAGACTAAAATTCTAAAATGTGAATAGAAATCATAGAAATTAATGTATATTCTTGAATTGAGTTTCTATTTACTTTGGGATACTCCTGAGTAGATTTTTATGTTTAATTTCAGAGTCTATAAAAGACCAAGTCCAAATCTAGTCAAACTCAAAGGACTTTTAAGTGGGCAAGACGTTGGAATAACCTAAGAGCTTTCAATGAGTGTAGGACTCTTCAAATAAGGATAATAATGGGGTTTGAAAGTAATTCGGATCAAGAGAAAAAGTCAGTCCAAAATTCACTAGAAGAAAACCTGTACATACTTTAGTATTTTGATCATAACTTTATGTTCAAATATCGGATTGATGCAATTCTTGATGTGTTGGAAATCTATCTTAAAGGGCTTTAAAGTTATATCGAATAAGGATTTCTAAATTCGAACTCCTGAAGCACGTAGGTGGCTGCCAAGATGAGTCCTAAAATTTAGGCGATTTTGTATGCGGGAATATGAAAGACATTAGGGTTTCTTTCTTACCCTATATAAGCCTTTCATTAGCACAAAATTGAGAGTTTTTTAGATGAGAGACGGCTCAGTACTGAAGATCCAAGAGACGAAATTAATTTCATGGATGCCGTTTGCTTTATTTTTTTTCTTGATATTTTTGTTGTTCATTATATTTATGGGCAACTAAATTCTCAAGTAGGGATAGAGATGAACTTACACATTAGATGATAATGTTAATTTATTTTTAATTTAAGTATTTAATTTTTAATTACTAAAACTTTTCTGTTTTATCATTCTGAATTCATTGTTGATGTTTTCTTCTCCGAATAATCATAGAATTTATTTTGTTTATGGATTTAGTCATACTTTTTCTATTGAATGGATTAAGTCTTTGATTATGTTTGAATCAATTATTTATCTATATTGATTTAATTCTTTGCTGCAATATCGCTCCCTGAGTATATTGTCGTCGTTAAATTTTCTCAATAGTGATAATAATTTACGTATTTTAAAAGTGGTAAATGATTATTCAAAGGGTTATATTTGGTTTATATACCTTCCGATTGGAAATTTTGGGAATTGAGTTTCCAATTGAGTTATTCAATGAATTAAGACTAATTAAAATACTGGATTTGTGTAAGGGATTCCCGACGCTTTATTGTTTGTCAAATTTGAGTACTTTTACCGTTAGTCACTTTGCTTCACTTTAATTTGCATTAAAATTAATCTTTGTTTTCCATTAATCATTTAATATTTTTCTTTAATTTCTTTATTCATTATGCTATTCTTTTAATTTGTGTCTATGTGGAATCCACACCCCAAAACTATACTAACACTACCGCGTTATTCTTTAGACGTAATCATTGCTCCTTTAATTCCATTGGTGCCATTCTATAAGGTGCCCTAGAAATAGGATTAGTGTTAGGGACAAGATCAATGAAAAACTCTATCTCTGGATTCGGGGGCAGTCCGAGCAACTCGTCAGGAAACACTTCAGGGAAATCTCTAACTATGGGTATATCCTCAAGTTTCAATTCTTTCTTTCGAACATCTACTAAGCTAGCCAAGAACCCATAACCTCCCTTCCTAAGTAACCGATTGGCTTTTAAAGCTGACACTAAGCGTATTGGGGACTTGATAGATGAACCTTTAAATTTAAACTGTCTCTCCTAGAGGCTTAAACACTACATCCTTTTCAAAGCACTGAAAGCTAGCATGATAAGTGGCTAACCAATTCATTCCTAAAATTATATCAAAGTCATGAATGTCCAACAATATCAAGTCCGCTAAAAGTTCCCTACTCTCAATGTTAAGCTCACATGACCTAAGTACAAGATTGGTCACCATAGTATCTCCCATGGGAGTCGAGATTGATAACTCATGGTCAAGCTGTTCAGGCTTTCTATTACATTTTTTGGCAAAGTTTCAAGAAATAAAAGAGTGTGTTGATCCAAAATAAAAAGTACTCTAGCATACATTGAGAACAAAGGGAGCATACCTGTTACCACCTCATCTGTAGCCTGAGCATCCTCAGTAGTAATAGCATACACTCGTCCTTGCACTCTTTTTCCTGGATTATTATCTCGAGATGGCTGGTTGTGCGTGCTCCTATAGTTTGGGCATTCACACTTGAAATGTCCGGGTTGCTTGCGTGAGTAACATATAATGGCCCCAGAGCTGCAAGGTTGTCCCATGTGCCTTTTTCCACAACGTTGACATGGCCTCCCATTAGTAGGTTGAGAGGATTATCCTTGTTGCTCATCCTTGTTAAAGAACTTTTTCTTGAAATGTTGTCCATGGTCCTTCCCATGTTGGCCACCAGATTGCCATCGTCTTTTCTTGTTTTCATTAGCAGCATCACGACGCCTGAAGTCTTCCTCAAGTGCCATTGCCCTCTTCACTGTCTCAGTAGACGTGTTAACTCCTGCAGTCAATATGAGAGGCGAATCCTGTCACTGATGAGGCCCCTCTGAAATTTTCAAGCTCTCTTTCCTTCATCTGGAATTAGGTGAGGTGCAAAATGAGAGAGCTCCACAAATTTCGTAGCATATTGTTCAACTGTCATTGACCCTTGGACTAACTTTGTGAATTCTCTTTCCCTTCTATCTTTTTGTACTTCTGGGTAGTAGTTCTCATTGAAGACTTCCTTAAATTTCTCCCATGAAATAGGAGTATTGTTCCCAAGTTACTCCCTTAGTATAGTATCTCTGTTCCATCCCTCCACCTTTCCGCCGCATCTTCCAAGGTGAAGGTGGCAAATTTGACTTTTTATTGAGTGTCAGTGCAGTCCAATACCTTCAATAACTTCTCCATCCTCGTGAACCATTTCTCCACAGCAATTGGAGGTTCACCAGTAAAGTAGGTGGATTATGCCTCTTTGAGTTCTCCAAATGTACAACCTTCTCGTTTCTCCTGTCTATTGGCAGCTTGAGTAATTCTGGAGTATAACTTATCTACTACTTGGTCAATTTAATTGTTTCCAAAACTAATTGATGATTCTTCCCTTGGGACAACCTTCTTATTTTGCTTTGGCGGCATCTTCAACCTATTTTAATTCAATATATAGAAGACAAGTAGGCCACCATTTACTCTCACCAATTAATAAATAATTATTATTTATATTTTTGTAAACATGCCTCTGTCAAGCTTTAATATAACGAAAATTTCATTTATTAGAACTTAGTGACCAAATACAATTTAAGACCGTATCTTTAAAAAAAAAAATACTCATCTAAAAAAATAAGGTTTCAATTCAAGAGATTTTTTTTGCGGGGGGGGGGGGGGTGTCGGCGGGAGGTGTTACGAGAGAGAGAGTAAAAAATGGGGAGAGAGGGAGATCAGAAATCAGAAAAGTGGGGAGCGTGGGAGTTACGGTTGCACCCTCTTTTTGGTGTATTACATTTCCAAAGAAGTCTGATTTTTACTGTTAAATCAAGATTAGTAATTACTACTTAGGGCTGGTTTGAATACAAAAATCATTTTATTTTATCTATTTTATCATTATAATTTTTTTAAATTCTCACATAAAATATAATAAATTAACAATTCAACTTTTTTAAATCTTAAAATAATAATAATAATAATATTCTAATATTTTATTCAACTTATCTAAAATCATCTCATCTCATCTCATCTCACCTTATCTTATCTCTATCCAAACAACCTTAGTTTTGCATTGCAAGTTTTATATTAATTGTAAATTCCATTGACAAACATGTTTTGTGTATAATTAGAAAGAAACCAATTATGCAATCCTTTTTGGTCTCCTCAACTGCTAAAGCCTTATTTGGTTTTGTTTGTTGCTCATACTTTTTGACGATGGTAATGCAAGGCTACTTGCAAAACACCACAGGCTCCGAATCACAATAAAAAGAAAATTACAAACACAAAACAACTTAAATAAAAGCATGATTTTGGTTCTGCAACAACATTAGTTATAGTTTGTTATGTGTAACACTCGGATCCAATCCAGCTGATTTTTTATTTATTTATTTATTTTATCCACTCCGTGCACGTCTTCCTCTTTTCTCTAGGGTTTTCGTATTGTTTTTTTTTTTTTTAAATTTAAGCACTTATCATCTCATGCACGTACGTTTCTACATTCTCATTTTTTGTTTTGTTTTGTTTCAATTATCTATTTATTCACACTGCAACTTCACATTTCATCGCTTAGCCCCACAGTTTTCTCATCGTGCATGGCTTTATCTAGTGCGTTTTACTCGTCCGTTAATCCATGTCATGAGCGCCCCTATTTTTCCGCAACATTCACGGCAACAGTTGTGTAATAGTAATGCTATATATACTCATGTTTAGCAGCTTATCAATTTGATAAACTAGGGTTGCCGCTTACATTTTTCTTTCCCCAACCTCCATGCTGCCGCTGCCTCCCGTTACTTGCTAGCACAACCACTCCACACGCAGCAACTCCTCTTTACAAACAGCCCAGCCCGGTCCTCACCCACTCAGAAAGCACCACGCCAATCTCACGGGAAGCCCCCTTTCGCAGCAGCATCGTTCTCATTGGAGTGGGCCCATCGTTAGCAAACCTTGCTCCGCCGTACGCCGTACGCCATTGCCAGTGCACCACCCACGTGAAACCGTAGCTTCCCCTGCTCAGCCACTGCCTAGCTCCTTAAACCATCGTGCATGACCGCGCCACTGCAAATCTCCATTTGAAGCAACGCTGCAGTAGGAACCACCCACTCACACTGCAATGCCACCACAAGCCGCCAGCCCCGTCCGTTGTGTAGCACCCAGACCCAAAATTGGTATAGTTGGACTTTAGATTTTTATTTATTTATTTTTTTATAGCTTGATTTTTTTTAAGTCTTAATTTATGATTTTGAGTAGCGATTTTTTTCTTCTTTTAATTTGGAATTCTTGGCCGTTTATTTTTATTTTTCCCGCACGTTTCATTTTTTTTCCTTCTCTTTCCGTCTATTTTATTTTTTTCACACGGTTTATTTTTTTTGTCGCACAGCATGCATACACGCACGCATTCGTTCTCGGTATGCATGCACACACATGTCTACTTCTTAGGGTTTTCTTTCTTGTTTCATCCACCTATATATATTCTTATATATATTTGTATTTGAAGAAAGCTTCCGCCGCTGCCCTCCTTAGATGACCTCGGCCAGCCAGTTTTCCCTAAGCTTCTGCCCTCCTTGGTGAATCACTGCAATCTTCCAAACTCCTCCTCGGAACCTTTTCCAGCCACTAGGCGTCGCAGTCGAGCCAGCCCGAGAAACTTTCGGTAGTTGTTCTGTGATTTGTTTCCTTAAAAACCGTTTCCCGTGCGTCTTCACCATCAGCGGACGCAACCTGGGTTGTCCACCGCGCGTAACCAACTATCCAGACCTCACCACCATGCCCACTGCCCCAGTCACATGAAGCTATCGCCTAGCCTCCCGTAGCTTCTACAGCAAGCATCGGACTGCTCTGTTTTGGCATCCAAAAATAGAGCATTTTTCCAGCCACCTTGAGCCGCTGAAAACACCCTCCACCGAAAGCTCCTCCGCGCTATGCCCCCTCAGAAACTGCCAGGGAGGACATCTCATCACCCCTGTCCGCCGCACGCTGCCTCTGTTTCCCCGGTAAGCTCACGCCATTTCTGGTTGGTGTCTCCGTTCTCTCGGTGTCTACCTCACTTTTCCCTCACCGTGTGCCTCTCTCACTCGTCTCCCTCTCTTGCTCTCGCAACCAGTGACCAGGTGCCACCCCCTTTCGCCGTAGCGAACCACCATCTCCACGGCGTCGTGCCCCCACCTCTCCGTAAGTGCTTCAGCTGCACTGTGTCGAGTTTTCTTTTCCGGCGTGTATATATATATATATATGTATTTGTATGTTACGTGAACTATAGGATATATTATTACATTTTTACCCCTTAAACATACCTCTAGATTTATTGCTTCAGGTGTTTAATTTTGTGAGTTTATATTATGTACTTTGGATTTTGAAATCATGGGTTTACAACGTGAACTGCATGTGTTTTTTTTTTTTTTTTAGACTTAGGCACATGTGAGTTGTACTTTGGAATTTAATGTTTTAGTCGGAGTTATTATGTTGGATATTGATGAGTTAGAAAGTGATGTTGGTATATTAGGAATAATGAGAATTTAAGTTTTTGAGGAATTAAAATAGGTTATTTTAGCATTTTAGGCTTAAATATTGAGATACGTGATTAATTGAAAATTTATGAGAAGTACGTGATTATTTTTATAGGTGACGATTAATTATTATTCGACACTTTTGAGGAATTTCGAAAAAGCTAAGAAGTCCAGGTAAGCGGGGTTCCTATGCTAGACTTTGCATTTTAAAATAAAATGAGCTGAGGTTATTTTTGGAAAATATACATATTTGATGTTGAAAAGAAATTTGAACTGCCTCAGTTCTTTGTTTTGCATTACTCATGAGATTCTGTTTAGGAGGAAATTATTTTCTGTCATGACTGGTGTAGACATGAGCTTATTTCTGACATTCTGTTTCTAAACTTTGAAAAAATAGAGCGAATATGAAATTTGTGCATAAATTATGTTGTGATATGATTTTTGTTCTGTTCTGAAGATTTTCTGTATTCTGATATGATCTGATGTAATTTCTGAAAACCTCTGGCATAACATTCTGTTTCTGTTTCTGTTCCGTTCTGACCTCACCACGTGTGTAAAACTGTGGCCTCTGTTCGGGTTGGTACCAACTTTTCTGTTTCTGGTGCACCCACTTTGGAAACAAAGTGGTTTTCTGTGTGGTCTTTCCTATGTGCACACTCGGGGCTCCGAGAATGAATAAGAGGAAAATTCACATTATCTTTCTGCTCGGTTAGCTACCGGGGTTCGCACAACCCTACCACGGGGGTTAAACATGGTAATTGTTCTGATTTGATAAGATAAGATGTGATGTTTTAGTTTATGCTATGCCAAAGGGATTTTGATTATGAATATTTTCGAACTATCGCTCTGACATTTTTGATAACATGTTCTGACGCTACATTTTGAAAACATTATTCTGATTCTGCATTCTGAAAGAAAATATTTTGTTCTGCATTTTGATTTCTGTAAATGCTCATGTTTACACACTAGTATATGTCCTCTGCTTACTGAGTTGTTGATAACTCACCCCTTATTTCCATATATTTTTCAGATAATTTTGATGATTCAGCTGGAGAACAAGAGTAGAAAGTTTAGCAAGGTGTGATGAACGTAGTAGAATAAGTGCCTGAGGGTACAAATGCTTATTTGAGGGTCGTAGTTAGTAAATTGATTTATTTTTCAGGTATTTGTTTTGATGAGTTGAGGATGTTTACGAGTTTTTGGAGAATTTCTAATTTATGTTATTGGGGTTTTCTTTATTGTCGTCATAGAGGAACTTAGATCTTTGGTTTGATTAAGTGGATTAATATTTTATGGAATTTCTGGATTTTATAGTTGTGTTATTTAAGTAAATTTTAAGTATTAAGAGCTAACTCTCCGGACCTTCGGGATCGGGGTGTTACACGTTGACCATACCCCTCAGCCATTCGACGTAGGAACGCAGCTTCACCAACCCCGAATGACCTCTGTTTTTGTTTCCCGAAATAGAGGAAGCCACAACTTGAGTCGCCACCTCCACATCTCGGGAGAGCCACGACGTCACCGCCAGCAGCAGCAGTGTACGCCAAAGAATAAATCTCCAAAGTCGGAAGCCGTCCAGTTGTCACCCAGCACCACCTTTCACCGCCGACACGTTGCATGATACGTAAACCCCCTCTCCCTATCTCTCGGTTTACTCCCTCTCTCCCTCACGGTTGACTCTCTCTCTCTCTCTCTCTCTCTCTCTCTCTCTCAGTGTTTAGCCGCCACCTTGCCGACGTAATCTCCGCCGCCTCCCAGTCCTCGCGCTGCTCCTCCACTCTCGGTGAGTATGGCGTCTTCGTTGCATGTGTTTGGTCTTAGTTTTTTTTGTTCCTTTTTGTGTTTGTTTCCCAAACAGCACAGACATTTTTTTTTCCAAAATGCCCCCATATCAGAATGGTTCAGTGGGCATAAGTTTGTTTGTTTTTTTTTTTTTTTTTTTTTTTTTAAAAAAAAAAACTCTTTTGCATAGTATTATTTGAGGTATAAGAATATATATAGAAAATATTTATGTTTTCTTTAAGTAACTAGTTTAAATATTTTACTACCAATTTTCAGTTGAGAATAATAAGATGTTAATTTTTATCTTAAATACTTTAAGACTAATTAAGTCTATTTTAATTAAAAGACATTTTTGCTTTGTCTACTCTAATAGATTTTGATATAATTATGTTACCCAATTTTATAAATTGATCTCATTAGTAAATAAGTTAGATATTATGTTTTGTTCGGACTGATTATTGGGACGTTGATGAATTTAGAAAATATGACTATATTTTAGGATTACCTGAAGTTCGGTTTTTGAAGAAATAAAATAGGTCATTTTAGCATCTTAGGCTTAAATATTGAAATTTGTATTCGATTGGAAATTTATGAAAATTTGTGTTATTATGTTATAGGTGACGCTTAATTATTGTTTGACATTTTTGAGAAAAAATTCTGAAAAAGCTAAGAAGTCTAGGTAAGCGGGGTTCCTAAGCTAGACTTTGCATAAAATAAAATGAACTGAGGTCATTTTTTTGAAAAATGTGCATGTTTTGCTATGAAAAGAAATCTGGAAACAACCTCAAATATTTATTCTGCATTACTCATGAGATTCTGTTTAAGAAGAAAATATTTTCTGTCATGACTGGTGTAGACATGAGCTTATTTTTGACATTCTGTTTCTGAACTTTGAAAAAGAGAGTGAATATGAAATTTGTGCATAAATTATGTTGTGATATGATTTTGTTCTGTTCAGAAGATTTTGTTTAGTACTCTGTTTGGATAAGACGTGATTTCTGAAAACCTTTGGCATAACTCTCTGATTCTGAATTTGATTTTGTTTCTGCTCTGTTCAGTTACGGCCCTGCCACGGGTGATAATAGTGGCATATGGCCCAACCACTGATTACAATAGTGGATACGGCCCAACCACGGGTAATAATAGTGGATACGGCCCAACCACGAGTTATAATAGTGGATACGGCCCTGCCCCGGGTTATAGTAGTGGTCTCTGTTTTGAGTGCACATCTTGGTGACAGAGTGATTTATGTTTTGTTTGGCTATTCGCAGATACACAACCCTACCACGGGGGTTATACATGGCTTCTGTTTTGATATGATGTTCTGATGATGATGATCATCATTTATGCTATGCCAAAGGATATTTTTGAATGAAATTATTTCTAAATCTTCGCTCTGACATTTTGATAACATGTTTTGCTTCCGCACTCTGAAAATGAAAATGTTTTGTTCTGCATTCTAATCTCTGAAAATGCTCATGTTTATACACTAGTATATGTCCTCTGCTTACTGAGTTGTTGATAACTCACCCCTTATCTCCATATATTTTTCAGATGATTTTGAATAGTTCAGCTAAGGATCAGGATTATGGAGTTTCGGTGAGATGATTATTTAAGCATAGTGAATTACACATAGAAGATTTCTCAGAAGTGGCAGATTTTATTAAGAGATTTTGTAGTTTTCTGATGATGTTATATTTTTGAATCTATAAATATATTGATAAAATGGGAGTTTTAAGTTATAGGGAGTAACTCTTCGATCCCTGCGGGACCAAGGCGTTATACTATGTGAACTTGGCTTCTACATTTGTGTACTAGATATAGAAATCAAGCATATTTTTTTCCCTTGGGTCATAGTTTCTTCAGTTGTATACCACATTTGAGTTATAACTTGTTTTACTCTAATTTGTTTAAGGATGGACTTGCAAATTGTTGAAAATCCCTTCTTCACTCTCTCTTACAAGATGGTGAACAATGCACCTACAATACATTTATAAGGACCTCTCCACATGAGAATATTGATTCGATCATTGTTCTAGGCATTAATGCTTTGGTTTTTCCATCAACCAAATTCACATTTCATGAAGAAGAATGAAAAAGGAGAAGCTATCAATTTGGCTCAAGAGGGATAAGAATCCATTAGTGAATGAACAAGTTAAAGAAAATTTGGAACTTCTTTTTGACCGACGATATCTACTTTGAGGAAGAGGACCTTGTGAAAGGAGACTTTTCATCACATTAGAGTTGCACATAGATCTCTAATATCCATTTTCTTTAAGTTCTCTAATATAGAGTAGAACTTGAAGAAATAAGACTTGCTTGAACTTGACTAGATTACACTCTTAA
Source organism: Juglans mandshurica (assembly GCA_022457165.1). Classification (NCBI taxonomy): domain Eukaryota; kingdom Viridiplantae; phylum Streptophyta; class Magnoliopsida; order Fagales; family Juglandaceae; genus Juglans; species Juglans mandshurica. Next base: position 23,805,464 of record CM039619.1, on the reverse strand, counting down.
TTATGTAGACTTTCTTAAAGTTGAGAGTTTTCTATCAATCCTTACTGAGGAAAGTATAGGTGGAGCAACTAGTTCAACTTCTTGAGCAGGAGAGATATTGAACAACGAACATGTAATTGAATTCCTTGCCTTGCCCTGAGATGAGTGGGAAGCACCTCTTATTCCACAATAATCCAAGCAGCAATTGCATGAGTCTGCTTGGAACCAACATTTCCCATATGTAATCCTTTGTATAGACGTTGGGGCGGACAGACACTAAGACAGAATAGACCTACTAATATGCCCAATGTACCTACTGCAATATGATGAGAGGCTATTCCTCTCGGAACAAAAGGATCAAAACCTTCCACACCACACACTAGATTTACAGATTGTAACCTTCTAGTTAGTCCATAAGGATCAAACACCCAAATTCCAGGACCATACACCCCCTTACATGAAATGCACCAAATCTAAAACAAGCCAGTCCCGAAAGAAATAAATGAATTCCTAAAATCTTAGGTAAATTTAAAGAAGGTTTTCCTATGCATTCATCACAAAATATTTCTAGATCCCAATACACCCAATGCCAAATAGTTGCCAAAAAGGTACAAGCCAAAAAACACAATATGTGCACCAGCCACACCTTCGTAACTACAAATAACCGGATTCGTTATAGTCCCTCTCGTGATACTCCAACTGCCTCATGAATTGGTTATTCCTAAATGAGTCATGAAGGGTATAATAAACATACTTTGTCTTCATATTGGATCTAGAACAGGGTTAAAGGGATAAAAAACTGCTAACTCGTATAGAGTTATCAAACCGGCCGAACAAAGAACTAGAGTTATATGCATCATATGGACAGAAAGCAAATGACCTGGATCATTCAATACGATGGTATGAATATGATACTAAGGCAAACCCATGGAAATACCCCTTTTTCAACAAAAAAAAAAATAATAAATGGAGTTGATGGAGGAATTTTGGTTCTTGGGGAAAAAAGGCAGACAATTAATTTATCTTAAGTTGTTGAGAAAAACTTCATAGTTGAACCTATGTTCCTACTGAAAAATAATGGCTAGAAAGAAATCCAAGGAGTCAAGGTAAAGAAGTGTAGAAATCAAGAATGAGTGCTCTCGAACCTTGGAAGAATGATGTAGATTGAAATCTAAGATCAAATACTACATTGAAAATCCAAGATACCGTTGAGACTCATGTGAATATATAGGGAGTCTTCATGATGCTACATGAAATAGGTTGGGAGATGTAAATTGCTTACAAATTCCATAGCTCTATGCCTATATGGTTTTGAGGTAGGTTGATATCAATTGTGTATTAATTTGAGAAAAGGAAGTCTTTCAGTGGAGTTATGATATGGAAATAGTAGTTCATCATGAATAGTAGATCCATTACAGCTGCATATAGAAGTTTATGTTGAGCTCTTAACACGTTGAGTAGCCTATGGGATATTTGAAGTCCAAAAGGCAAAAAGTAATTTTGAATGTGTAGCAATATTGTTCAATTGAATTAGAAGACTTTGAAAAATATTGATTATATACATGGGATAGCACTTGAAGATACAAGTTGACAAGAAAGAAAGAAGAAACTTATAGCTTGGTTTATAAGAATGTATGTTATTATGAATCTTACGCCCTTATTCACGTCCGAGCAGATTGCTAGAGATCAGGATGATATGAGCATTTATGATTTTTGTTTTTTAGGAGTCTTATTTACCTGTACGCTGGTTCTAGTTGAATAGGACTTCCATGACAATGAAGCATTTATTTATTTTTTTCCTTTTTTTAATAGTGGACTAGGATTCTTATTTCATTATAACTATTGTTTTGAGTTTTGGTAGGATTTTTCCTATACATCAAATTGTTGTTGATAGTATTGTTATTTATATGAAAATTATGAAAATGCTCTATGATTGGATCTTCATGTTAAAGGAAGAGTAGCACAGTGTGAGGAATAGTATAATTTGATGGATTGTCATTAGGTTAAAAGGCAAAAGGAATCCTAAATGTATTATATGTAACACAAATCAACTGGAAATTTATTAGTTATTTCTCAAGTCCTGAGAGAGAAAAGAGAATATATAAATATTTAAGTTATAACCAAGGCTTCATTTTCTTATCGAAGATGCCAGATCCATAAGTTGAGATGAACATATCAACTAGGAGGGGGAACTGCATCAATACAAATAGGGCAACAGGAATACTAGCGAAACATATGACAGGAATAACCATGCTTGATTCTTCATCTAAAATAAGTAAAAGACCAGAAGAGAAGGCTATCATCATAGCTGCAATGGAGAAAAATAGAGTAAAAGGCCGATAATTATCTTTGTGGGCAAGTATATGAGGAAATCTTCTTCTGCGTAGCGAGATGTGAGGATTCCCAAGAACATCAAAATTGAAGTTACAGAAGAAAAGAATGATAACCAATCAGATATTATAAAGAGCATAAACAGTCTTTTATTGAAGAATATTGGCAAGCCTATGTCTTGGTTGTTGCCTCCTGGAACGGTAAATGCTGCAGCTAGCAAACATAACGGTAAGAATTAGAGCTGCTACTACTGTGCAAGAAGTTGCTGTATCCTTATCCATTTCTCACCCTCTTTCAACAAGTCTTTGTGTTTCTCTATAAACAATTCTCGGGGAGTCTTATTATCTTTATTTAAAACCTCCCTGTCCCTTGGAGGGATAATGCTCTGCACCTCCTGAAGTTACACAAATTATAAGACGGTTATAAAAATAAATATAGAATTACATATCGGTCAATGAAAAGAAGCAAGTAATACAGGAAAATGAATATAAACTTTATAGTTTTACCGCTAGAATTTTAGTAGTTAGCTCATATTAAAAATCAAGACTCTATGAAATAGATAATGCAAGAAATATACTAGCTAGTATGATTTTATAGCCTTTGTTTATATATGTTTGCATAATTATTTTGCTAAATTAACAATTCATTCTCCCCAGCTTGCAGTAATTGAGGAGAGTATAACCAATAAATATAGAAATTAGTGATCTGCAGAGAGATAACCTTAAACCATTGTACTTCTCTTTGCATTTGTAAAGCTGCACCTTGGATGCGATCAAGCCCGGCGGAAGTTGGTGGCATCCCTGCCAAATGTAATATCTTATTTCTGAAGATATCTCGAGTATTTAGCATTCTGTTCTTCAGATTTAGTCCATATACAAGGCTAAAGATCTTAGCTTGACGGCATTGAACAGCAAACATAAATACGTTTCTTTTATTTTCATCGCGGAGATGCATAAGATCTGGATTTGCTTTGAGTACGTCACGAACAAACTCAAAAATCCCATCCTTGATAGCACAGTGAATGGCTCTATAAACTTCACCATTATGCTTTTCATCCTGATATGAATTTGATACCTCTTTGCACATAAGACGTAGAAGTTCGTGGGATTGCTCATTGTAACGCCCCGGTCCCGCACGGGTCGGAGAGTTACTTCCTAACACTTAGGGTGTGTTTGGGTACTAAAGTATCCTCAACACTTTTCAAGTATTCTCGTACTTTTGAAAATACTTCACATGCCAAACAACTTAAAATATTCACAATGGACCCACAAACCCACTTCAATCTCTACTCAGAACAATTCACAAACATTCTATAATACTTATCACTATTAATAAAAAATAAAAAATAAAATCACTATAATATTTATCATTATTAAATATAAAAAAAATCATTATAATATATAAATAAAAAACAAATCACTATAATATATAAATAAAAAATAAAATTACTATAATATTTATCACTATTAAATATAAATAAAAAATAAAATAATTATAATATATAAATAAAAAATAAAATCGGTATAATATATAAATAAAAAATAAAATCACTATAATATATAAATAAAAAATAAAATCACTATAATATATAAATAAAAAATATTTATCACGATTATATATAAATAAAAAATAAAATCGATATAATATATAAATAAAAAATAAAATCACTATAATATAAAAATAAAAAATAAAATCACTATAATATATAAATAAAAAATAAAATAAAATCACTATAATATATAAATAAAAAATAAAATTACTATAATATTTATCACTATTAAATATAAATAAAAAATAAAATCATTATAATATATAAATAAAAAATAAAATTGCTATAATATATAAATAAAAAATATTTATCACTATAATATATAAATAAAAAATAAATAAAAATAAAATCATTATAATATATAAATAAAAAATAAAATCGCTATAATATATAAATAAAAAATATTTATCACTATAATATATAAATAAAAAATAAAATCACTATAATATATAAATAAAAAATAAAATAAAATAAAATCACTATAATATATTAATAAAAAATAAAATCACAATAATATATAAATAAAAATAAAATCACTATAATATAAACTCACTACAATATTTATTAATATTAAAAAATCACTATAATAAAATCATTATAATATTTATTACTAAAAATAAAATCACTATAATATTTATGGGACCCACACATTTTTCAAATACCTACTCAAAAGTTAACAACTTAACATACTTCACACATCCAAACAATTCAAAATACTTTCAATGGGACCCACAAACTCACTCCAATCACTACTCATAACTATTCACAAACATTCTCAACACTTCTCACTACCCAAACGTACCCTAAACTCACATTTCAACAATATAAAAAAAAGACTCCAAATCCCCAATATCATATAGAAAATTTGATTCAAGTCACTATACTTAAATCATCTCACCCAAAGCCTCAAAATCTTGATCCTCAGCTGAACCATCAAAATATTTGAAAAATAATGTGGAGATAAGGGGTGAGTTATCAACAACTCAGTAAGCAGAGAGTATATACTAGCATGTAAACATGAGCATTTATAAAGTTCGGTATGCAGAACAAGACATTTACTTTCAGAATGCAGAAACAAAACTTGTTACAAAATATCAGAGCGAAATTTTCAAAAAGACAAAACTTATTTTCCAAAAAGAAAATCCTTTGGCATTTCCAATCTGAAACATTATATTCATATCATCTCATAGCATCACATCGGGACAAATACCATGTTTAACCGCCGTGGTAGGGTTATAAACCACCATTATACCCGTGGCTGGGCTGTATACCATGTTTCACCCCGTGGTAGGGTTATAAACCACCATCATACCCGTGGCTGGGCCGTATTCCACGTTTCACCCCCCGTGGTAGGGTTATAAAGCACCATTATACCTGTGGCTGGGCCGTATACCATGTTTTACCCCCGTAGTAGGGTTATAAATCACCATTATACCCGTAGCTGGGTCGTATACCATGTTTCACCCCCGTGGTAGGGTTATAAACCACCATTATACCCGTGGCTGGGCCTTAATAGAAACAGAACGGAACATCATCAGAAACAGATCACATTCAGATACAGATTCAGAACTTTATGCCAAGGTTTTTCAGATGACACATCATATCAAAACAAAATACTGAAAAGCTTCAGATCATTTCACATGTTCGAAATAAACAGACACCAAAACATCTTCATTTATTCATAACAAAAACTTTTAGACTTCCATATTCGCTCTTTTTGTATAGTTCAGAAATAGAATGCACAAAACTAGCTCATGTCTACACCAGTCATGACAGAAAATAGTTTCTCTTATATGGAATTTTTACATATGCAGAATAAACATCTGAGGTCGTTTTCAGATTTCTTTTCTGAAACAAATATGTTTATTTTCAAAGTCAACCACATTTCATTTCTTTTATGCAAAACTAGTATATGAACCCCGCTTACCTGGACAACTTAGCTTTTCAGAATTTTCCTAAAAAATATCGAGTCGACTATAAATCGTCACCTATAAAAATAATCACATAATTTCCATAAGTTTTCAATCAATCACGGATTTCGATATTTAAGCCTAAACTTCTAAAATAACCTATTTTAATTTCTCAAAACTTAAAACCCTCATAATCCCAAAATATATTATCACTTCCTAAAAATCACTAATATCCATCATGACCAACGTCAAACTCAAAACACCAATATTTAAACCCGAAACAGCCAACAAATTTCATAGCATAAACCAATCACACAAACAACTTCATCATCCAATCCAACCGACCCCCTTACTCCTCGGACTCAGTCCGGCACAACCAACCAATTCACAGTAAATATGAATTAGCGCATAAATACATTTAAATTTCAAAAGTTCTTTGAGAAAAATACTTACAATGCTATAATATAATTTTTGAAAGATCACGAAGGTGCTAGAAGCGGCAATGCAGCAACAAAATAGTGCCAAATGCACTGTGGCCGTGGGTCTCAAAAACCCACTTTTGAACGGGTGTAAACGAAGACCCGAGATTGATAGGGTAGGGCTTAGGGATGTCGGTGAAGCTAGTGGTGGTGGTGGTTGGCCGTGGGTGGCGGCGTAGAGGGCGGTCGAAGGCTAAAATACCCAAAACGAAAATATTGATGGTGGGGCTTCACCGGTGACAGATCGGAGGTGGGGTTGGGTCCATTGGGTGGCTAGGAGATCGAGGATGATGTGGTGAGAAGATGGTGGCTGGAGGTGGCGCGACGGCGGCGTAGTGGCGCAAGGAGTGCCGTGGCTTGGTGTGGTGCGTGGGGGCTATCGGCGGCGAGTTAAGGGTTGAAATCACAGGGGGGTGATCGCCGGCCTGTGGGGGAGGCAGTGGGCTGGGTGGTGTCGCCGGACGGTGGCACACGGCGGGGGGCTAGGGAGGAGAAGAAATCGCACGGGGAGAGGGGGAGTTGCGGCGCGCGGGAAGCAGGGGAAGAGAAAAAGAAAGAAAGGAAAAGAAGGAAAAGAAGAAAAAGAAAAGAGGAAAGAGAAAATGTAGGGAAAGAAATGTGGTCCAATCCTCATATCTTGGGTCACAAAAATGATCCAACGGAAACGATTTTAAAACAGCAAGTAAAATAAAATAATTCAAACGTAATGATTAAAATGAAAATAAATAATTAAACCCAACAATAAGTTAATTTAATATGAAAAACAATTTAAATGTATTACAATAATCAATTATAAGAAAACACTTCAGAATAATTTTCACAAAATTAAAATCATAAAAATAAACCTACTAAAAATTCAACCAATTTTAAAACAAGAGAATAAATTTTTAAATTAATAACAAATAATCTTTCAATTAAAAATACACTAAAATACGGGGTGTTATACGCATGGACCAACTTCATTTCATATAAATGCTCCATATCTTTGTCAACAATCATTCACATTAATTGACAATTTAACCAGGCCGGTGAAATAGCACATGATAGAAAAGGAAATTAACGATAAAAGGGTTCAAGAAATGAGATCAATTAGGTGCTAAAACACACACATGACACACGTACCGATGAGGCTAATGAGTTTGGAAACTGGTCGGCACAGTAGGTCTCGAACTGCAAAGAAAAACGATGAAATCTGATAATTTTCACACCTAATTAAGAAGATATATTGTGTGAAAAAAGAAATCCTTTTAGAATCTGCTAAAGCTACAACCAAGTCAAGATTATATTAATCTACAATATGGCTATGTTCTTGACGTAGGAAGCATATATAATTGAACTTCACATGGCTTTGTCCATTAAAAAGTATGAATCTTTACTTCTTCGTAATATAAACAAAAAAAAAAAACTATATAATTGTCTTTACATGCAGTAGGAATTGAGTACTCTATTTGTCACATTTTGTATCCAACAACTAACAGACTGTTGACATATGTGGATCTTTACATGCCGTGCTGCTAGTGAGACTTGGATAAAATAGGTAGAACGTCAATGAATATGCCGGCCTTATTTAAATACTGATCACTTACATGATCGGCCATGAGCCATTTAATATTTTGGAATTTTAAATCACCCCTTCTTCTCCCCACATCCATGCCCTTAGTTATTAGGACGTTCATTGCCTCCCTATCATGGAACTCTCTTTGTTTTGTAGGATATTTTACACTCTGAGAGAGAATGCACAGAAGTGGAACAGTGCTTCTCGGCATTGTATGAGAAAGAAGGGAGCATTGTAGGCTCCATTACAAATCGAAGGACATGAACTTTGGGGTTTAACCTCCTACTTAAGTTAAAAACAACATTATAATGTGGGCTAGTCTCTTCTAATTTGTTAATGCAAGTTCGTTCTTCAATTCGTATAAATAGTTCAAATTAGCAAGCATCTCATTCCCATCAATCTTGAGCCCTCAATTTGAATGATCTCCCAATTTTGTGATGCAACGACATGCATGATGCTCAAAAGAATCATTAAACCGCTGGCAAGCAACGACCACTCTCTTCAATATTTGTCTATATTGGACAAAATCTAGGTTCGGGAAGCTTTATGTATGTAATGTAGAGCTTGGGAGGTCTATCGGGTCTTTAAGAGAGTTTTTGTGCCATTGGAAAATATTGGATAATATAGCAAAGAAAGAATGCTTTCTTAGCTATATTATAAAACATTTGGGGAGAAGAATGGAGAATTTTCAAATTATCTAAGGGCTCACGAGATGTAGTTTACTGTTTAACAAATAATGGGTTTGATATTTTACTTGTCTTGTGCCAGTGTCACTTGCCATGAGGGTTGTAAAGATCCACTTGTACCACGCTAGCTTAGTAATTTGCTAGTTATTTGACGGAGAGACCCGATCCAAAGTATTGTTGTAATACCATGCATTTTAGTGCATTTTTTTTTAATTGAAGGATTTTTTTTTTATTTAGTTAAATATTAGTTCTCTTATTTTAAATTTATCGGATTTCTTGTTGCATTTATATTCTATTTTTTAATTTGTGAAATTTATTTTGATGTGCTTTCTTGATATTAATTATTATTTGCATTTAAATTTACTTTTTTTGCCTTAATGAATAATTTTTTTGTTGGACTTTAATTATTTTTTTTATTTTATTAATATTGAGTTGCAGTGTTTTTAATTGGTTTTTATTTATTTTTATTTAGTTTTTTTTTTCTTTTGTTGGACCCTTCTATTTTCGGACTGGGCTTGTTTGAGTGTATTTTATTTTTCTTTTGAGCCCAACCCATTTTGGTCCCAGCCCAACCCGTGAGCTTTCAAACAAGCCCATGAAGCTAGGAACCACTTGACGTTCCATGTTTGGTGCCATGCACATACGTGATCTTCGCATCTAGGGTTTTCAGCAATCGCCCACTATTTTTTTATCACAAAAAGCACCCATATAAATATACATTTTCATCTTATACTTTTGGAAAACTACCCTATATAGTTGCAACCAGCCGCAAGAACCACCCAACCCTCCTAGTTCGACGCCAACCTCCATCTCCAAGTATAAACCGACGCCTATCCTTCCACCGTAAACGGCCATCACCTAGGCTCAAAACCCCATCGTGCACTTCAGCAGTGGACCACCCACGGCCAGCAGAGGAAGATCATCACCACTGGTAGCACCATGGGTAGCACCACGTGAGACGCAAAGCACGCGGATTGCATGGCAAGAGACTCGCCCGCGCACGGCCAAAAGCCAACCTGCCACCCTAGCTCACAGACAGCAACTCCTTTGTGCAGCAACGCACCACCCTCCAGATGTCCTCACCACCCCACCGTCGCCCAGCCGTTGAAGGAGGAACACACGACATACTTTGTTTTAGCTCCTGAAAACAGAGCATCAACAGCTCAGTGTTATTCTCATCCGGAGCCACCACGCGTCGCCACCGTACAACCTCTTTTCTTCTCGGTATCATCTTCTTTCTCATGCCGTGATCACTCTCTCTCCGTTCCCCCATCACTTTCTCTTTTGCTTATCATTCTCTTTTTCTCTCTGAGCACTCTCTCACTCCCTCTTGGTTGCTCTCTCTCTTTCTTTCTCTCGTGCTCAGCCCAACTAGACTGCATCTCTGTCGCACTCCTGCTCCCCAGCCGCGCCACACAGTCCCTCCAGATAGCCCCGTCGCACATTATCTTCTCGGCGAGTCCCTACTGCCGCTGCATTTCTAATATTCATGTGTTTATGTTCATCGCTAGTTTTATTTCATAAGGTGTAATTATATATATATATATACGTATATTTATATGTAAAGTTTTAACCTAATATATATATATATATATATATATATATATATGGAAAGTTCTCGATTTTAGCCTACTGTTTTCGGGTGAGAAGTTTTTTTTATTAAGTTTATATTTTAATAGGATTTTGCTTTAAGTTTCAATAAATATTATATTGTATTTTGATAATATTGTTGGTTAAAGGAAGTAAACTTATTTTTCTTAAGAGGTGAGTTTTTCATGACTTATTTTATGGAAATTTTAGTATCCAATGTATTCTTTTTATTTATAAAATATTGTTGTATTTTGGATATTTTGAATATTAATTTTTATTGAGTTATATAATTATCATAATATTTATTCTATTACTTTCTTCAGTATGGATTCGTTTAAGTGGATATTGATGAAATTAGAAAGTGATGATATTTGGAGTTAAGAGAATTTTAAGTATTGAGGAATTAAAATAGGTACTTCAGGTGTAATATGAGATTTATTTGTTCACTGGAGATTTATTTAAGTTACATGAATTTTTTATAGGCGAGGAGTGACAATTGTTCAGTACTGTTGTGGAGAATTTCTGAAAAAACTAAGAAGTCCAGGTAAGCGGGGTTCCTATGCTAGATTTTGCATTAAAATAAAATGAGCTGATATTGATTTTTGAAAAATATACATATTTGGTTATGAAAATAAATTTGAAATACCTCAGTTATTTTTTCTGCATTACTCATGAGATTCTGTTTAAGAAGAAATTATTTTCTGTCATGACTGGTGTAGACATGAGCTTATTTTTGACATTCTATTTTTGAACTTTGGAAAATAGAGCGAATATGAAATTTGTGCATAAATTATGTTGTGATATGATTTTTTTATGTTCTGAAGATTTTGTTCAGTACTCTGTTTGGATAAGACTTGATTTCTGAAATCCTTTGGCATGACTTTCTGATTCTGTTCTGACTCTGATTCTAATTATGATATGGTGATTCTGATTCTGTTTTGCTCTGATATGTGGCCCTGTCATGGGATATAATAGTGACCTTTGGCCTTGTCACGGGATACAATAGTGACCTCTGGCCCTGTCATGGGATACAATAGTGACCTCTGGCCCTATCACGGGATACAATAGTGACCTCAGGGCCGCCACGAGATATAATAGTGGTTTTATGTTCTGAGTGCAATCGCTTTTGTAATATGGTGATTTATGTTATGCTTGGCTTTCCGCAGGATGCACAACCCTACCATGGGGTTAAACATGGTCTATGTTCTGATATGATGCTCTGATATGATATGATATGATAAGATGAAGATATTCAGTCATGTTGTGCCAAAGGAGTTTTTGAATATGAAAAGTTGGTTTCTAAATATGAAATGTTTGAAAAGTCGCTCTGATTTTCTGATAATATGTATTTTTGAGATTTGCATATTGATATTGAAATGTTTTGTTTCTGCATTCTGAACTCTATGAAAATGCTCATGTTTACATACTAGTATATGTCCTCTGCTTACTGAGTTGTTGATAACTCACCCCTTATCTCCATATATTTTTCAGATAATCTTGATGGTTCTACTGGAGAGCAAGAGTAGGCAGTATTAGAGAGATTTGATGTTCACAGAGGAATAAGTACCCGAGGGTACAAGTATTTATTTGAAAGTCTTAGTTAGTAATTTGGTTATTTTCAGTTATTTTGATTTGATGAGTTAAGAATATTATCGAGTCTTTTGGAGAGTTTTCGGTGAGATGATTATTTAAGCATAGTAAAATTACTCATAGAAGATTTTTGAGAAGTGGCAGATTTTATTAAGAGATTTTATATTATTCTGATTACTTTATATTTTGGAGTCTATATATATATTGATGAATTGTGAGTTTTAAGTTATAGGGAGTAACTCTTCGATCCTTGCGGGACTGGGGTGTTACAATTGTGAAGCACAAGTGGTTTTTACTAAATACAATGCATAGGGGCGAATCTGAATCTGAGTCGAAGAAAGTAAACCCTGGGATAAACAACCTGGCTTATAAGTTATAACATGCAAGGAGAAGATCACAACATACTAGTAGCAGCGTTATGCACTGGAGAGAGGAACTGGTCAAATTCCTTGGCAACTCAGCTGACTAGAGGATCAAAAGACGTGCCCACATGCGAGGTAGATGGAGTGGGCAGAACTTGGGAGGAATAGAAAGCCTCCGAACAAAACTTGCTCCCGAGAGGCTGCCTCAGGTGAAAGAGGGACCTTGGCTCAGCAAAAGCCACCGGTGATGCCATTGAAAGGATGCGAAATGGGAGAAGACGTTCCCATACATGGGAAAGGAACCACGGGTTGATTCTCTCGAGGGTCAGTGGAAGCATGTGTTAGAAGTGGAACAAGAACTTGAGATGAAATTTTAATATAGAGAAAAACTGATTCTCATATATTCTTCAGTTGAGTTGATACACGGTTCTGCTACATATATATATACATTATAGAAGAAAACCGAAAGGATAAAAAGGAAGAGTCCTAAAGTTAACTTTTTATTTTCTACTGATATACAAGAAATCTACTGCAGTCTATTTCTTTGACATTTCTTTTCATCACTTTATTTGCTTTTGTGTCTAGTCAGTGCAGCCTTTAAGGTTGATCTTTCTTCCCATGCTTTCCTTTTGTTGCTTTGCTTTTTTGTGCCAGTGTTTTATACTTTTCAATTGTTGCATTGTGCTTTTCATCAACTTGCTTGTTGCATGGTGTTTTTTGCATGCTGTGGTGTACTTGTGCAGTGTCTTCATGCTTCTTTTCCTTGTATTCATCCTCTATTTCATGAGACTCTCCCTCAAGATGGGCATAGATATTGAGTATTCCTATCTTGGACAATAAGAACTGAAAAACAGAAACTGTTAAGGCCTTAGTGAAGATATATGCCAGTTGGAATTTTGAGGCAATGTGGACGTGTGTGATGATTCCAGCCAAAACCTTTTCTCTAACAAAATGACAATCCAGTTCTATATGTTTAGTTCTCTCATGCAAGATAGGGTTCTTCATGATATGGATGGCTGCTTGGTTATCACAGAGTAAGAGAGTAGGTTGTGCATGGTCAATGCTGAATTCCTTCAGCAGGCCAAGGTGCCAAACAATTTCACAGCTTGTAGAGGTTAATGGTCTATATTCTGCTTCTACTGAGGACCTAGAAACAATCATTCTTTGATTTCCAACTTATCAATGAGAACCCAATAAATAGCAATGAGTGAATTAGAGAATTTTGAAAATCATTGCCTTGATACTTGTTTAAGTCCATAGATAGACTTATTCAGTTTGCATACCAAGTTCTCCCCCTCAAGCTGCTCTCTGTCGATGTGGTAACCAGGTGGTAAATCCATATAAATTTCCTCATCAAGATCCCATGTAAAAAGGCATTATGAACATCCATTTGAGATAAAAACCAGTTTTGAATGGATGCCAAGGCAAGAAAGACTTGAACTGTGGTGAGATTGGCCACTGGACTGAAGGCCTCTTAGAAGTCAAAACCTTCTTTTGAGTGTATCCCTTTGCTACAAGCCTTGCTTTGTGTCTTTCAAGGGAGCTAACAGATTCGAGCTTGACTTTGAAGACATATTTGCAACCAATTGCAATTTTGTAGGGGGAAGATAAGTAACAGTCCAAGTGTTGTTCTCTTCTAAGGCATTAAGTTCAGTGTTTATGGCATCCTGCCAATGCTTGAATTTGACAGCTTCACTATAGGAGGATGGTGGGATGGAGATAGGTGTTTGTAGGTCAAGTGATGGTGGAGTGGGTGAGTAGTTGAAGAGGATGTGGAGGAAGGATTGATGAAGGGATGGGAGGCTGCTGTTTGATAGTGATATTGGTGGAGATATGCAGGTTGATGTTTTTCTTTGGTGGATCTTCGAAGGGTTGGGTTGGTAGGCAGCTCATGTTGTTGGGGTGAAGGAGGAGGTGAATCAAGGGAGGTAGGAGGAAAGATATAAGGGGCTAGAGTGTTTTAGATTGTGAAATGGATTGTGACATGTGATTGGGTGGAGGTGAGTCATCTGTTGGGATAGGTTGTGACGTGGAAGTGGATGAGAATATGTCATCTGGTAGTGCAAGAGGGAGTACCAGATTTTGAGGAAAGGAGAGAGGAGGAGAAGACAGATTTTGAGATTGGAATGGGAAGACAAATTCATGAAATATGACATTTTTAGAAATTAATGTGGAATGAGTTTCCATGTCATAAAGTTTATAACCCTTGACATTTGCAGGGTATCCCAAAAAAATATAGGGTTTAGCACGTGTCTCAAACTTAGTTCTGTGCTGCTTGGTAGTGCTAGCATAACTCAAGCATGCAAAGACTCTAAGGTGGGAATAGGAGGGTAGTGAGGAAAAGAGTACTTCATAGGGTTTATTAGAAAGAAGAGGTGTGGGTATCTTGTTGATGATGTAAGTAGGCTATTAGAATTGCATCTCCCCAGAATTGAGTGGGCAATGCAGCTTGAAAGAGAAGAGTTCGGGCCACATTTAAGAGATGTTGGTGTTTCCTCTCAATAACACCATTCTATTGTGGGGTATACACACAAGATGTTTGGTGAATAATGCCATGATCTTTATAAAAAATTTCCATATCGAATTCAAGACCATTGTTAGTCCTGATTTTCTTTACTTTCTTATTGAATTGAGTGTCTATGAGTTGGAAGAATGATTGTAAAATGGATCTTGTATCTAATTTCGATTTCATCAGGAAAATCCAAGTTACTTTAGAAAAATCATCCACAATAGTTAGAAAGTAATGAAAACCTTGAAGTGAGGCTTGAGAATATGGTCCCCATATATCACAGTGTATTAAGTCAAAAGGGAGTGAACTAGAGGATAACACTTGAAGGAAAAGAAAGATACCTTTGCTTGGCCAAATGGCAGATTTTACAATGAGAATGATCATTGGACTTTACATTAGGAATATGAGAATGAATTAAACTCATCCTTTGTGAAGATAAATGTCCTAATCTAAAGTGCCATAGATAAAAAAACACTTGTTGTGTGGCAGCTTGATTGACTTGAGTTTGATTGGAGAGAGTTGAAGGAGGGTTGATGTTGCTGTTATAAGGACAAGACAACAGGTAATACAGGCCAGCATGGACTTCAGTAACTCCAATCGTCATCCATGAAGAGAGGGCTTGAATGAAGCACAAATCATTTGAGAAAAATAGGCATATATTTGGTTTTTGAGTGAGCTTACAGACTGAGATCAAATTGAAAGTAAATGAGGGTATACATAGGACATCAGCCAGGATTAGTGAGTCTGAAAGTTTGACAGTGCCTATGTGTGTAACTTGAGCCTTTGTACCATTAGGGAGCTGCACAAAGGCTTGTATGCAAGAAGAGGGCTTGTCAAAAAATGAGGTGGAGCACACCATGTGATCAGTGGCTCCTTTATCCATGATCCATGGTGTGTTATAAACATTAGATTGTTCATCTTGAGAAGGTGAGTTGTGTTTGCAGTGGTTTATAGAACTGAGATGGAATGGATTAGCAGGTAATGAGAGAGTGGTGAGGCAGTGATAATTACCTACCAAGTTTGAGTAAGGTGTGATTGAAGAGCTGGTTTCAGGAGTGTCTGGTTTAGTAGAGGCAGGAGTAGGCAGAATTAGCTTGGTTTGTCCCAAGTTCAGCTGAGGCAATTGAGCATTGATGAGAGCCATGAGATGTTGTGCTTGTGCCTGAGAGAGATTCAATTGAGAAGCATTTGGTGCAGGTGCTTCTTAAGGTGAAGAGACAACCTGTGTAGCAACTTGATTTGCAGAATATAATGTAGCAGGATTACTTCCAAACTTAGTTCTGGTAAACTTAAAGTTTGGTGGGAATCTTACTAATTTATAGCACTTATCCTTCGTGTGTCCAACTTTACCACAATGGTAACAAATCAGGTCTGATTTTTCCCTTTTCTTTGGAAGCTTTTGGTAGGCTAAAAGAGCAGAAGATTCTAAGATGGGTAGAGCTATATTTCTTGCCTATCTTTGTCTTTCTTCTTGCAAAATCAGTGAAAAGGTCTTATCTAATGAAGGTAAGGGACTTAGTAAAATGATTTGCCCCCTCACAGAATCATAGCTATCATTTAAGCCCATCAAAAACTTAAAAACATAATCTCCTTGTTGAACTTCACCAACAGTTTTTAAGGCATCACAAGTGCACTTTCCACAAGAACATCAAGTGAGTGGTCTGTAACTGTGTAGTTCTTCCCAAATAGCATTAAGTTGTGCGAAGTAATCACTTACAGAGAGATGCCCTTGAACAATGCTACTGAGCTTGTGCTAGAGGTGATAAATTCAAGTTTCATCAGGTTGAGCAAATCTTTCTTTGAGTTTGTCCCAAATCTGCTTAGTTGAGGTCATGAAAAATACATTAGAAGCAATTTCCTTTAAAAAGGAATTCATGATCTAAGCCAAAAAAGTGTTGTTGCATCTCAGCCACGACACATATGAGGGGTCTGACAACTCAGGAGTATTAATGGTGCCATTCAGGAAGCCTATCTTTTTGTTGATTGAAATGGAGAGCAGAAATGATCTGCTCCAAGATATATAATTCGAACCAGTTAATGGGGGTGACATAATGACAGTGTTGGCATTGTCACTGTGATGTAGGAAGAATGGACTGTTTGGGTCCTCAGCAATGGAAATAGGAGAAGAGTAAAAAGAGGATCTCATGGCTTAACAAATGAAATTTGTTTGCAGATTTAAGCAAACACAGCAGGACAAACAACCTGCTCTGATACCATGTTAGAAGTGGAACAAGAACTTGAGATGAAATTTTAATATAGAGAAAAATTGATTCTCATATATTCTTCAGTTGAGTTGATATAAGGTTCTGCTACATATATATATACATTACAGAAGAAAACCGAAAGGATGAAAAGGAAGAGTCCTGAAGTTAACTTTTTATTTTCTACTGTTATACAAGAAATCTACTGTAGTCTGTTTCTTTGACATTTATTTTCATCACTTTATTTGCTTTTGTGTGTAGTCAGTGCAGCCTTTAAGGTTGATCTTTCTTCCCATGCTTTCCTTTTGTTGCTTTGCTTCTTTGTGCCAATGCTTTATACTTTTCAGCTGCTACATTGTGCTTTTCATCAACTTGCTTGTTGCATGGTGTTTTCTGCATGCTGTGGTGTACTTGTGCAGTGTCTTCATGCTTCTTTTCCTTGTATTCATCCTCTGTTTCGTGAGAGCATGTCACCCCTATTAACCCTCGGGGCATTGGCCAAGCTAGCAACAATAGCAACGATAGGGACTTCCTCCACAAAGATAGCGATGGGTGAGGGTTCACCCTCTAGGGAGAATGTCGCCCTTGTGGTAATCTGGCCAAAGGCAAAAGGAACTTCCTTAGCCTGAACAACGACTTGTCAACAAATACAAGCAGATCAACAATGACTTCGGCACTCCTCATCGTGGTCTCAAGAATGCTTGGAGTAACGTCTTCATTGCCAATCTCCAATACCTCAACAGATTTTCTCGGAGCTGAAAAAGATGACTAGGAGTCAAATTTCTTGAAGAGTTCATAGGGAAGATATCTTCGGGAGGATGTTGAGAGTGCAATGGTGGAGGTGAGGAGGCTGAGGACGCGACATGGTCTCCTTTTGACAAGCACGTGACCCACCTTGGATTTCACCACCCTCAGTACATGGCCTCTTTCCTTTAGATTCAAACGAGGTAGGGGTAGATCTATTGCACCCACGAGTGTGCCTTGGACCCACCAAGCTAGGAACTTGAAGGCCCACACTACGGGATTGGTCTAGCAGAACCAAGAAACAATCGACGTTCTCCCGAGTAAGGACAACATGTGAAGTGATAGAGTTTAGATTCACCTTAACCCATGCATAGATTAGATCCAGATGCTCCATCTCCCCTTGGTGGGAGCTCCGTCAAAGGCATGGTCATCAGGGATGGAGTGCCAAGAGGCCCTAACAATAAACTTGTAACGCCTCAATGGAAGGTTCAAACTACATGACCCATACTCCAAAAGGACTAGTCAATGATACAGGTGGAAACTGTAACAACCCGCTCCTTTCTCTCTCGATTGCATGGTCACGAGTCTCGTCTACGCGTTTTAAATATTGAAGCTGTGTTTTTAAATATTGCGGCTGATTTTTAAAGTAAGCCTAGTGTTTTACAGCTCTCAAATATTTTAAATGTCATGGAGATATTTATATGGGGTATTTCCAGTGTTGACCAAGCCTGATTTTAAGTAAGACAATTATAATATTTTTGAAGAGTTCCAAAAATATTATAATTGTATAAAAATAATTTTATTTAAATGATTTTAGTTATTTGAAATATTATGAGATTTAAATTTATGTTGAAAACTCTAATTAATTAGATGGTTTTATTCTCTTAAAAGTAATTAGCAAAACTTCATCATTTTATTAATTATGAAAGAATATTATTTTATAAACTAAAATTTAGTTTAAATTATATCCTATCTTAATTTCTCTCAGTGTTTTCAGTTAAGTTAATGTTTACGCATTTTCAAATAGTATTTAAAGTCCACCGTTAGATCGTTTTGAAGAACCCAAGATAAAGGGTTGGGATTAAAACCCAAGCTCCTCTCTTTTTCCCCACTTTTCCCTTTCCCTCTCTCTCCTCCCTCAACTCACGCACCCGATGGCCTCTCCCTACCCACACGGCTTCTCCTCCAAGAAACCCCACCCAGCGCCGTCGTGTGCCACCAGCTACGTCACCAGCCACCACGATAGCTCTGGTAGGAACCCATGTTTTGTGACCCATGGTCAAGCCACTAGCCATGTCATGACAAGGCTGGATAGCCCCACAGCAGCTCTATGGGCATGCCATGGGGCCTACCAAGACATGCCAGGATGCCCAGTGAGGCTGGTGACCAGGCCAACCCATGCTGCCATGCCAGCCATGCCAGTGCCCAGACCAGCCCAGGGCCCTGTCAACCACATGCCAACAACCATGCTAGCCATGCCAGCCATGCCCATGGGCCAGCCTAGCCCACCCATGAGCTCATGCATGCCATGGATCAACTTGGCCCATGCCAACCATGTTATTTTTTATTATTAATTTTTATTTAATTATTTATTTTCCAAGGGACCTATTGGGGGTTTTCAAGTTGTAATCCTTATAAATAGGACCCTTAGGCTTTGCATTTACATCTTTTGGCAAATTCCCTAGTGGGTAGACTATTTTGTTCTTGAGATCACCATTCGGTGCTAAGGCAGTTGGGCTCTTTGGGGTGCAATACGTGAATCCCCTAAGGGAGGATCACACCTTGCAATTTGTGAATATGTGTGGTTCAATCTATCTTGTTCTTGCAACTTGGTGTAATTCGTGAATCCAAGTTGTGTTTATCAATATATGAGGTTTATTCAATTCTTGTGTGAATCAAGTGTTGAATTATCTTGTTTGTTCTTTCGTTCATTTAAGTTCATAAGTATTGTTGCTTTTGTTCTTAAGTGTTCATCATAGTGTTCTTGGTGTTCATCTTATTTTTTGCTCTACCAATCCATCCAAGCCACAAAAGTCGACCAACCTAGTGTTTGTCAACTTTCCATAAATTGTTTGTTTCTTCACTTTTTGCCCTAGATAGCCGAAACATATTACCCTTGCCAAGTCCAACTCAATTTCGGCAATCACTTGCCTTGTTTGGACTTGCCCTAGCTGCCCACCATACTTTCCATAGTTAGTGTTCCTACATTTTAAGAACCCTAATTGACCAAAGTCTTACTTCCATAGCCGCCCACCACTCTTGCCCTAAGTCCAAAACCCTAATCCTAAACCCTAGCCGCCCATCATCATCTTTCCAACACTAAACCCTAAACTCAAGTGGCGCCAACCCTAGTGTTCCCATCTTACTATCTTTGTCACTTACCATAAATAGCCCCATCATCCACATAAGCCCTAACAGTCCACCTCAAGGCTCCATAAGGTGATTCTTTCCTTTTAGGAGTCTTGACATCCTCTTCCCATATTCAAATTCAAATCACAAATCCAAACCCCTTAATTTAAGGAATTGCAAATCCTCTTCAAATTTTTAAATCACTCTTCCTACAATCTCTCTAAGTCAACTATTGACTTATCATCTTAATTCAAATTCAAACTTCCCTCTTCCCTCAAAGATTTCTTCCTTCTTTCAAACTTTCCATATCCATTCCTAAACCAACCAAACCCTAGCCAACTCCCTCCAACTCGCCAACCCTAATTCCACCACACCAATTCGGCAACCCTAGTTGTTCCTTAGCCACCAAACCCTAGCCTCACTCTTCCATCTCATTCCCAAATCCTAGCATCATCCTAAACTCCAACCCTAAGCCAACTCTTACAAATCTCGAAATCCACCCTAGCCACCCCACAAAACCCTAACTACACCACGCCATACCTACCTTAATCACCATCCAAGTAGCCCAAACATCAAGGGCAACGCTTAAGCCATTCCCATTGCATCAAACACCCATAATCATCTCTTAGAACACTCATATTCCATCATCTTGGCACTTCACTCAATAACAAGTCTAGCCGCCCACATTGATTTGCCTTAGCCTACCCAAATACATCATCTCATCACTCAAACACCATCCTTTTGTGGAAGGCCAAGCAAGTTGGCAAGAACACTTGGTCGCCATCATCACCAAGACGAGCCCGTGGACCTTAGTGTTAGGGACAAGAAACCCCACCCAACGCTGCCGTGCGCCACCAGCTACGTAACCAGCCACCACGACAGCTCCCCCTCACGCCAGCGAGTACCATCTCTATAACGTCCCGTTCTCAGAAGTTCGGAGAGTTAACTCTTGTAACCTAAATCCAACTTCCATAACATATTTAAAATACTCCAATATTCTCAAAAAGTACAAATCCATTTATTCAAACCAAAAATATATGTTCCTATACCAGGACACAAAACACAAAATACCTCAATGACATAAATTAAATCATTAACTCATCAAATCAAATACCCAAAAAAAATAAATCAGTTTACTAACTATGACTCTCAAATAAGCACTTGTACCCTCAGACACTTATTCCACTACGATCATCACATATTGTTAAAACTTCTTACTCTTGTTCTCCAGCTGAACCATCAAAATTATCTGAAAAATATATGGAGATAAGGGGTGAGTTATCAATAACTCAGTAAGCAGATGACATATACTAGAATGTAAACATGAGCATTTTCAGAATTCATAATACAAAACAAAATGTTTATCTTCAGAATGCAGAAACAGAAATATTTACTTTCAGAATGTAAATATCAAAACATGTTACAAAAATATTAGAGCGAAACTTAAAAAAAAACATTCTTATTCAAAATTCCTTTTGGCATATTCAAATCTGAAACCTCATCTTCATCAATTAGAGCATCACATCGGGACAGATACCATGTTTAACCCCGTGGTACGGTTATAAACCACCATTATAACTCGTGGAAGGGTCATATCCACTATTATAACCCGTGGTTGGGCCGTATACCATGTTTAATCCCCGTGGTAGGGTTATAAACAACCATTATAACTCGTGGAAGGGCCGTATCCACTATTATAACCCGTGGTTGGGCTGTATACCATGTTTAACCCCCGTGGTAGGGTTATAAACCACCATTATAACCCATGGAAGGGTCGTATCCACTATTATAACCCGTGGTTGGGCCGTATGCCACTATTATTACTCGTGGCTGGGCCGTATCCACTATTATCACCCGTGGTTGGGCCTTATCAGAACAGAACAAAACCATCGGAATCAAACTTTAATCAGAATACAGAATCATAATCTCATGCCAAGGTTTTCAGATTGCCACATCATATCAAAACCAAATACTGAATAGATTCAGATAATTTCACATGTTCGAAATAACCAGAATCAAAACATCTTCATTTATTCACAACCAAAAACTTTTAGATTTTCATATTCGCTCTTTTTGCATGATCAGAAACAAAATGTACAAATTAGCTCATGTCTACACCAGTCATGACAGAAAATATTTTCTTCTTAAACAGAATCTCATGAGTAATGCAGAAACAAATAACTGAGGTAGTTCAAATTTCTTTTTATAACCAAATATGTTTATTTTCCAAAAATCAACCTCAGCTCATTTTATTTTAATGCAAAGTCTAGTATAGGAACCTCGCTTACCTGAATTTCTTAGCTTATCAGAATTTCTCCACAGCGGTACTGAACAAAAATCAATCGTCACCTATAAAATAATCACGTAATTCCCGTAAATTTTCAATTAATCATGTATTGCGACATTTAAACCTAAACTTTTAAAATAACCTATTTTAGTTCCTCAAAACCTAAAATTCTCATAACCTCCAAATATATCATCACTTTCTAAGATCATCAATGTCCATCCGATAGCTTTGGCTAAAACATAAAAACAAATCTAACTTATTTACTAATGAAATCAAATTATAAGATTTTATACTAGCTAATATATTTATACTAAAATATTTTGGAATTAAACAACTACAACTTAGATTCATTTTGGTAATTAACTTAATTATATTTTAAAACTCATATATTTAGTAATTTAACTTCTATTCGTAAACATGAATTCTTATACTGCAAATAAAATCCCACGCATAGCAGATGATAAAACCATGATCGGTACATCCCAATCAAGGGCATTTTGGGAAAGAAAACTCCTAACTCTTTGAGAAAAATAACCTAGAATCAAAATTTACGTGACAGGGGCCATGCATATCGAAACTATGTGTAGCGGTGGCTTGGGTGGAAGTCTACTGCGACACAGCTGGGCAGTTACTTATGGTGGTGGGGGCGGCAGTAGAACACTGGTTAGGGAGAGAGAGGGAGTGATGAGAGAGAGAGAAACCTCAGGTAGAAAAAGAGAGAGAGAACGGAAGAACGACGAGGAAGCCGTGGCACTCTGTGAGTTTACTAGTAGGGACGCGGCGTGATAGGAGTGGCGTGGAGTGACCGTCAGAGTTCTTTGTGGCAGAGGTAACGACGTGGAGGCACTGGCACCCTGTGTGGTGGCTTTGAACGACAAGGGCACTGACTATGCGTTGCTCTATTTTTGGGGGCTAAAACCGGGGAGTTTTTTGGTTCACTATGTAGGTGGTGTCCTCGGCAATATGGTGATGGTGCAGTGGTGAAAGGCAGAGGAGCTGGAGCTCCAGTGATGCTCGAGTGGAGGTGGTGCACAACGATGTAGTGCATGCACGGTTGCGTCAATTTTTGTATGGGAGTAGTGAGAGTTATGGGAGGTGCACGGTGAAGATGGGTTGGTTGATCAGATGCTTACGAGGGGGTGCACTGGTGGCGGTAGTACGGACGAGAGGGCTAGGCTTTCGTGGGGTTACTCTTGGTATGGGGTGCATGAAACCGAGGGGATGGAGGCTAGGGCTTGCGATTCGAAGGTGGTGCAGCGGCAAGTGTTTGGGTAGTTTCTAATAGCATGGGATAATGTATGTGTCTATATATATGTGAGAATAAAACCCTAGAGATATGAGGAAGACGTGCGTGCAGATGAAAAACAGAGTCGTGCGTGCATGGAGCGGATAAAAATACACTAGAGACATGCAAGACCATGCATGCCGTGGACAAGAGGAAGACTTAGGGGTGAAAAATAAAATAAACTAAAACAAAATAAATAATAAAAAAAAATTGAGTTTGATTGGGTTCGGGTGTTACATTCTCCCCCCTTAAAAAATTTCGTCCTCGAAATTTGCTAGTACCACAAGCAAAGCCTAAATATTTATCCGCTACAATGATTCTATGTCTACCCCATTCGTTAACCATAATGTCGAACTTAATTAATATTCCAAAATTGTGGAACCCAATATTCCAACTCCTAACCCTCCAATAGTGTCGATCATATTCTCTCATATTTTTCCTAACCATTCACGATCTCGCACACTACCATTTCAAATCTAAAACATAAACCTCAATAATGCAATTAATTACCAAATAATAAATTTCAAATTCTCCACCTAATAAAAAAAACCTCAATAATATAATTAAAAGCCTAAAATAATTTTGAACTCTCCACATAATCCACGAACCTTATACAATAGCGAAATAGACTCCCAAAATAACACGTCACAAAGCCACGCTTTCGCTGCGCACTCTAACAACTTGTAGTCCTAAACACATTATATCTCAATCAAGTACATCAAAAAAAAAATTAACCTCCACATTTTACCAGTCCATACATTTTTTTTTCCAAGCTAAACCTCACAAAATAAACTATAAGAGCACTCCCAAAAATAATATTTAAACCTCCAAATAATTGTACAATCAAATGCTCAAAAGTTAAGTTATAGGTAGACTCAAATCACAAATTCCCGAATCCTCAAAAGAAAAAAAAAATCTACTTTCAACCATAAATTTTCCTAAACTTCTTGCTTCCAAAACACATACTAACCCATCAAAATCCTAAAGTTAGAGCCTTGTAGATCTGAAATATAGTATCTAATCTCTTGAAAAAAAAAACTCTTCAACCAAACTTCAATATTCTAAGCTATACAACTAGGAAAAATTCCATGCAAGCATGATTAATCCCAACTCAACTAAAATAGAAAGTGTCCAAGAAGAAAAGAGTGGGGTACCTATGATCCCATTGTTGTCGCCCTCAGCATCTTCAGATGTCAATGCAAACACTTGAGCTGGTCTCATTCTATGTTGATTGTTTGCCTGTGTCATCTGTCGGGGACCTAGAGGTGAGTTGGGCTTCTTGTTGTCTTCCCTCAGTAATGGGAAATCTCTGATGAAATGACCAGTCTTACCACATTGAAAACATGCCTCCATTTCTCTTTTGCACTCTCTAGTGTGTGTGTGCGGTTACAAAACTTACAGGAGTTATTCGGTTGATTTCCCTGCATCTGACTTGAACTGCTCCCCTCACTCCTCTTCTTCCATGGCCCTTGGTCCATACTAGGCAATCCTTGTGGAGTAGCTCTCTTTCTCTGTTCTTGCAACTCAGCACCTCTCTTAAGATTCTGCTCAACCAACATCGCCTTATGCACTAACTCGAAAAAACTCTGAATTTGTTGGACCATCACCCGTTCGTAGATCCTGTGATTTATACCCTCTTCAAACCTCCGGGTTTTCTTCTCCTTATCGAGAATAAAAAATGAGGTGAAGTGTGACAACTCTACAAATTTTGTAGCGTACCGCCACCTCGATGCCACCACTAGCTCCACCGACCTCCCTAAGCTCCTCCATGGCCAACCCAACACCCAGTCGAGCCTCCCTCTCCATTTCCCTATTTGAGACCCACGGCCCAAGCTCCTCCACCAGCCACTGTGTCTTTGCCGTGTGCCACCTCAGCACCACCATGAGGCCACCACCCCAAGACCCCAACCCAACGCCTAATAGCCTAGCCCAGCGCCCAAACTGCCCCTAAACACCCCCAATAGCCACTATACGTGGCTAGCTGCCATTGTACATGGCTGTAGCCGCCACCCATGAACTCCCTGCCATGTCGGCCAGCCTCGCACAACCTAGATCTAGTAGCCGAAACCCTAGATTTGGTCCCTGAGATAGTCCCGTTCCAAGGTCATGACAGTGACTACTACCGCCTGGAGCTAGTGGCTTCCAACGCCACTGGTCATGCTAGGCAACGAGCAATGCACGAGTTATCTTGACGATGGTATAACTCTCTTTCCCTTATCCTCGTTATTATGTTAGTTGGTTGGTTTGGTTGTGAATTGTTCTGTTAGTATTTGTGGAGTTCATGATATAGTGTGGTGATGTGAAGTGTGGTCGTGTACATGAAGTGTTGGGCGTAATCAAGTAGTGTGTTGTGTGGTCATGTTGTGGACTATGCTGGGAAGTGTGGTTGTGAGGTATGTGGCATAGTGGTGACGTAGCATGGTGTAATGTGAAGACGTGTACTCTCATGGCGTAGGGTGGGATGGGAAGAGTACAAGTGGAGTGTACTCTGTGTGGCATAGCATAGTGTGAAGGGAGTACACATGGAGTACACTCCATGTGGCGAGGTGATGCACCATATGGCGTATATGCTGTAGTGGTAATGTGGCATATCGTGTGTGAAGGGAGTACACGTGGTGTACTCCATGTGGTGAAGTGGTGCACCATGTGGTATACCGTAGTGGTGATGTGGCGTAGTGTAGTGTGAAGGGAGTACACTTGGAATGTACTCCATGGGATAAAGCGATACACCGTGTGGCGTGTCGCGAAGATAAGGATGGTTGCGTAGTTGAGGAGCATAGAGTGTGATGAATAGTATCGAGAACTGTGGAATAAAGTCCCTGAGTAGTTGTGATATGATCGATAGTCCCAGTAACTAGTGTTACTGTGTAGCCATGTTATGTTTGGGAGTACGTGTGAAGCGTCAGGAACTGTGGAACAATGTTCCAAAATATTAGTGATGCGACTAGTAGTCCCAGTGACTGGTGTCATGTGTAGTAGTGTTATTGCTGTTGTACGTGTGAAGTGACAAAATGGTGTAAGAGTGACGTAGCAGGAACGTGACGGGATGTCACGATGTGGCAAGAGTACGTGAGGAACCGTACTTGTGATGAGTGAGGAGTTGGCATAGAGGTGACGTTTTGGGATGTCAGGTGACGTGACAAGGTCACGGTATAGCTTGGAAGTAGTCTTGAGTTATGTGACGCGTAAGGTGTAGTTGTGAATGGAGTCTTGTCGTGTTAAGTGTTGGTATGAACTGTCAAGAGGGACGGGTAGTATGAAGAGTCATGCTAGTGGAGTTTAAGGAAGGTTGGTATCGGAGTATGGAGCCCGCTTATGTAAGGGCGTTAGTGGACTATATGTTGCTCTTAGGTGATAAAAGGGAGTAGGGTACATGTGTAGTCTGGTTAGACACATGTGTCGGACGGATTTACCATATGTAATAGATAATCTGTCCTAAGCATAGGTATACGATGTTTGAGCCTTAGAGTTGGCTTAGAGTCGTGTGACTATCTATTACAATTTTGCCCTATTCATTGACCCAGATGTAAGCATATATTGATACGGATTCCCAATGCCTGCATCTAGTTTTAAAACATGCCAAAAATGATCAATGTGTCTACGTACAACATTTAGTCCAAATTGCATTCATATACAACAAGCATGCAGCATCTCATGATCAGCATGAAAATACCCTTTCATACAGTAGAAATTTTATAACTTAGTTAATTAGCAGTACCATAACAATGCATCCATAGTTGCTATTTTAACATGCTAGCAGTCCTACTAACTCTACACGTACATGTACATGATACTCCAAATGCATTTTTACACTTAGAAGTTGTTTGGGGTATTGGCTAGCACATCCCAAAAAAGCTTTGCCCTTATAAGCTGAATTGACCTGTTACAAAACACATCAATAAAATGGAATCAGACCATATCCTGCATCCAATTCCACACAATGTCCTTGTAGTACTTACAATGTCCAAAAGAACAAAACACTCATCTTTTTACAGCTGAATGCCTAAAACATCCTAAACAAAATTCCATAAACAAAATTCCTTTGAAAGGGCTACATGTCATTTA
Organism: Juglans mandshurica; assembly: GCA_022457165.1. Lineage (NCBI taxonomy): Eukaryota > Viridiplantae > Streptophyta > Magnoliopsida > Fagales > Juglandaceae > Juglans > Juglans mandshurica. Next base: position 23,777,993 of record CM039619.1, on the reverse strand, counting down.
CTTATCTGCTGGAAATTAATGGCCTTTTCGAAAATATAACTAATTGTAACTCCCGAACCCAAATTGAGTGTTCTGAGTATTTTATTTGGAGGAGACTACAGGCTTAAAATCTTTGTTTTGACGGATTATGATTTTTTTTTGGGCTTGATAATTAGGATTATTTTTCTAAAGGGCCAATTTGAGCATTGAGCCGAGAATTTCTAGGACAAGTTGGATTATTTTTAGAAATTGAGTTGAGAACCACGACTCAAGAAAAAGCCCAATCTTTATGCTTCAATATCCAAGTTGTGGGCCTAATATTTTCATATGGGCCCAAAAAGCCCAAGCCTTTTGGGAGCAGTTCCGCACGCAGAACTCCACACATGCACGTCTCTCTGCCCTTATTTTTTTTCTCTAGGGTTTTATCTATTGTTTCCTATATTTTTTACTCATTCATCGTCCTCAACCAAAATTGAGAATAGCCGCTTCAGTTTTTCTCTATTCTCTCTCAGTTTGCCACCGCCGCACCACACCTTCAAGTAGCCATACACAGAGTCAACCTTGCACCCCGGTTTGCCGTCCAACACCATCACGGAAGCCCAAATAACGTGCACCCTTGCCGAAACCGTAAGCGAGCCCTCCGTCGTCCATACTGCTGCCACCAGAAGCCTCCATGCCAGCTCAAATGAAACCGACTCAACCCGTGCACACTGCATCTCCACGGATCGTGGCTCTTCCGCCATACACCAAAGTCACCATCTTTAACCTGTTTTTCCCTCAGCCTCCATGCATGAAGCAGCCAAGGTCAGTACAGTGAACCCATGCCCCGCTGCACAAAACCAAACCGCCCAGAATAAAACCACTGTGATTGCCACTGTTCAGCCTTGGTGCAACACCACAGCTTGCCCACAATTCCGCCTTGCATCACCGTACCCCACACGGTCTCATTGTCCCCTGTTTTTGCTCCCTAAAATAGAGCAAGTTTTTGCTCAAGCCGTCCATCGAGCCCCCCTCCGTTGGCCTCTCACTGGGTGTTGCACCTCACTGTAGCCTTCGATCTCCACCGTCGATACCTCACAAAAACCACCGCCAAGGACTTTCCGACACCCCCAGTCTGTCGCGCCTCACGGTGAGCTACATCTCTTTCCCTCACGTTTTGCTCTCTCTCTCTATCATTACTTATCTCTACTTATCACGCTGCCGAAACCACCCAGCCAACCTCTAACCGCTGGCTAAATACTCTTCGTCAGCCCTGTTCAGCCGTACGTTCATCATCAGCACGCCACCCAGCTGCTAGCATAGCCACCGAAGCCACTCAGCTCCGATCGGATCCCTGGTGTAGCCTCCTTCCTCGGTGAGCCTCATCGCTGCCTCTTTCTTTTCACACTTCAAAACTATTTCCGGTTTTAGTGAGCTGCCGTCGCATGTATTTGTGGTTCCAGTAACTTGTTGCCCTGCTTGTTGAGGTGTTTTGCTCTTACGTAAAGTTAGGGAAGATTAGATCTAGGGTATTACGTTTTTACCCTTGAGTTACAAGAAAATCACTAGGTGGTTTGTGTTTTTATTTTTATTTTTGGTTGGGTTGTCTTTTACGAAGGGTTTTTTTTATTATTATTTATTTAAAGATATTTCTTATATTATTGTTAGTCAAAAATGTTTCTTAAAGTGCTTTAAATTTGTTATTTCTTTCAAAAGAATAAACGATAATGTTGTATTTTTACTATGAGTTAGTTTATTATATGGTTGCTGTATAATTTAAAATGTTTTGGTATAATTATATTATCTAGTATTAGATTTTATAATTACACTTCAATAGTAAATAAGTTAGACTTTTAAATGTTTTTAGTCGAAGTTACTAAATGGACATTGCCAATTTTAGAAAGGGATGATATATTTTAGGCTTTTGAGAATTTTAGGTTTTGAGGAATTAAAATAGGTTATTTTATAAGCCTAGGCTTAAATACCGAAATACGTGATTGATTGGAAATTTACGAGAATTATGTGATTATTTTATAGGTAATGATTAATTATTGTTCGACATTTTTGAAGAATTTCGAAAAAGCCAAGAAGTTCAGGTAAGCAGAGTTCCTATGCTAGACTTTGCATTAAAATAAAATGAGTTGAGGTTATTTTTGGAAAATATACATATCTGATTATGAAAAGAAATTTGAACTACCTCAGTTATTTATTCTGCATTACTTATGAGATTCTGTTTAAGAAGAAAGTATTTTCTGTCATAACTGCGTAGACATGAGCTTATTTTTGACATTCTGTTCCTGAACTTTGAAAAAGAGAGCGAATATGAAATTTGTGCATAAATAATGTTGTGATATGATTTTGTTCTGTTCTGAAGATTTTGTTCAGTACTCTGTTTGGATAAGACGTGATTTCTTAAAACCTTTGGCATGACTCTCTGATTCTGAATTTGATTATGTTTCCGCTCTGTTCAGTTACAACCCTGCCACAGGTGATAATAGTGGCATACGGCCCAACCACGGGTAATAATAGTGGATACGGCCCAACCACGGATTATAATAGTGGATACGGCCCAACCATGGGTAATAATAGTGGATACGGCCCAACCACGGGTAATAATAGTGGATACGGCCCTGTCACGAGTAATAGTAGTGGTCTCTTTTTTGAGTGCACACCTTGGTGACAGAGTGATTTATGTTCTGTTTGGCTATCCGCAGATGCACAATCCTACCACGGGGTTATACATGGCCTCTGTTCTGATATGATGTTCTGATGATGATTATGATCATTTATGCTATGCCAAAGGATATTTTTGAATGAAATTGTTTCTAAATCTTCACTCTAATATTTTGATCATATTTTCTGCTTCCGCACTCTGAAAATGAAAATGTTTTGTTCTGCATTCTGATTTCTGTAAATGCTCATGTTTACACACTGGTATATGTTTTCTGCTTACTGAGTTGTTGATAACTCACCCCTTATCTCCATATATTTTTCAGATAATTTTGATGGTTCAGCTGGAGAACAAGAGTAGAAAGTTTAGCAAGGTGCGATGATCATAGTGGAATAAGTGCCTGAGGGTACAAATGCTTATTTGAGGATCGTAGTTAGTAAACTGATTTATTTTTCGGGTATTTGATTTGATGAGTTGAGGATGTTATCGAGTTTTTGGAGAATTTCTAATTTATGTTATTGGTGATTTCTTTATTGTCGCTATGGAGGAACTTAGATTTTTGGATTGATTAAGTGGATTAATATTTTATGGAATTTTCTGGATTTTATAGTTGTGTTATTTAAGTTAATTTTAAGTATTAAGAGCTAACTCTCCGGACCTACGGGAACGGAGCGTTACACTAATGATCAATTTGAAAGTCATGAGTTTATATTTACCTAATGTTGACAGGGCCATTACCAACCTCTTGTGTACAACCTGAACTGGAATCATAACATATTAGTTATGTAATATTGCCTATATATACAAGAACCCTGTGTATAATACCAGTAATTTCAGACTGCATTCTGGTTTTACAAAATTTGCTAATGTTATATATCAAACTCCATTTTACAAGAGCACTATAACAATATCTCTGATTTAATTACACTTGTCTATCTTATATAGCATTAAAGCAGACCTACAAATGACACCCACTTAAATAATTAAGAGGATATCTCCATGCAATAGGTTATAAATTCAAAACTGGCCAATTATTCTACCACGTATGAGCTATGTAATTTAATGGCATGCAAGCATATATGTGGGCCAATTTCTATAGTCCAAATAGACTATACAACATGTTATCCTCAAGATATTCTATGTAACTTTTGGTGTATGACTCATACATGAGCTGTCAAAGCTGGATATAATAGTAGTACCCCTATGCTTACTGTTTTTTCTTCATTCATAAATGAAATAGTAGTTTCCCTCACTTTTTTAAGCAGCATTTAAAAGAGGTTAAATGATTTACGGCTTCACTAATCACAAAACCAATTACCAGGATAAACATAATTAGGGAAAGAAATATTTCCATATAAACAAGTTCCACATTACCTCCATAAGCTTCCTTCATCCTCTCGAACAAGAGTAGAATAGAGTAGAATCTTGGACAAAAATAATGTTGCTAGTACTTTATTCTCCCCACCACAACTTCATCAAAAAAAGGTTAGAAAAAGCATAGGACAAAATAATTATAGTAGTTACTGCTAGCTTGCAGCAGATGCCTAAGGAATTTCAACTTGAGTCTCTCTTTGAGACTCTACTTCTGTCTCCACTTCTGACATTCTCAAGTTTAAACGTGTTTCATATTCTCGCATATGTTCTTGCATTTCCATTAGGTCACTTTCAAACTCTTTAAGCCGATTTTGGTAATACTTTGCATTTTTTCTATTTTGTTCAATTTTCCTTGGCAAGCCATTCATACTCCTCATTGCATACTCCATGAACTTTAGGAGATTCGGGCATAACAGATTGGCCCAGCCCTCGGGAATACCCTGGCCTATGTCCCAAAACCTCCCTAAATATTCCTGCTGTTGCTTCATCTGTGCGAGCATCTGGCTCAATAGCATTCATCTTTTCAACCATCTGATTATGTTGCATGAATTAGAACCACCATTACCATCATATCACTAACAACTTAACTTATAACCTTACATGAGTATGTATGCTTGCTAACATCAAAATTAAAAAATCGCCATGTACTAAACAAGTTAAATTAATACTAGTGCAGCTATACTTGCTTAAACAAATAGATGCTCACATAATTGTCTTCTGTTGTTGGTGTGATAAATCTGCCCTTTTTGTTTGCCCAATGCACATCTTTGTAGAAATCAATCAAATTATTGTCCTTCTACTTGTCATAAAAATACCAGTCACATTACTATAGTATTCCACATATTGACCAACTAGAGTTCGCCACAACACCTACGACATGGAATTATGGCAATACCTTTCTCTCCATTAGTACAACAAATGATGTCCTTCCACTTGTGTGGTTGACCTTTTGTTTAATCATATTTTCATTGTTCTGGCTAGACATTTTCTCAACAAAACAGATTTTTCATCAACATGCTTAAGTTCAAATGAATGGATGCCAATAGGAAAAAGGTTAAACTTAAAATAGTTATTAGATTTGGGAAATTATAAAATAACTTCTCCATATCTAGAATCTGTCCAAAAATTATTCTTTTGCAGTTATATAGCTATATAATCACATTGGCTACCCAGTTATGTATCCTAGTTATAACAATTCATCACTTAACTATGCTCTAATTAAATTAGTATTTTTAGATTGTATGGGGGTTGGAAATTCCATATGTAATAGTTATCTATTAGACACAATTATAAACTTATAGCAACAACAAATTTAGAGTTAACCAAATCTTTACAGTTTTGGCCATCTTACCATTATTATTAGCTATATGTCATCCACTAATGTACACAAGTCTAAACCACCTTCTAGATACATAAGTATAAGCTTACAACCACATTAGAACAAAGTTAAACATATGAATTTTGATATTAATATATAGTTCTTACCTTGAATGAATCACTCCCCCACCGATTGCATAACCACTCCCAAACTGGTTGCTCTACCAACCCACCTCCATTAGCTAATGCCTCCTCATGTCTTGCATAACTCAAGTATTTAAGGTGTAGCTTGTAATGAAATGCATTATATGCACAAGATAACTGACTTGTGATTGTCCGACGATGATTTTTCTTTGTCCAATCCAAGACAAAGTCAACCTATCAATGTCATTGAGTTAAAAACCCATCTCAGAATTTTTTAGTACTTTGCACAATCGTCTCAATAACTGATAGCAATTTTTTAAACCCAATATCTCCATAGTTTATTACAAAAGCTCATGGGTTTTAACTCATATCTGGGTTCATTTACTTTCTTCACATTGGGAAGTCAGAATAAGCATATATAACTTCTAATAAACAGGAAAATTCTTATAGTAGTTCTTGATTCAAATTACAGCTATGCTTATATTGTGCCTTTTCATCAAAAGAACTTCTTGAAATTATTTAATGAATAGCACTTAGCAAATCAATGGTATGAACCAGAAAAATGAAAGCCATACTCGAACTCGTTCAATAAGTTCATCTTTCTCTTTTTCATCAACAACACTCTAGCTAACATGCCTCATTTCCGCATAGTGTTTCACGATCCATGTAACTCTCGTTTTGTAGACTGTTCTGTTGTTGCATGATGGACCTATCTTCCCATCTTTTATCTCAAGTGGTATCTTGCCAAACTTTCGCATCCTCTCAAACTCCGTACCTTTGGCTACACCCCTACGACATTGGCTAGTGTTTGCTACTATACCAGAAACACAAACAACAGTATATGCTATTAAACCATATGCATGCTATTCGAATATAAAGCTAATAATAAAGCATCACATGTCTGAAGTGATTAAACCATGCATGGAGTATATATAGTACATCTGTTTATTGGAATATGCATGCTATTAAACCATGCATGGAGTATATATAGTACCTCTAGAGGAACAACACAAGCATAATATTTATGAAATACCAGCAGGGAAGAATGTAACTTATACTTACCATTGTCTGTCATATAATTTTATAAAAAAATAAATACAACATTATATTTCCCTATACCATTTTAATAAAATTGTAATGTTGAGACGATCAAATATCTACTTCGTCAGCATGAAGATTAATTGCTCCACCCAAAACCAGAATTTTTATAAGTAAATATAAAGAGGCTGAAAATGACCCAAGCTTCAAAGACATGGTTTTAAACCCAAGAAATTGGTTTATGCCTGTAGGGAATCCACACTTTTTCAACTACTTCTGGAAAGAAGCTAAATCAACCGAGATATGACATTACATGAGGTTAAACCCCAAATACTTCACTAGTAAAACCAGCACGAATAAAGACCTTAACACTATTCATACATAATAGTGTTTAAAAGGAATTGATTTTTACATCTGTATATTGGAATATAAAGCATCACATGTACACAAATACCCTAATCTCAAATTGGTTTCATCATACTAGCTAGCAGTTTACAACACCATCTATACAATAAACCATCACAACTCTAGTATTCTGGTGAGCTCTCACGCCATTACTGTGAACATCTTCACCTTCACTTCAAACCACAACTCAAGTGAAGGGGACTACCAAAAATATGTCCTTGCCCTTGCTTATTGCTACTTTTGGCAAACCAACATATATAACGCTTAAGTCCACAAGAGTACTATTTAAACCTGTAAAAACAGCATTATATTAACCACCAAATAAATTACATATTCTAGCATGAAATAAACATCTCAAAGAATCTACTTGTGGGTTTTCTGTTTTTAAGAAACAAAAAAACAACTCATCTCCCAAATTAACCGACATTCATTTTTTAAATTCCAAACAACAGTATATCTACCCAGGCATGTAATATTCAACATCACAACAAATTATATACATTTGCGCTAGTAAGTTCTCAACAATTACGAGTGAAGAAAGATACCAATTCATGATATTTTGTAGCTATTCGAACATCACATTAGCTACCCTCATTCACCTATAAATTGCCAAAAAATGGAAGGTTAAGTAACAAAATGAAATAATTTCCAAGTAGAAGTTAGCATACTATATATGTTATGTATTCAGATTTTTATTCATTATGGGGGGGGGGGGACATACCATTCGAAGTCAAGGTATCGGTATTAGATTCAAGATCTTCACTACTACCAGTGTCGTCATCCTCGTTTCTCTCTATACCGTCATCAATGAAGTCTTCATCATCGGGAAGGGATATTGCGTCATCCAATGTTGTATCAGGAGCAACATGGATGGGTTCTAAGTCGGACCTATGCAAGGGATTCCTAATGCCATTATCATCATATTCAGGTTCTACTTCTGCGTATTCTAGTTCGTTCTCTTGGAAAGTTGCAAAATCCATTTCATGATCATCATCATCATTGACCAATAGTATAGTTGGAACATCATACATGTTCCTATTGGTCACCCTTTGCACGATGGACCAATTACCATGTTTACTAGTATCTTTAAGATAAAACACTTGGCATGCTTGACAGGCAAGGGCGAATGGCTCATCCCAATACCATTTTCGTGAAGTGTTGACACTAGTTATCTGCTTCCCTACTACTATTCCTCTCCTCATATCACCGACATTATACCATTCACATTTGAACAAATATACATGACGCCAACCCATGTAGCGTAATTGCAATATATCATTCAAACATCCATAGAATTCAATGGGCTTTGAATTGTGTTCCCTTTTAACAACCACGCCACTATTATGGGTTCGGAGATGTTCTCCATGACGTAGTGTGTGGAATCTGGTCTCATTCATGATGCAACCAGAAAATGAAGCACACCATGGGTCTGGTCCACAAGCGAGTGCATATATGTCATCAGATATGTCTTCGGGCTTTGCAGCACGGAGTTCTTGAATATGTGCATTGAATGTAGTAAAAGGTTAGAAATAAGGGTTACCCAGTGTGTAGGGTTACGGGGTGTAAGTTAATTACTCAAAGAAACCTACTCGTGTGCGAAACCAAGTGGGGAATTCGTTTTGATGTCTACGATATACATTATTTGGAGAAGCATCTTTGATCTTCGTATAGTGCTCACTAGGAATCCAACAAGACAAATATTAGGTTGGTCCTGCCATATTCAAGTTCAAATATATTATCAGGTAGATGAATCTGATAGAAAAAACAAAATACTTACTCGACGTACAAACTAATCTCTACACAATTATTGAGCACGTACCACCTTGCTTTTGCAAGTAGCGTTTGATCCAATCGATTAGAGGTAGGAGAGCCCAAAGGACGTACCTTCTAGGAGAATATAGAGAAGTCATTTCCACCTTCAGTAGATTTATCTATATCCTTATTTTGTTCCTCCCGATTATATATGGTCTCAACATCATGGATATACAAGGAACAGAAGGTCAAGCATTCAACATGAACATAGGCTTCAACAATTGAGCCTTCCGGACGAGCCTTATTTCTAACATAACGCTTGAATTTTTTCAAATATTGCTCAAAATTATACATCCACCTATATTGAACTGGTCCCGCAAGAAAAGCCTCACGAGGTAAATGGATGATGAGGTGTACCATTATATAAAAGAAGCCTAGTGGGAAAATCATCTCAAGCTTACAGAGGATGATTGCAATGCTGTATTGTAGTTGCTTCAATACTTCCAATGTCAACGTTCGTGCGCACAAAGCCTTGAAGAATGAACTTAACTTGGTCAATGCATTTCATATATTAGGTTGGAAAAACCCACAAATTGAAACTGGTAGTAACCTTTGCATGAAGACGTGACAATCATGACTTTTCATTCCTGACATCTTTCCATCACCAACTGAAACACATTTAGAAATGTTCGAGGCAAAACCATCTGCGAATTTAACAGCAGCGAGCCATTCACAAAAATGTCTCCTTTGATCTAAATCCAGTGTGTAGGAGCCAAGTACCATGGAGTACCCACTAGTAGTAGATTGTAGATGTAATTCCTTTCTTAACCCAAGTTGTTCCAAGTCCTTACGTGCATTAACCGTGTCTTTATGTTTCCCTTCAATATCAAGCAATGTTCCTAAGATATTGTCGCAAATGTTTTTTTCAATGTGCATGACGTCGAGATTGTGTCATAAAGGCAACATTGACCAATAAGGTAATTCGAAGAATATACTTTTTTTAGTCCAATTCAGTTCAACTGGCAAGCGTTTTCTCTTTCGAGCGCCTTTGCCAAATGCCACATTACCAACCTGTAGTACTTGGTGGAGGAGAAAAGAAGCATTGAGTTCTATAGGAGGCAACCGATGGTCCTCATTTCCATTGAATGCAGCCTTTTTCTTTCTACAAGGGTGGCCTGATGGCAAGAAGCGACGATGACCCATATAACAGTGTTTTCTACCATGTGTCAACCACATCGAATCTGTATCCTCATTGCATAACTGGCAAGCCATCTTGCCCTTTGTGCTCCACCCAGAAAGATTGGCATATGCAGGAAAGTCGTTAATAGTCCACAAGAGTGCAACATGTAAGCGGAAATGTGAAGACCTTGATGCATCATAGCTATCTACACCATCCCCCATAACTCTTTGAGTTCATTGACTAAAGGTTGCAAATAAACATCGATGTCGTTTCTTGGTGGTTTGGGGTCAGGAATGAGCAAGGATAGCATTAAGTGCGGTTCTCTCATGCATAACCAAGGGGGCAAGTTTTATGGCACGAGTATGACTGGCCATATACTATAAGGTTTGCTCATATTATTGAATGGGTTAAACCCAACACTAGCTAGCCCGAGTCTGACATTGCGAGCATCTTGGGCGAACAAAGTGTGATCTTTATTAAATTGTCTCCACATCTTAGAATCAACAGGATGCCTTAAAGTACTATGGTCATCAACTCGTTCTTCTCTATTCCATCTCATGGACTTCGCTATATTCTTTGATATAAAAAGTCTTTGTAACCTCGGCTTCAGAGGAAAGTATCGCAATACCTTATGGGGAATCTTCCCCTTTTTCCCCTAGTTGACACCCACCTTGGCTCAAGACATTTAAAACAAGCTTCTTTGTCCACATCATGATTCCAAAATAGCATGCAGTCATTTGGGCAAGCGTCTATCTTCATATAACTAAAACCCAAGCCACATTCCAAGTGTCGGGTCTCGTGGTATGACTTAGGTATCTGAATATCTGGAAAAGCAGCCTTTAACAATAGTAAAACCATGTTAAATGACTTGATAGTCCACCCCCCAACAGTTTTGATATGAAGCAACTTGACTATAAATAAGAGCTTAGAAAACTTCTCGCAAGTTGGATAAAGTGGACGTCTTGCATCGTCAAACAATTAATCAAATGTTTTCGATTGTCGATCACTAATGGCGGGCTCTAAAGTACTGCCATGTTCACCGAGCACATGGTCAAAGAATGATGCAGCCTGGGTGTTGTCAATCATCTCATCCATATCATCAATGAAATTATTAGATTCACTACTACTATCTTCATCAGAGTTAGACGAATTCATATGCTAACTGTCACCCTCTCCATGGAATATCCAATGTGTATAACTTGGATCAATACTTATCGTAAATAGACGATCTTTAACTTCAATGAATGGTAGGAATAGGTTATTACGACATTTCTGACATGGACACCTGATGGTAGTTCGTCCAGGTGCATGGGCTTTTGCCATGGTGAGGAGATTATCTATCCCTTCACCGTATTCACGTGAGGTAAACCTGTTTGCCACGTGCATCCAATTCTTGTCCATTGTTCAGCTCAATCGATTAAGCGAAATGAATGATACGTCCATAAGCAAATCAATGAAATAATTGAGCTAGGTTGCTAAAATGATTAATTAAACAATATAAGAACAAAGAAATACATAGTTTTGAATATTATTGTAACGACCCAATCCTATATTTTTAGGGATAAATTTCGAATAATTTTGTTAAGCTTAATAAATGAGTTAAAGCCCATTAGAAAATTTATCGGATAGATTATTTTTTTAAATTAAGGCTCCATTATTTTTATTATTATTATTATTATTATTATTATTATTATTATTATTATTTTCTCTCTAAGCTCATGAGTCCCTTTCATAATAAAACTCCACCCTACCATATTTTTCTTCTATGAATTTCAAACAATTCACTCATGCACATTTACGTCTCTTTTCATCTAGTGTTTTCTTTTAGGTTTTCAAACATATATACATATACACGTTTCACTCACCAAAACTGCAAGTCGCAAGTCCTCCACTCTGAGTCTTCCAATCACGTATCAAAACAATGCACGCACGGCTTCATCCGTTTCCTCCGCATTCACGTTTCTCATCCTAGGGTTTTCCTCTTGGCTCTCAACTGGCTAGGTTTATAAATAAGTTAAGCCCTCCTCTGCATGAAAGGCATAGTCACTGCCGCCAATGTCTAAATACACTCACGCACACATAGCACTTTTCACAAACCTCCTCCCCTCAAAACCGCAACACACGTCCAGGAAAACAAACCCCACCACCTCCCCTTAGTTCGTCCAGCAGACCACCCAAGACCTTCTCCGTGACGACCACCGATCGAAAACCACAGCCACAGCCCCACGTTCAGTCCCGTAGCACGGCTACCTCGGTTCACCACCTAACGTTCACCCTCCAACACCCCTAGCTCACGTCTCCGCTCTCAGCCAGCTCGTAACCGAGAACCACCAACTTCCCCACAAGCAACAACCAAAGCTCTACCCTCCACCACTGTCGCCCAGCCGTTGAGAAACCACACGGACAATACTCTGTTTTACTGCACTGAAACAGAGGAATTATCCTTGCCCAAACCGAGAGCCACGTTCTACCACTAGTGCGACGCCACAGTTGACAGCAACAGACGACGCTGGAGATCTAGCCTCCACTGCCCAGTGATGCCACAGCAAGCCGCCACCCTTGCTCGGTAAGTTCATGTCGACCCTCTCCATGCATAGTCACTCACGGCATGCATGTAGTTTCTCCTGTAATCTCTCTCTCACTCTCTGCCTCTCTCTCCCTCATAACTCTCTTTCACTCTCTGTTGCATAGCTGCCCACTCACCGGAGTTGCCACCATGCCCAGCCACGAGCCGCCACTAGTTGTGATCATGGTAAGCCACTGCCACTACCTCTCGAGTAAGGCCATTCCGTAGGAGTTTATCACTAATATTAGGAAGTGTGTTATGGTAAATTACAAGAGTACCCATGCTCAGTTAGTATTGATAGAAGGGTCTATGGGTTCCTATAGTAAAATAAAAAATAAAAAATAAAAACCAAGAGAAAGAGATGTTGGACGACAAGAAGTTTTTGATTATTATTTCTAAGTTACATGTTGATAGCAGAAATTGGGATAAATAAGATACTTGGGTTTGATAGTATTTTAAGGTTAATCATCTTATAAATTGTGAAGTTATGCGAAAGGTAAAATAATTGGAGCGTGGTGACATTTTAGAGTTTTTTTTAGGATTTTAGGTTTAGGAAATATAGGTTATTTTAGTAGTTTAGATTTTAAATAAAGTCACAGGTTTAATTAGAAATTTATGAAAAATTGCGTGTTTATTTTTATAGGCGACCGACTACGCGCTCAAAATAGTGGATTAGCGTTGCACGTATGTATGGTAAACTGTTTGTCTTTTTATAAAAGTTATTATGCATGTATGCCCTTCATTGGAAGCCCCTTTTTACGTACCCAAGACATGATAAAATTATGAAAATTCATGATTTTACATGAAGAATTATGCATTAAATTATTTATAAACACTCATGATTTTTTGAAATGAGTTACAAAAGATTTATGAAAAGTCATGATTTTATGTGAGAATTATGCATTAAAATGATTTATGAAAGCCATGCATGATTTTATGTGAAAGTTTATTTTATGAAAAATTTTGATTTTATGTGAGGAAATATGTATCACGGCATTTATGAAAGAATGTGATTTCATTTGAAATCTATGACATGATATGACAAGTATGTATACGATTTCTTTTGAAATTTATGATATGACAAGTATATATGCGATTTCTTTTGAAATCTATGATATGACAAGTATGCAAGTATGATTATGATTAAGATATGTAGGCCTATGTTATGATATGAAAACGGTACCTATGATATGGGCATACTGCATTGCCAGGTCGTGCATGCTGGTAGTGCACCCAATATGTCTTCCTTATGTATGGATTCCACAACCCGCTGCCACAGGTGGAATCGGAATCTACTTAGATTCGCTAACCCTAACTCACGGGGGTCAACAGTGGGTAACGGCCTATGATAAGAGGAAGATAAGTTAATGTTCATGTTCATGTTATTTATGTATGTATTTATGAATATGCACTTTTTTTTTAGAAACCTTATGTTTATTATGTTTACTATATGATGTATTGCTTATTGAGTATTCGACTCATTTTAGTTTGTTTTTATGTTTTTAAACTATCTCATGTGATGACATTTATGAGGATAAGACTGCAGGACAAGACTTGACTCCAGGAGGCGAGAAAGAGGCCTAGACAGATTATGCTATGATAATTTCTGTGGTTTAAAATTTAAATAAATTATTTTTATAAGCACATGAGACTTCCATATTTTTTTAAATAAGTGCTTCCGCAGACTCTATTTTAGATTTTCAGTATTTATTAAAGTTTGTTTTATTTATGAAAACTTTCACATCTGACGCGTTGTTAAAAAAAAAAAGTTTTAAATTCAAGTTTAGTAGTAGCACACTGTCTCCTCGAAAATTCTAAAATGTCTTTTTGGGAAGCGGGGTGTTACAATTATTGAGAAAGTATATTTTATACGTGGTCATTAATTTTGTATGTGACTCTAACATGCCAAAAACATATATATAAGAAGCAAAGCAAGAAAATTTCTCTGACACGCCACATAAAAAACTTTATGTTAAGAGGAGATAAACAATGGTTACCAAAACAAAAAGAGAGGATATAAACAATAGATAGATCTAATAATTGAACACGACAACAGAGAAGTCCTTCAATCTCATATATAGAAAATGCTTTGCTTAAAATCATGATCAATGCTTTCTCTAACATGTTAAGCTATGCAGGGTTAGTGTTATATAATATACCATGAGTGGGGCTCCTAGTCTTATTGCTTGTCCAACTGCCTTGGACCCCTTTGATCTCTCTCAAACTACTAGTACAAGGATTTGTTATATATAATTAAGCTCGGGCCCCAATGCCTTCTTTAGATTAATATTCATATTGTTTCATAAGCTGTTATGCTGGTATGAACCAAAAATTAAAACATGTTTACAGTAGTATATATATCGTATCATCTATTAAACCGGGCCAAATAACATTGATCCATCAAAACAACAACAAATAACAAACTAAGATAAAACATTAATTATATAGATTGAAGAATATGATACTTGAATGATATTCTAAAAAGTTTGAAACAGGGAATAATCTAGTGGTATTCCCCTGTCATGACAGCCTATGGGTATCATTGTTTTGGTGTCTTCTCAACACAAACATAAACTCACTTTGAATAAAAAAAATTGGATCTCCAAAAATTTAGCAAATAAAGAGATGCTTAACTTATCAAACAACAGTTCTACTTTTTTGTATGGAGTCAAAGAACAAGAAGCATAATTCCATAAAGATAGAGATGTAATAGACATACTAGCCCCAATTATTAACTTATCACCATGTCCGTCTTGAGCAAACACAGAATTACTGCACTGCCAGTACTTGGTTTTATATAATAATCACCGAAAATCTTAACCAACTCTTAGCAACTTAAAATGAAAAGAAAATACAACAAGTAAATAATTTCAAATGGGGGTTTGATAATTGATAAATTTTCAATTAATTTGTAGTTTACAAAATTTGTAGTTTGTAAACAAAAAGGCATGAGCTAGCCCAGTGGGGAAGCCAAATCCAGGTGGGGAAGGCTAGGAGACATGGTGGGGATGCCGAATCCCGATGGGGAAGCCTAGGGAGACAAAGGTCAGACGAGTCATAGAGAGAGAGAGAGGGAGGCCATAACCCATAAAAATACAGACTCCACGAGGAGAGTAATTAGTGACATCGGAGTTCGTATGCTGACGAGGAGACTACGGCGTAGTAGAGGCTAACTTGGCCATGAGTGGCGGCGCAACAACTCATCGAGAGAGATTCGTTGGCGCAGCAGGGGAGAAATTAGGGGAAATGTTTGCTGCGCTTTGTCCAAGTCAGTCAGTCAGAAGTAAAAAATCTATAGCGGCGCATCTGTTTTTGCCACTAAGAAACCGAATCTTACAATAGCCATAACACATACATAAATGTAGCAACTACTGTTATTGTAGCGATTAGCATATCGCCGCAATAACACCTTGTACTCTTGCGGGTAGAACGTCACTGCTGAAGCTTAAAGTTGTTGCATCGATTTTGTTGGCAGCATGGAAAATCACAGCGATTGATTTTTAACGATGTTATTATAGATGCCGCAATTTCACAACTGGTGATGGACTTAATTGCGGCCACACCAGACCGTAGCAAATAATATAAACACTCGACAGTCAGGAATAGCGTCGTAGAAGCACTTAGCATTTGCTATGATGCCATTTGCTGCGGCCATATTTCGTCAAAAAAAAAATTTCCCAGCGACCTCCTTAGGCAACGTAATGGCTTTCAATGCTCATGAGGTGGTGCACATTTGCGACCAAATCTAGCTGTGGGAAAATAAAAACACAGCAAATGCTAGGTTATGTTGTAGTGTGCGGACAAAATGCAGACACCATCACCCCCACCTTTTATTATCTATTTTGAAAAGTTTTTTTTTTGGTTTGCATATTGAACAATGATTTGCTTTTTTTATTTTGAGTTCATTTGCTACATTAAACTGATATGTGAGTGGTTACGTTAAGACTCATTGTGATACTTCAAACATTTTGCCTATGATGAATTTTTTAATATGAAGTATAACTTTCTATATGAGATCTTTGCTGGTGGTTTGGTTAGTTGTTTTTGCATGTTTAAATCACATTCATCCAATATATGTTTTTGTCATCAATCAGCCAAAGGAGAAGATTGTAAATGTAGTTTATGTTTGGCTAGGAATAGATAAGTCTATATTTAAATTTGAATTGTGGATGAATGTAATTTTAAATAGGACTCTGCGATTGCATCCGATAAGGATGAGTATTTGAATAGAAGTTATCCCATAAGGATAAGTGTTTGAATTGTAACTCTTATCAAATCTTATTTATATTATAAGATAAGGGTCTACAAGGGTCCTATGTATATTTCAAGTCTAAGAGTCAGTTGAAGAAATAAAGATGCAAGCTTTATTGAAGAAACTGAAGCCGATTTGAACTCAATGCAATCCAGGAAAATGTGATCCAGTCTGAGATGTTCGCAAATAGTTAACAACGTATTTGACTGAGATTCTGGATAAACCTGTCAATAGAGTCCTTTTCCAAATCAATCACAGCATTGCCTATTTATAGAGGAATTGGCTGAGATTTTTTAAGAAGTGACTTGAATAGCACATATTCACAAGTATTGAGAGTTTGAAGATCTTGGTAAAACTTCAAGAGATAGTGCAAGAGAAAATTCTTGAGAAAATGATTTTCCAAAAAGCTCAGTCCTTGGGATTGAGTGAGAGCATACTTCAAGGGACAATTTCCATGTTCGAGTTTAACCACTGGAGGTTTTAGTAGGAAAGATAAAGATTGAAGAGTGTTAGAGGTTCTGACTACCTATAGAGGTAGAAGACAAGCGGGTCGCATGTCTTGGGTAAACATGTCTAGTTACAAAAGTTTTGTAAACTTTTTACTCGTAATACTCTCAATCGATAAAATTGGCTTTCCTGAGTTTGGTTGCCCCGTAGGATTTTACAGGAGTTTTTCATAGGATTTCCCTTCGTAACCAAATTATTGTGTTAATGCTCTTAATATTTTATATTGGTTACAAATCCATGCTAATATCTTTTGTTTAGTATTAACGTGCATAATCAGGTGTATTTGGGTAATTTCAGTTTCCACTCTATTCTTTATTGGTCTGGTTTTTTGGTTTGTTTTTGTGATGATGTATAAGGTTTCCCTCCACAATTAGTGTGGATTCAATATTCTTAATTGAAACATGTCACGGGTAACAACAAATCATGAGTTATAAATTTTGGTTCACTCTTCGATAGAGAACTTGATATTTCTCCTCAAAACTATGGTTTTGAATGAGAAAGAATTAAAAAAAATGGTTCAAGAGATTAGAGATAATAGATAATATTAATTTTACATTGTTGCATGGTTTTAGAAAACATTTTGGGATCAAAATATTGTCTTAAGAAATCTAGCTCTATTTAATGTTGGAGCTAAAGCTTTCAATTTTGAGGACAATAGAGGGGCCGTGCATGGATATTTTTTCGTTAGTTTCTTAGGCCTAGCTTGATGAGTTAATTTAGATTTTTCCAGAGAAATTAATTTTGTAGAATTTTTTTCTTTCATTTTTGAGGAACGTCTCATTTTTAGTTTTGTCCCAAATAAAAATTGTCTCAAAAACAAATTTTTGTTGTGATCGCTAATTAGCACTTAATTGTTGTCTTACATTACTTGTTTTTGAAATTTTACACTAGATACTTCTAAACAAAGAAAATAAAAACATCTCCATTGGGTATCGTTGGTATTTTGACCAAAACCCATCTGTACAATAGTTTGCAGGTCATCTTCGCCGTACATTGGGTATTGAAAACGATCAAAGAAAGGGGGTTAGACGAGAGATAATAAAAGTGTGTACACTCGAGAGAGAAGTGTGTGGAAAAATTCACTTACTTGACATATAGAAACAAAAAGTTCATTAGAAAACACTACAAGAAAACAGCTTAATTGTGTCCAGTTATTTTCTACGAAAATGAGTTTGTTTTGATTGCAAAGAGTCATTCTCGTCACATATAATCCATTACAAATGATCATTTTTCTTATAGTAAAAACTTGAGTCATTGAAGTTAACAACTACCTAAACTCGTTTTGTTTAGTTCCAGGTAAATGAGTAATTGAGAAGAACTTCATAGAAGATAACCATGGCTTTCTTAGAATAGAGAGTACTCCAGTAAAATAAGATCGATCACCTCAATGAAGTAGAATATGATCAAATGATGCCTAGCTAGTTTGTTGAAAAGCAATGGCTTCAATTTAAGCTGCTCTTATGAACCTTCAATACCTACATATATAAACCAAAGAGAGATGTTATCACATGCTGAGACTTTTACTATGCATAATCTCGTAACAAATTGAGACTTTTACCATTTTGCCTCCCGAAAAATGTAGCTGCCCTCCTTATAGTATATTGGCCTCAGCCCCTTGAGGATCAAGCTCAAGAGTATACCATTATGTCACTTAGGAAGCTACTAGACTCTCCTAAATAACTTCACGCTTCGAGATCAAAAGCTGATCAAGATGGTTGCTCTAAAAAATTATAGAGGGAGAGGAGCGCCTTTGTTTTGTGCGTTCACCTTTTCTCTCATTAATTTAACGTATGTGAAACTCTTATGTAAATAGTTTTCTGATGGAGGCAGTAAATTAACTTCCCTAAAGTTAAGTGGTAGTATTGGGAAGTTAATTAATAACTTCTCCATCCATGTAGACACAATATAGATTATAGGATATTGTTAGGGTTCCGTAAGTGAGGATAGAAGAGGCCGAAGGGATGTAGTGTGAAAGGGAAGAAGCTTCGGGACTTAGGGGAACTGAAGTGAAAGTGAAGTGAAGTTAAGGGAATAAGAGGAACTCTATACGCACCATTTGCTACAAGACTGAAACGCACCGTTTGGGAAGAGACTTAGAGCGCACCGTTTGGGAAGAAGACTTGCCGTTTAGTAATCAAGTAGCAGTACCGTTTAATGCTTTTTATTATCATTTTCATTTGCTTTGTATTTCCTTTCTGTTAGAATAAGAGACACGTGTAAGCAGCTTAGGTGATGAGTTTGTTAGGCTGCAGAGTATGTAATCCGTAGTCGGACGTGGAAGGAATCATCTGAAAACATTTGAAAGAATTGTCCTTTGTTTTGGAGGTTAAGGGATCCCTCGAAGTACCCTAATGGCTCACTGATTTTCTCAGTGCCTTTATCAAACAATTTGTCTGCATCTTCCTTTCCATCCATATTACATTATGCTCTCTTCATTTCTCCATTACACTACAAAACAATATCCTTACAATTGGTATCAAGAGCCTACAATGTTTACATGAGTTACAAGAACAGATGAAGCAAATGAATGATATGCTTAGATCGATGATGGGAACTCAAACACAACTACAAGCACAGCTAGCTCTCCGTGAGCCACCACCTGAGATGGAAAATGAAAATAGAAGGCCATTGCAGCGTGGCGTCAAGCTCGAGTTTCCTCACTTTGATGGTAAGGATCCGGCAACTTGGATATTCAAGGCTTCTCATTATTTTGAATACCATCAAACAAATCCTGCTCATCGACTTCTCATGGCATCATACCACATAAATGGTGAAGCTCTGGTTTGGTATCAAGATGCTGCAGACACCGGGCAATTTCAGTGTTGGCAATCCTTCATTGACGCCCTCCAACTGAGGTTCGGCCCCACAGCTTATGATGACCCCATGGAGGCCATCACAAGGTTGAAGCAAACCTCCTCTCTTGCAGAATATAAGTGTCGGTTCGTAGCTCTCTCCAATCATCTAAAGGGTTTACCCGATTCTCGTAAGTTGAGCTGCTTCCTTAGTGGCCTCAAAGATGAGATCAAACTTCCTCTTCGAATGTTTAATCCCATTAACTTGAATGTAGCATATGGCCTCGCACGCATTCAGGAGGAGTATTTGGTTAGTTCCAGCAAACCAATAAAACATTGGGGAGAAAAAAGTAGTTCATCTACTTTTAATGGGGGTCAAGGGGCCTATGCAAGCTCTAGTTACAAAAGATATACTACACTAGCAACACTGCAAACTAGGGTTCATTCCACACAAATGGATGAAAAGAGACGCAAGGAGCTATGTTACCACTGTGGAGATAAGTGGAATCCCTCACATGTTTGTAAGTCCCCTAAAATTTACCTTATGCATGTTGTTGATGATACTATTGCTGAGAAAACAGAAGAGGTTTTTTATGATTCACATGATTTGGTGGATAATGTGCCCACAATTCAACCCAGAAATTTCACTTAATGCTCTCACGGGTACACCCTGTCCGACCACTATGAGATTGAAGGGTAAAATTGGCTCATCGCTGGTGATCATTTTGGTGGATACAGGAAGTACACATAACAACCTAGACCCTTCCATTGTGGAAAAAAATAACATGTGTATGGATGGGTCTGGTCAACTTAATGTGAGGGTAGCTAATGGGGAGATTTTGCAAAGCCCGGGAAGCTGCAACCGAGTTTTAACATCTATCTAGGGCACGACTTTTAGCCCTTCCTTTTTTGTTTTACCCCTTGAAGCTGTGATGATGTGCTGGGAATACAATGGCTAAACAGGTTGGGGTCCATTACTTGGAATTTTTCTAACCTCAATATGAAGTTTGAGTGGGAAAACAATTGGGTAGAATTACAGGGCATTCAACCCAGTGAGATTACCTTTACAAATGAGGATGCTAAGTGTTTGGTGAGTACATTTCACAAGGGTAAGGGACTACTTTTACAACTAATGGCAATGGAGGTACAAAGCCCTACAGAAAATTGTTGTTCAGTATTCACCAAATTGTTGGATTAGTTTCATTAGGTTTTTCAGGAACCTAAAGGACTCCCACCCATTAGATCTCATGATCACAAAATAGTGTTGCGGGAAGGCACCAACCGCATTTCCACTAGACCATACAAATATCCCCATTACCAAAAGGCTGAGATTGAGAAAATAGTGTCTGAGTTACTCACCCAAGGGGTTATAAGGCCTAGCAATAGTCCCTTTTCTTCACCCGTTTTATTGGTAAGGAAGCAGGATGGGAGTTGGCGCCTCTATGTTGATTACAAGGCACTTAACCAGCAGATTGTAAGGGACAGATTTCTCATTCCAGTAATTGATGAATTACTAGATGAGCTCCATGGTTCTTTGGTTTTCTCTATATTGGACCTAAGGTCTGGCTACCATCAGATATGGGTGGTTCTTGAGGATGTGCCTAAGACGGTCTTTCGTATACACGAAGGTCACTATGAATTTTTGGTAATGCCCTTTGGGCTTACCAATGCCCCGTCCACCTTCCAGGGGCTTATGAACACAGTTTTCAAACTATTTCTATGCAGATTTGTATTGGTGTTTTTTGAAGATATATTGGTATACAACAGATGCATGGAAGATCATTTTGGCCACTTAAAACAGGTCTTAAGGACCCTTCAGGAACATTGCTTGTTTGCAAAGAGATCAAAGTGTCTCTTTGCAATAGCTGAAGTTGAATATTTAGGCCACATTGTTTTGGGTAAGGGTGTTAAAGCAGATCCGAAGAAATTAGCTACTATGCTTGAGTGGCCAACCCCTAAAAATATTAAGGCCTTACGAGGTTTTATGGGATTCACGGGGTACTATCGGAAATTCATTCAGGGCTATGGACTGATTGCTGCCCCTCTCACTGCCTTATTAAAAAATAATTAATTCCCATGGTCAGAAGGGGCTGCCAAGGCTTTTGGGGATCTTAAACAGGCAGTCACTTCGCCACCTGCCTTAAGACTTCCAGATTTTTCTCAAACCTTCAATTTGGAGTGTGATACAAGTGGAGGACGTATTAGGGCTATACTGATGCAGCAGGGGCAGCCAAAAAGCTTTTCTCAGAAAAGCATTAAAGGGCAGGGCTTTAAACTTGTCTACTTTTGACAAAGAGCTCCTAGCTCTAGTCATAACAGTACATAAGTGGCGCCCCTACTTATTGGGCCAAGCCTTTAAGATCAAGACAGACCAACAGACCCTCAAGTACTTACTGGAGCAAAAGGTGGGAACCATGTCTCAGCAAAAATGGATTACTAAGCTCTTGGGGTATGATTTCACCATTGAGTACAAACAAGGGAAGGAAAACAAGGTTGTTGATGCCTTGTCTAGAAGGCATGAAAATGACAACAGTATGGAGGGCTCCCTGGCAGTTCTCACTTTTCCTACTCCACTGTGGATTAAGGAACTTAAGGGTACTTATGCATTCTCTCAGGAGCTGCTGGAGTTATTGGTCAAGTTTAATTCAGGCCAAGAACTCCATAAAGGGTATTCTGTTCAGCAAGGTTTAATATTAAAGAAAGGGAGAATAGTGGTCGATCCCAACTCAGCTTTCAAGGGTAAGGTGTTGAAATCCATACATGATGACCCCCATGTAGGTCATTCGGGTTTTCTTAAGACATACCATCGTGCCAAAAGGGATTTCTTTTTGACAGGGATGAAAAATGATATTAAACGGGCAGTCCGTGAGTGCGATACTTGTCAGGCCAACAAACATGAGACTATTCCCTACCCTGGCCTTCTTCAACCAATTCCTGTACCTGAGCAAGCTTGGGAAGCTATATCGCTAGACTTTGTGGAAGGATTACCTAAATCCCAAGGGGCTTCTGTGGTGGTAGATCGCTTAACCAAGTATGGTCATTCTATTACTCTCTCCCACCCTTATACTGCAATAGTGGTGGCTGAGAAATTTTTTCAGGAAATTTTCAAACACCATGGCATGCCCAAGACTGTGATCTCATACAGGGATCCTATATTTCTCAATTCATTTTGGAAAGCTCTCTTTCAGATGCAAGGCTCTACACTAAATTACAGTTTTGCATATCATCCTGAGACGGATGAGCAGACTGAAGCCTTGAACAAAACCCTAGAAGGGTATCTGCAATGTTATGCAAGGACTAAACCTAAGGCGTGGGCTCAGTGGCTCTCTATGGCACAATATTGGTATAATACGTCTTACCACATGACGACTAAAGTCACGCCATTTGAAGCCCTTACGGCTACCCTCCCTCTCAGTTGGCTACTTACATCCCAGGCACTTCCCCAAATGTTTCGGTGGATACTCAATTACGCACCAGAGAACAACTCAAGACACTACTCAAAAACAACCTCACAGTAGCCCAGTCAAGAATGAAATTTTATGCGGATAAAAAACGCACTGAGAGAGTATTTTCAGTAGAAGACTACGTTTACCTCCGTTTACAACCTTACCGCTAGAAGTCAGTCGTGGCTCGCCAAAACTTGAAGCTCTCCCTGAGGTTCTATGGTCCTTTCCGTGTACTCCAGCTGCTCGGTCAAGTGGCCTACAAGCTGGATCTACCCCCAAGCTCACGGATCCACCCAATTTTTCACGTTTCATGCCTGAAACAAAAACTAGGGGCTTAGATCTGTCCCTTACCAAACCTGCCACCAACTAATAACGAAGATGAAGTCTTACCCGAACCAAAAGAAGTGCTTGACAGGCAGGTAAAGAAGACGGGCCACCGCACCACCACCGAGGTCTTGATTAAATGGGTCCGAAGGGGCCATGAGGAGGATAGTTGGGAGTCTTTGTGGAAGCTAAGGGGAGTTTACCCACACCTTGTGGGGAAGGTGCTCTAAGTGGGGAGGATTGTTAGGGTTCCATAAGTGAGGATAGAAGAGGCCGAAGGGATGACAGTGTGAAAGGGAAGAAGCTTCGGGACTTAGGGGAACTGAAGTGAAAGTGAAGTGAAGTTAAGGGAATAAGAGGAACTCTATACGCACCGTTTGCTACAAGACTGAAACGCACCGTTTGGGAAGAGACTTGGAGCGCACCGTTTGGGAAGAAGACTTGCAGTTTAGTAATCAAGCAACAGTACCGTTTAATGCTTTTTATTATCGTTTTCATTTGCTTTATATTTGCTTTCTGTTAGAATAAGAGACACGAGTAAGCAGCTTAGGTGATGAGTTTGTTAGGCTGCAGAGTATGTAATCCGTATTGGGACGCAAAGGAATCATCTGAAAACATTTGAAAGAATTGTCCTTTGTTTTGGAGGTTAAGGGATCCCTTGAAGTACCCTAATGGCTCACTGATTTTCTTAGTGCCTTCATCAAACAGTTTGTCTGCATCTCCCTTTCCATCCATATTACATTCTGCTCTCTTCATTTCTCCATTACACTCACACACGAAACAGTATCCTTACAGATATCCACTACTAATAGATATCACACACGAGTTTGTTCGATAGCCCACTCGGTACTCGTTCGGTTAAACTTGAATCGAACTCGGCTCGTGAAAAAAAAAAACTCGTTCGTGAAAGCAGATACCTGCTCGATTTGTAAATGACACATACTCGACTCGACTCGGCTAAGACTCGTTAAGGCCCGCTCGTTTATGCTCAAATCGACTCGTTAGCTCAACTCGATTAAAACTCATTCATATATTGATAAATATATACATACACCTATGTATATATACATATATATATATATATTAGCTAATAATTTAAGCATACCACTTTTATTATTAGATATATAATATGTAATCTAATTAGTTATGTCTATATAATGAATATACTTCATAGTTATATTTTATAATTTGTATAATAATTAGTCGATAAAATCTCATAATTTCATATAGTAATATGTGGGAACCATATATGAAATAGATTTATGCTATCATATTAAGTGTATGTATTAATAATATATGTAGGCATATAGTATATTGTTATTTTGGATAAATATCAACTAGTTAGATATTAATTATTTATAATTCTTTTAAAATTTTATAATTCAACTAGTTAAATAAAAAAATAAACAATTCGAGCTCGAGCTCAACTCGACTCGAACTCGTTTGTGAGACGAGCTCGAGCTCGAGTTGAGAGTTAAGCTTATCGAGTCAAGCTCGAATAAAGAACAAAAAAAAATCTCGAGCTCGAATATTTTGAGTCGAGCCGACTCAGCTCGATTACAGCTCTAGGTGTTTTATTTACACAAGGGAAAGATGGCCCAGCACTTTGCGTCAATAGGTAGCAGACATAGTGTGTACATCCCCGCAAAGACATCAAGGTTGATGATTGTTGTACGTAGGGGTGTAACCAGTCCGGTTCGGTCCAGTTTTAGACAAAATTTAGGACCGAACCGGTATGTACCGGTTTTGTATTTTCCAAAACCGATTATGCACTAGTTACCCTCCTAAACCGGTACTTTCGGTTTTACCGGTTTCCGGTCCGGTCCGGTCCGGTTTTCCGATTTTTTTAAAATGTAAGTTTCACAAATTGTTATTAAAAATTTGTTTATAAAAGAAAAAAAAAATTGATTTAAAAAAAATTATTTTATACTTTTATTAATATATTAGACTATATAATAGTATTAATATTAGACTATTGGTATAGTTATAAGTTATATATTAGTATTAATTATAAACTATATATTTAATATTAGTATTAGTTATAAACTTTTAGTAATTTATTATTAACATTTTATGTAATAATTTATAAATTATAATAAGAAATTATTTCATATATGAATATAAATAATTATATATATTATATAAATAAATTTCACATAAAAATTTATAATTATACATAATATATAAAACTATATATATTAATATATATATATATAATATTTTGTATAAAACTTATATATACAATAATACAAATATTATTTTTTATATATAATTTGTATCAACCGGTCCGGTCCGGTCTGAAAAATCTTAAAATAGGAACCGGCCGGTTTTCACATTCTAAGAACCGGTCCCGGACCGGTTCAAAACCGGTAAAATCGGTCCGGTCCGGACAGGTTTTTCGGTTTGAATTTACACCCCTAGTTGTACATATAGACGTACATATGCACTGTTATCAGCTTGGATATGCATGCAAAGATGAGTAGCATTATTAAAAAGTTAAGTTGGGTTGGGATGAGTAGCATTCATAATTAACTCACTCGACATGCACTTGTTTGCCTTGCTACATGCACTACGTGACACGTGTCTAGCTAGGGAGATGTTAAAGGAGATACTGTCAAGTACTGAAGTCGACATCACAAGTGATCCAACGTACCATATGGAAATGACAAAAGGAAAATACCAAAATGTGTAAGAAAAATTCAAACCATTAAAAGTAATTTGACTAATTTGCATGCAAAATATATACGTTCGAATAAAATCCAAAAGCATTCAAACGCCAATTCTGCCCCCGTCAATACATGCAGCCACTAATTATAAGTTAAAGCCACTAATTTATATTACATAATCATATATCACCAATCACATAAAGTTTGTGATCATAAACATATATAGGTACATTTAGCTTGTAAACTATCTATCACGTCTAACGTCAGTTTTATTCATTAAATAAACTATATACGCTCATTCTCTATTTTCAACCGTTACATTCAATCTCGCTAGAAAACACTTTATAAAGTAGTACTCGTGGAACCACCTTGGACAGCCTGCTGCCTTTGAGGTGCTCTGCGGAGCACTTCCCGCAGGTCCTTGGCCATTAGATCAAAGCCATCAACTTCCGTATGTGTTTTTAGAGTTATTTTAGAGATTGGGAGGTTGGATAGGCCGTGTGGGGAGGAGTCTTCGAGTTTTTTTACACCCCAATTTAGAATT
Source organism: Juglans mandshurica (assembly GCA_022457165.1). Taxonomy (NCBI): domain Eukaryota; kingdom Viridiplantae; phylum Streptophyta; class Magnoliopsida; order Fagales; family Juglandaceae; genus Juglans; species Juglans mandshurica. The sequence continues at coordinate 23,751,057 of CM039619.1, read as the reverse complement.
TCGTTAACTTCATCCAAACCACCATGATCTTCGTGAATACACTCGAGTACGGTTCCGGATCCCTCGCCATTGATGGTCCTTCTGATCAGTTTCAACACGATGCCAGACGTGATGAAGACCATCCGATCGATTGGTTCTCCCTCCCGGAAAATGTAGCTGCCCTCCTTATAGTACACTGGCCTCAGTCTCTTGAGGATCAAGTTCAAGAGTGTATCATTTTGTTCAAGCATTGGGACCTACGTACAAACAATCCAAAGAAGAAGAATAGCAAGTCCTAGTTATTACAGAACTGATCAATATTGACGTCAAGACTCAAGACCGATCACCTACGAGCAGTGTAGCTACGTACAGAATGGCTCGGACAAGACCATTGGTCTTTTTTTTTTTTTTTTCATATCCTTTTTAAAAAATCACAATATCATTAAAAAAAAATCTTTAATCATTAAATAAAAACAAATAAGAAAAATGGTATCCGGATGGATCCTTGTTGGATTTAGCTTTTCTCATCACGTAGAGGCAGCTTGGAATGGCGAAGCTAGCCACCTAGCTATATGATGGACGTCAGTGTACTCTCTTCAAAGCAGAGATTAATGTCAACAGTACTTTATGCAATATTATATTTATCCTAGAGCTGAAGCAGAGATATAGATCAACAACATGTCGATATAGAGCTGAAAGCGATATCCTAGAGTCCTCGCTTGGAAGTGAGGTTTCTCTCTAGATAGAGTGAGTCTTTGGGCTAGCTTGTGCTGGTCTGAGTGAGGTGAGCATGGAGGAGGAATTGTCAAAGCAGTGGAAAAGGTTAAGTCTCACAGAGGAAGAAAAAGGAGTGGTTCTAAAACTACAGCCATCAGTAACTACTATGAAGATGAACCATTTTTGTCTACTGATCATGATTGTGGCGGAAAAAATCATCAACAGGAAAGCATTCAAGAGTACCATATCAAAGATTTGGAAATGTGATAGCTGGCTGCAATTTTCAGAAGTTGGAGCTAATAAGTTTCTGATTGAGTTCCAAAGTAAAAAGGATATGGATAGGGTGATCAATGGCAGGCCGTGGTCTTTTGATAAAGGCTTCTATGCATTCAGTCCTTCAATGGGTCCATGTCTATTAATGAAGTAATGTTCAACAAAGAGGAGTTCTGGATCCAAGCCTACAACCTGCCTTTTGATTGCATGAACCAAGAGGTTGGGATACAGATAGGAAACAGTCTGGGAAGGTTTATTAAAGTACATGTAGATGAAAGAGGCATTGGTTGGGGAAAGTTCCTGAGAATAAGGGTGGAGCTTGATATAACCAAAGTTCTTTTAAGGGGTAGGGATACAGATAGGAAACAGTCTGGGAAGGTTTATTAAAGTACATGTAGATGAAAGAGGCATTGGTTGGGGAAAGTTCCTGAGAATAAGGGTGGAGCTTGATATAACCAAAGTTCTTTTAAGGGGTATGTTCATTAAAGTGGGGGGGGGGGGGGGGGGGGAAGAAAACATGGGTGTATTTCAAGTATGAGAGACTACCTTCCCTCTACTTCAAATGTGGAGTCATCAGACATTTGAACAACTCAGGCTCAAACAATGGGAGTGGGGATGGGCATGTCCAATATGGGGCATGGTTAAGGGCCCCTATGGTAAGGGAGAATGCGTTGCAATTCAAAAGATACGGTGAAAGTGCTGGTCAGTCTTCTAAGTATGAGAGACTGCCTTCCCTCTACTTCAAATGTGGAGTCATCAGACATTTGAACAACTCAGGCTCAAACAATGGGAGTGGGGATGGGCATGTCCAATATGGGGCATGGTTAAGGGCCCCTATGGTAAGGGAGAATGCGTTGCAATTCAAAAGATACGGTGAAAGTGATGGTCAGTCTTCTAAGCCTGAACCATGGCCATGGAGGGAGAGAAGGGAGGTCAAGGATGAAGATAATACTGGTAAAGCAGATTTCAAGGAATGGTGTTAGGCACCTACAAAGGAAAATGATATTCTCGAGGAAAAATGTGATGGGAAAGGGAAGGGGCAAGTCCTAGGGGATATGCAAAAGTCAAAGACTGAGCTTGAAGAGAGAGATATGGGAGTATTAAAAAAACCAGATATTGTACCTTTAGGCCAGGATGAGGAAACAAGTGACATGCTGGGAGTGGTGGACTCAGGATTAAGTAAGGGAAATACTGTTATTAAAGAGACCAGATTTGACCTCAATTCTGACAGAAGACCACCAAAGGGTATTGAAAACTCGATTGATCTAGTGAAACAGTTTCATGAATTCAACCAGTTTGTTTCCAACCAAGTTAAAGTACTTGGTCAAGTTAAGAAAACTGTCAGCTGGAAGAGGAGGGCTTGAGACATATGCATAGAGAGATGCTCCTTGGATGTGGGGGCTATATCAGATTTACACTCAGGTAACAAAAGAGATAGAAGTTCTTTGCTAGCTATTGAGGACCAGAACATAACTAAGAAAATTAAAGTTGAGAAAGATGACAATCTTGTTTCCTCTCATTTTGATATGGTGGAGGCTGTGGAACAGCCCCACCAAGACAAATGAGCTGTCTCAGTTGGAACTGTCGGGGGCTTGGGAACCCCCAGACAGTTCATGAACTGCACCAATTGGTGCTGAAAAAGTCCTCATCCTTTGTGTTCCTAATGGAAACATAGAAACAAAGTGTAAAAGAAACAAAATTGAAAGCCTCAAAAAACATTTGAAGTTAGAAAACCGTTTTGTCATTGATTGTAAAGGAATGAGTGGTGGGCTTGCTTTCCTTTGGAGCAAAGACATGGAAGCTGTAGTGCACACATACACCCAACTCCATATTTCTCTAATGGTGAAGGGAGCTGAGGGGGGGGGGGGGGGTTAAGGAGTGGTTGCTGACTGGGTTCTATGGAAGTCCCAATACCAGTAGAAGGAAGGAAAGTTGGCAACTCCTTCAAGCTATTAAACCAGAAAATTCCATAGGGTGGGTCTGTGTTGGGGACTTTAATGAAATACTCAACTATAGTGAGAAATGGGGAGGGGCCTTGAGACCAAGTGCTCAGATTGAAGCTTTTAGTGCTGCTATTGATGCCTGTGGACTATGTGACATGGACTCTATAGGCAATAAATTCACGTGGACTAATGGAAGATTTGGGGGAGCCTTTACCAAAGAAAGACGGGACAGAGCTCTTTGTAATGCCAATTGGTTTGAGACCTACCCAAACTCAAGAGTGTTTATTCTTCCTGTTTTGAGCTTAGACCACTGCCTGTTGCTAGTCAGTTTTGAGGGGAGTCAGTGTTATAGGAACAAGAGGGACAAGCCCTTTCGATTTGAAGCAAACTGGGCTCTGAGGGATGGTTATCAAAATCTGATGGAGGAAGCCTGGCTAAGCAATAAAGATCCAGAGAATAAAATGCTTGCTATTAAAGAGGGGCTTAACCAGTGCAAACAAAAGCTCTTGCAGTGGGATAAAAGAATGAGGGGCAATCCCAAACAACAGTTATCAGAAAATATGGCTCTATTGACTGATCTTCAAAAAGAGAACAAAGGCCACCTTAATGAGCAAATAAAGCAGGTTCAGAAGGTTATAAACAGACAATTGGAGGAAGATAATCTCATATGGAAACAAAGAGCTAAGCAAAGGTGGCTAAGAGAAGGTGACAGAAATACCAGGTTTTTTCATCAAAGTGCCTCCTTCAGAAGTAGAAACAACATTATCAAAAGGCTGGTGGATGATGATGTGCAGGAAGTGTATACCACAGAGAGCATCAGTTCCCTCTTCCAAGTTCATTATAAAAATCTCTTCTCAACATCATCACCAGGAAACTTTTCTGAAGTTTTGGATTCCATGGAGCCTCGAGTCAATGAAGAAATGAATGCTACTATCACAAGGCTCTACACCAACAAGAAATTGAAGAGGCTCTCTTTCAAATGGAGGGCCTCAGCTATCTTGGCCCTGATGGCTTCCCTGCTGCTTTTTATCAGAAACAATGGCCTCTCATTGGTAAACAGGTATGTGAAGCCATCTTGCAGGTGCTGAATTCAAATGGTAACCTTTTTGTTGTGAATAACACTTTCATTGCTTTAATTCCCAAGAAAAAAAATCCCACCAAAGTTACTGAATTCAGACCCATTTCCCTGTGCAATGTTATGTATAAGCTCATCTCTAAAGTAATAGCTAACAGACCTAAATCTATCTTGCCTCTCATCATATCCAGTTCTCAATCTGCTTTTGTACCAAATAGACTCATTTCTGACAATGTAATAGTGGCTTTTGAAGCGTTGCATATGATGAAGTCTAAAATAACAGGCAAAGAGGGTTACATGGCTCTGAAACTAGACATGAGCAAGGCATACGATAGGCTAGAGTGGAGTTTTATTAGAGCTGTGCTATGCAGAATGGGCTTTTGTAATCAATGGATAGAATTGATGATGAAATGCATTGGAACTGTATCATATGCTCTCCTAGTTAATGGAATTCCTCAAGAACCCTTTTATCCATCTAGAGGTATAAGACAAGGAGATCCCTTGTCACCTTATATTTTTATTATGTGTGCTGAGGCCCTCAGTTGTCTTCTTAGTAAAGCTGAAGGTAAGGGATTGATCCATGGGGTTCCTATTGCAAGAGGCCAGATCAGAATTTTCCACCTCTTTTTTGCTGATGATTGCCTCCTTTTTTGTAAGGCTAATGCCATAGAATGGGGCAAACTTTTTGGACTGCTGAGAATTTATGAATTAGGCTCGGGTCAAAGGCTTAATCTGAAGAAAACATCCATAATTTTCAGTAAGAATACAGCAAGGATCACACAGCAATACATCTTATCCATTGCAAGGGTGAGACATGGTAAGACGTATGAGAAATATTTGGGCTTGCCATCAGTGGTTGGAAGGCTCAAGTATAAGACTTTTAAAGGCATCTTAGACAATATTAGATCAAAAATCAGTAATCACAGGGTAAAATTGTTGTCTCAAGCTGGAAATGAGGTCTTCATTAAAGCTGTGCTTCAAGCACTTCCAACATACACAATGGCTGTTTTCAAACTTCCCAAATCACTGCTCAAAGAAATCAATAGTGTGATTAACAACTTTTGGTGGGGGCAACAAAACAGTGAACACAGAATTCACTGGATATCATGGGATAAGATGGGAAAAGCCAAAGCTGAATGGGGTATGGGCTTTAGAGATTTTGAGGCTTTCAACAAAGCTATGCTGGCAAAACAATGTTGGAGGCTGATCCAACATCCAGACTCTTTGGCTGCTCAGGTGATGAAGGCCAAGTACTACCCTAAATCCACCTTTCAAGAAGCTAAACTAGGCGCGAGACCCTCATATGTATGGAGAAGCTTCTTAGCAGCTAGACCTTTGGTTGAAGCAGGATCCTATTGGAGGATAGGAAATGGGAGTCAAGTGCAGATATGGAAGGATAAATGGATTCTCTACCCAACTCCTAGTAGGGTACAAAGCAATGGTAGTGTGCTGGGGATTAGTGCAACAATTTCTAATCTAATTGACCCTCTCACCAAGCAATGGATAAGTACTATGGTGCAACAGATTTTTAATCCGAGAGAAACTGAGATCATTCTTAAAACTCCCATCAGCTCACTTAACAGCAAAGATAGACTAGTATGGCAAGGCACAAAAGATGGTGTTTTTTCAGTTAGGAGTGCTTACCATAAGGAACTAGAGAGAACTCACCACGAATCAAGTCAAGCTTCAAGCAGTTCCTCCTTCAAAGCAGTTTGGAAACAGATATGGAAATTAAAGGTGCAACCTGGGGACAAAGTATTCCTTTGGAGATCATGCCTTGAGGCCCTTCCAACAAACTCAAATCTCTTTAAGAAGAGAATAGTTGAGAACCCCCTCTGCCCAATCTGCAACTTGGAGGAAGAAGACTCAGCACATGCACTATGGAGATGTGAATCAGCTAAAGATGTTTGGAGCCAGTGTTCAAAAAGTTTACAGAAATGCCACCAACCTTACATGGCTATGCTCCAACTACTCGAAAACTTAATTCAGACCATGGACAGCCAAATCATACAAGAATTTGCAGTAGTGGCCAAAAAGATATAGTGGAGAAGAAACAATTTCCTTTTTGAAGGTTCCTTTGTACACCCGAATTTTGTGGTGAAGGAAGCAAGAGGTATCTTGGATCTGTTAAATGAGGAGGATTCTAGACAGGATCGCAGGCAAGCTATTACATCAGAGGAGGATTGGCAAGCTCCTCCATCAAACTGGATCAAGTTGAATTGGGATAGTGCAGTAGATAAGGCCAAAGGAGTAATTGGAGTGGGAGTAGCAATTAGGGACAGCTCTGGTCATACCATTGCTACCATGAGAACCAAAAAACACCTCTTTCCCGATCCACTACTAGCAGAGGCTTTTGGAGCCCTTAAAGCAGTTCAGTTTGGTATGGAGCTTGGTCTATCTCAAGTGATTGTTGAAGGGGATTCATTACAAGTCATTAATGCCCTGAGAAGTGATAAAGAAGGTTGTAACAGTGTAAGTATGTTTGTGTGTGAGGCAAAACAGATTCTACAATATTTTGCCAAGTGAGAGGTTTCTCATGTTAGGAGAAATGGCAATACAATGGCTCACTTGTTAACAAAAGATGTTATTTCCATCCATGATCATATTGTAACCTTGGGGGTTCTCCCTTCTTGTATTCATTTGGGTTAATTGAATGGAAATGAGTTACTTTAAAAAAAAATAAAAAAAGGAAATTTATCTGTGGAGGCCATATTAAAGTTTAGTAAGAATATTTTTTTGTATAGAATATAAATATTTTGGGTATATATTAATACAAAGATTAGTACAATAAATTATATAATTCAAGATTCATAATTAAAACATGTCATGGGTAACAACAAATCATGAGTTATAAATTTTGGTTCACTCTTCAATAGAGAACTAATTGATATTTCTCCTCAGAACTATGGTTTTGATGGAGAACGAAAAAAAAATGGTTTAAGAGATTAGAGATAATAGATAATATTAATTTTACATTGTTGCATGCAGGTTTTAGAAAATTCATCTTGTGACCTTTAGAAATATTTTGGGATCAAAATTTTATCTTTAAAAATCTAGCTCGATCTATTTAATCTTGGAGCTAAAGCTTTCAATTTTGTGGACATTAGAGGGACCGTGCATGGATATTTTTTCCAAGGTTTCTTAGTCCTTTATGAGTTATTTTCCGGAGAAAATAATTTTCTAGAATTTTTCTTTCAGGCTGGTATAGGAAAGGTTTCTGGAATTTTGTTAGATTTTTATGCATATATATGTGCAGAGAAATCCTGTGTATTTCTTTTCATGTTATGTTTTCACATTTCACCAAATGAAGAATTAAAACAAATAAAACTTTCAACGAAGGGAAAAAAATTAACGACACAACACGAGAGAGAGAGAGAGAGAGATCACTCACTTCCTTCAGCCGGGGTAAGCAGAGATGAACCTTAACCTGCTTCTTAATATTCTGATCAAGCCAATCTATCGGTAGAGTATTCTCCATATCAACTTCTTTCCCTTTTTTTTCAATAATGCTGAAGTAGGCGTTGATGTTATCTTTAATTTCTTGAGTGAGCTCGTTTCTGCTCATCCAACTACGTGTTTTTCTTTCAATGATCTTGTAGAGTGTTTTTTGTTTCTGCTCATCCAGGTGATGCAGCAGTCTTTCTGTTGACTTCTCCTCCTGCATATACATCTGCACCAAAACAAATTATTAAGTTCATCAAATCTTATTGATACGTTAATAGTTTACCCAAAAGCTCAATTGATAGAAACTAAAATAAAAAAATATATTCCATACATGAGATTCTAAAACCTTAATATGTAATCCACACTTTTATAGTAATTATTAAGGATCGATCCACAATACAAATAAATGATTATTTGTGATGAGTTATACACGACGAGAATGACTATTACATGCTATGAGATTGACTGATCATTTTAGTAGGAAATTGTCATTTTCATAACAATTAAATAACTTGGTTACAAATACACATTTTTCTTGTAGAATGAAGTAGAAAAACTATAAATTATCAAAAATATATATAAACAAAATTTACTATTTAATTAATTAATCGTGTGAACTGAAGTCCATATATATATATATATCATGTACCGTACGTACTTATGAAGTAACACCAGTAAAGAATATTATAGATCTAACACAAAATAAATATATATATATATTTAAAATTTTAAACCATATATATATATATTGATGATGAATTCTGAAAAAAAAAAGTTATCGTTAAAGTAAGAAATATTAAACAAAAAAGTAAAATAATTAAGTTGAGAAAATTAAGACATTGATCACCAACCTGCAAATTACCAATGAAATACAAAAACAGTATCATGCCAACGATGGAAACCAAAACTGCGAAAGAGGTTTCCAAGGATCGGGCACTTGTTTGAAGGTTTTGACCAAAAGAACTGCAAAAATTGGAGCAACTATAATCAGAAACCAAGGTCACCGACAAGACATGCAAGATCAAACAAAGACCATATATATATATATATATATATATATATATATAAAATGCAAACAACGACAGTTGTCTATAATACATGTTTAATTTGCAATTGAGATAGAATTATTGTGTATCTATGTATTATATAAATATGTGTCTAGCTAATTTGCACGTGCGCGTTTTGCTTGTATATGTACCTATGCATGGGAACCACGCACATAATTGTAAATAAATATAAAAAGGAAAAATAGGTTCAATAATCTTTTTAATTAATTATTATCATTTCATTATTTTTTATACGAAATCAAATAATAATATAATAATTATTGATTATTTTTCACTTTAAGATATTAATTCGAATTAGCCATATCGTCAATGTACCCGTTTCTCCTTTGAAAAGTCCAAATTCATGTCCCCAACAATTTTAAAAAACACAGTATATATAATCCGACTAAATCAAAAATAGAAAAGAGAGACCCAAAAGAAATTAGTTGGAGGGGATAAAGTATCTCATACCCATAATGGGTTATAGGCTCAGTCCAAGGGGAGGGTTTCTTCAGGAGGGAGGAAAGAAAGAAGGAAGGTGGAGACAAAAAGCTGAAGAAGGAAAATGGTATCTAGAGGAAAAATTGAGGTGTGATGTAAAGAAGAGAATATGAAGATGGGACAGAAAGCAAGAGAGGGGCAGACTTCAACTTTCTAGGAGGGACTTCGACTTCTCCTTTAGCTTCTTTAACCTCACGACAAGGACTCCAACGACGAGATCTCCACTAGAAGATAGAGCTTCGATCTTCATTGTACAGTGAGGATGAAAGACCATGAGAGACTGTAAAATAATCATATTATAGTGAATTCTCCCCTCCCCAAAACCTTTGTGGACGTAGGCATTACAACAAACCATGTAAATTTACGTGTCCTCGCCTCTTTATTTTCTCTACATTTATTTACTACTCACTTCATAGATGCATGCACGGACATCGTACAGTCACATTGAACCACCCGCCGGGGCTCTATACAACACTGATTGAGGCCTGAATAGTCTCTGCGGGCTGGGAATGAGTGTTTCTCCCCTTCCGGCATGTTACACTATTTTTTGGTGTTAACATTTGGCGCCATCTGTGGGATCCACATCGGAAGCGGGAGAAGGAAGATTTTTCGTAGTAGTAAATAATATCTGAAGGAAAATATTAAATTTTCCTAGATAGTCGAATAAATATACACTTTCTGAAAATGACGTGCAAGTCTAGTCTTACGAACTACTCGACCTCCCTCACGTCTACGAGGGTCAATGAGGTGAGTCCAGTCTTATGTATTGCTCGACCTCTACTAGGACAACATGGTGAGTCCAAACTTACGCATTGCTCGGCCTCCACTAGGACAACGAAGCGAGTCCAATCTTACACATTGTTCGACCTCCGCTAGGACAACGAAACGATCCAGTCTTACACATTGCTCAACCACCGCCAGGACAACAAGGCGAGTTCAATCTTACGCATTACTTGACTCCCCTCACAGCTACAAGGGTCAACGAGGCAAGTCTAGTCTTACTCATTTCTCTGCATCCCTCACCACAACAAGGCGAGTCTAGTCTTACGAATTACTCAACCTCTATCACGCCAAAGAAGCGGGTCTAGTGTTTCAGCTACCCGGCTTATCACCAATAGTTGGGCAAGCCACTTGACTACCCGACAACCCTCATGTGCATAACAGCCAAGCTCTACGCTTGCACCTTACGCGATTGAGTACATCTCCCGTTGTAGCCTAGCTACGCACTCGGATCTTATGCAGCCGAGCCCATCTCCCTCCAAATTGAGCTTTGTGCTCACACCTTACGCTTCAGCGCCAACCTCCCGTCTAAGCTCGCACTTGGAAATCTTTATAGCTTAACGCAAGTGGAACGGACAACCATAGACACATTCCAAGGCTTTTTTTTCTATGGATTGCTACTGACTTTTGCATCTCTTTTGAATATTTTATCTTGTCTCAAGGCCTTCTTTTGGAGCGAATTGACCTTAAGAATCGCGGGTAATTAGAGGAGATAAAATATCACAGGCCCATAGTGGGTTCTAGGCCCAGCCCAAGTGGGAGGATCTCTTCAGGAGGGAAGAAACAAAGAAAGAAGGAGGGGCAAAAAACTGAGGAAGGAAAAGGGTGTCAGGAGGAAAAGTGGAGATGTAATGTAAAAAAGAGAGGATACATAGAGCAAGGGAGGGGTAGAGGATAAAGGGGAAAACTTCAACTTTATCTAGGGGGACCTCGACTTCTCCTTCAGCTTCTTCAACCTCACGACAAGGACTCCAACGACGAGATCTCCACCAGAAGATAGAACTCTGATCTCTATTGTACAACGAGGATAAGAGACCATGAGTGACTGTAAAACAATCATATTATAATAGATTCTCCTCTCACTAAAACCCTTGTGGACGTGGGCATTATGTCGAACCATGTAAATCTGTGTGTCCCTGCCTCTTTATTTTCTCTGTATTTATTTATTGCTCACTACCATGGATGCACCCACGGACACCATACAGCCGCACTGGCCACTGCCGTGGGCTCTATACAACACTGATCAAAGCTCAAATGGTAAGCACGTACGTACGCCATCTTATCCAATCTTGCTACCAATTGCTTGCCTACGTTACTAAGATTTTCCCATAACATGTGATCAAAATCTAAACTATATATGCATGCAATAAAATTCGTTGTGTGAGAGAATCAATGTTTCATCAAACAATATCCTGTGTGCTTTACTTTATAGAATTGAAGCATATATGGAAGAAACATTTAGGCTTGAAAGAAATGACTCTAAATTTATCTATTTAATTGTCATGTATTCTTTGAGCATATTCAAAGTGCACTTTTATAATAAGACCAACAGTGTTAAATTATGTTATGATCCTGAAGGTTAAAGGTTTAACCAAATTAATATCCAACAATGCTAGGACTTTTGGATCAATGGTTGAGTCTTTAACAATTGGTATCAGAGCATGGACTATGTCACACGTCAAGAGTTCAAGTCACGAAGGGAGCGACCTATAGGTTGGATTAGAATGTTTTGGTACTATTTATGGGCTTAGTGTTAAATTATTGAATACTAACAGATGAGTGAAGCCGTCAAAAGGGAAAGAGCTACCATCGAGTCAATGTCGATAGAGTAGGCCGTCGTGAACTTTGAATTCAGAAGCGTAGTGGAATGTTATGATCCTTATGGTTAAATGTTTAACCAAATTAGTATCCAACAGTTCTAGGGCTTTTGAATCAAAGGTTAGGTTTTTAACAGATTATAACCGAGAAAGTTTATAAAATGTCAAAGGGAGGTATTAAAAATGAAAAAAAAAAAATTCATTGATTCTATCAGATATATATATATATATATATATATATATATACATATTATATGTCTTTCGTATGCTTACAAGATTGTACGTAAGAATTTAATAGAGTTCTTAATTACAACTAGTACTTAATTTAGCAAAAATCTTCATCACTTGGCATGATATCATGTTTACTAATGACAAGCACTAATTAATAAAAACCAAAGAGTTTTAACAAGTGCAAACCTCAAATTTCGCAGGCCCCACCAAAAAGAATGCACCATCTTTTTTGGAATATCTGTGGACGCCAAAATACCCAACTGAATGGCTTCATTGTATATTCCGAAATCATAGGACATCTTATTTTGTGTTTCATGAATTGGGCAATAAGTATCATTTATAAAGGTGTAATTTCTCAAACTGCTATCACAACTGAAAGGACTTTGGCTACATTCAATATGTTTTTCACAGGCAAGTTGCCAGCATGCCATCTCTTGATCGATGGCAAAAAAGTACCAAAAGGCACCCAGTACCTAAAAGATCCACAAATCTATTAGTTAAAAATTTGTAGAACTTCTATAGATATGGTATCAAAATAAAATCGTACAATATAAAACAGATCGAAAGATAATTGATCATCTTTTAATTGTCCTTTACAATTTAAAGTATCATTAATGCCTCACATCTCACACCTTCATCTCAAAATAAAATCGTGCAATATAAAAGAGATTTACATGAGTTGTCCTCCATGTTTTCAGTTTTCGACACAATTCTCCTTATTTCTACTTCACTTTTTCTCATACTCCTCACTTATCGCCTTATGACTATTACCTCATCTGAGCTTTTATAGTAACAACGACTTCTAATATATAGTCATGGGTTTTGTGTAGGTGACTAGTTCTCTTGTCCATTGTGACAATTGTAGTGCCAAACAAATTGGTCATAATGATGAACTTCATATATAGGAGTGTCAAATATATCGAAATAGATTGTTATTTCAGTAATCATCATCTTATATATGCAAGATGTTTTGCATCTCCCCTCGATCTCTTTTGAAGACAATCTAGCTAACATGATGTTTGTGAAATCGATCTAATCCTACTGTATCAGCTCGGTGATTTTGTTTACAAACTCAAGTTAGTTTCACCATTTCGAGAAGCTAGTACATGAGTTTGAGAGGATGCTAGTGTGTACTTAATTTCTATAATTAGATCAACTAATTTTACCATAATATTCTTAAAATGTTATTCTAAATATAATTCATATATGACGTGAATATAATATTTTCTAACATGTGTGGAATTGTATTTCCATTATTTCATAGGCTTTATTCAATTATAACTAGGCTCTCTCGAACACTTGAAACATATATTGACCAAAATAAACTCAATTCTCTTTTACTTAATCATAGCTTTTTTTCTCTATTTTTTTCACTCCTTTCCTTAGTAATAAGATCCTATGTCAGAGTAGCCTATTTCTAGTGCTTAAGTAGGTTGTGCTCTTATTGTTTTCTAGGTTTAACTATAACGTTTTTCCACACAAATTTTATCTGCACCTAAAAGGAATGGGCGTACAAAAGAATTTCAAACCATAAGGGTCCACGCAAAACTACTATATATGATATAAGCATAAAATATAACTCTACATAATACATTGACACAAAAGTACATATATATGTGTGAAGTGCATGCATTTAATTTGTCAATGTTGATTCATTTGACACCTACATTTAAAATTTAAAAATGTGAGACTCGCCAAAGTAAAATGAGATAAACAATAAAAATATATAGCTAGGTGGCCTAAAATGAATATGAAATTGGTAATCAACTTACTTGGGCAGCAAGGATGTATGGAATGAGATTAAATACGCTTCCAACCAGTACATTTTGAGCAAGTTTCTTGTTGGTCCGGTTAACTTTCTTCCATGACCCGTAAATTCGGAGAGCTCTTGGCATATATTGGAGAGTGACGAGAGCATTCAGAATTTTCTTTATGCCCCAATATTTCGAGCGTCTCATTTCTCTAAAAATGAATATTTGAAGTAAGACCTGAAAGATAAGAACATGTATTTAAGATCAACTAGCATAGCACGTCATCTTAATATTTCATTTAATATATAAGCAATAAGAAGTAACGTATAATATATAGTAATTAATACAAGATATAGTATATTTGTGAAGCCATCAAAATTTTCATGATTTGTGCAACGAAAGTATAATCACAAGAGTCATACATAGACAAATGATTAATTTTTTTCTAATTATTCATCTTCTCACTGAAAAAGAAACAAGTACGACTGGGAAGTGATGCGAATATACCCCCAAAGAAGTATATATTTATATACATACATATATATATATATATATATATATATATTTAAAGACATAAAACGATCTCAAGAAAATCAGCATTACAATTTGATTTGAATTACATAGGGACAAAGCCCAATAGGCAAAACACGATCCACAATGAAGCACCGTCCTTTATAAAAATAAAATAAAAAATTTACTGAAAATAGCCCGTCTTTACAAAAGGAAAAAGGCGAGGGGGCCATGTCACCCCCTTTGGTGCATGGTGCGTTGCGTGCACCAACCGGCCACTTTTTTGGGGGGGGGGGGGGGGGTCGTGATCTCCCTACTTTCGATATGTTGCATCTGCCATTCTGCACATGATGGAAGACGATCCCAACTACCCTTCAAGAAGTATGCGTTTATTTGGTTAGATCATGTCACTCTCAAATCCAGTTGAGTTTGAGAATATGAGATCAGGAAATCACTTGTGAGTTTACTCTCAAGAGTGACCCCGGCGCAAGCCTTGTAGTGAGAATGGACTTGTTGAGAACCCATTTTGAACTCACCACATTTGTAATTTAATGAAATTAATTCAATCAGCTTTTAGGCAACAAGAAATTAATTTGTAGGGTAAGTACCTGCGCTTATATATATACAAATTGAATATTAGAGAAGCCAATGGTATGATGATGATTAATGTAAATGACAGTAAATATCATATAAGACGTTACATAAAAAGAAAATAAAACGACACAATTAATTTAATGGAAAGAGAGGCTAATTATATAGACGTGATATTGATGATCCTCCTCGAAAATAAAAATAAAAAATGGGGCAAACTAATTAATGAAGTACTTTTGAAGCAGAAAAGTCTCCTTAATTTACCTGTGGGAGGGGAAGAATTGCAAGAACATCAATCAGGAAATCAGACCTCAAATACCTCTTCGCTATGGGCCAAGCTCTTTTAACCATCTCAGTATGTCCATGTTTAGCTTCTACATAAGATGTACGGAATTCCAAAATGATATTCGCAAGAGATATTAAATCCGCAACGGATCGCAAAGCAATAGCTATGAAATATAATGTGCTGTGAAACAGCAGGCACTTTCTGTCTTCGTTGATCGAAAGAGTGAAGAAGAACAAAGTGTCCACTGCTATTGCATACACACACGATGCCAGAAGTATTTTATTCCAGTTTTTAATGAACTCCCCATTTGGGTCTTGATATTTCTTGATAAAACAGTGCTGCCCCTCGAAGTCGTGACCACTGAGCAGAAAAAAATAAATTAAGTGTTAAGCTGCGACGTTCGGATAGAGGTCTCAAGCCAAATCTCAAATATTTGGGAGGAGGTTAGACGTGCGACGTGAAGTGGAGGGCGCAGGCGTCCGACGCAAAAGTGGACGTGAAGACGTGACTGCATGCATGAGGATGGCGTGCATGGACTTGATGTTATCTTTCGATCTGTTACATTTTATTTCAGCTAGTACGTGTATTCATTTTCTGTTATTTCATATGTTAGGCATCGGTTACTAGTGATAGTGGCCTTAGGTTGTTTCCTCTGTTTTCGGCATTCTTTGTTTTCAGCATTATGAACATAGTTTGCTATTTAAGCAACCATGGGTTATCAAAGAAAGTTTAGGAAATTTATTTTAGAAAAACTGTGGTACATTCTCACCCGAAGAGAATATTTTCTTGAGTGTTCAAATTATAATTACACGGGACCTATCATTGGCCTCAAAGCCAGGTTCATGGGAACCAACAAAGAACATATTGAACAATTGGAGTCTGGGGTCGGTGCAGTTCAGGAGGGACTACATCAAATGGAGTTTGGTATGAATGGCAAACTTCACCATTTGGAGGAAACTCTCAATCGCCTCTCAAATGTTTTGCTCTCTAATCAAGAGTCCTCAAGTCATGGCAATAACCACCGAGAAAACCAAGATGGAGGTCGGCAGATCGTCTCGACAAAATCAGCCAAGCTAGAATTTCCACGGTTCTCTGGAGACGATCCAACGGAGTGGTTCAATCGGGTGGAACAGTTCTTCGAATACCAGGGCATTGTCAAAACCCAGAAAGTTCCCATGGCTGCTTATCACCTTTAAAGGGAGGCCAACCAGTGGTGGGAGTGGATTCACAGGACATTACGGGAAGAAGGGCACGTGATTTCATGGGAAACTTTTGAAGAAGAATTATGGGCGCGCTTCGGACTATCAGAGTGTGAAGACTTTGATGAAGCTCTCTCAAGGATAAGGCAGCTGGGGACATTAAGAGACTATCAACGCAAGTTTGAGAAGCTTGGCAACAGGGTGCGTAGATGGATGTAGAAGGCATTGGTGGAGACATAAATGGGCGGCTTGAAGGGTGAGATTGCTGATGGGATTTGGATGTTTAAACCGCAATCCCTCAAGGAGACCATTAACTTGGCACGGATGAGAGATGAGCAGCTCGCACGACAGCGAAGGTTCATGCAACCACCACCTACAAGAGCTCCTCTAGCTCTTCCACAAACCACTCATGTAACTCCTGCTACACCAACGGCTCCAATCAGGTGTTTATCATGGGAGGAGATGCAAAGGAGAAGAACTCAAGGCCTCTGTTTCAACTACAATGAACATTTCACAGCAGGACATAAATGCCCAAAAACCACGATTGTTACTCTTGGAAGGATATGCAAGAGCTGGCAAAATGATATTGGAGGAAGTCACTTATCACCAAACACTGGACAAGGACCAAGGTGGAGAAACAGGGGAGGTGCAGGAACCAGAAATTGAGCCCAAAATCACGTTACATGCATTAACGGGAGGGACTGCTCTAAGAACCATGCGCATGACGGCAAAGATGGCCTCTCATGAAGTTGCGATATTGATCGACAATGGGTCAACGCATAACTTCATCAGCGATCGACTGGCAAATATGCTGAGAGTACCTGTAGTGCCAACATAAACATTTACCGTACGAGTGGCTAGAGTGTCAAGGGCGTTTTGATAAGGTACTAGTAAATTTACATGGCACTGAGTTTTACCTCACCCTCTTCTCTCTGCCCTTAACAGGACTTGATTTAGTACTTGGCATTCAATGGTTGGAAATGCTGGGTTTTGTGGTTTGTAATTGGAAGCAATTAACCATGGATTTTATCTTGGAGAATCAAGCTAGACGACTGCAAGGAATGGGAGAGCAAACCATTCAAGAAGCTACCTTAAAAGAAATTTGTAAGGAATGCCGACGGGGTGATGCGCTGCTTGCAGTGTGTTTTTCGCCAACCACGGAAACCACATCACCAAGTGCGGCATACGACAAGAAGCAGCAAGATATGGGAGGATTACTAAAGGAGTACGGGGACGTGTTCCACGAGCCTTCATGCTTACCACCAGTGCGTGAAGTGGATCACTGCATTACACTCAAGGAAGTCACCGAGCCAATTAATACACACCCATATCGATATGCCCATTTCCAGAAGGAAGAGATCGAAAAGCAGGTCCAAGCACTAGTCCATTTTTGTCGCCAGTACTATTAGTGAAGAAAAAATACGGAAGCTGGCGATTTTGCACAGACTACGACGCACTTAATACTGCCACCATCAAGGATCATTTTCCCATTCCAACAGTAGACGACATGTTGGATGAACTACATGGCACCTCATACTTCATCAAGCTCGATCTAAGGGCCAGATATCACCAAGTAAGAGTAAATCCTTCCAACATACTAAAAACTGCTTTTCTTACTCACAACGGTCATTATAAATATTTAGTGATGTCGTTCGGCCTTTGTAATACACCCTCTACATTCCAAGACATCATGAACTCTATATTTCGACCTTATCTTTGAAAGTTTATTTTGGTTTTCTTCGATGATATTCTCGTATATAGTTCTACTTGGGATAAGCATGTGGTGCATGTTAAACGAATTTTGGAGATTTTGAGGCAACATAAATTTTTTGCCAAGGCAAGCAAGTGTGCATTCAGCTAGCATAAGTTAGAATATTTGGGACACATTGTTATGCCTCAGGGAGTGAAGGTCAATAATCACAAAATTGCAACCATGGTGGTGTGGCCACGACCAACTAATATTTATGAATTACATGGTTTTTTTAGGCTGGACAGGATATTACAGGAAATTTGTTCGGAATTATGGCATCATCGCTCGATCCCTTACCAATCTACACAAGAAAGGGATGTTCAGATGGAACGAGGAAGCCGGAGTAGCCTTCATGGCTCTTTAGCAAGCGATGACCACCACACCTGTTTTAGCGATGCCAAATTTCAATGAATCCTTCACCATTGAAACTGATGCTATAGGAGAGGGAATAGGCGTGGTCTTAATTCAAAAAGGCAAGCCCATCGCCTTTATGAGCCGTACATTGGGAATTATAAAAAAATCATGGTCAACCTATGCCAAAGAGATGCCTACAATTGTGGAGGCTATACGCTTATGGCGACCATATTTTTTGGGAAGGAAGTTTTTCATCCAAACCGACCATCGCAGCCTAAAATATTTTTTGGAACAATGTTTAGCGACACTAGAGCAACAAAAATGGGTAGCCAAATTAATGGGCTACAACTTTGAGATCACTTATCGCCCAGGCCGTGAAAATTCAGCTGCGGATGCCCTGTCGCGCAAGCCCAACAGTCCAGTCCTTAATCACCTCCATGTATCCGCAATGATCATGTGGGATGATGTTCGGAAAGCCTACGAAGGAGATCCATATATTCAATCAATAGATCAAGTGACCAAGACTCAAAGTGAAGGGCCATATACACAACGTCAGGGGTTATTATACTTCAAAGGTAGGGTACTCAATCCTTCCCAAGGGGAATTGCGGGCAAGGTTGTTGCACGAGGCTCACGACACAAAAATTGGGGGGCATTCAGGAGTATTGCAGACATTCATGAGGCTGGCTCAATAGTTTTATTGGCCTGAAATGTACCAAGCAATCCAAGAATATGTCAAGCGATGTGAAGTATGCCAAAAGATGAAACCCAAGACACTCTCACCTGCGGGACTTCTCCAACCGTTACCCATTCCTTGCCAAGTATGGGATGATGTCACTCTCGACTTCATTGAAGGATTGCCCATGTCCCACGGCAAGGACACAATATTGGTAGTAGTTGATAGGTTAAGTAAATCCTCACATTTCTTAACTTTAACTCATCCATTTACTACTAAAGGCGTGGCTAAAAAATCTGTTGAAGGAATTATTAAGTTGCATGGCCTTCCAAAATCCATCATCAGTGATCGTGATCCAATATTTATTAGCAGATTTTGGCAAGAATTTTTCAAATGTTAGGTACCAAATTACAACTTAGCTCGGCCTATCATCCGCAAACTGACGGACAAACGGAAATAGTCAACCATTGAGTGGAGCAATATCTTCGATGCTTTGTGCATCAATGGCTGCGCAAGTGGAGTGCCTATCTTCCCTGGGTTGAGTTATATAATACAACGTACCATGCATCGACGGGAATGACTCTATTTCTGGTGTTATACGGGCATCCGCCTCCCTCAATCCCACTTTACCATAACGGCTTCTCTTCCGTCAATGAAGTTGATCAAAACTTGGTGTCTAGAGATGAGTTACTACGGCAGCTCAAAGCCAACTTGGAAGCCTCCATCAATCGCATGAAGCAAACAGCTAATCAAAAGAGGCGGGATGTAACGTTTGAAGTAGGTGATATGGTTTTTCTTAAGTTGCACCCCTATCGGCAACAATAAGTTTTTAAACGTGCCTGCCAAAAGCTTGCCAGTCGATTTTATGGGCCATATCCTGTGATACAGAAAATTGGAGCGGTTGTTTACAAACTCCAACTACCAGAGGGAGCCCGAATTCATCTAGTCTTTCACATTTCTCACTTAAGAAAAAATTTGGGAGAATGTACAATGCCTTCTACTAAGTTGCCGCCAGTAACTGATGAAGGGGCGGTCGTACTCGAGCCTCAGCACATTTTGGATACTCATTGGGTCAAGCAGGGCAAGAAATTTGAAGAACACTTGGTTCAATGGAAACATTTACCAGCGAAAGAGGACACGTGGGAGACGCACTAGTACGCACTAGTCATTGTTTGATCAATTTCCAGTTGTGGACCTTAAGGACAAGGGTCCACCCGATGGGGGAAGCATTGTTAAGCCGTGACGTTCAGATAGAGGTCTCAAGCCGAATCCCAAATATCTGGGAGGAGGTTAGGAGTGCGACCTGAAGTGGAGGGGGCAGACGTGCGACGCAGAAGTGGATGTGAAGACGTGAGTGCATGAGGATGGCGTGCATGGACTGGGTCATAGCAGTTGGAGAATTTTATGCTTGATATTATCTTTCTGTTGCATTTGATTTCAGATAGTACGTGTATTCATTTTCTATTATTTCATATGTTAGGCGTCGGTTACTAGTGATAGTGGCCTTAGGTTGTTTCCTCTATTTGTGGCATTCTCTATTTTCAGCATTATGAACATGGTTTGCTATTTAAGCAGCCATGGGTTATCCATGAAAGTTTAGCAAATTTATTCCAGAAAAACTGTCATACATGAAGTGTAAAAGGAAGAATTTTGGAATTAGGAAAATTATACACTTATAATTATTTTATAACTAATTTACAACTCTAAATAAAATGGATGTTAGTTTTGTAATATTAAATAAAGTCATGATATGATTACATTAGTTAATTGATAATGCGCAATAAAATAATTGTAAAAAAAATTATAAGTGTATCATTGCTCATCTTGGAAAGCTCCAACACAGCTTAGCTGGCTGTGCCTTCCAAAAATCAGCCAGAAGATCTTGCAAAAATAATGTTATGTTTCGCTGCGGATAGGCATATTATAATTTCGAGCATGTATATGCATGAATATGCATGCTTTGAGACAAAACAATTAAACATGTATGCAATCAGTATATATTCTAATTTATGCCTTAATTCTAGACTTCTAGCAATACGAAATATTGATGATCATCATATGAAAATTAAATTAGTCGTTGCAGCTATATATAGTACGTACGTAATTAGCAAAGGAGAAATGAAGGAACTATAAACACTAACCTCCCCAGATTCTCCTGCCGATGCCCACCGCGTTGAGCACTACTCATACTTGAAGCTTGTCGTCGGTGACACAACCTCCAAAATAAACAGTAAAAGATAATTACGTACAATTACTTTATGATTAATTTATAATTTATTTTAAATTAATTAATGTTATTATGAAACTTCATTAAAAGATAATTTTAATTTTACTTAACTACCCTTCATTTTAAGTGGAGTAGTAAACTAGCTATAGACTAATTGTAACTTATCATTTTCCAAGTTTAATGCAAGCGTTTGGGAGCACCCTTGCGCATGAAACGTGATCTGGTAAAATAAAAATATTGCATTTTGGTGATGGAGAGTTCCACGCCTTCTCTCCCATTCCCCCCATGAACCTTCCCTTCTCTTCTCTAATTGACTTAAACACGTCCAGTAACATCCCCTTCTCTTCTCTCCCCTTCCAACATGCTTCCCGCAAACTTTTACAGACATTGCCACTTAAACCCTAGTCGTATTTGGATTAAAACCTGAAAATCTACGGACCCAAAAATCAGAAAGTATGATCTGAAACCTAGAAACAAGGAAATAATTGTTTTGTATTTGACTTTCACATTTCTATTATTATTATTATGATTTTTTTCCCTTTCTTGGTTTTGTTTTTGGAATAAATAGTAGTTCATTGTTGTATGATTTGGGTTAGACTTTACTTATACAAGAAGAAGAAAGGACGTGAGCAGAGGAGGAATGGTGGGGATTGGTGTTGATGGGATTTCATAATCGAGAGTGGCATTGTTGATCAAATTATTACAACCCACAATCCCAAAACCACGAACAAGAAGAGTGAAAATAAGATAGCAAATTTGAGAAGGTTAGGTATCTTTTCACGAACATGTGGTCAGCGTATTAGAAAGGAGCACTGGGCCAGAGAGTCAATTTAGCGGGCATTTTTTCTTCAACTATGGTGGCAAACACAACAAAAGTTCCATGGGTGATTGAGGGAGGGATGACTTTCTGGAATTATTCAGACGTGAGGTTGTTTTCATGGATGACTTTCTGTAATTATTTTTTGGTTTTTTAGTTTTTTTTTTTTTTGGATGACTTTCTGGAATTATTCCTCATAGATGTGAGATTGTTGTTGCTGTGCTAGTGGAAAGAGAATAGCCAAATGCTTGGGGGAGGAATGAGAGAGAAGTCTGGCGTGGGGAGGAACGAGAGAGTAGTTGGCTTCATTGCAACATAAATGAGTTTTTGTGACGGTTTGGAAATTGTGACAGTTCTCAAACCGTCACTAAAAAGAATTTTCTATGACAGTTTGTAGAAATTGTTACTAAAGGCAGCCGAGAAATTATAATACGTTCGAACGTATACATATTCATGTTCTAACAGGCTTTGGACATTCAAACATTGAGGCTACATACATGCAAACGTATAAATTTTTGGCGCCAACGTTCGAACGTTAGTGATTCACATTTGGACGTTAATTGATTCAATATTAAAGTTGGATATTTCAAATTGAAAAAGATTGAGAATTGAAGTGCAGTAATTTAATATTAAAGTTGGATAAGCTAGCATGAAAAAAAAGATTGAGAATTGAAATTCAAAAAAGCAGAGATATTAAATAATAAGATATTAATCAATATAAGTATATATTGATTAATATATACTAAACAATTTAAAAAGATAATTTGTATTATATAATAAGTTTGAAACAAATAAGATATTAATAATATACAAATATAAGATATTATTAATATAAAAAAGTAATTAAACTCTATTAAAAAAATAATTTGTAACATATAATATGCTTAAAACAAATAAATTATTTATAACATTTATTAGGTTTGAAACAAATAGCTAATTAATAAGATATTATACAATACAAAAAAGTAATTAATAATAGAAATAAAGCAATATAAAAGAAATAAATAATTAACTAATATGATATTAAACATTCTAAGTAATTCATAACCTACTTAGTAAATAAAACAAATAAGATCAAAGCATACATAGAATAATATATATCAAATAAGAAAAAAACATAATAAGTAATTCATAAATGACTACAAATAACTAATAAAAAACAAATAACAAATAAATAACAAATACCAACATTTAAACCCTAAACAGCCAACAAATCTCACATCATAAATCAATCACAGAAACAATTCCATAATCCAATCTAACCGACTTCCTTACTCCTTAAACTAAGTCCGACACAACCAACCAGTTCACAATAAATATAAGTTAGTGCAAAGATACATTTAAATTTCAAAAATTCTTTAAAAAAATACTTACAGTGTTATAACATACTTTTCGAAGGATCACGGATGTGCAAGAGATGGTGACACAAAATACTGCAAAATGCACTAAGCCGTGGGTCTCAATATCTCACTTTTGAACAGGGACAATCTAAGACTCGAGATTACTAGGGAAGGGGTTAGGAATGTCGGTGAAACTAATGGTGATGGTGGTTGGCTGTGGGTGGCAGCGCACGGTGGAGATCGGCCAACTTGAGTAAAACAGGCCGTGGGAGAGTGAGGGAAGGTGGAGCCACCGTTGGGGGTGGGGAGGCCAGGGAAGACTCGCCGGGGAGAGGGAAAGCTAATGGTGGTGATGCGGTGGCCAGGCGACTACGGACGACGGCGGAAACGGAAGAAAACCGTGGGGCTTTGTGAGCTTCGTGGGAGCAAACGGCGGCGAGTTAGGGGCCGAGCTTCGTGGGGGATGATGGTCGGCGGGAGGGGAAGCTGTGGTGGTGGTGGTGGCGCTGTTGGGCGGCGCAGAAGTTACACAACCCGAATGGGTTCTACACGGCCAAGAGAGAGAAAGAGGGAGCGTGGTGGGTGATGGCTGGGGTCGGTGTGGACACTGGAGGATGGGGAAGGACGTGGGCTCGGCGGTGTCTCTAGAAGGTGGCGTATGGCGGCGGGCTGGGGGAAAGAGACGCACGGAAAGAAATGAGAGGGAGGGAGGTCGCACGGGCTGGAAGAGAAGTAGGGAAAATAGAAGGAAGAAAGTGAAAGAAGAAGAAGAAAAAGAAAAAGAAAAAGAGGAAAAAAAATAAGAGAAAGAAATGAAGTTTAATTTTTATATTTTGGATCGAAAAAGATTTTAAAATAGTAAATTAAATAAAATAATTTAAATACAGTGAATAAATTAAATAAAATAATAATAAAATTTAACAATAAATTAATTTAAAATAAAGATCATTTTATATAATGAATAATAATTAATAATAATAAAACACTTTGAATTTAAATTTCACAATTAAAAGTCATAAAATAATATCACGTAAATCATTTAAAATTTAAAACAAAAAAGTTCATAATCATAAAAAATGTAATAATTATTTTATAAAAAAATATACGTAAATAGGGGATATCACATATACACTCCACCATCTTCTATTATCCACGATAAGTTGTCTCAATTAGAGCTGTGTTATCGTTATTATCTTGTACTTCACGCTCTTCTTCCGACAATAGCTCCATCAACTCTTCCACTATACGAAGATGTCCCGCCGCAACAGAGACGTGAAGAGCGGTCTTTCCCAAAGTGGTAATTTTTGCAGTCATTGAATGGGGATGGCGCTTAAGGAAGTCCTCTGCAGTTTTCCAATCACCACTTTGCAAAGCCTTGTTTAGTGCCGAATACCCTACATATAATTATTTTAGATATCCAAGATCATGAACTGTTGAATGTAATTATAATACCTTATGCTAGCTAGTTGTTACTGATCATGATGACAATGACATGTTAGCTCAGCCATCAATGCCAGAACTTAAAAGAACTGTTTTCTCAATTCCACCTGGCAGAGGATTATCTAGCTAAAGCAGGAATTGTGAGAGAGAGTACCTGGATTGTTTGACGAGCTCTTTGGTTCAACCTTTGGATTAGGTGGTTGGCACATTAATTTAGCCAATGTATCCCAAACAGCTTTGGCAGAACTAATATCCTTTGAAATTTGAATTGCATGCAAAGCCGCAGCATTCTTCTTCCTCCAACCTTTGAATTCGACTACTTCTTCTGGTTTTGGAGGTTCTGTAGTTGTTTCGAAAATGTCCCAAAGATCTTGTGCCAAAGAAATAGTTTTTAATGCAAGCACTCCAATTCTTGTAATTGTCATTTCTAAGAGCCTCAAGAACAATTGTGCTTGAGAGAATATTTGTCGACATGCTCATGAATCTCCTAAAATCAAGAATTATGTATTTTGATGAAAATCGGAACATCTAGAGACATCATGGTAATGCTCATTCCGTATATTGTGTAACGTCCTCGATCCGGACTCTGATCTTGTTACACGCCGACACTGAAGTGAAGAACACAGAGGGATAAGTGCCTTGATGAGTTCGGGACTTAGGGTTTCTTCAGATGTCGTGTGTTTGAGTAAGTGTGATCATGCGTGGGCTGAGTTAGTGAATGGGCCGTAACAATGGGCAGCTAAGATGATAGTCGTGGGCCTTGAATGGGCCAAACCTGATAACACAATTCTGGCTTTATATTTCTTTCAAGTAGTAAACATTTAACCTAAGGGTAATCCAGTCCTTTTACATTACTAGTATATCTAGGCATTGTAACGGAATGGGAGGCATCCAGAACGTGTGAACCTTTATTGTTTTCCCTATTTTCATCTATGGAGGAGCTCCCCTCGAAGAGAGCCTTATCTTCTTTTTATCAATACATATGAAATATTCATCAGATTGTGCATTTTCCCTTAAATCACTATTTTGGTCTATTACAAGTGGTATCCAGAGCTCCTTTCCTGCACTAATTCACCATGGCTGAAAACACACGTATGAAAGATTTACATGAAGGTCTAAATGTTCAGAGAAAAGCTACAGAAGAGCACATCAAAAATACTGAGAGCCAGTTTACTACAATAGGAGTGGAGATGCTGGCTATGAGGCGTCAAATGGAGACAATGTTGAAGCAGTTTTCTGGGATGGCAGCAGATCTGCATAGTGTGAAGGCAACTCTATCAGAATATGCAGCTAGCAATTCACAGCAGAATCAAAATCTGGAAAATCAACATGCACAAGTCATACCTCACAACACCGACATCCAGCCCAGACCCATTCGATTGGACTTTCCAGTTTTTCATGGAGATAATCCTCAGGGATGGTTATTTAAGGTAAACCATTTCTTTACCTATCATAATACTCTTCCTCAGCATAAATTACGTTTGGTATCCCTCCATATGGAAGGGAAGGCACTAGTATGGTTTCAAGACTTGGAAGAATCTGGGAGTATCAACAGTTGCGAGGCCTTTGTGAAGGCATTAATAATCAGATTTGGTCCAACCACTTATGACGATCCAATGGAACAACTAGCTAAGTTGAATCAGAAGGGGAGTGTGGATGATTATAAAACGGAGTTTGAAGCCTTGTCTAACAGGCTGCGTGGGTTATCTGAGAATTACAAACTTAGTTGTTTTCTCAGTGGCCTTAAGGATGATATAAGGTTGTCAGTTAAGATGTTTCACCCCACTGACCTGCTTACAGCTTATGGACTTGCCAAAATGCAAGAGGAAAAAATTGTGTTGCAAAAGAAAACCCCATACCGAAATTCAAATTACCAAACAGCCACACAAACCCATCAACTACCATACAGTAAACCTCTCCACCAACCCCAAACCACAAACAGCCACCTGAACTATCCCAAAGCCATTGTGCCAGTCCATAAGATTAGTCCAAATGAGATGAGAGAGCGCAGGTCCAAAGGCCTATGTTACTCGTGCGATTCCAAATGGGCCCCAGGCCACAAATGTGCAAGTCCAAAGCTCTATTTGATTGAGGAGATTGAGGAGAACTATGAGGTAGTAGACATTGACACTAAGAAGGAAGGGGACCAGTTCACTGAGGAGCTCAATAATGCCACACCAGAGATTACCTTACATGCCATTATAGGGTCTTTGAACCCTAAAACAATGCGAGTTGTGGGCAGAATTGGTACCCAACCAGTAACTATTCTCATTGACTCGGGAAGTACTCACAACTTCCTGGACCCTTCGTTAGTGTCAAAACTGTCCTTACATGTGTTAACTGATGACAAAGTAAGGGTGAAAGTTGCAAACGGCGACCAAGTTCAAAGCGAGGGCAGAATTAAAGACGTTCCAATGGTTATCCAGGATATGAAGTTTTCTGTGGATATGTATTTGCTAGTGTTGGCAGGATGTGATGTAGTGTTGGGTGTGCAATGGTTGCAAGGGCTAGGGTCAATTTTATGGAACTTCCATACCCTTAGTATGCAGTTTAATTACCGAAACACTGTGATAATTTTAAAGGGGCTGCGAGGCAGCACTTTAATGGAAGAAGGTCCATTTAATAGAGCTACTGCTCTGGAAAAAAAAGGTGTGTTACTCCAACTCATTGAACAAGTTCCCCAAGCCCAAACACCTGCCCAGATTCCTAAACCCAAACAGCACCTACTTGACCTATATCCTGACATTTTTGCCCTCCCTTCTAGCCTCCCACCAACCAGATCACAAGACCACAGTATCACCCTATTACCTGGTACCCAACCCATCTCTGTGAGACCCTATCGGTACCCCTATTTTCAGAAGGATGAAATTGAAAAAATCATTAAAGAGTTGCTGGAAACTGGTGTTATTCGACCTAGTCAAAGCCCGTATTCCTCACCTGTTTTGTTGGTAAGGAAGGCAGATGGCACTTGGCGCTTATGTGTTGACTATCGTGCCCTCAACCATGTCACAGTGAAAGATAAATATCCAATTCCTGTGGTGGAGGAATTAATGGATGAACTACATGGTGCCAAAGTGTTTTCTAAACTCGACTTGAGGTCAGGATATCATCAAATAAGGGTGAAAACTGAAGACATACCTAAAACCGCATTCCGTACACATGAAGGGCACTACGAATTCTTGGTGATGCCATTCGGCTTAACCAATGCACCCTCCACTTTTCAAAGTTTGATGAATCAGGTTTTTAAACCTCATTTACGGAAGTTTATTTTGGTTTTTTTTGATGATATTTTGATTTACAGCAGGGATGAAGAAACTCACCTACAACACCTACAGCTCACTTTTGACATTTTAAGAGACAACCAGCTGTATGCTAAGCTCAGTAAGTGTGAGTTTGGCTGTGTGGAGATTGCATATTTGGGCCATTTAATTTCTGGCCAAGGAGTGAGGGCAGACCCGGAAAAGATCAAAGCCATGAGGAGCTGGCCACCACCAAAATCCCTTAAAGCCCTACGAGGTTTTTTATGCCTCACGGGCTATTATCGGAGATTTGTGAGAGGATATGGGGCTATAGCAGCAAAACTGACCAGTTTACTAAAAAAAGACAGTTTTACTTGGGATGAGGAAGCCCAAACAGCTTTTAATGCACTTAAAACAGCTATGACTGAACCTCCAGTATTAGCATTACCCAACTTTCAAAAACCCTTTGTCATTGAATGTGATGCGTCGGGTGAAGCTATTGGAGCAGTACTTATGCAAACAGGGAGGCCCCTCGCATTTTTTAGTCAAGCTTTGAAAGGAAGATCTTTACAACTCTCTACCTATGAAAAAGAATTTCTGGCCCTAGTTTCAGCAGTTCAAAAGTGGCGCCATTACCTTTTGGGCCAGCCGTTTATTATCAAAACGGATCATCAAAGTTTGAAATTCTTGCTTGACCAACGAGTGGGGACGGTTATGCAACAAAAATGGATTGCTAAGCTCATGGGATATGATTTTGTGGTGGAATATAAAAAAGGCAAGGAAAACTTGGTAGCGGATGCTTTATCGAGACAAGGGTTAGACTCCGAGGTTATGGTGTCCCTCATTTCGGTTCCACATTGGGACTGGATGACTGATATCCAATCTTTATACTCGAAGGATGACCAAATTAAACTTCTTTTGGAGAAACACAAACAAGGGCAGTTGAGTCTCCTTACACAGTGAAGAGCGATATTCTGTGTTATAAAGGCAGAGTCTACATTCCTAAAGTTCCTTCCTTCATCAACAAACTCCTGGATTTGTTACATGGCAGCCCCTTAGGGGGTCACTTGGGTTTTGACAAGACCCTTTATTGGGTCAAGAAGGATTTTTATTGGCCTGGCCAGAAAGTGGATGTGAGAAATTTCCTAAAGGACTGTGACATTTGCCAAACTGTCAAAGTGGATAATACACTTCCCAGTGGCTTGCTCCAGCCCCTACCAATCCCAACAATACCGTGGACTGACATTACAATGGACTTTGTGGAAGGATTACCTAACTCTGCTGGATTTAATGCCCTATGGGTGGTGGTTGACAGGTTTACAAAATACTCCCATTTTATTCCAATTTCCCACCCATATACAGCAAAGACTATTGCCCAACTCTTCCTCAAACACATTTTCAAATTACATGGAATGCCCAACTCGATTACCTCAGATCGAGACCCAACATTCACTAGCAAGTTTTGGCAAGAATTTCTATCCTTACAAGGGGTTAAGCTGGCTTTCAGCACGGCTTACCATCCTCAGACAGACGGCCAAACCGAAGCTGTTAACAAATGGGTGGAAAACTACCTAAGATCCTATGTGGGTGATAAACCTAAGGAGTGGTCTAAATGGGTAGCCTTGGCAGAGTGGTGCTACAACTCGAGCCAACATGCTTCGAGTAAAATCACACCCTTCCAGGCACTTTACGGGTACACACCACCGAAGCTAACAAGTTACACAACAGGAACTGCAAGACTAGAAGAGGTAGAACTTACACTGCGCGAAAGAGACCAGCTTTGGGCCCTGTTGAAGCAAAACTTGGTTAGATCACAGGAGAGAATGAAGAAATATGCTGATAAGAACAGAAAGGAACAACATTTAGAAATCGGTGAATGGGTTTACCTGAAACTCCAACCGTATCGCCAGTCCTCACTTCGCAGCCACCACTGTTTGAAACTCTCTCCGAGATTTTATGGCCCCTTTCAAGTGATTCAGAAAGTGGGTGAGGTAGCTTACCGAATTCAACTACCCCCTTCCTCTCAACTTCACGACGTCTTCCACATCTCGCAATTAAAAAAGAAATTGGGCAATCAGGTCAGTCTTATCCCCACTTTACCACCTACGGACATGAATGGAGTGCTAAAACCGGAACCCAAAGAAATCCTCCAACGCAGATTGAAGAAAGTGCGAAACTTACCCGTCGTCGAGCTTTTGGTTCGATGGACTGGACAGACGCACGACGAGGCTTCCTGGGAGCCATACACACAGTTGTGCACCGATTACCCCCACCTTGTGGGCAAGGAGTTGTGATGGGGGGGGGGATGTTACACGCCGACACTGAAGTGAAGAACACAGAGGGATAAGTGCCTTGATGAGTTCGGGACTTAGGGTTTCTTCAGATGTCGTGTGTTTGAGTAAGTGTGATCATGCGTGGGCTGAGTTAGTGAATGGGCCGTAACAATGGGCAGCTAAGATGATAGTCGTGGGCCTTGAATGGGCCAAACCTGATAACACAATTCTGGCTTTATATTTCTTTCAAGTAGTAAACATTTAACCTAAGGGTAATCCAGTCCTTTTACATTACTAGTATATCTAGGCATTGTAACGGAATGGGAGGCATCCAGAACGTGTGAACCTTTATTGTTTTCCCTATTTTCATCTATGGAGGAGCTCCCCTCGAAGAGAGCCTTATCTTCTTTTTATCAATACATATGAAATATTCATCAGATTGTGCATTTTCCCTTAAATCACTATTTTGGTCTATTACAGATCTAATAGAATAGAAAATTCCAAAGAACATTTTTGTCTCCGACGTATGAATGTCTCAATTTTATATTGTTTGAAAATCAGAAGTTACATTCAGGTTTTGAATTGAGAAACACTCTCAATTTGTCTCATCTCATCATTATAATTTTCACATAAATTACAATAAACAATTCAATTTTTTCAAATTCAAAAACAATAATAATATTAAAAAATAATATTTTAAAAATATTTTATTCAACTTTTAACTTTTATCTCAACTCAATATTGAAACCTAACCTTATATATACTACTAATCACTTCAAAGGATTTCCAATTGTAATATTGAGTAATCTTTTTAAGGTATGAACCAGCCAGATACACTGCAAATCTTCCTTGTGTCATTGCAGTATATCCGAACCCTAGATCATTTTAATAGACTAAATGTGTGTGTCAATCACCCAACATGATATCAAATTGTGAGTAAGTGAAGATGAAATAACAAATATTTCCACAACAAGAGATAATCATGAAAAAATAATGGCTAAATGGTATATCAAAATTTCTAATTCTAGTCTAGAATTAATTTCAATGGTTTTAGTATAAATACATAGATCTAGTACAATAGCAGCTACAGATTAAAAATAGGATCTAGTAATGCAGAAGCGAAGTGAAGATTATAGATCATATACTTACAGGGCTGGATTAATGGCTGTCTTCCAATTCCAAAAGTGCTGCCTAAGGGCAAAAATATGTGTTAATATATAAATTCTGAGCAACTTGTTAATTTCTTTCTTGGCATCCCCAATTAATATATATAAGTTCGAACAAAAAGGCTTATAATTTCCTCAATTCCAGCGTACATCTGTTCACATGATCGATGATTTACAGCCACACAAGTTTCAACGCTGACCAAGACCAAAGCAGGGGCGGCTCAAGGACTTGACTAATAAAATGCGTTTCTGTAGAGTCCATTTTTTTAGTCAGGTGGCACTTTACATGGAAATAGCTCCGCAGGTGCACTGCTGGGCGCTGCTGGCCCAGACAGCCCCTCAAATGTGACTTCTTTGGTGCTCAAATTATTAAAGAGCAGCTTGACTTATTTATTTATTTTTCTAATTTTAATATTTTTGTTCTTCGAATAAACGTTTGTGAGAGAAGCAAAAAAAAAAAAAAAAGAAAAAAAAAGAGAAACTCCGGTACCAAAAATTGCGACGGCTGTGCTGACAATAAGAAGAGATTGCTGAGTATAAAATGATATGCCCATATAGGATTCACATGGTATGATTTTATTTTTAATATTCAAATTTTAAAATTTAATTTTTGAATCAAATTATATTATGTAAATTGTCTGTGATTTAAAAGTCTTCGAATAAAATTTTTTTAAAATGTATGAGCTTGGTAAGCCCATCCAAAAGTTCGGGGGTGTAATAAAGAGAATCGCTTCCCAACGGTCGGGCTATGAATCCCACTAAATCAACCCTCTACTCAATTGAAGCCACATAGGAAAATACACAGTAATTTGAATATGCTTACCCACATAGAATCAAAGAGTCGTATGCCCTCTCAGCCCTTTCCCTTTGAGACCGACCCTCTCTACCCCTCTCTTCCTCGTTGCCTCTCATTGCATCGCCTCAGTCCGACGTCGACACAAGCATCTCAGTCCGACGCCGACGCCGACGCAAGTGCTCCTCTGTAAATTGTATCGCCAACTTTTCCTCGCTGCCCCTCTCTTCCTTCTCATTTACACTGCCCCTCTCTATCCCTCTCTTCGTCGCTACCTCTTTTTACTCCACCCCAATCTCAATCCGACGTTGACGCAGCTCAGGAAGTCCGACGCTGATGCAACCAGTTACCCACACAGATTTCATGGCTAACACTTAGGTATGTGTTTTATTAAATGTCACAATGGTGGTGGGTGAAAGCTGATTTCTTTGAAACACCTAAACAAACCATAAATTACACTCATTCCTACATCTTATTCCACACTTTCTGTTTAATCCATTTTCAGATTCACTACAAACAAACCATATATTGCAGGGCTCTTGGTTGTAATTATTAAGACTACTATGCAACTATTACAAACTTTCTTCGTAAATTGTCATCCAGAATGGTAGACAATAACAGCCCATGAACAAACTCGCAATCAATTTCATTTCTTAGGGACAGGCAAGAATTTCATTTCTTAGGTGCAAAGTGGCTGAGACGCGACGTTGGTTGAGCTTCAAAAGGGTGCGAGGGGACTGAGACACGACGGAAAGGGCTTCGAGGGAGTGCGATTTGTGGGGCTCAAATCAGCTTCGAGAAATCATGAAGAAGAGATTGCAGACGTGCGATGACTCTAATAAGGCTACGTTTGGGTAGTCAACATACCTCAGCACTTTTCAAATATTCACGTACTATTGAAAATACTCCACATGCCAAACAACTTAAAATACTCTCAATGGGACCCACAAACCTATTTCAATCTCTACTCATAACTATTCACAAACATTCTATAATATTTATTACTATTATATATAAATAAAAATAAAATCATTATAATATTTATCACTATTAAATATAAATAAAAAATAAAATCACTATAATATTTATCACTATTATATATAAATAAAAAATAAAAACACTACAATAAAAAATAAAATCACTATTATATATAAATAAAAAATAAAATCACTATAATATATAAATAAAAAATAAAATCACTATTATATATAAATAAAAAAATAAAATCACTATAATATTTATCACTATTAAATATAAATAAAAAATAAAATCACTATAATATTTATCACTATTATATATAAATAAAAAATAAAAACACTATAATATTTATCACTATTATATATAAATTAAAATTAAAATCAATAATATTTATCACTATTATATATAAATAAAAATAAAATCACTACAATATTTATCACTATTAAATCTAAATAAAAAATAAAATCACTATAATATTTATCACTTATATATATATAAAAATTAAAATCAATAATATTTATCACTATTATATATAAATAAAAAATAAAATCACTACAATATTTATCACTATTAAATATAAATAAAAAAATAAAATCACTATAATATTTATCACTATTAAATATAAATAAAAAATGAAATCACTGTAATATTTATCACTATTATATATAAATAAAAATTAAAATCAATAATATTTATCACTATTAAATATAAATAAAAAATGAAATCACTATAATATTTATCACTATTAAATATAAATAAAAAATAAAATCACTAGTATATATAAATAAAAAATAAAATCAATATAATATATAAATAAAAAATAAAATCACTATAATATATAAATAAGAAATAAAATCACTATTATATATAAATAAAAAAATAAAATCACTATAATATATAAATAAAAAATAAAATCACTATAATATTTATCACTATTATTTATAAATATAAAATAAAATCACTATAATATTTATAATTATTATATATAAATAAAAAGTAAAATCACTACAATAAAAAATAAAATCACTATTATTTATAAATAAAAAATAAAATCAATATAATATATAAATAAAAAAATAAAATCATGATAATATATAAATAAAAAAATAAAATCACTATAATATATAAATAAAAAATAAAATCACTATATATATAAATGAAAAATAACATTACTATAATATTTATCACTATTATTTATAAATTAAAAATAAAATCATTATAATATTTGTCATTATTATATATAAAAATAAAATAAAATCACTACAATATTTATTAATATTAAAAAATCACTATAATAAAATCATTATAATATTTGTTACCAAAAATAAAATCACTATAATATTTATGGGACCCACACCTTTTTCAACTACATATCCAAAAGTTAATAACTCAACATACTTCACACATCCAAACAACTCAAAATACTCTCAATGGGACCCACAAACCCACTCCAATTTCTACTTATAACTATTCACAAATATTCTCAACACTTCTCAAGTATTCCCACTACCCAAACGTACCCAAGCTTGAAATCGCGAAGAGAGATAGAGAGTTTTCAATGTAGTGCTGGTCTAGGATAGGTGTGGTGGAAGTTCTACGTGTTGCTATGTGATTGAGAGGTTGTTATTTGACTAAAACCAGCCCGACCGGTCGTTAGGAATTTCCTATAATAAAAGCCCACTATGCATGGTAAGAAGATGAGATATAAAAGAGACAACATACACCTACCACCATACAAGAAAAGTAAAAGAGAGAATAAGACTTTGGACTGGTTTAGACATTTAGAATATTCGATAATATTTATAGATAATAGTGAAATAGTTTATAAATGTTAATAAAATAATTTAAGTTAAGATATTTTACAGAATTTTGAAAATAATAGATAAAATTAAATAAAAATATTCAAAAATTGTTTAAATATTATTTTAGTTTTAAAATTTGAAAAAACCTTATTTTTTTTTATGTTTTGTTTGAAAGTTTAAAATAGTTGTATTGAATTTTGTGTTTGGATAATGATTAGATGAAGAAGTTAAATACTTGAAATTAAAAAATATTTTGTATTTGAATTAAGTTGGGGACGAAATATCATGGAATATCTTGTTACATAAACAAGACAGTTACAGTCCTGCAAAAGTCAAGATTCAAGGCATGACATGTGACACCCCGTATTTTAGTATATTTTAATTGAAGGGGTATTTTAATTAATTTAAATATTGGTTCTCTTATTTTAAATTTATCGGATCTCTCGTTGGTTTATTTTTATGATTTTTAATTTGGAAAAATTATTTTGATATGCTTTCTTAATATTAATTATTGTTTTAATTTAAATAGCTCTTTAATTTAAATTAGTTTGTTTGTGGGTTTTAAAATTATTGCGTTATTGGTTTATTATTATTATTTTATTTTAAATAGTCACTATGTTTAAATTATTTTATTCAACTTACTATTTTGAAATTCTTTTCGTTGGATCAATTTTGTGACCCTGAATTGAAAGTCTGGATCTCATTTCTTTCCCTCACTTTTTCTTTCTTCTCTTTTTCTTCTTCCTTCTTTATTTTTCTCCTTTATTTGTTCCCCTGGTTTTCCCCCC
This sequence comes from Juglans mandshurica, assembly GCA_022457165.1. Classification (NCBI taxonomy): domain Eukaryota; kingdom Viridiplantae; phylum Streptophyta; class Magnoliopsida; order Fagales; family Juglandaceae; genus Juglans; species Juglans mandshurica. The sequence continues at coordinate 23,715,272 of CM039619.1, read as the reverse complement.
CGCGCGTGACACCCCTTCCTTCTCCCCCATCCGTTTGTGTCGTCCTCCCACAGTGCCGCCGTGCGCCGTCCATTGCAATCACCACCCCTCCGGCCGGCGACCTCACCCATCTATTTTCAACTCCTCCCTCACTGCCAATCTCCCCCACGCACAGCTTCAAGCCGTGACCCTCTTTCGTTCCAGCGCCGCCATTGGCCACCACTTTTTCACCACAGCACTGGCAGCCTCCTAGCTACCTAACCAACCCATCCTCAGCCTCGATCTACCACTGGTGAAGTTCCTTCATCTCTCCATTTCCGATTTGAGCTTTGTGGACTCCAACCGCCGTCCACCCGCCACCCATGGCCAATGACCACCATCATTAGCCTCACCAACACCTCTAAGCCCTTCCCTAGCCATCCCAAGTCTTCGTTTATTCCCGTTCAAAAGTTAGATTTTTGAGACCCACGGCCTTTGTCCATTTTGCACTGTTACATTGTTGTGCCGCCACTTCTAGCACCTCCGTGATCCTTCAAAAATTATATTATAGCACTATAAGTATTTTCCAAAAGAACATTTGAGATTTAAATGTATTTTTGCACTAATTCATATTTACTGTGAACTGGTTGGTTGTGCCGGACTGAGTCCGAGGAGTAAGGGGGTCTGTTGAATTGGTGGATGAAGTTGTGTGACTGGATTATGCTGGAATTTGTTGGCTGTTGGATATTTGTGTTGTGTCTTGTACATTGCATATTTGCACGCATGTTCATGTTTGTAAATGAAAACTGGGTTTTCACATAATTGCATACATGTTCATGTGTATATTTGGAAACTGAGTTTTCATGTGAGAAATGGTTTTTGAGTGCGTGTGTATCATGACCCCAAGTCTAGATGGGGCATTATCTCGGTGGAGCTCCTCTGGTCACTCAGGAGCAGAATATACTAAATGACGTCCTCTGGGTTGTCGCTGGGTGACAACGGGATCGGACGGGATGGTAACGCTCTCGTGCCGACTCTGTGGCCCCTCTTACTGGCTGGGGTTAGAGGATGATTGGCCACGAACGCGCTGGGCGCGGAACTGAGCATCGCTTGTTACGAAGTCACTCACACCGTCGTTACCCTTGGTGTGACGAATGGAGTCAGGGTGTGCGGATGATCCCTAGGGGAGATTATGGTGTATACGGTAAAAATGGATTAATGGGCTATTTTCTAGGAAAATGGCGTGTGTTGGATAAAATGATTTTATGTGAACCATTTTCTGGGAAAATGGTGGATTATTGTTTTGGGCCATTTTCAGGAAAAATGGCGGGAAATGTTTTAATGGAAAGTTTTGGGCCAAAATGGGATTTTGGCGTGCATTGGAAAATATTCATTTTCGGAGAAAATGATATTTTGGGCCTAATGCATATTTCATCATATGCATGCATAATTGTTGGTTGCATTAATGCATTGTTATCTCATGGGTTGTTTGAATTATTACTTACCTGTGGTACCATTTTATGGTATCACATATTTTGATGTAGATGATGCTGATGTTGAGCTTGAGGATTTGGCTCTGCCGGAGGAGTGATTTGAGATCACTCGCTCGTCTTTGAGATTTGTTTTCCGTTGTTGAATTATGTATTTTGGAATTATTATGTTTTTATGGGATAACTGTATTACTTTTTAAAACGTTTTGTTTTTAAGTGAATTTGCATTAAATAATTATGGTACTTAGTAGACTTATTTAAATTATTCGTTGCTTTATTTTGTTGTACAATGTTGCATATACACACACTTGGTACTTATCATTAGGATGCATGACCGTGTTGTCATCATTCGGACATCTTGATTCCCGAGTTTCCGTACGTGGGGATCGGGGGCATCACATGACAAGACATCCCTTCTTCATCCACCCTCTTCCTCTTCGTGAAGGTGGTACGAGTGAGCTACGAATGACTATAAGAACCTGTATTTATATCTCATTTATAGTAAATTGCACACCCTAAGACCCATAAACGTATGTCTTCAGTGCTGAACGACATAAGTCTTTGTATCATTTATTTTTTGCCATCTATTTATACTTGCAAGCCATGGATGGTCAAGCATAACCACCACCAAGCACAACTGTATAAAGAGAAGTGGTTCATTCGACCAAGCTATGAGCCTCCATGACCAGAAAATGCTTCAACAATTTGGTGTAGTCTATGGGAAAAACATCATATATTCGACCTGGTTTGTCGATAGAAATCCCAGTTGGTGGTGACCTATACCCAGGCTCGTCCACATGAGGCTAGGCTGTCATTGGTTAGCCAATGCTTGTTATATTAGACCATGAGAAAGTTAAAATGCCAGTTTCTCACCGCACTGCATGCTTCAAGTTTGCCCACGGTGCAATGAGACATGGGCAACCATGTACTTGCTCATGTCGTTCGGTGCATGCATAGAAGCAACATGCATGCAAATGAGCATCTCCATTCACAACACTCACCACACTAAGGAAGAATTAATGGTGGCTAGGTTCCAAGGACCCATGCACCTTGTTGCCATGTAGAAGGTGCACTCTCTTTGCTCCTTGAAAATTGAAGTTTGCCAATGCGTGGTGGGTGTGTAGCTTGCCAATGCTATGTCCCGCGTCATATATGAGCTTTAAAAATCATGTTGCTATTGATGAGGAAGAACTGGCCGTTGTGGTGAGCTCGATTGAGATAGTGGAGCTTGCCATGACAATCTACATGCTCTAGAGAGAGCTCACTGTGATGACAAGCTCAGTCCTAAACAAGGAGACCATGTCATCCAAGCAAGCTCAATTGAAGAGAAAGAAAGCTCAACTGAGCCTAACCTTCAATTCATACGTGTGTTTGGATCAGCAGTTTGGCCTTTAACCCGTCCCTTTAATAAACATAAATTTGACTACTGAGCCATGCAGTGTGTTTATCTCGGTAAAAGCCAAGACCATCAAGGTTGCATCTGCTATCATATACCAACCAAGCGTGTGTATATTTCAAAAGGTGTTCAACATGATGAAAGCCCATTTCCCTTTACCAAGTTATCTAAGCCCAAAATTCCAATTGAGCCTCAATTTGCATACCTTCCATTCATCAACCTCAATTCAGCTCAAGTCCAACCAATCCCATCTATTCTTGGCCCACCACCCAACCCATCTTCTTCCTAGTTGTCTTCTTCTTCTGCTCAAGCCCCTTGCCCAATACTCAACTCTGAAAATCTACAGCAAGTAAGTTCAATGGTGACACACTCTAAAAGTAATTTTACCCGCCCTCGTCGATTTACTGGTGGCATAGTTAGATGGCCACCTCCATGAGCTCATATCACCACAGCCTCTTTAATTCATGAAACACCAACATGCTTCTCGACAGCTAACAGATATCCTGAATGGAGACAAGCCATGATAGCTGAATTAAATGACTTATTGGCAAATGATACATGGTCTTTAGTCCTTCCCTCGAAAGCTCTCAATGTGGTTTCATGCAAGTGGGTGTTTCGCACTAAAAGGCTAGCAAACGGAAAACTTGAAAGAAAGAAAGCCCGATTGTTGGCGAAAGGGTTTCTAACTATAATCAGACATTCAGCCCTGTTGTTAAAGCAACAACAATCAGATTGGTTTTGGCTCTAGCAGTGAATAGAGGATGGTCAATCAAACAATATGATGTCCAAAATGTGTTCATGACACAACCACTGGGGTTCATTCATCCTCAATACCCAACATACGTATGTAAGCTATGGAAAGCTATTTACGGTCTTAAGCAATTGCAAGGGCATGGGATTCACGTTTAAGCCAAAAACTGGTTGATCTTGGGTTTTACATATCATCGACAGACCCTTCATTATTTGTTTATATTCATGGTAGTGATATTGTTTATGTTCTTATTTATGTAGATGATCTACTTGTAACTGGATCGAATTTAACTCTCATTGCTCACATGCTTGAAGCTTTAAAGCTTGGATTCCCAATCACAGATCTTGGCCACTTACATTTCTTTTTAGGAATTGAGGCAACGTTTTCTACTGGTGGCCTTCTACTTACACAACGTATATATATCTCAGATTTACTAGAAAGGACAAACATGAGTGCATCCAAGCCAATCAAAACTCCAATGGCTACCTCGGAGAAACTGAGCCTGCATGATGGAAATCTATTTGAAGACCCATCCTCGTAGAGAAGAATTATTGGATCCCTTCAATACTTATCTTTCACCAGGCCTGACTTGGCCATTGCTATCAATAGAGTATGCCAGTACATGCATGCCCCTAGAGTACCACACTGGCAAGCCGTGAAGAGGATATTACGCTATCTCAGACACACTTTTGAATATGACCTCCTATTCTCTAAATCAGATTCCATGAACATCATTCTCAGACACGGATTGGGAGGGGTGCCCCAATGACAAAAAATCAACCAGCGCATATTGTGTCTTATCAGGCTCTAATTTAATCTCATGGTCCTCCAAGAAGCAACAAACAATCGCCAAATCATCTACTGAAGCAGAGTTCAAGGCTGTAGCAAATGCTAACGCAAAGATTACTTGGATCCAATACCTATGTCGTGATCTCAGTATTCATCTTCCCACTACTCCAACGTTACTTTGTGACAATTTGGGTGCAATGTATTTATCCTCCAATCCAGTATTTAACACAAGAACAAAACATGTGAAAATCGATGTCGTGATCTCAGTATTCACCACGCCACAATCTGCTGCCAGGTTTCAGTTGTCATGTTCCAGTCTTCGTCTACATCCATCGCAGCTCGACTTGAGGGGGGTTGTTCAAGCCATGCATACATCCCATGCACCTCACTATGAGTAGCAACATGCATCAGTACCTCATGAAGACATGCAACATACCCAGCAGCACTCACCACTACATTCCAAAATCACTACAACCGATCATCCACTATAAACAATTACATTACTAGTTGTATAGTGTACTGGGCTACACGAATATTCTTTCATCTTGTGTATAAATTGAGAGGCACTGCCTCATTGTAGAGTGTGAAGGTTTTTATCAATATACAACAAGTTTAGCATGTTTCATGCATTCTTCCTCAAGTCATAGACTCTCTAGGTCTTTGAACACCCCTCCTGATATCCCTCGTTGTTTCCTTCTCTTTGTATATTTTCAAAAAAATAATATTGGAAAAAAAATCTTATTACATTTGAATGTTAACCTCTAAAGATCCTATGTTTGAATTACCTACTTTATAGTTTCGGGCGTGCACATTGGCTCAATGACATCATATTTATTAAAAGTTAAAAAGCTTTTGCCTTTTGCATTGAACTTGATGTTCAAATGAGTTACATTTATCTTCTAACATTTAGTCTAATGGTCAAATATTATATTCTACTACTCATACATCACAAAATAGGTTGTTTAAACCAGCAGTGGAGATGTTTAAAAAATACGTAAAATTTGCTGATCTTCAAAAATAGATTATGAGATTTTTCAGAAGGTGACATTTTTAGTGACCATTTTTTTGCCCCTAACGTATTCTCTCACAAAAAAGAAATAAATATATAACAGGGGGGGTTATAATGTGTGAATTGTGAAATGGAATATGCACATCGATCATAAAATGTATGTGTAACACCCGAACCCAATCAAACCCAATTTTTATTTATTTATTTATTTCAGTTCATTTTATTTTATTTTATTTTTATTTTATTTTCTTCACACGTTTATTTTTCCCGCATGTTTTATTTTGTTTTCTTTTCTTTCCGTCTATTTTTTTTTCTTTTCCACCCTAGGTCATCCTCTTGTCCACGACATGCATGCACACACACGACTCAACTTTCATTCGCACACACGTCTCTCCAATTTTTAGGGTTTTCGCATCATATTTGTTCGCACACATTTGCCATGCTTAGAAAAAACTGCTCTGTTACATTCACTGCCACCAACCACATTTGTTTCCTCAGCCTCCTGTCGCACGAATCAGCCTCTCCTAGTCTGACGCCCATTCCTCCACCAAGTTCCAGCCCCTGCTACCCTCTTCAACCACCACTCCACTGCCGCAAACGAGACAGCCGAGACACAACTTGGCGTCATTTTTTCGTGTGTTGCTACATCAGAAAAGCCAACGCCGTGTGCACTCAGCCGAATGGAAGCCACAAGTGTGAGTCTTTCCCCTGCACGGCGGAAGCCACCAGTCATTGCCCAGCCCCTCGTGAAACCGTAAGCCACCGTACCTGCACCATACACACGATGCCAACCATTGGGAGCCACGGGAAGTCATCCCCTGTTTTTTTCCATCAAAACAGAGCCAATTTCCCCACTACGTAAGGCTCCTCCGTGAACTGCCCAACCACTAGGAGGGTTGCACCGTGCAACCATTGCCACCATTGCCCTGGGCCGTTGTGACTCACTGGAAAGCAAGCTTCCGCAACGTTACCTAGCCGTTGTCGTGGTTCTCCGTATTGCACAACGCAACACCCATAGTAAGACCCTTTCTCTTTCCACACGAGACTCTCTCTCTCTCACCGTGTTGTTCTCTCTCTCTCTCTTAGTGCTGCGCCGAGTTCACCACCTTCCACCGCACCCAGCACTGCACACCTTCCCTCACGGTAGGTCCTCCATTACTCTCCAAGTACAACGACGCTGCTTAGTATAAGTGTTTCACTTACGTAAACTTCCGTAGGTTTAGTCAATATCTTGAGTTATAATTACAGTTCTACCATTTTAGCCAATTGTTTCATGAGCAAGTGTTTTCGGTAGGACGTCTTTCCTTGAGGCTACGTCGTTTTCAATAAATATTTTGGTATTCTGTACGGGTTTTTGTCTCACGTTATAGTACAAAATTTTATTAGTTAATATAGTTATTAAGTAAAGTTTTATTTTAAGAGTAAACAATATTGGTGTAATGTTATTTTTTACATTTTAGATATGTTTTAGTCTATTTAAAAATAGTTATGGTTTATTTTAAAATATTTTGGAATAATTATATTATCCAGTATTAAACTTCATAAGTTGTTTTCATTAATTAATAAGTTAGATTTTTAAATGTTTTTAGTCGAAGTTATCAAATGGACATTGGCGATTTTAGAAAAGATGATATATTTTAAGATTATGAAATTTTAGGTTTTGAGGAATTAAGTAGGTTATTTTAAAAGTTTAGGATTAAATATCGAAATACGTGATTAATTAGAAATTTATGAGAATTACGTGATTATTTTATAGGTGACGATTAATTATTGCCTGGCGTTTTTGAGCAATTCTGAAAAAGCTAAGAAGTTCAGGTAAGTAGGGTTCCTATGCTAGACTTTGCATTAAAATAAAATGAGCTGAGGTTATTTTTGGAAAATATACATATTTGTTGTTGAAAAGAAGTTTGAACTGCTTCAGTTATTTGTTCTGCATTATTCATGAGATTCTGTTTAAGAAGAAATTATTTTCCGTCATGACTAGTGTAGACATGAGCTTATTTTTTACATTCTGTTTCTGAATTTTGAAAAATAGAGTGAATATGAAATTTTGTGCATAAATTATGTTGTGTTATGATTTTGTTCTGTTCTGAAGATTTTCTATCCTCTGATATGATCTGATATGATTTCTGAAAACCTCGGGCATAACATTTTGTTTCTGTTTCTGTTCCGTTCTGACCTCACCACGGGTGTAAAACTGTGGCCTCTATTCAGGTTGGTACCAACTTCTCTGTTTCTGGTACACCCACTTTGGAAACAAAGTGATTTTCTGAGTGGTGTTTCCTATGTGCACACTCGGGGCTCCGAGAATGAATAAGGGGAAGATTCACATTTTGTTTCTGCTCGGTTAGCTACCGGGGTTTGCACAACCCTACCACGGGGGTTAAACATGGTATATGTTCTTATATGATATGATAAGATGTGATGTTTCAGTTTATGCTATGCCAATGAGATTTTGATTATGAATATTTTTGAACTTTCGCTTTGATATTTTTTATAACATGTTCTGACGCTGCATTTTGAAAACATTATTCTGATTCTGCATTCTGAAAGAAAATATTTTTGTTCTGCATTCTGAACTCTGTAAATGTTCATGTTTACACACTAGTATATGTCCTCTGCTTATTGAGTTGTTGATAACTCACCCCTTATCTCCATATATTTTTCAGATAATTTTGATGGTTCAGCTGGAGAACAAGAGTATGAAGTTTTAGCAAGGTGTGATGATCGAAGTAGAATAAGTGTCTGAGGGTACAAGTGCTTATTTGAGAGTCGTAGTTAGTAAACATATTTTATTTTTCGCATATGTTGATTTGATGAGTGAAAGATAATTTCAAGTTTTGGAGAGTTTTTAATTTATGTTATTGAGAATTTCTTTGTTGTCCCCATGAAGGAACGTAGATATTTGGGTTGATTAAATGGATTAACATTTTATGGAGTTTTCTGGATATTATAGTTGTGTTATTGAAGTTGATATTAAGTATTAAGAGCTAACTCTCCGGACTTCCGGGAACGGGGTGTTACAACATGTAAATTAGATGATGAAGAATATATTTTCTCCTAACTATGATTTAGATAACTTGTAGGAATTTATCCCATTTACAAACCAACTCTAACACTCCAACTTAGTAATATAACTTGAAGCTAGAAGTAAATACAAGAAAAATGAAGAGAAAAAAAATACGAAAATAACTATAAAAGTGATAAATTATACAAAACACCTATATGTTTAGGTCTTTTTCTTTAAATTTGATACATATATCTCTAGTTTTAGTATTCTTCTTTAGAAACATAGTTGCTCTACAATTCCCTACTTGAAATTCAAGTAGACTACAAGATAGAGAGCGGACTATATATGGACCCCACAACCCCAGGCAGAGACTGAGGTCATCTGCCCGGGTTGTAGGCCACTTATCTTATGTCCCTGCCCGGATTGCCTACAATCCAAGCAAGGAATTGCAAGGTAATTTGGTTCTTTTTTCAAGTTGACCCTTCACACTAGTCTCTAAAGAGAGAAACAATTCAAGCTCCCATGCCTCCTTCTCCTTCTCCTTCAACTTACTCCCTTTCCAATCACTTTCGCCCATCTCCCACCTCCCCGGTTCTCTCCAACATCTTCCATCTCTATTTAGCCTTGACGATGACTTAGGAAAACAGGAATCCTGACTCCATAAAGATGAGCTAGAGCTAGGGAGGATAAGAGAAGCATAGTCGTACCATAGGGTGATGGAGAGATAGGATAGCTTTCCTGAATTTCCTTGTTTGCAACAGATAAGAAAGATTTAGAAGTTATATAAAAAGAAGTCATCATTTCATGATTCATTGAAATGCTTTCTTCAATTAAATGATCTATCACATTAGATTGATAAGGATGAAATACTAGCACTTGTTTTAATTCGTTTAATTTCTCACTAGGGTTTCATTGTTTTCTCTAGCAAAGGGGCAACCACATATTCCTACGAGTATCGAGAGCTGATTGCGTCGACCAACTCTTCTATGTTGTCACACAATCAAAGACACATCAAGCAGAAGTCTCGTTCACCCACTAAACAAACAAATGATATAATCGATCATAGTTGTAGATAAATCATGGGTTCTCGATCGAGTGTTTCATTTACATGGGGCAAGATAAACCTAACACTCTGCGTCAAGAAGTCACATACATATATAGTGTGTACTATAGAGATCCACGTAGACACATCAAGGTTGATGACTGTAGTACGTATATATATCTGCAGTGTTATCTTGTATATGCATGCAAAGATGAGTAGCATCTTAAAGGAAAATTCTTCTTGCAAGCGAGTTTGCATGCCAAACTGTGCATCGATACTGACATGTAAGATATTCATTTAATGAAACGGTGCGAGTTGAAGATACAAATGATTTTCATGAGACATATGACTTTTTTTCTATCAAAATTTTTATTCTTTTATTTTTCTTTTCAATAAAAAAGTTTTGTCGTACGAGATTTTGTGCGCTAACCAGTTTATACCAAGCAATGCTCTTTTTAAAAAGTTGGGCTGAGATGTGTAGGGAAGTGGACGATCTTCACTCGGCGGATATATATAGGTGGACACTTCTCTAGCAGGCTAGGAATTTAGGCGAATGTCCAAATTTTAGGGACGTAGTGCATCTTATTTATATTTTTCTAACTTTTGATGCACTTTATATGCAATCGGTCGCTTTTTTAACCTTTCTTATTTCTTTCTATTCCCGTTGAAAAATGAATTCCAATTGACGAGGATCGTTTCATTTAAAGTAATTAATTTAAATAAATCACTTATGAAATATAAATATATTTAACTTAACAAAAAAAGGATAAAAAATATAAAAAAAGTGATAAACTCACAATACTTTTCATTTAAAAAAGTATATCATTTAAAAAAAGTATTCACTTAACACAAAAAATAAAAAAGGAATTCATGTCTTCTATTTTTTGGCTGAAGTACTCGTCCTTTTTATTTTAATCTCCTGTTTGTTAATTAAATATTTTTTTTCATCATTCATCTATTTATTCATATTAATAGTCATCCATTAAATTACATTTATTTCTTCTTGTTTTTAAGAACGTGAATATATATATATATATATATATATATATATATATATATCCACTTTACATTTTCTAAAATATGTATCGATATTTTTCAATAAATATTTTCTCAGTTATAAATAATTTCTTACATTCTAACGGGTGAGTGGAGGAAGAATAAAAAAAAAAAGAGAATTTAAATTAAAGGTATTGCATATATATATATATATTTATATATATATATATATATATATATATACACACATACATATATATAATAGTTGCTCTTTCATAATTAATTCACTAGACATGCACTTGTTAGTCTTGCTTTCATGCACTACGTGACACGTGTCTAGCTAGGGTGATGTTAAAGCAGATAGTGTCAAGTATATTGAAGTGGACATAAAAAATAATGTAACATGATACCATCTCAAAAAAAATATTAAAATATAATTTCTTATATAAGTTATATTCAAACGCTAATGAAGTTAATGACCTTTATGAACAAAATAAAAAAGGTCGTTTAAAAAAGTTATTTTTTTGGACAGTGTATTTCCGTGAAAAAAGAAAAGAAAAGAAGCAATGATCTCGATAAATGGTATTTTTGTTGTAGTGAGTACATGATGGAATTTGCAGATTGACAGTGACACTAATCATAAGTTAATCCACTAATTATTACACAAAGGTGGCCAATGTCTTCTATTAATTCTCTTTTTTTTTGTTTTTTTTTTAAAAAAGAAAAAAAAAATAAAATGCTTTTTTCAGAAGTTTTATATATTTAGATAAAGGGAAAATATATTTACAACCGTGAATTTTACAACTGCCGTGTAGTCGCTTTAAAAAAAGTGAATAAAATATGGGACTCACATTAAAAAAATTAAATTTTCAATAGTAAACTCTACTCTTTTTTAAAGCGATTACACGGCATTTACGCACTTCACGGTTGTATGTAGAATTACTCGAAAAGGTACAAATTTAAAGTTTTCCATAACACCAGAGTGGCTCAATACAAATTGAGGCATAAGGCATAAGGCATAACACTATAGCGGCTCAATACAAATTGCATCCTATAGAGTTGTAAATATTGATTTTAAATAAATTAAAAATATATAAAATGTTCTATTCAAGATTCAAAATTATAATAAAATGTTCTATAACATTCTTGTGACATGTTTAGTTGATCAGATAAGATTTATTACATTAGGCATTGAAGAAAATATACATATCAATGCTTCAATCGGACTATTAGTTTAATTATAAAAATATATTTAAACCATAAACATTATAGTATATGCCATGTTTTAGAAGATTTTTAAGATCAAATACAGTCTTTTTTACAAACCATACTATAAGAATTCTAGAAAATATTATTCATATTATATAACCTTATACTATATGTCCCTTCTCATTTATTATACTCTCAAGCATTAGCTAAACTCTTAGGCAATATAGATGAAATAGCGAGAAGAATGTGTGTATTTAATACAACACAAGGCTTTTTTAAATTTTAAGTTGCAAAGGCCTTATTTGTTTTGAGCAAAGTATAAAATAAACTTGCCCTTTATGGATTGTTTCTTCTAAAAGTATATATAATGGATTTATGTGGACTTTGTTCAGTTGCGAAAAGAAGGCTTTTGCGTTTGGGGGGGGCAATAGGCAGTCGCATAAATTGCATTGCCTTTGAGCCACCCCTACATTGCACGAGAGCTAGCCTATTCCTAAAAATGTTTATAGGGGCGAATCTTAATCGAGAAAAATAAATAAATAAATAAATAATTAAAAGGCATACCAAAATTTATTATGCACTAATGACCTTATGATGAAATGTAATAGGTCCATGGAAAAAAAAAATGACAAAGTATGAAACACAATCCAACTGAAAATTAACTTATTAATAATCTCTCCTTTGATGGATATATAAAAGAAAATATACAAATGTTGGCAGCCTTCTCAATCGTTAATTGAGCGTCATTAGGTCATATTGAATAACTTACAACCATTGTGCCATTTTCCTATCGAAGATGCCGGGTCCATAAGTTGAAATATACATGTCTACAAGAAGGGAGAATTGCATCAACACAAAGAGGGTGACAGGAATACTAGCCAAAGATATGACAGGAATAATCATCGATGATTCTTCACCTAGCATAAGTAAAAGTCCTGCAGAAAAGGCTATCATCATAGTTGCAATGGAGAAGAAAAGAGTGGAAAGGCCTATTATCATCTTTGTGGGCAAGGATTTAAAGAAGTCTTCTTCTGCATAACGTGACGTGAGGATTCCCAAGAACATCAATACAGAAGATGCAGAGGAAAATAGTGATAGAGCATCAGATACTATAAAGAGCCTAAACAATTTTTTATTGAAGAATATTGGCAAGCCTGTGTCTTGGTTGTTGCCTCCTGGAACAGTAAAGGCTGCAGCAAACATTATAGTAAGAATCAGAACGGCTACCACTGTGCATGAAGTTGCTGTATCCTTCATCCATTTCTCACCCTCTTTCATCAAGTCCTTGTGGTTTTTTGTAAACAACTCTCGTGGAGTCGGATCATCATTATTTTGAACTTTCTTGATCTTTGGATGGACAATACTCTCAACCTCCTACATATGTAACACAAGTTAAAGATAGTTTACCAAAATATATATTGAAGTACATATCAATCAATGACAAGAACCAAGGATAACCCCTTCAAGTCTTTTTTATAAAATTAGTAATGATACCCCTACAAGTATTTTTTGTAACTCTTTTTTAAATTGAAGAACGTTATGTAAAATCTGATATTAAAATAAAGAGTTTTAGTTTTTTAATTAAATGACACTATCATACGGCTTAATTTAAAATAGATTATAAAATAGTTATATGAATATATTACTCTAATTGAATATAGATAGTGATAGGGTTACTACGCTATTATAAAAAAATAATAGATGAGTAGTAGTAGAGTAGTAACTCTATTATTATTCATTGAATATATACGAGTACCTGAACTTCACTCCATTCACGTTTTTAATTTTTGACAACAAAACCGAAAGCTAGAACCATAACCCAAAATAATCAAACCCATTGCAAAACCCGAGAAAATGAAAACCCAAAACAAAAGAAACACCTAATCCTACTTTTATGTGTGATGGAACTCCTAGATTTATACAAATTTCTATCAAAGACTAATCGGGGACTCACCCAACTAGGGATTTCAATGAGATTGCTCATTTGGTTGAATTGTGTTAAGATATAAAATAATAAAATCTATTCATTAGCTTATACTTTTAGGATAAGTGGTGATTTCACATGGTATCAAAGAAGATCCTGAGTTTGAACTCTGACTCTACACTCTATCCCATTTAATTAAATATTTCACATGTTGAGTCTACTCATTTAGAGAAAGTTTAGCCTACAAGTGAGGGAGAATGTCAAGATATAAAATAATAAAATCTACCTCTTCTCATTAGTTTAAGTTTTAGAGACAAGTGGTGATTTTACAAACTGATGCCTTATTACAACTAAAGTTTGGTTGTTTTGTTTTTCTATATATATATATATATATAATATATTTGACTTTCTCACCACATTTCGTGTCAGTTGTGCTAAAATAGCCATGGCTTACAGGAATGAAGAAGAGTATATAATTTAAATATATATAGAAAGTGAGAAAGCTGACCTTAAACCATTGTAATTCTCTTTGCATTTGTAAAGCTGCACCTGGTATGCGATTAAGCAAAATGGAAACTGGTGGCATCCCTGCCATATGTAATATATTGTTGCCAGAGTTATCTCTATCATATGCCAAGTTGTTCTTCACATCTAGTCCATATATAAGACTAAAGATTTTAGGTTGGCGGCATAGGACAGCATACGAGAATATATTTCTTGAATTGAAATCATTGCTCCACAGAAGATCTGGATTCGCTTTCACTACATCGTGTACAAACTCAAAAACCCCTTCTTTGATTGAACGGAAAATGGCTTGATAAACACAACCTTTACGCCTTCCTTCCACATCTGAAATTAAGATTTCTTTGCACATATGATGTAGAAGTTGACGGGATTGCTCATGGACCAACTTCATTTCATATAAATGCTCGATATCTTAATTTGTAAACAAACGTTCACAATTGACAATTTGATAAAAAGAAACATTAATATATAGAAAAAGGGATAAAAAGGTTAAAGAAATGAGATAAATTTTACATACGTACCCAAAAGTTTAATGAGTTTTGAAAATGGTCGGCGCAACAGGGCTCCAACTACAAAGTAGAAACGAAATTTAATCATGTACACACATTAGAAGATTGTTGGAATATATTATTCTACAATACTATGAAATTTGCTCATTTTCCCATCACGCACGTAGGTAACAAACATCTCATCTTTTCCTCTCGAGCGTGGGTCTCGGTGGAGGTGATTTTCTGCCTAGTGCAGTTTTGTTTAGTTTTATAGTTTTCTGGTTACTGTGGGGATCTTTTGGAGAGGACGTTGTTGCAATGGATGAAAATGATTTGAATGGCATGTATCATCGTTTATCACTAACGGAAAAGGAAGAAGAAGAAGTGGTGTTATACTTGAATAGGTTGGAAGAAGTCTCTTTGTGGAGGCAAAGGCCTGTTGGTTACTCTTTTGACGGACAAACATTTTAACAGGGAAGCTTTAAGATGACTATGCGGAGGGCTTGGAGGTCTGTTAAACCTGTAAAATTTTGCAATTTAGGTCCTTCTCTTTTTCTTGATGAATTTGACGACCGTAGGGATAAGGAGCGTGTAATGAACCCAAACTTGACCTATCCGAGAAGTCACTCTCCAGATAGAAGGAAGGGAAGAAGAATGAAAGGGAAGATGGAAGAGAGAAGTCTGTAACTGAATGAATTATCCGTTGGATCTTTTCCCTCCAACTTCTTCTATTTATAGTGTTTATTTGAACAAAACGACAGTATTTAAGCAACACTTATTGTGATTCTTGTAAATGAAACGACTGCATTTACAATTAATAAGAAGAAAAGACATTAAACGGCAACGTTCTATTAAAGACTGAAACTACTTTTGCATCATACGACGTCGTGCATAGTTGCTCGCATACAAGTAACTACCCTCAACGACCTTCCACTTCTGTCTTATGAACACCAGGCAAGCCTCCCTTCATACTGCACCTTGCCCACACACCCTTAACCAGACTGCCAGTAAGGTTCCCATGTGCAATCTTCCACTCCAGCACCTTCCCACTGGATCAAGACTTCCACCAATGCTCTATTATCTTTCTTGACACTTCTTCTCTCCAAGATCTTCTCAGGCTGAGGCCTTAACTCTCCTTGCAAGTCCACAGGAGGTAAGGAAGAGATAGGTGTAAATTGATCCCCAATCTTCTTCTTCAAAACAGAAACATGAAAAACTGGGTGTATGAGTGAATCTGAAGGTAAGCATAAACGATATGCTACTTTGCCAATTTGATGAGTGATCTGAAATGGGCCAAAATATCGAGGTGAAAGTTTAAGGTTTCTTCTGAGTGCCACAGATTGCTGTCTATAGGGTTGAAGTTTAAGATAAACCCAATCCCCCACAGAAAATTCCCTGTCAGTTCTGTGTTTGTCATAATAAAACTTCATTCTATCTTGAAACAATGACAAATTGGATTTGAGTGTAAAGAGAATCTGTTCTCGAGTTTGCAAGAGCTGGTCCACTGTCTGATTAGAAGTCGAACCAGGAATATAAGCCTGCAGTTTAGTCATACACAGCTTCAAATGGAGTCAGTGTTGTGGAAGTATGAAAGTTGGAGTTATACCACCACTCAGCTAATGAAAGCCAATCCACCCATAACTTGGGTTTGTCACCAGAGAAAGACCTCAAAAAATGTTCAAGACATTTGTTGACAGCTTCTGTTTGGCCATCACTTTGAGGGTGATAAGCTGATGAATAAGAAAGATTAACTCCCTGTAGCTTGAAAAGTTCCCTCCAAAAAGAACTAGTAAATGTTGAGCCACGATCAGAAACAATGGTTTTAGGCAAACCATGTAACTTAAAAACATTATTGAAGAACAGTGAGGCTACTTGAGTAGCTGTAAATGGATGCTTTAAAGGCATAAAATGAGCATATTTTGATAATCTGTCTACTACCACCATAATGACAGAATACCCTTTCGAAATGGGCAATCCTTCAACAAAATCCATTGAAAGATCAGTCCATATTTGATCAGGAATAGGTAAGGGTTGTAAAAATCCTACTGGAAGAACATTTTGGATCTTGTTCCTTTGACATATGTCACAATCCCGAATGAACTGCTTAACATCATATTTGAGACCAGGCCAATAAAATTCTAATCTTGCTCTGTGCAAACATTTGTGGAAGCCAGAATGGCCAGCAGCAGGACTAGAGTGCAAGGAATCTGGCACATAAATTCTGTCTTTTAAAAACCATGCCTCAGTTTAAATGTAGAATGATAAGTAGGGTCAAGTTGTAATGCAGTGACTAGCTTCTGTGTGTCCTGATCTATAGCATAAGCTTCTTTCAATTCTGAGAGCCATGTAGGTGTAGGAAATGACAATGCTGCCAATTCTGCAAATGCATCCACCTGATCCTTTCGAGACAAGGCATCAGCCACCTTGTTTTCCACCCCTTGCTTATACTCAATAGAAAATTCATACCCAAGAAGCTTAGAAAGCCATCTTTGCTGAGCAACAGTGCCAATCTTCTGCTCAAGCAGATATTTAAGGCTATGGTGATCAGTTTTGATCACAAAAGCACTTCCCAAAAGATATGGCCTTCATTTCTTAACAGCTAGCACTAAGGCTAGAAGTTCTTTCTCATAAGTGGAAAGAGTTAAGTTTTTCCCTTTCAAGGCTTGACTGAAAAAAGCTAAGGGCCTTTGGTCTTGCATCAAAACTGCTCCTATGCCAGTTGCACAAGCATCACACTCAATAACAAATGCTTTGGTGAAGTCAGGTAAGGCAAGAACAGAAGGGCTAGTGACAGCAGCTTTCAATTCATTAAAAGAGTTGGTAGCTGAATCTGTCCACACAAAGGCATCTTTCTTCAACAAGGAAGTCAAAGGGGCAGCAATCTAACCATAACCCCTAATGAACTTTCTGTAGTAGCCTGTCAAGCCTAAGAAACCCCTCAATGCCTTGAGATTTTTTGGTATTGGCCAAGTGACCATAGACTCCAATTTTTTTGGATTTGCCTTCACTCCCTCCTTGGAAATCAGATGGCCCAAATATTCAATCTCTTGACATGCAAACTTACACTTTGACTGCTTAGCATACAATTGATGGTGTTGTAAGGTTTGTAAAACAGTTGAGAGATGATCCAAATGAGAAGACACGTCACTGCTGTAAACCAGTATGTCATCAAAGAAAACAATGACAAACTGTCGAAGGAATGGTTTGAAAACTTCATCCATAAGGCCCTGAAATGTTGAAGGGGCATTGGTGAGGCCAAAGGGCATTACAAGAAATTCATAATGCCCTTCATGAGTTCTAAAGGCAGTCTTAGGAATATCTTCATCTCTCATACGTATTTGATGATAACCAGCTCTAAGATCCAATTTAGAAAAAATTGTTGAACTAGAAAGTTCATCCAAGAGCTCATCCACAACAGGAATGGGGTACTTGTCTTTAATAGTGGCTTCATTTAAAGCCCTATAGTCAATACACATTCTCCATGTGCCATCAGACTTCCTGACTAGCAACACAGGAGAAGAGAAGGGTGACTGACTTGGCCTAATAACCCCGGAGTTCAAGAGCTCCTTAACAATTTTTTCAATTTCTGCTTTTTGGTAGAAAGGATATCTGTAAGGTCTAACATTGATAGCAGAAATGTCTTGTTTCAAATTGATCTTGTGGTCATGAGACCTATTGGGTGGCAATCCAGTAGGTTCATTAAAAACTTCCTTATACTGCTGCAGAAGTTGCTGCACTTGTACATTCTGCAATGATGGAGGTTCAATGGAACTACAAGCCACTATCTGCAGGAAAATGCCTTTACCTCCACAACCAAAAGTCTCAAAGGACTCCTCATCATCAATAAGATTTGACTGAGGTACTGTCAAACCTTTTAAGGAAATTTCCTGACCATTACATTGAAACTGCATACTCATATTGACAAAGTCTCAGAGAATAGGACTCAAGGTGGAAAGCCACTGAATTCCAAGAACCGCATCACATCCTCCCAGGGAAAGTGTAAGGAAATCAACTGTGAAAGGTATGCCTTGAATTGACAAAGGCACAGCCAGACATTTACCAGTGCTCTCAATGAGCTGACCATTAGCCACTTTAACACTAATAGTCTGGTCAAGTTGTACATGCAATTTACATCGAGCAGCAGCCACAGTGTCCACAAAATTATGTATGCTACCAGTGTCAATTAAAATTATCAACTTCTTCTTGCCAATACAAGCCATAAGTCTCATGGTCTTAGGTCCTCCACCACCTACCATTGACAGTAATGAAATAGAAGCTATCTCAGCTTCCACTTCCACAGGTTCAACAACTAACTCACTAGTAGCATCAACATTTTCTTCACCACTTGACTCACCAAAGTCCATACCTTCTAGTAAAAATAACTTTGGCCTTGCACATTTATGACCTGGTTGCCATTTATCATTACAGAAATAGCAAAGGCCTTTTTTACGCCTTTCTACCATCTAAGACTCAGACACCTTAATTATGATAAGGAAGCCTAGGTAAAGGAGAAACTCTTGGTGCTCCTAACAGTGAAGGAGTTTGTCCAGAGTTTAACAAATTCGACTCTGGACTAAACTTACTCGAATCAGTAAGTGAATTTCTCCAAGGTCTCCTTATACTCACCACATACTGTTCCTGAATTTTGGCTAAACCAAAGGCATCATTCAAGGATAAAGGATCCTCACAGGTAATCTGATCTCATCTCGCAGGCCACTCAAAAAACAGCTCAACTTGTTTTTCTCAGACAAGCCTCTAATACGATTGGAAAGGATCTCAAACTCAGATTTGTAATCATTAACTGTACTAACCTGTTTGAGTCGAGTAAGTGACTCCATAGGATCATCATACGGAGTAGATCCAAAATGGATCTGAACAGCCTTGATGAAGTCCTCCCATGAGAGAAAGGTTCCTGCCTCACTAGCATCCTGGAACCAGACCAAGGCTTCATCATCCATGTGGAAAGAAGTAATGAAAATACGTTGGCCAGGAGGAATCTGGTGATACAGGAAGTACTGGTTCGCACGATAGATCCATGGTGATGGATTACCACCACGAAATCTAGGAAAATCCAATTTAATACCCCTGACAAAGCCTCTGTTCACTAGCTCTCTTTGGTTCACGTCCCCCGTATCATCCTCCATATCTTCATGTCTGTGCCTCAGGTGTTGATCTTGATTATCTTGACGTCTATCACCAGGATCTTCAGAATCGTGACAAGAAATCTTAGAGATTTGTTGTAAAACCTCTTGAAATTTTTTGTCTTGTGTTTCTCTTTCCAATCTCGCCGCCTCTTGCTGCTTTAACAATAAAAAAATCGCATCTTCGATCTGCTTTTGCTGACGTTCTTGTTGTTGCCGTAAGTGATTCATTGAATCCACTATTTGAGCATACGAACGCGTTCCTTCTACCATGGCTGATGCCAACTGTAATGGACCCAAACTTGACCTATTCGAGAAGTCACTCTCCAGATAGAAGGAAGGGAAGAAGAATGAATGGGAAGAGGGAAGAGAGAAGTCTGTAACTGAATGAATTATCCGTTGGATCTTTTCCCTCCAACTTCTTCTATTTATAGTGTTTATTTGAACAAAACGACAGTGTTTAAGCAACACTTATTGTGATTCTTGTAAATGAAACAACTACATGTACAATTAATAAGAAGAAAAGACATTAAACGGCAACGTTCTATTAAAGACTGAAACTACTTTTGCATCATACGACGTCGTGCTTAGTTGCTCGCATACAAGTAACTACCCTCAACGACCTTCCACTTCTGTCTAATGAACACCAGGCAAGCCTCCCTTCATACTGCACCTTTCCCACACACCCTTAACCAGACTGCCATCCTTCCACTCCAGCACCCCTTCCATCCATAACAGAGCGTGCTGTTAGAGAGGGGCCTTGGTCTTTTGACAAGTAGTTGGTGTTGCTGAAGGAAGTTGATGGCAGAATGCAGGTTCATCATATTAAGATCACTGAAGCTTCATTTTGGGTGCGAATTTATGATCTCCCATTACGTGCAGGGAATGACTATGTTGGTGGTTTGGTTGGAGAAAAAATTGGGATAGTTGAGGAGATTGATTTGGATCAGGGAGAGGTGGCATGGGGAGAGTTTATGTGTGTACGAGTTATACTTGACGTAACTAAGCCGCTACTGCGAGGGTAAAAAATTTCACTGGGCGATGGTGATTCTTACTGGGTCAGATTCTCTTATGAACGTTTGCCAAATTTTTGTTATCGGTGTGGCTGTTTGGGGCATGGAGATAAGAAGTGTGGGCAGAGGAAAAGTAAGGAAGAGTCAACTGAAGTGGTTTTCCCGTATGGTTCCTGGTTATGGGCAACTTTTTTTGGTGATCAATTTCGGGATGGTCGTCATTGGGACCATCTGGAGAAAAATAGGGGAGTTTCACAGTCTTCCCCGGCAGAAGTTACTATGATTGCGGTGGCAGTTAGGGCAGGTAATGGAGGTGTAGGGCCTGAAACTACCTCTAAGGGTTTGGATAAAACTATCCCGCCTTTTACGGTGACTTCAAAGTGGAAGGGTAGTCTGGTTGAGGAGACGGAGGCATTGGTCATGATGGTGGTTGGGGACCAATTTACGGCCCTGATTGTCAAGGGGAAATCAGTTATTGGGATGTTACTGAATGATTTGAAAAATGTTGAAGATGCTAAAAGGGTGAGAATAGAAGGAGGGGAAGGATCCGAAATGTTGTCGTCTGGTGTTTCATTGACTGAAAGGTTAATCGCTCCATTTGGTGATGGGCCTAACCAAAAGGAAGTTAAAGTGGCAATGAGTTGTGAGGTATGCCCAAGACCTAATATAGGTTGACTGGTCGTATAAACTGAGGAGGCTTTTGTTTCTTTGCAATGATAGTGGTTCTTCTTTTGGAAGTTACAAACGGCCTTCAATTTCCCGAAAGAGAAAGGTTCCTAACTGACATGAGGTTGCAGGGGCAACGGCAAAGAAGCGTGGTTGCTCTGTTCGTGCAGTATCAGTTGTTGTGGATGAGAGTGCCAAAGATATATTGGCGGTGGCTGTTGATCAACACCACTGACAACAATGAAAAGCTTATCTTGGAATGTCCATGGGCTTGGGAACCCACGAGCATTCGTACCCTCTGTGATTTAGTGAAGAGGGAAGTTCCCGACGTGCTATTTCTTCAGGAAACAAGGTTGAAAGCACGTGAATTCGAGGTAATCAAGTTTAAGTTGGGTTTTGCTAATTGTTTAGTTGTGGATTGTTGTGGTAGGAAGGGCAGCTTGGCTTTATTGTGGGGAAGGGATGTTCCCCTTAGCATTCTTAATTATTTTGTCTTTCATATTCATGCTATTATGAATGAAGTGGGGCGAGCTTCTTGGTTTTTAATAGGGATCCGTGGGTCTCCAGAGGCTAGTACTCATATTAAACTTGGGCTTTATTGAGATCTTTATATTGTCGTCAGAGGGAGGCATGGATGGTTCTGGGCGATTTCAATGTACTTTTACACCACCATGAGAAATGGGTGGGGGGGGGGGGGTAGGCGTATACCTGAGGGGCAAATTTTTGCTTTTAGGGAGTATGTTGATGTGTGTTCTCTACGAGATTTGGGGTTTCGAGAGAACAAATTTACTTGGTATAACCGTAGGGAGGGTTCTCACTACATTAGTGAGAGACTTGATGGGGTTCTTGCAAATCCCCAATGGTGGGGTTTGTTTCCTTCTGCAGCTATTATTCATGGCCTAGTTTCCTACTTAGACCATGTTCCAATTTGGATTCAAACAGAAGAATGTGTAGGTTCTGGTCGCCCTAAAAAATTGTTTAGATTTGAGGATACGTGGGTGGGGGACAAGGCCTGTGATGATATTATCAAAACTGTTTGAAGGAGGGGTGTGAATGATGATTCCATGCTAAATGTTATGGGTCTTATTCAGTAGTGTGGTGATCAATTGAATAATTGAAATAGGAATTCTTTTGGTAATGTTTGTAAATAGTTATCTGTGACTAGACAAAAGTTGGAATGTCTGAATGAGATTGATCCAGTAGGGGAGTGCAGTGCTGATCACAAAGAGGCTAGAGAGGAAGTGCAAAAGTGGTTGGAAAGGGATGAATTGATGTGGAGGCAACGGTCTAAAGCTTTGTGGTTAAAGGAAGGTGATAAAAACTCTTTAAGTATTTTCATATGAAGGCTTCACAGAGAAGGAAAAAAAATCAGTTATTGAAGATTTAGGACTCGCTTGGGAATTGGCAACATGGTGAGTTGCGAGATAGTACCATCTTAAGCTACTTTGAAGACTTATATTCTACTTTAGATCCGAGGGGCTCAATTGATTTTTTGGATTCTTTTTCTGGTAGAGTCACTATTTCTATGAATGAGTCACTTTCACAGTGTTATACTGAAGCAGAAGTATCTTGTGCCTTATCTCAGATGCACCCATTAAAAGCTCCTGGTCCTGATGGGATGTCAGCAAATTTCTATAAGAAATATTTGGCCGTTCTTGGACATTCAGTGACTAAAGCAGTGCTGACAGCCTTGAATAGTGGTGAGTTCCTAGCTTCTCTGAATCATACGTACATTTCCCTTATTCCTGAAAAGAGTAACCCTGCTGTTGTTTCTGATTATAGACCCATTAGTCTTTGTAATGTGGTCTATAAATTAATAGCAAAGCTTGTTGCTAATAGATTAAAATTTGTGTTGCCTTATATTATTGGAGATACTCAAAGTGCTTTTGTCCGGGGCCGTCAAATAACAGATAATGTTCTTATTGCATATACATTTTTTAAAACATAAGAAGAAGGGGAAACAAGGGTTTTTGTCTGTAAAGTTGGATAGGAGTAAAGCATATGATAGGGTTGAATGAAAGTTTATTAGTACTGTGATGACTGTATTGGGATTTCAGCAATCTTTTATAGATATCATTATGTTTTGTGTGAAATCAGTTTCATATTCAGTGCTGATAAATGGGGAGCCAAAAGGGCCTATCTATCCAACTAGGGGTTTAAGACAAGGGGACCCTATATCCCCTTTCCTTTTTCTATTGTGTATTGAAGGGCTTACAATTTTGTTACAAGAAGCAGGGGCATGAAGGGAGATCTCTAGTGTTAAAATATGGAGGGCGTCTAATATTAACCACCTGTTATTTGCAGATGACAATTTAATTTTTTACAAGGCCGAGGTAGCTGAAAATACGAGGGTCCAGGCTGTTTTAGAAGCTTATGAGGGAGTTTCTAGGCAGAAGATAAATAGGGAAAAAAACAGCTATGGTTTTTAGCACCAATGTCCCTAGGGAGTTGTAGGAGGAGATTAAATTGATATGGGGTAATAGTGAGATACAACAATATGAAAAGTATCTTGGCTTGCCTCCAATTGTAGGAAGATCTAAAACCACAACTTTTCAAGGTATTAAGCAAAAAGTCTGGCAGAAACTTCAGACTTGGAAGGAGAAATTATTGTCTCAGGGTGCTAAGGAAGTGTTATTGAAAGCTATAGCATTGTCCATTCCGTCTTTTTCAATGATTTGTTTCCTATTACCCTCTAGCTTTTGCTCTGAGTGAGAGAGTTTAATGGCAAAATTCTAGTGGGGTCAAAAGGCAGATGAAAGAAAGATTCATTGGGTTAGTTTAGAAGTATGTGACAATAAGGTGAGAAGGGAAATGAGCTTCAAGGATTTAAGGAATTTTAATCTTGCTCTTCTTGCTAAGCAAGGTTGGAGGTTATTATAGGATGAGAATTCCTTGATTCATTAACTGTTAAAGGCTAGATATTTCTCTAAATCTAGTTTTTTGGATGATAATTTGGGATTTTGCCCATCTTATACATGGAGGAGCATTTGGGAGGCTAAAAAGTGGTTATTGGAAGGCTGTAGATGGCGTATTGGGGATGGTAAACCAGCACATTTATGGACTGAACAGTGGTTGCCTGGATATAGTTCTTTGGTTTAGGAATATGCTTTTGTTGTTCAGAATAGGGAGGAGTTAGTGGCTTCTATTATTGATGAGTCAACAGAGTGGTGGAACATAGAAAAAATTAGAACTCTCTTCAATCCAAGAGTTGTATATGAAATTTTTGAAGTGGTTATCTCTCCTGGCAGCATAGCAGATAAATGGACTTGGAAGTATGAGAGCAATGGCCAGTTTTCTGTTAGAAGCTGCTATAGGCATATCTGTTCTCAACAAAGGGTTTTCTGTGCAGAATCATCAGACATGAGTAGACAACAGAGGGTGTGGAAAGCTTTGTGGAACATGCAGGTTCCTAACAAGATTCGAGTGTTTGCCTGACGTGTTTGTACAGAGGGTCTACCAACTAAGACTAATCTGGTTCAGAAACAAGTAATTGACAATGGGGAATGCTGTTTATGTTCTAATTCTTAGGAAGATTTGCATCATGCTTTACTCAGTTGCTCTCAGATTAAAGAGTATTGGAAAGAACTTTTACCTTCTATTTCTATTTATACTGGGTATATAGTGTTTGATATGGCACTAAAACTGATAAAAGGAGGGGAGAAGGACAATTTAGAGTTATTCTTTTGTCTTGCGTGGGGGTTCTGGTGTAGGAGAAATAAATGGGAGTTTGAGTAGGTTAGAGTTAGACCTAGGCATGTGATTAGTCATGCTATGGGTCTTATGCACAGTTATAAAGCAGCGAAAGTTGAGGATCAGAAGAGGCAAGTCTGAAGCTTAATACTGATGGGGCGATGTTCATGGATTTTCAGAAAGCTGGAATTGGAGTTATTTTGCGAGATGACTATGGACAGGTATTGATGACAGCTAGTAAAGTTGAATTTGAAGTAGAACATCCTGAAGTGGTCGAGCTCCTGGCAGTCCTATGGGGTCTACAACTGTGTTCTACAATGGGTATCTCTAATATTATTGTTGAAAGTGATTGCTTGTTATCGATACAATCTCTTCAACAAAATACTATGATGGACTCTCTTTTAGGTGCTCTGTATGCTGAAGTTTACAAACTGAAAGAGTGTTTTCACTCTTGTATCTTTAATCATGTGTATAGGGAGAGGAATATGACAGCTTATAAGCTTGTCCGTTATGCTTGGTGTGTTGAGAGTATTCAAATGTGGTGGGATTGTATTCTAGACTTTATTTCTCAAGCCCTTTGGCTTGATAAATAACTAAAATTCTTATCTCTAATGAATTTGATGATTTCTTATATATATATAAAAAAAAAACAGATTTGTGAGACCTTATTTTGTAACAAAGTTTATTTGCTTTCATGGTATATTGAGAGAAACTTATAATTAAGTTCATCGTTGTGCTCCAAATTTGGTATTCTCAAGAAATGACAATTGCTGGTACTGTTTTTTCATATAGTTTTCAAGACCAATTAATGAAGTGGATCATGTCGGGCGTCCGTCACACTACATGCTTCCTCTTCATATCAATCTCTTCAACATGTCACATTGTCCCTGTTCTGATGGATGACATCACCCCAATTCTCGAACTTGTCGTTCCTAGTAGGGACGCAGCCCCTCGCCTTAATTGCCATCTTGCCTAACTATCTCAACCTTCACGTGGGAAAAATTGGCTTCTTGGGCTACTAATTGGGTAATTGGGCATTGGGCATTGGGTTCCATGGGCACGACGACCCATTTACCATACAGTTAGCCCCAAATTTCACTCCTTATTTACTTAAGCAGCATGCGTGAATTTCAAACTTTACCAATAACACGCAGGCCATTTTTTGTAACGAGAATCTTGGTTGCATTTATGGTATTATCAAGCATCGGGCATGTTCATCCCTCCCAGTAGGCCTTCTCACCCGATTATTAACTATTGGGTAAATGGGCCGTGGGGGCCCGTGGAGCCGAAGGTCCAACTACAGAATAGGTAGCCCAAGAAGTCGTCCCCAACGGACTCATACTGAAAGACTCAAGAGAACAACGATTGGCTAATACGGAGCAAAGATTAATGCCGATTGCCCAAGCCATGAAAGCCTTGCGCAATGTCAAAATGCGAAAAATGAGGTGCAACTCAGAGGAGTGGAATTAGCTGGGTGAGGGTGAAATGAGTACTTAAGCTATGCTAGTTAACACCACAAGATCAGAGAAATGAAGCTGTACGTGCAAAATATGATCCTTATTGCAAGTGAAAACCTAGCTTAACTACGTACGTACGTACCTGATGATCTGATAGTTTTTATTTCATCGCTTTGGCGTCCCTCGTTTTTTTGAATTTTCAAAAGAACTTCATTGGTAGTCGTACCATTTGCCAATTGAATGTGTATACCTTTCAGATCATATAAATGTCAATGAATCACAAAATTAATAATTATCAAATGCTTAAGCCAAATTATTAATGCATGCAATGCTTGCCTACTACGTCAGGTACGTGTGTAATAGAAATAGAAGAAGCAGGATTTCAGAATTTTAAGTGAACTTTAGTACTCGAAATAACGTGATATTACGGCTTGCATGTAATCCTTGTAAGAATAGTACTTAAATTCATGATCGATCATTATAGTACTGGAACAATTTGATATAAGAGAGGAAAAAAATAGAGTAACAGAAAGAAGAGTGGGCGTATACTCACAAGAGGAGATCCATCGTTTCCAAAACACGAGACGATGTCCACTTGGGAATGCGTATTCCATAGCAGCCAATGCGTATAAAGGGCTGTGGCTCTCATTGTCCGGAGCAAGAGCCAAACGTGGACAGCGCCGGATTAGATCCAAAGCAATATCTGTACGTTGTGTTGTACCCGTACGTGTACATAAAACAATAATTAAAAAAAAAAAAAAACCGAGATAGAATTAATAATTGTAGTGGAGATGATATATATATATATATATATATATAGTTTGACGAAGATCAAGTTGTTACGTACGTAAATCTCTGGTATATATAGCTTCGCTACAAAGTGTTGAACCGCTCCTGCCCTTTTCTGGACTTAGGTCTTCAAGCGGAGTGAGAGAATACAGATATCGAGCTATTTTTATATACCCATTTTGAAGAGCCCAAACAACTGGAAGCATTTGGAACCCATTGTTGCTAGCTTTTCCCATGCTGACCAACCTTTCGTTTCTTCCAAGTATGCACTTCACCATCTTGTACTGTCCACTAGATGTTGCATTCAGCAGAGCTGTGTCACCGAAATTGTCTTGTACTTCCAAGTCATCCTCCGACATTAGCTCCACCAACGCTTCCACTATATGGACATGTCCCGCTTCAACAGACACGTGAAGAGCAGTCTTGCCCAAAGTAGTAATTTTTGCGCTCTTTGAATTGGGTTGGAGCTTAAGGAAATCTTTTGCAGAATTCCAATCACCACTTTGCAAAGCCTTGTGTAGTGGCGCATACCCCATATAGTAGTCCGCGTTGCAAGTATTAATTATGTTTTGCCTCCCTGCTCCAAGTTTGCCTTGTTTACTTACAATAAAATGAAATGAAACTATTTATTCGTTTGGGGCAGCTAGATGCATGTCAGAGTTGAGTACATCGTGATGATATGTGTGTGTATGTAAATTAGATTATCATCAGAGTTCGTACGAACAAGAAGGATGCCATATTTAGGCAGGAAAGATATATGCCTAAAACGTCTCTAGCTAGCTAGTTATAGTAACATGGTGAAAAAAGAACTGTAAATAAGTCACAAAAATTGCTTGAATATCATATGAATTTTCAATCAACGATCAAACGTGCACAATGTAGCAATCGCTTCATGTCTGTCTCCTTTCGTTATTATTTCAATTTGTCCATGAACATACCGTCTTTGTTTAGAAATTATAAGAACTAATCCTAAACCCATGGGAAAGCTCACCCAAAGAACTCTGCTGGTCCAAGACCATTGGAGTAGCTCGCATGAGGCAGCAAGGGACATGGAGTACAAGCCCCTGATTTGTGCACACTGCAAACCCATTGAGCACTGTGCAAACCCATTGAGCACTGTGCTCGCATGCCGAGCTCGCCTTTCTGGCATGCATGGTAAGCTCCTTTTTTTACGTGAGCTCTCACATCTACCCTCATGGTGAGATCCCCATTTCAAGGGAGCTCCTCCCATCTCCCAATGACAAGCCAACAAGAGAAGCGAGTGCACACTTGCACCCGCGCGCCTAGGCCATCAAGACCAATACATACGCACATCCGAACCGTAGTGCTATCCTGTTATGGCACAAAACATTCAAGTGTTCGACATTCGCATGTTTTTCACAACTCTTATAATTCAAAGTATTAAATTGCATTCCTATTGATCACATATTGACATGCCTATTGCATACCTAATTTGTTAAATATTTTAACATCAAACATTAATATTGATCTGAACCACAATATCCCATACAATTATACTAGTTAGAAAACATACCTCTCTCCATTGTAACTTGATGGAGAATTGACTGTTTACGAGAGAATGATTATCACCCTAACAACTTTTCATCTGAGTTTCACCTAATAGCTAGGGCACAATTATGTTATAGGGGAGAACTATTAACCATCTCAGTAATTGAATAGATTAATTTCTTGGCCATCATGGAAACCCTAGTGTGGTTTTATCCCATTATAACTCATTAAATAACCGATTTGATTTGGGCTAGTACAAACGTATTGAGATATGGGCATGTGGAACATCTAATTAGAATAAGGCTCTTATATTCTCCCATTTTGCCCATGTACACCCATAAAACAATATTTTGCTTTAGCTAGAAAAAAGATACTATATATTCACGTTAAATTTCAAAAGACATTCTTAGCCCAAAATGCATAGTATGAATTCATTATATCAATGTTAAATTAGCTAATTACAATGCGAGCCAAGGCGGTCATTTGTTATATAACCAATAAAAGTATTTTCATGTACTACGTACAACACTAATTGTAACTTCATTTATCATGATCTTTAAAAGGGATTTCTTAGGCTAATGATAAAATGGCTTGGGTTGAAATTTATGTCCATTTCAAACATTATCTTGTCATTATTCATGCACACCATTCAATATACATATAAAGTGGAAAGAAAAAAAAACCATAATAAATATCCTTAAGTGTCAAAAAAAGGTTTAATATATACAATGGATGTGGCCGAACAACCAATATTTGTGGATTGGTGTTTTAAAATTCTGGAATTATAAATGAATCCAGAAGGGACCTCCACGAGCCAATCTTTGAGAACATCCTCAAGCCTGTCTTAGAGGCTTCTAGCCAATCTCGATGGTCCCCTCGAGTATATCACATTCACCTATAGTAATCCTACATGCCTCCATGGCTTATGCTTCTATTTTATATCTTGAACTTGTTTAAAATAGAGTAAACAGCAAAGAAAAGTTCTCTATGCTTTTAGTTCAGTTAATAGTAACAAGAAAATTGCTCCTTAAAGGTAATAAAAAAATCTTGCTTTCACAATAGAATTTAATCAAATTTGCCAAAACTTTGCACAAACAACAATAAACAATAAAAGAAAAAGAAGAAAACATCTCGTTCAATAATGGGCATGTCATCATGTTGTCTTCCTTGTCCCTAATTGTAATCTTATGTTTTTTTTTTGGGTTCAATAATGTTAATATTGCTTTAGAGAGAGACAGAGAGACCTGGGTTGCTTGAGGAGCTTCCTGGTTCAACCTTTTGATCAGGTGCAATCATTGATCCATCCTCGTGAACATTACTGGATGGGATATTCAATGAGTTTCCCTGGTCAGCCAGTACTGGGTCATAACTAGCTCCTTTCGATGGTGGTTGGTGCACTAATTTAGGCAACATATCCCAAACAGTTTTAGCAGAACTGATATCATTGATCTGAGATTGTATTTCCACACCACATGAAATCTGAATTGCATGCAAAGCTGCAGCATTCTTCTTCCTCCAAGCTTTGAATTCCACTGCATCATCTTCTGGTTTTGGAGGTTCTGTGGTTGTTTCGAAAATATCCCAAAGATCTTGAGCCAAGAGATAGTTTTTAATGCAAGCACTCCAATTCGCGTAATTGTCATTTCTAAGAATCTCAAGAACAATTGTGCTTGAGAGCATACTTGTAGCCATGTTCAATCTGTCAAAATCAAGAAATATATATACAATTAGATGAAACTTGAAAGATATATAGACATCATGACACGCATTTCAATTTCCTGTTATGGATATAAATAAGTAAATTTATCTCTTCCCTTTGACTTAGGTCTTTCAGGACAAGGATTTTCACATGAATGGTATTTGAATAGAATTCATGAATTTGAACCTTGACCTTTCAATTCATTCTAAATAAATATTCCATATGTTGTGAGAGTTTGATCCGCACGTGAAATAGAGTATTAATAATATGTATTTTTATCACCATGTCGGTGCTAAATGATACTGAAAGATGATAGAAAATGGTAAACAAGGTTGGCCCTGATCTTCATCTAGTGTATTTCAATTTATATAAAGAGGACCTATGTTCTTATTACTTTATATAGGACCTTTTCCTTACAAAGAGGACCTATATAAAGAAGAAGAAAACAAACCTCAAACCCTGTCTTGGACGAGAATCAAGGAAATAAGAGAAACATATTGCAAAATCTATGAAACACTCTTTGATGATATATTTTCGATGTCTACTAGTCATGTTGAACGTAGTTATTATTTACTATTATTTCCTATAATAAAATCAAGAGAAAACAAATGTGTGGATGTGGACATAGTTTTAGGCTTACGAGGATTTTCATGGTTACTGAAATAAAGGTTAATTAAATATTTCAGGTTTTAATTGCAAGTATGTGCTTAAGTAGAAATTTACACAAGTTACATGCCTATTTTAAAGGTTGAGGAATTATATTCGTTTGGCACTGTTGTGGGGAAATTTAGAGAATGTGTAAAATTAAGGTAAGCAGTGCTCCTACGGTAAATTTTGCCTAAAACTGACTGAGATTAATTTTTGTTAAAAACTTGCATATTTTGTTAGGAAAACTGTCTCAATTATTTGTCGCACCAGTCTCTATATTTGAACATTGAAATGTGACATTTTATCATGACTGATGTAGACATGAATAATTTTCGTAATATATTTCTCTATGGCATAAAATGTGAATATGAAATCTAAAACGTTGGTCCGATTCTATGATATTATCTATTTAGTATACTATTTATGTTATTGCATTGTATTTGAAACGCCCTAAGGTATAAGATTTTGTTCTGTCCGATTTCTAGCCCCGCCATGAGATATAATAGTGGTCTCTCATTTCTTGCCCCACTAAGGGATATAATAGTGGATTCTAACCCTACCATGGGAAATAATAGTGGCCTCTAGTTTGAGTGCAATTACTTTGGTGATTTATATTTTGCTTTGCTATCTACAAAATGCACAAACCTGCCATGCGGTAAATATGGCCTTTGTTTTGACTGCACTTACTTTGGTGACAAGATAGGGGTTTATGTTCTACTTAGCTAACGACAGATATGTACAATCCTACCATAGGAGTAAATATGGACTCTGTTTCGAGTGCACTCATTTTGGTGACAAAACATTTATTTACATTTTGTTTGGCTATCCGCAAACATGCACAACCCTGTCATGGGAGTAAGCATGGATTCTTTTTTGTTTATGATGTTGTTTAGTATGTTTGTGTGTAAGCTCTTTTGTATATATTATTTGACAAATAAATGTTTCAAAAAATATCACTACTATTGTTTTTTAGAATTGTTTGTTTCTACATTCTGTAGTAGGCTCACGTTTACACACTACTATAGGTTTGCTACCTACTGATTCAGTGGACTCACCTTTTGCCCACATTTTTTCAGATACTTGGTGGTTATAACAATTGGAATAGATGATACATGACAGGATTATAAGAGAAATGTGGTATAAGTGGGTTAGTATGAGTTCAAAGTTTTTTCTTACAATGTTTTGTAACACACCGTATTTTAGTGCATTTTTAATTGAAAGATTATTTGTTATTAATTTAAAAATTTATTCTCTTGTTCTAAAATTGGTTGGATTTTTTTAGTGGGTTTTTTTTATGATTTTAATTTTGTGAAAATTATTCTGAAGTGCTTTCTTATATTTGATTATTGTAATACATTTAAATTGCTTTTCATATTAAATTAACTTATTGTTGGGTTTAATTATTTAGTTTCATTTTAATCATTACGTTTGAATTATTTTATTTTACTTGCTGTGTTAAAATCGTTTCCGTTGGATCATTTTTGTGACCCAAGATATGAGGTTTGAACTTCATTTCTTTCACTACATTTTCTCATTCCTCTTTTCTTTTTCTTCTTTTTTTTTTCTTTTTTTTCTTTTCCTTCTTTTTCTTTTCTTTTTCTCCTCTCCTCTCTCGCGCGCCGCACGACTCTCCCCCCTCTCTCTCAGTCCTTTTCTTCTTCCACCCAGCCCCGCCGCCTCGCACCGCAGTGCGCGACACCGCCCGGCCCACTGTCCTTCCCAGCCACCGGCGACCACCCCCTGTAATCTCAGCCCCAACCGCGCCGCCGTTAGCTCCCACGCACATCACCAAGCCGTGGCACTCCTTGCGCCGCTGCGCCGCTGCGCCGCCGTCGCGCCACCTCCGGCCACCATCTTCTCACCACATCATCCTCGACCTTCTAGCAACCCAATGGACCCAACCCCACCTTCGATCGGTCACCGGTGAAGCCCCACCATCAACATTTCCGTTTTGGGTGTTTTTGCACTTCAACCGCCTATTGCGCCGCCACCCACGGCCAACCACCACCACCACTAGCTTCACCGACATCCCTAAGCCCTACCCTATCAATCTCGGGTCTTCGTTTACACCCGTTCAAAAGTGAGTTTTTGAGACCCACGGCCACAGTACATTTGGCACTGTTTTGTTGCTGCGTTGCCGCTTCTAGCATCTCCGTGATCTTTCAAAAATTATATTATAGCATTGTAAGTATTTTTCCTAAAGAACTTTTGAGATTTAAATGTATTTCTGCGCTAATTCATATTTACTGTGAATTTATTGGTTGTGCCGGACTGAGTCCGAGGAGTAAGGGGATCGGTTGGATTGGATGATGGAGTTGTTTGTGTGAGATTGGTTTACGCTATGAAATTTGTTGGTTGTTTCGGGTTTAAATATTGGTGTTTTGAGTTTGACGTTGGTCATGGTGAATATTGGTGATTTTTAGGAAGTGATGATATATTTTTGGATTATTGGTTTGATGTTTTGGAAATGTTTAGAAGGGTTTGTTGGGGCCTTTTAACATCTAGAAGTGTTGTGATATTTTTTCTGCATGAAAACTCTGGAAAATATTTTGTTCTGCATGCTCTACTTTGTAAATGCTCATGTTTACACGCTAGCATATGATTTCTGCTTACTGAGTTGTTGATAACTCACCCCCTATCTTCATAATATTTTTTAGATGATGTGAAGAGTCCAATTGAGGACCTAGATTAGATTGGTGAGCATGATTAAGCTGAGAGAGGATGTTAGAAGAAGGAATTCTGATGTCTTATGTCTTTTAGATTTAATTATATCTTGGGCTTGGGTTTAGTAAGACTTTTGAAGTTATTAGTTTGGTTTGTTATGACTACCGAGAGATTTTGGACTCCTTAGTTTATTTTGCTGCAGTAATAACTTTGTAGAGTTTCAATGTGGTTATTTAGAGTACTTGAGATTGAGTTTTGCTAATAAAGTTTTGGAGTTTTATTTTAGTTGTGTTGGAAAACATGTTCTTAAGTGACATGTAGTAATTCTCCAGGCCAATCGGGTTTGGGGCGTTACATGTTTAGTTTATTCTATTTGGAAGAATTTTTAAGCATTTGACTTTGGGAGATAACTATATCTAAGTTTTATATTTTATGGATTTCATGTTAAAAGGTACGCCTCGATTATGCATGGGGCTTGACAAAATATATACGAATAACATGGTAAAGTAACATTACCCTTGTAGAACTCCTTGCATAAACTCGAAAAACTATCATATTAAAGTTTAGTGACTTTCTTCTAGATAACAAATGAAAAACATAAAAAATAGAATAATAGTTAGATCACTAATTCAGAGAAACGATAAGGAGAAAAAAATCGGATTGAAGCTATGGGACTTCACTGATGTTACCTAGAATGTGTAATGGTCTAACAAGAAGTACGATAAGAATTAAAGAATTATTGTAATGTCTCAAATTTAATTGGTATCAGATGGTGGTGAATGAAGTGTCGTTTTACTTGGGTAGAAGAAGTTCTTACAACTCTAATTATGATCTTGATTAATTCTTTGGAATATAGGGCATTATACTGTGGTCCTATTAAAAATGACACTTATTTATTGGAAACACTTCTTTCTAATTGGTGAATTTGCAAGAGTGCCACTAGAGAAAGGATAATCTCTAATGTCGAATTCATGATTCGAGACGTCATCTGTAGGGAATTCCCAACCATCACCCGAGATGAAGAGAAATTTCCTCTCTGCCAATCCTTAGCATGGGAATACTTATGCTTTAACTAAACTATTTTATTGTGAGACCTAAAACTACAAAGGTTCCTATTGTCTAAATCCATGAAGAGAAAGGGACTCATAAGCCGTGAGATCGAGATATCCATCACCTATATGCTCCAACACTCGCCACCAAAGAACGCAACAAGCCATTAAAGTCCTCTAGGCATTAGACACTAGTTGGGCCGAGGCAAGTTCCAAGACATCTAATACGTCACGGATAGGTCATACAAATGGCAAATGAAGCCCCATCACAAACATGACCACATATAGGACAACAGAAACGGCCATACCTCTCACTTTGACAGCATCGCGGCTCTGATCAGGCAATCCTAGACCCACCACATCCGGGATGTTGAAGTTGTCCCTTGCGGCGTTTGGTTTGCGACGGGAAATGGTTGAGGACCACTGATGACCCTAAAAAATCGAGCGACAAGCATTTTCCCCTTCCCTTATAGGGTTAGCAAAGGCTCCTTCAGGACAAATAGGGGAATCACGAGGTCGCCCCAAGAAAGGAAGCCATAGGATTGCTCTTAGAGGAAGCCATAGATTTGCAGTGAAGGCTGAGAGAGAGAGTGCGAAGAAAATAGAGCGGTTGAGAGAATAAATGAGAGAATCGAAAGAGGAGAAGTGGGAAAGAGAGTGTGAGAAGACTATAAATACAAAAGGCGAACACGAAATGACGTTCTGACAAAGGGGCATAAATGACAGAAAACCCAAATAACGAAGCAACGTTATAATTACAAGTCTCATCATACTGAGCGTGATGTGACTTCGTGGGTTAATTGGAAGAGACTTAATACAACTTTGAAGCCTATTAGGCCACTTCACAGGCCTGGGCTACAACTCAGGCCAATAACCCCACTCCTGAGAACCCAATACATCTCAACCATTGAAAGAATAACCGATAGAGAATCTTCCGGACAAGAAGAGCTATCTAATCATTTAGATTTGATTAAGCTCTCCATCTCGAGCCTTGAACTGCAAATAGCAGATAAGCCCAGTATCGCATGGAAACAGAAATCTCATGGGTTCTATATATACATATCACCCAGGTATGTGAAGATCATGTGATTCATTTGTCTAGAAAAGGAGATTCTTATTGTGATCACTAACTTAGGTATCAGAGACATTCCCCAAAACCCCCAAGCCATTCGACCTTTGGTTGCAGGTGATTGTGTATGTGAAGCTGTGAAACACGTCCATAGTAGATATGATCGATTCTTAATATAAGAATTCTGCACAAAATATATATGCATGATATGGTAAAGTAACACAACCCTTGAAAAACTCTTATAGAAACCTAAATTGTTGGATTAAAGTTTGGTCACTTTTTTGCAAATAACAAATGAAAAATAAAAATCACTCTAATCAATTTGATTAAAATAAATTCATAAATTAACATAACTTTACATGAGACTCGGTCGGATAGAAGCCGAAAGCCCAACCTTAGAAGATGCCTAGCCTTAGACACAAAAATAATGTCGTTTTATGCTCATATAAGGTTACGTTTGGATGTTGGGGTGATCTCAAATGATTTGAGAATAGTAATGCAAAAGTAGTGAATACTTTGTGAACAATAGTAAACTGTTTGTGAATAGTAGTTAATAGAGTAGTGAAGTAGACCAAACACTGTCTAAATTATTTTATTTCCCTTTTCCCTCTACCCTGACGTC
This sequence comes from Juglans mandshurica, assembly GCA_022457165.1. Lineage (NCBI taxonomy): Eukaryota > Viridiplantae > Streptophyta > Magnoliopsida > Fagales > Juglandaceae > Juglans > Juglans mandshurica. Next base: position 23,678,669 of record CM039619.1, on the reverse strand, counting down.
TGTCTCTCTCATTTCCCCTCTTGCCCAGCCCCCCCGACTGCTCCCTCCAACTCTCTCTGATTCTCAGTCTTCCTCTCCTTTCTTTCCCCCTCTCTCTAGCTCACTCTATCCTCTCCTCTCTCTCTCTCTCTCTCTCTCTCTCTCTCTGTTATGATCATGAGGGTTAAAGGTTTACCCAAATTAGTATCTAACAGAACTAGAACTTTTGAATCAATAGTTGAGTTTTTAACAATTGGTATTAGAGTAGAGATTACATCACGAGTTCAAGTCGCGGAGGAGGTGACCTATAGGCTAGATTAAAATGCCTTGATACTATGTATGTGCATAGTGTTAAGTCATTGAGCACTGAAAGATGAGTGAAAACACCAAAAGGAAGAGGATTACTCCCGGTCAGTGTCGATAGAATGGGCCACTGTAGATGTCGAAATTGAAATTGTGGTGAAATGTTATGATCGTGAGGGTTAAAAGTTTAAACAAAATAATATCTAATAATTTTAGGCCTTTTAGATTAATAGTTGAATATTTAACAAAATTATAAGATGCCATAAATGAAATAATAGTACAACTTGTCATAAATTTAGGCCACCTCGAGGTTGCCAAAACCTCCTTACAATGTTGAAAAAATTCACGCGTTGTCTTCCCTTGTCATAATCCTTTTAATTCATACATGACTCTAATCAAACCCACGTACTGGACAAAAACTTCCACTAACGTAACTCCACTCCCACAAACATACATCATACAGAATTTAACTACAAATGTGGCCCATGAGCCTTGTGGCCCATAACTAACTAACCCACATGTTAAGTAAAACACAAGGCATAGGGCTACAAATGAACTAGTCTATTCGATAGCACGCTTGGTACTCGTCTGATTAAACTCGAATTGAACTCGACTTATGCGTGAGTCGACTCATTAGCTCCACTTGATTAGTAAATACCCGCTCAATTAGTAAATGACACTTAGTCGACAACACTCCACTTGATTCGGATAAGGCTCGTTTATGCATGAGTCGACTCGTTAGCTCAACTCGATTAAAGCTCATTTATATATTGATAAATATATACATACACCTATGTATATATACATATATGTATGTATTAGCTAATAATATAAGCACATCTATTTTATAATTAAATATGTAATCTAATTACTTATGTTTATATATTGAATATACTTCATAGTTATATTTTATAATTTGTACAATAATTAGTCGATAAGATTTCATAATTTCATATGCTAGCTAGTATGTGTGAATTATATATGAAATATATATATGTTATCATATTATGTATATGTATTAATAAGTTCTGTAGGCATATGATATATTGTTATTATAGATAAATATCAACTAGCTATATATTAATTATTTATAAATTTTTAAAATCTTATTATTTAATAGAAGTTCTACTTGTTAGTTGTACAAATTCAATATAAATTTTTTATTTTTTATTTATCTAATTTATTAATTATCAAATCTTATTCAAAAAATAAAAATAAAAACAATTCGAGCCAAGCTCGAAGCTCCTTTTTGAGAAGAGCTCGAGTTAGAAATTTAACTTTTGAACAAAGAATAAATAAGAATCTCAAGTTTGGGTTCGTATTTGAATATTTTGAATCAAGTCCGACAAGTTAAAAGACCGGGTCGATTGGATTACAGCCCTTATCAAGACACATACGGACACCAACTAAGACATAAACTAAACACATGGACTTAGCTAATAAAAAATTAAAAAAGCAGCAGCTTGTTGCACGTGCATTTGTCGGCACACTCTACTACATCTCTCGGTAGCCACCCAAGCCCGTTGTCGGCGTTGTGTACTCACGTCGCGACTATAGCGACTCCAATGCACCAAACACCCCCAGCCTCTCTATCTCGCGTGCTCTCTCTCTAAGCAATCCGTCTCACCCTCCCGCAAATGCTCTCTCTCTTTCTCTCTCTCCATTTCAAGCCGCGACCGGGTCGGACCGACAGAGGCCACTAGAGTCAACGTGCGCCTCTCACCGCGAAGGAAAACCTCGCTCTCTCTGCCTCTCTCTTTCTACCTTGGTCACTGTTATTCTCTGTCTCTTCCCGGCTGTTTCTTCTGTCGCCTCCCCATGCCGTCGTCGTTGCCCCACCAGTAAGCGTGTTCCCTCCTCTCTCTTTCCATCCATCACTCTCTCTCTCTCTCTCTCTCTCTCTCTCTCTCTCTCTCTCTCTAACTCTCCCCCTCGCTCAGTCCGTCGGCCACCACTTCTCCCTCTTCTTTCCCTCTGTCTGAAACCCCGTACGAATTCAGGCCATCCTTGCACCGAGACCCACTTCTCACCCACTTTCCTTCGCCGTACCGGTAGTCCCCAACCCGTTCAAGCCTCCCCTCACAACGGCTCACCAACCCTGTGTTTGTCTCTGGTTTTGGGTGCTGAGTTCGCCTGGTCTCTCCTTGTACCCTGTGTTGTCCTCTGTGTAGTGTTGAAGATGGGTTGTTTTCATTGAGGGTTGATTGGATGTATTTATGTGGAACCCATGCATCATTGCCACTGCTCACACCTCTCTCACAACCACAATTTCAACCTATTTAAACTAACATCCTTTTGGACTAGCTTTCCCTCGCTACCCCCTCTGAGTCATTTTTCCTATTGTATTATTATTTTTTATGTATATTTTGACCCTTTTCACCTTTGTAGGTGGGTAGATCCACTTCATTTTTTCAACCACCATCAACCATGCACTCCACCACACCCCACCACTGAGCCACCTCGTGCAACCACGTCCAGCAGCTTTTTTCTTGATTAACTTGATGAATGTTGGGTTAATTTAATCGACTTCCAAGTCTCACTCATTACCCGTTTGTGAGAGATTGAATGCTTCTTTTTTGAGGATGAAGGAGTGGAGTCCCATTAATCACCTTAGCATAGACTGTTTCACAGCCCATCTTCTTACCTTAGGATCCTATTTCTGCAAGAAAAGACATCTTCATGGCGGCCTCCCTCTCAACTGCGAGTCAAGAAATTTTGAGACCGGAAGCACTAATCTATTTTCCTTTTGTAACCTCAGACTTCGTTTGATAATTTTTTTTATAAGTAAACGATATTATTAATAAGAATAGGCACAGTCCAAGTACACAAGATAGTATACAAGAGATAAGACCTATCTAGGTCGCAGTAGTAGAAACAAAAAAATCATGTAAATTTAGGCTATTAAAATCTATAGCTATGGCCCATAGAAATAAAGTACGAAAAAATAAAATCCGAAGCTTCTCTAGTGTCTGCTCCTTATCTTCAAATATCTGATCATTAGGGTCTCGCCATATGCACCACATAATGCAGATAGAGATCATCTTTCACATGACTTTGATTTGTGGAGCACCTCCCGGAAGCGTCCAACTAGCCAATAATTCAATCACTGTGGTAGGCATTATCCAATTTAACTCTACCCGGCTGAACACTTCAATCCACAAGGCTCTAGCTGACTTGCAATGTAGTAAGAGATGATCTATTGTCTAGCCAACTTTCTTACACATACAACACCAATCTAGAATAACAACCCGGCGCTTCCTCAGATTATCGATTGTTAGAATCTTACCCAGGGAAACTATCCATGTGAATAAGAGTGCTTTGGGGGGCACCCTATTCCTCCAAAGTCTTCTCCATGGGAATTGAGTATTTGGTAAATGTGTAAAGGACTTATAGAATCATCGAACCGAGAAAGTACCCTTACTTGCAAGTGTTCACCACAGCTTATTGGCTCGTAGTCCATTCAGTTTCACGGAATACACTAGGCTGAGAAAAGCCTCAAAGCTATCTATTTCCCAATCTTGGGCTGCTCTACTGAAGGTGATGCTCTATTGGACTTGTTCCCCCGAACGAACCATGAGGTCTGCCACTGAAGCTTCTTCATTACATGGCACCTGAAAAATGGATGGAAAAAAGTCCTTTAGAGCCTCCTCCCCACACCATACGTCCCTCCAAAATTTTATCTGTGTACCCACACCCAGTAGAAATTTAGTATGGCGAGTAAACACCCCCCACCCTCATCTAATGTGCTTCCAACCCCCCACTTCATAGGCCACGTTCATGTCTCTAGTACACCAACCCCCCCCCCCCCCCCCCACACGAGCTTCCATGTTTGCAATCAACCACCAATTTTCATAGCCATTTCCCAAGTAGGGCCTGATTGAAAGTTCTCATATTTTTTATCCCCAACCCTTGTGAAGAAATTGGCTTGCACACCTTGTCGTAACTAACTAGATGGAACTTGAATTCATCCCCATCCCGCTCCATAAGAAATCACGATGGAGTTTTTCAATCCGTACCGCCACACAAGTTGGAATTGTAAATAAAGATGGAAAATAAGTTGGTAAGTAAAAGAGAGTACTTTTGATTAGAGTCACGTGGCCTCCTTTTGATAAGTACAATCTCTTCCACCATGTCAATCTTCGTTCTATCTTCTCAATAACTGTATCCCAAATTGATAAAGCCTGTGAGGCAGCCCCCAACGTCAATCACAAATATTTCATAGGAAGAGAAGCGACCTTATACTAAGTGTGCTGGCCAATTGCCAAGTATTACTAATGTTCCCAATCGGCACTAGCTCTAATTTATTGAAGTTCACTATCAGGTCTGACGCTGCTACGAAGCATAGTAAAAGTGTCTTTAGTGCCCTAAGCTAGTTTTGATCTGCCTTGTAGAAAATTAGTGTGTCATCTGCAAATAAGAAATGAGATATAGTAATAAGGCCCCTATTAGGATCACTTACTGAAAATTCAGCCACAAAATCGTTTCTAACCACAGCCGATAGATCCTACTAAAAGCCTCCATAATGACAACAAAGAGAAGTGGGGACAATGGATCTCCTTGTCTTAGGCCACGAGAACTGATGAAGAAACTAGTTGAGTTGCCATTAATCAAAATTGAGAACCTTGCTGTTGAGATGCACTATCTGATCCACGTACACCATCTCTCCCCAAAACCACATCTCTCCAACAAATAAAGAAGGACCTCCCAATTTACATGATCGTATGCATTTTCCATATCTAGCTTACAAATAATCCTTACGATACCAGACTTTAATATGCCATCCAGACATTCATTGGCTATAAGGACTGAATCCAGGATTTGACAACCCCTTACAAAAGTATTTTGTGACTTCATAATTATCTAACCCAAAGCCTCCCCTAGCTTGTTTGTGAGTACCTTGGAGATAATTTTGTACACCCCATTAATGAGGCTAATGGGCCTATAGTCTTTCACCTCTGATGCTCCGATCTTCTTTAGGATCAATGCAATAAAAGTAGCATTTAGTCTTTTATTAAAATTTCTAGTTGAGAACAATTCCTAAAACATGTTCATTACATTATCTTTCACTACCTCCCAACATGTTTGAAAAAACAACATCAAGAAACCGTCTGAACCTGGTGCTTTGTCTTTAACCATTCTTCTACTACATCATAAACCTCCACTTCCTCAAAAGATCTCCCCAACCAAGACACTATTTGTTGCTCAATAGAGTCGAAATCGAGTCCATCAAGTTTTGGCCTCCACTCCTCTTCAACTCTAAACAATTGTTCAAAGAAATCCATCACATGATCCCCGGATCACAGGAGCCTCCATAAAGTCTATACCATTTATATTCAACATCTCAATAGTATTATTTCTCCTATGAGAATTAGCCACTATGGAAGAATTTTGTGCTTCGGTCCCCTTATTTCAACCATAATGCTCTTGACTTCTGATACCAAGAGATCTCCTCTAGAGAAATTACTCTCTCCAATTCTGAAGCCAGCTTTGCTATTGCGATATTTCTTATGGGGGGAGGATTCTATCCTCAAGCATCCTCTAGAAATCCTGTAGTTCCTCCTCCATGGTTTTCTTTTGCTCCCCTGTGTCTCCAAAATATTGAGAGTTCCAAAGCTTTAAAGAATGTAGGAGGGGGTACCATAAAATTGATAAGATGACCACCATTGCCTTATCCTATCCACAAAGCCTTCACTTTTAAACCACATGTTTTCAAATTTAAAATATCGACACCCACCTTGGGTACTACCACTATCCAACAAGATGAGAAAATGATTCGAGCAAAGGCAAGGCAACCTCTTCTGTCACACCTCCGGGTAATGTATTTCCCAATCTGGCGAGATTAGGAATATGTCAAAAGACCACGTTTGATTATTGGACCAAGTAAAAGGCCCCCTGTGAGAGGAAGATACACCAGATTCAGGTAAAAATTACATATTGAAAAATCTGTCATGGCTGGGTGCAACCGACTGTCTCCGGATCTTTCATTAGGGAACCTTATGATGATAAAATCTCCACCTATGCACCAGGGGAAGTCCCACCAGCTATATGTTGCAACAAGTTCTTCCCATAATAGTCTTTTGATACTGTCAACATTTGACCCATATATACCTACAAAAGCCCACAAAACATTATCTTTCATGGTTTTAAAGAAACGGGCCACTGTATACTCCCTTATAAAATCCTCATTTTTCTCCACCACCCTTCTATCCCACATCACTAAGATTCCACCCGAAGTCCCATTTGATGCCAGATAGACCCAATCTGCATAAAGACAACTCCAAACAATTCATACTATTTTTCTGGACACCAACTTTTTCTGGCCACAATAAACTAGAAATGTGACTGTCGGTCATAGGATCTCTTCTGTTTCCCCTTCATGCAATGATGCTGATAGTTCCACCACTGTTTCCGGAGCTTTCTCGACCACCATTGATGGTCCCACAGCTGGTCGCGGTGCACCCGATGGTTTCTTTGGCATGGTTGCAAGGTTTTCGTCGGTGGTGGGCCGATGTTCACCCCCTTGCGAATCCTACAAACGGGAAGAGGCCCGATGGGTTGAGGCCTTGAGTTTACAGGCTCGACCCCAATTGATTGGAGCCTTACAGCAGTTGAGGTTTCCCCTTGAGCTATTGAGCTCAAGCCCAATTGACTAGGGCCTTACAACGCCCATTTGACTATGGCTCTAAGCTATCGGGCTCAAGCCCAATTGACTAAGGCCAGACAGACCCTTGTTATGCTGATTTGAACCCATGTTTAAATCCACATAGGGAACAATTCTTTCCAATCCCACCTCCTCCTTTATAAGCCAATCAACATTGTTTTCTGAAATCTGTTTTCTGAAACATCCATCAATTGCATGGTAATATCTAGCCCAGACAACTCTGGTGATGATGACTTGCTTTCAACCTTTCAATCAAACATCGCTCTATTCGAATGCCTCTATGATCAAGTGGTAAATATCGACAATGTTCCATGAAACATAATTTTTTACCATTTGTCAACCATTGAGACTGAGTATCTTTATTATAGATAGGACAATCCATTTTACATTTTGTGCTCCACCAAGACAAGTTTCCGTTTGCTGGAAAATAATTTATTGTCCACAGCACTGCAACATGTATCTTGAATTCCCTTGACGAGGCCTTAAGCTATCCGGCTCAAGCCCAATTGATTGGGGCCATACAACACCCATTTGATTGTGGCCCTAAGCTAATGGGCCTAGGCCCTTGTTACGTAGATCTGAACTCACATGGCCCATTTCTTTCCAATCCCACATCGTCCTTTATAAGCCAATAAACCTTGTTTTGTAAAGTGCTCAATTGAGCCTTTCACATCCAACAAAATACTAAGTACCTACCCCTCTACCACGCCACCTATGGGTCTACCACCTCCACCCTTCCACTGTACTAGACGAGACTCTCTGTCAAAGCCATGTCCAATACCCTTCCTAGTAGCAGCACCTCTCTACTCAAAGATCACGGGGTTGCTCCCCTTTTCAAAGCTCACGGGGTTGCTCCACCATCAGAGCCTCCCTATAGGAGTGATGTTGCACTTGGACTTTCACCCCATTTGGTCTCTTCGTAGCTCCGTCACTGTGAGTGAATCTCCTATTGTGAAAAAACTCCCACACAGCCTCCCCCATCCTTTTCCCCCCTCCGCCCTCCTCCTCAGAAATGAATATAAAGTTCCTCCTACCACCACCACCATATTCCACCATTGTGATATAGCAGCCTTGATCATTCGAACAACGTCACGCTATAAAACTACGACTACCTTCCGTAGCTGTGGTGAAGAAATCTTTTTTTTTCTTCCTTCAAGCAAGCTTCCAAGGCCTTTGCCAGCCATTCAACTGTTGAGAGTCCCAAAACCACCTTTGACACCACCTTCCATCTTCTCTCTGTAATAACCAATAGACCCCCCCTCCTTCACGAATGAAAAAAAAAAATTTGATTCTATTACAATGTCTTTTGAAAAACCCATTCTGAACACACCACCACCCAGAAGCTCAGTCGTGTAACTCCGTCATAAACCACCCAAACTTAGTGGAGAGAACAAGTGTTTGTTTTCCATCGTCGAGAGAAAATGTACAATTTAGAATTCAAACTCCCTTGTACAATCTTGAAAAAATTATCAAAATGGAGGTGGATAAAATTGAACGAAATAGTTCAGTCCCATAACTCTTGAGACTCCAATAATAAAAGGTACTCTTGAAAACAGTTTTTTCGGCTACAAAATAATCTTCTATGTTAGTATGTACACCAGAATTGTCAACATTGAGACAATCGATGTGAATATCTAAGAGCAATGGCATTGGTTTAGTCAAATGCCATTGCAATCCAAAATTTGGCTAATAATCCTCTAAAATTGTATGCATTAGAGGAGGCAAACCGCATATATTTTACATAAAAGCTACAGTAGTCAATTGGAATTTCCTCTAATGCATACGATTTTAGAGAATTTATTCATTTTACATAAAAGCTACATACATTTTCTCTCTCTAGCTGATGCTTTGCTTTGTATTTCTTGCTCCCTTCATTGAAATTTCCACCTTCATTTCTAGATTTTTGGTCTCCATTCACACATTGCACATCTCACCATCTCTGCACATCCTCCATCGGCACAACACTTCATCACTGTCGCATCTCTTCAATGTCGAATATAGGGTAAATTTGAACTCTATGTTCTTCTGAAGTTTTTATTAGTATAGAAGGGTTGATTTTTAGTTATTAAAACAGGGTTATTGTCCAAAAATTTTACTGGGCATGTATTCAATGTTGCTACCTATTTTCTCTGATTTAGTAGTATAGAATAGGGCTATTGTTTTCGAAAATGATTTATTACTATAGAAGTGTCAATGCTGAGAGACCTCTAGGCAAGAAGGCTGAGAAAAGAAGAGAAAAAAGAAAAGACAATGAATCACAATGTAGTGAGTTTAATGAGGTCTTAAGCCACATGAGTGATGATAGAAAGACATCAATGATGGAGAGGAGAAGAGATAATCAAGGCTGACAAGGATAGATCTGAGTTAATACATCTTAAGAAGAGAAAAATTGATATGGAAATTATGAAATTGGATATTGATTCCACGAATGTTGTGCAACAAGAGTATTTTCATAATCTTCAAATGGAAGTCATTCATGAGGAGCAAAGGAATATATAGGTCTCTATCTCATACAGAGTTTGTTTGCTTGCTGGTGGTTTATTTTGATTGGACTTGTATCTAGCCTCCAATTGTATTGGTGGTGGACTTGCTAGTGGCTTATTTAGAGTCGAACATTATTTTATTTTGTAATGGACTTGCTAGTGGTGGTTTATTGAGATTTTGTAATGGACTTGCTGGTTGCTCTAGTGATTTTGTAAGGGATTTTGAGTTTCATCTTTTAAGGTACTTGTGACTATCACTTCTCTGTTGTCAGCATGAGTTTCTTTTTTATTTTTTTGAAAAAATTTGTATGCAACCAATTTTGGTTTGCAGTCGAAACAACTAGTATTTCTCTAGGTAATATATATGTTTTTTTTCTAGATTTCATGCATGTGTTATGGGCTATAGTGTACTGTATCATATCTTTGTGGATGCAGAATATATCTTTATACGCACGCACACACGGACATACATATAAATATATTATACACACAGAGTAAATACGATATTGTAGTGTGATTTCGTACATGATATTGTTTTATGAAATTGTGTTTGACAATGAAGTGACTGCAACTTGTAGATTATTGAAAATTTTGAAAGCTCAAATTAATAAAAGGCTATTTCAAAATTGCTCACTACAAGAAATAAGGCTTTTTGCGGCGATTTGTTATCTAGTGCTAGATATAAAAGATATACATTAAAGAGTAGATAAACAAACTAGAGAAATTAATAATTAATAATATTTTATCAGTATAGAAAGTGAAATGCCTAATTTGGGATTAAAATTTTGAATGTGGAGGCAAAAGGCAAAAGGTGACATTTTATTCGAAATCTGACTAAAATTTTGGCTATATCAACGTGAATATTGCTCTATGAGGGAAAAGAAAAGTACATATACTAGGAGATATCAGTGGCTCCGTTTGGATAGTAAAAGTATTTCATCTCATCTCATATCATTACAATTTTTTTAAATTTTCACTTAAAATATAATAAACAATTTATTTTTTTCAAATTTTAGAACAGTAATAATATATATTAAAAAATATTAATATTCTAATAATATTTTGTTCAATTTTTATCTAAAATCATCTCATAAATCATGAACCTAATTACACGTACGTACCATATTTCCGAAAACTCATGCAGAATAATCTCACTGTAATTTATATGCCTCGAGACAAAACAGCCATACATGCCAGTATATATATTCATTAATTATTATGTTATCGCATCAGTACCTTCATGCACTATCTATATATGCCTTCCAGCAAGACGAAATGATCATCACGTTCTTGAAAAATAGTAACAGCTAGTTTAAGTACGTTAGCATACGATAAAAAAAGTAAAAGTAAACACTAACCTTCGATCCCCAGCTTGATCACGATCTAATGATGCCGACGGCGGCGTTGAGTACTCAAACTTGAAGCCTGTCGGTGATACAACGTCCAAATAACCAGTAAAAATTTCAAACTATATATTTACAAACCCCACAAACTAAATATATAATTCTTCAAAACTTGAATTTTTACTATAATTTAATTACACTTAGTACGTACGTAGTGCCTCTTAAGATTGTTGTAGGTGATAGAATTTTTCACTGCAGTGTTTTAATTATAAAGCTTTATTAAAAAATATTCTATTAAGATTAATAAGCGGTTAAGGTGCTTTTAAAGTTAGTTAGTGAAGATTAAGCAATTTTTAGCATGTTCTCAAGATGATCATGATCAGTGATATCTTGAGTGAAGATCAATCTTAGAGAATACTTTTATTTTGTGCAACTGATTAAACATGAGATGATTGATCATACGAGCAAGATTGGCAACAATTTTTTGGAGTTAATTTGGTGGAATAGGCTCCTTGTTATTTGACGAAGGGGCCGGAGATAAGTTTTTGAGTCGGGATGTTGGACTCATGACTACGAATGCAAGAGATTTTTTTGGGTTGTAAATGCACGAAATAAGATTTACAAATTAAACTGAAAGTTAAAAATTTACATAAATTTATCAAAAATATATCATAATTAAAAAAAAAAACAATTACCTGTAAAGACGTCGACAGAATCAGTACTCTCGCTATATGCTATAAGCAAGCAAAAAGAAAATTGTACTCAAGTCTCGATCCTTTTATAACCGCAAAAAGGAATGAAAAGAAGTAGTACTCTTTCATTTCTTGACGTTGTAAAGAGTTGAGTCACAGAGAGAATATTAGGACTAAAAGCTTTAAACTTTTGTTTCCTAATTTGGAAATTGGGCACGTTTTCAAGTGAGAGAATTGAAAAGCCATGGACAAAATATCAATTTTCTTTTATAGCGTTCTACCGATCGATGAAGAGATTTTTCTTTTCTTTTTTTCATTTTTGGGGGGTGTTTTTGTACGAATCAATAAAAAATAGGCAAATTTATTTTCTATTTGTTATGCTAATTATCAAACTACGTTTTTAATTCAGCATTTTCATTTAAGTGATCGTAACATGATTGCTTGAGTATTAATTGGGGGTCTATTCAAGTTTGGGGCCTAAGACAAGGGCCTTAGCTGCCTACCCACGTGAGCTGCCACTATTGGTATCGAATACTATCGTCCTGGAAATTCCACTGATTGACATCTTCCATAAATGTAATATGCAAGGACTCGCTTTGTGCCTAGTCAATGGTTATTAATACAGCTCATGTGCACATTGAAGGAATGGGACACATTGCCCTCTTCTCTTTCTTTTTTTCTTTGAATTTGTTTATTTCTTTTTTCGGGTTAGGGTTGTTGGGGTTGCGGAAGACATGTCATACAAAATTTATAAAGGTGGGCAGTGGGCACAGCATGCATGTGATGTAAGGTCATGCAAGCTGTCACGCTCCTCTGAAATTGACAGAATTAGGAGACTGCAGCTTTATGTATGTAGATAAGTTGAAGCTCTCGTATATTTTCGACCACAAATTACTAATATCCTTGAAACCATGTTGGGATTTCTTCTCACCAAAATCCATCAGTCCCACTATTTTCCAAAATTTAATCCCTGAAACGAAGAAACGAATTTTTTTACAAGATTGTGAAAGTTTAATGACGGTACATTGCCCAATAAATCCCGGTCCTTAATTCAATTAGTTCTCCCATTATAAGAGTCCTCTTAAAAAATGTGGTAGCCCTTACATCTATCAAAGGTTGGTTAAGTCAATGTACTGCTCGAATCAATTCTATTTCATGGGAAACAATCTCGTGCAAATTAATGTGGCCGATGAAATATTATCACGCATTGAATTCTGTATATTATGGCGTCAGATGCAGAACTCTCATTGTGGCCAGATCAATGGCGAGTACGTCAAAATTGCACAACGGACTACGAGTTCTTAATAATTAAGACTATATATGCATGGTCCTCAAAAGGCCAGTACTGCTTTACGTCTCCCACAAATTGCATAGGTCCATGGAAACGAAAACTCTTTAGTTCATACTAATATTAGATACGACTTCATCTATAATCTGATCTATTAGTGGCTTTAAGTACTTTGTTGTATTCATTGACGATTAATCTCGTCCACATTCATTAATCAGTTTCAAGCATTTTCTTATTAAACATGGTATTGTCCATCAAAAGTCTTGCCCTCACACCTCACAGTAAAAGAGTCATGCTGAAAGGAAAATAAGGCATATTCTTGAGACTGGCTTGACACTCATAACCCATTCTCATTTATCAGTCAAATATTGGCTAGATGCTTTCCTCACTAAAGTTCATATCATCAACAGATGATTACCTATTTCGCCCGTAGACTACTGGTCCTCTCATAGCCCAACCTGGGCAGGAGCTTGTTGCAAGAGCGTTGGTGAGTGGTTAGCACAGAAGGGGTGCCCCAAGGCAGCGGCAGCGGTCACTACAAGAAAACTGGGCAATTGCGGCGCCCAAATTCGCCACAATTGAACCTCATAATCGCTGCTGTAGATCAGATGTGGCGATTGACAGATCGCCGCACGATCGCCCCAATCCTAAAGCCATTTCCGCTCAATCACGGCGAATTTTAAAAATCGCCACAACTGACATCATTTTTGGCGATTAATTATCGCCACAAATGATATAAAAAAACGCCGGGATAAAGGTTCCCGGGTTCAATATAATCGCCACGACAGACTTATAGTGACGATATATACCGTCGCTATTACCCAATTAGTCGCCGCAAAATAGTTTTTATTAGAAGCGATATCATGAAGTCGCCACAATTTGCAATTTTTACGGCGATTTTATTTGGCCGCAAACGTTTACATTTTCGCTGCAAAATACGTCTATCATTTGCTGCGAACCTTGTTTTCGTCGATATAAGTATAATTTCGACGGAGATAAATTCGCCGTAATAGATAAATTATCGCCGCAAAAGGATGCTTGTAACGATTTGAAAATGTCGCCGCTATAGATATCGTACCGTATTTCCAGCTATTACGGCGCATAAGAGTGGCCGCAATAAGAAGATCTTGCAGCGATCTGCTAGATTCGCCACTGATTTAGTCATGCAAACGAGTTTTCTCGACGCTGAAAGTTCGCCGCAAATGCTCCCTTTTAATTTTTTTTTCCTGCTCTTCGCCCAGATTCGTTAATTTGTTCCATTTTATTTTCACACTTCCAGTTTATGTAATTAACACTATTTTTCTTATTATTTCAGGTAAGTGAAACAATATTAATTAAAATTGATGTTTTACTTAAAACATCAATTTTAATTAATATTGTTTGACCAACCTGAAATAATAAGAAAAATAGTGTTGTTAACCACATAAACTGCACTTAATGTTGACTTCTAAAATAATATTGTCATATTAAACCCATGCCTTATGATATTAAATAGTTAGAAACAGGAAACATAAATCAAAATATTGAACTTTCATTATATATGCCTTGAGAAGATGTGGGAACCTAATTTCCAAATCTTGAGTGCACTATTTCCATCTAAGATAATAAATTGCGGCGTATCAATTCATCCATTCAGGTGGGGAATTCACATTAATGTAATTATGGGCTATACACTAGGGTGGACCATTCGGAACCCAAAACAGACGCCTTAACTACTAAATATTGAGAATACATTGTTCAAATATAGGAACTGTGCTACTTCTTTATCTGTATAAATTATATCTAGTCGCTGTAAAGTAGCAAAATGGGACTTGGGCATAAGGGGTGGGCAGAATCATGGCTTACAAGATTGCATAAATGCCCTTATACTTGGCTGCCACAAGCTGAAATATTTCCATCTCAACAAACACCAATCTGACAAGTGCAAATAAAATGCATCAATTCACACCATTATAACAGTTATATATAAAGGACTAGTTATAAATAACAAAACATTCTCTATTTGTTTAAACCAACATAATGCAATCTATGAAAGCATGTCACTAAGCAAATGAACAGCAGATTTTTTTCAACACTTCCAATATCCAACACCCATATAATGGAGTTCGGTCTTATATAAATCTGTACAACCATTCCTACCAAGGATCCCATGCCAAACCATCCACCAGTCCCACTACCCCTCCACTTCTTTTGCCACTTTTATCAAAGCCAAATATATTGTAGGATGAGGCAAAAAAAGGCAACAATGCTTCAGATTTATACATCTCGAGATATGAAGATTGTGTATAAATTTGTTAGGGGTGACATGAACCCTGCATTTTAATTTGTTAGGGGTGACATGAACCTTGCATTTTAATTTGTTAGGGGTGACATGAACCCTGCATGAGGATAAAACATTAAACATATATACCTGATATACGTGGATTTAAAAGAAAAATGCCAGAAAGAAATCAGGGTTTACTCAGTTTCTTGATGATCGACTCGATAATATAAACTTTAATTAGCCTATATTAAGCAAAATCCACTGCATGATTGTTACTAACTATATATATATATATATATATTTCGTATATTTTCAATAGTAGAATATTGCCAGAAAGAAATGGACATATCTTCACTGAATTTCCAGCATACAACTTAGTGAATGGTTGCAAGAATAAAAAACAATCATGACTCCCCTCAAATACTACCAACGAGTTCATCTCAATCATGATACATGACCACCACAGTATCAGAAATGATATAAAATACTCCTACCATGGCATACGATTGGGTGAAGAGAAACCACCTAAAGTTATGAACCTGATGGGTCCTAAAGGTAAAGGCAATTGATGGTTATGGAGGCCTGGACATATTTATGTAATATATAGTATGCATCCAATGCAGCAGGCATAAGCTAAAGCTAGTTTCACTACATAGCCATTTTTTTTTTGTCTGAAGCATATGTATGTTTCAGCACACCTACACACGCGCGGATTAATTATGCTCTTGAAACTTGGAGCTGGCAATTAATGATGAGGAAACTTAGAACAAACATATAAATCAGACTTCCATTGAACAATCGAATATATAGATAATGTACTTCATATTATTAGACAGCCAACTTACATACCATAACTTGTATTGCAGCAAAAATGGCGATGGTCTTGTATCTCCCTAGGAAAGCCTCTCACAAACTTCATTAACTGCAATGTAAAAACAGTAAAATGGACAAATTAACATACATGCAAACTTGACAAAGATCTTGGCAGAGTGCAATTGATCATGCTGGCCTGGTTAAATAGTATCTTGACTCATCTGAGTGTGAATTGCCCCTTTTTCTGATTATAGTTCTCTTAATTCGTTTAGTACTTTCTTTATATTTAATTAACAATAGATATGCGGATGATGCAGATAGAAAATCAGTTTGAATATATATATATAGCCATCACAACTTGTTTCCTGTTTTCCATTTAACTTCTTCTTTTGTATTCCTAGATGTTTCATTTATCTATAATCATTTCACATTTTTTTATAGAAGGATGCCATAGATACCATTGTCTCTCTTTTATTTTATCCTATTTTGGTGCCCCCATGTGAAATTATTTTTTCATTCATTTATTTTGGCATTGAAATTGTAAGCTGGCTTAATGTAGTTTAAAGGGGAGGTGATGATGTATCTCAGTTTTTTTGGTTGTGTGCATTGTGTTGTAGATGGTTTTGTTTCTCTGCCATTGGGCAGATTTTTTTTTTTTTAAATTTTTTATAGGGTGTTTAGGAGACTACTTTGGTGGCTGAGATATCTCTCTCCACCCAGATTTTCATTGCATGACAGGTACAAAATTTAATTTCCAGAAATGCAAAGAAGATGTGATTTATTTGGTAAGAAACCGAACAAGCTAGATAATTTCCAGAAATTCAAAGGAAAGTTTGATTTCTCAAACTGATGAAGATAATCAAAATGAAGCTAGTTAATCACCCAGAAACTAGCTAGATAAAAAACTAGTTAGGACCTGACACTAAAATCTTAACGTATATAACGCATAGGTAACAATTATATCTAACTATATATACCTGTAAAAATTTGGTTTTGGATCATGATTTGAACTCCTACAGGCCGGCCTCACACTATATACACACGAAGTGCTATATGACTGTATTTGCAATATATAGATCATCTTCATAGCTAGTGAAGATCATAATATATATATATATAGCACAACGGGTGATTTGATGCTTACTAGACAAAATGATTTGATATCAGAAATATTAAAAAGAATTTAATATAAATAAATCATCTTTATCATTACAAACTGCGAGGATTTAAAAAAAAAAATTCATACATCTAATAATGTCAGTATTATAAAAAGAATCCGTGTTAAGCATATGATCAGGAAAACCTACATACAACAAACTTAGTGAATGGGTTGATTTATGTAATTAATTCCACATGAATATTTTGAGAAGGATTCCAGAAGTTGAGGTACAAGAACTAAAGGACATGATACGTGCAAACCCAAACATTAATTAATTCAAGCAAATAAGCTGGCTTTGGAATTTCTGAGAAAGCGACTTATGGGGCATCCTGCAAGCATATTGGTCTTCGGCTTAATTTCCAGCTTCATTAGACAGACACAAAATACATACATAGGCGTAAGCATGAAAGCTAGCTAGCTGTATATAAGGAATGTAACCATGTGCGTGCTGTAGATACCCCGAACTAATAACCATTTGTTTTTGTTTGAAATCTTGCATCGTAAGCACACTGACATTATTATAAGGATTATAATATATAGTTTAATTTAACGAGGAGCTTGACCAGAACATATATATGGAAGCCAACAATTTAGTGTTCGATCTATTTATTTTTACAATACACTAATGGACCATTAATCTAAGTTCAACTTCAAACTCTCTTTCCTATCTTGTTTCTCCTTAAGGTATATGTATATATATATATATATATATATATATATATACCTTCCCACATTTCTGCTCTATTCTTAAAGTGATTTTAATTTCTCTGCACTAGAATTGACAGGCAAAACCACGAGTTTTGACAGTTGCTAGTGGGTCTATATTGCCACACCAAACTATATATAATGGTTGGGGACACTTGTCATAAAATGGACATTTTTATTGGATGCAATATGCTAGCATTATTACATAGCAAGTGTCCTTTAGATTATCCAACGGCTGGAACATGATGGCAAACTTGTCGACCTTTGGTTCAATAGATAGTGAACACATGCAATTATCAAACTGACCTCCATGTTTACCATTATGCTTCTTCTTCCAAGACTTTTTAACTCTCCCCTAGATGTTGATGACATGGGGAGGCTAGAACTAGTCCACTTATAGAATCTCTATAAGTGTTCCTAAAGGATTTTCTGCCAATATAAACCCAATGCAGAAGTGGAGTCTGAAAAAGATAACAATAATAGCAGAAAAATAATAACATTATTATTACATAGGTGATCATCAGTACTAATTAATATCCTTGGAAGCATATAATAATTATATCATGCACGCATTCATTAATTGCATGGATGCAGATAGAACAAATTAAAGAGTAGTACTAGTACCTCTGCCCATTAATATTATTGAAATACATAGACAGATATAAGCATGATGATGATGAGTAAGATGCATGAGGAGCAAATTAATTAAAAGCGAATATATGGAAGGAAGCTGGAAGCACATATATATATATATATATATATATATATATATATAAAAGGCAGATAGCGTAGGCAGGGGTGGTGTATTGGTTGAAATAAGCCGTTTAAATGTAACGGCTAGATAGGTGGTGGGCTCACATATGATCTCACGTACGTTTAAATTCCAACCAGGCCAGGCCAGTACGTACTTGATCTTTTAGAACATTAAGGAATTTGGGATTGAACACCTACGTACGTATATTGAACAGACTCCGTTGGACTCCATTACTCTTCCTCCCTCCATCTTTACTAGTATACAATCATGATCAGTTGCTTCACGTCACCAAATGGCTCCACCCGCTCTCTCATGATCTCTTTCCAAATTAAGCCATATCAATTGCGCCTGCGTCTCTCTTAAGAAGGGATCAAACGTCGACGTACAGCTCAAGTGATTGGCCGGTTCGGTAGTTAATATTTATCGTTAATAACATCATGACCCTTTTCGAAGCTGCATGCATCATGTGTATTATATATATGTCTTTAAGCGAACTCAAAAGATCAAATCCCTCCTGATCACTTATTAGTAAATCTCGTGGAAAGCATGCACATGACCAATACATTCCAGTTTTCCTACACAAGTTGAAGAATAATTGGTAGCAAATTGACATGTTTTTTGGTAACATATACAACAGCTTATAATAGCGTGCAGAATCATGGCTAGAGAGGCCCATTTGGTAAAATGGCTACAAAAAGTGGCTAGCTAGTTTTTAGTACTTCAGGATCGATAGGTTTCGGAGAACCAATGAATGCCAGAAATAAAACGCTCCAAAAATGGCCATAATTAATCATTAATGAGCTTCCCAGCTCATCATGATGATCTACTTCTACCCCCATAAAATTATCTTGTCATACTTTTTGCTTCACAGCTCAAAAAACCAAATAATATTTGTACCCAAAAGCAACTGATCATCTCTTGGCGTCCACCATCTTCTAAACCTTTCCATCTCATACCTATAAATACGTACGCACCCAATACCAAGACTCATGACAAGCAGCAACGGTGATATTTTGTACGTACGTGGTGCCAGCCTAATCCACATCTAGCGAAGGACTGATCGATCCCCTACCGGACACCCTGGTCAAGAACCAAAAGGGTTGGCTTCCAAGCAAGAATGTCAACGATCCATGTTGATCATCACGTGATGTCTTTTGTTTTTGGCCTTCTTGGTACGTATAGCCCCTTTTTCTCCCGTTCTAAACATCTCGAGTTCTTATATACTAATTTCAAGGTCTCATGTCATTTTTGGTATCTCACTTTATGATATTAACATCGTATCATTCCTCGTATATCTAGCCCAAGTGTAAGTTATAATATTATAACTTATATTCCTCGTGTAGGTTTTTGTTTTCCTTTTGTCACCAGGTTTTTTTTTTTTTTTTTCTAAACAAAACCTTGAGCTCTTATAATCAATCAAAACTTACATGGTTTTTTTCTATACCTAGAAACATAGACCAAAATTCTTCCTGGAATACACAGGAATTTTGTTTACGAGCATGTTTTTTAACTACCTTAAAAATTACAAACCAATCATACAATTCCTTTCATTTTTTTTTTGTTTGGCTTATTTTACAAAAACTTCTCTCACTCCTTTGACGATTTTTAAAAGACAGAACTAGATGAGAAAGTAAAACCGATTCAGTCATATTGTTTGGTGAAGTCCAATTAATTTTTACTTAATAAGAAGCATGTCTCTATTTTTAATAAAATGCTTGAGTCCTAATGAAAACATAAAAAACTAAAACCCTAAAAAACATGAACAAAAAAAAATATAAAACCCAATATCATACAAACCGAATGAGAATCATGTCTCTATTTTTAATAAAACCTTGAGTTTTAATTGGAAAAAAAAAACTTACAAAAGCCTAAAAAAATCAACCCAAAAAATATAAAACCCAATACCATACAAACAGAACCAAATATATATATAATACAAAGATACTAACTATTTAAAAAACAGAAGAACATCTACTAACCTATTCTTTGTAATTAGTTTGTAATTAGTTTGTAATTAGTTTGTTGATTTGGTACACCCAAGATAATCTTAGCTATCTCCTTCTTCTTTGTTTATCTTTTTTCTCTTCTTTTTTTCACCCATTTCTAATTTACCCGCATGATTTCATTAAGAACAATGAAGACCTAGAACAGAGTATTACCTCGGGAAATCGACTCCAGCTGAGTGGATCAGGAGATGAATGGGACAGAAAATGGACTCCAACCCACTTTGCCTCGGAAAAGGGTCGACGATGATGATTTCACAACTTGATGATTAGCCTCGATGGGGCGGAACCGCGTACATTGCTCACGCGAGAATCACAGGTTCGTGAGTTAGCGGTTTCATTCGGTGGAAGTTGATTTGCTAGGAGAATTTTGTGTGGACAGTGCTGTAGCCAGAGAGAAATGGAGATGGGTGAAAGTTGGGGGACGAGGAATGAGAAATTGGATTTGGGGGGAAATGTAAACTTTTCGTGGGGTGTTGGCGCCCACGACTTAAAATCAATATTGCGGCGAAATTGTGCGACGCAATAAGTTTTTATCAATTTACGGCGGATAAATTCGCCACAATTATCTTAAAAATAGCCACGTAAAAACTAAACTTCATTGCGGCGAATAAATTGCGCCGCAAAAAAATTAAAATTCGCTGCAAAAAATAAAAGTAAAACCGAACCGCTAGGCCACGAGTGTCGAAGCAAAAATCGCCGTGAAAACTGGGCTATTGCGGCAATGTTAATTCCAGCGGACAAAAAATCGCCGCAATAGCCCAGTTTTCTTGTAGTGGGTGTGGTTCCAGGTGCTGTTGTGCGATCATAGTAGCACTTTATTTACTGGAAAAATCTTATTGCAAGCAAGTTTGTGCATTAATTCGTGCACCAATATTGATATGTAATACATATGTTTAATAAAATGATGTGAATTAAAGATAAAAATAATTTTTTTGATATAAGAGATTTTCTTCTTCTCTCAAATTTTTTTTTTCATTTTTTTTAAATAAAAAAAAATGATTGGTACGTGATATGGTGCACGAACTCGCTTGTATCTAGCAAAACCCAGATATTTCAGGACTATTGAACCAACCCCCATAATAGTAGAAGCCCTCTGTTTTTGTAGTCATTCTGCCGATCGTCCCATGGTGAAAAATTATATTGAAAAGAATTTTTAATTTTATAATATTTTTATTTAATTTTTTATCTTGAATTTCTCAAAATTTAATAAAATATTTTATTTAATTCTAATTATTTTATTACTATTTACAAATCATTTTAATATTATATATTCACAAAATTTGCATCTTACCTAATTACTCAACCGTTTCTTTAAAATTATAAGTTTCTTAAAAATTATGTACGAAACGATTCAAACCGGCAGCTAGCAGAAACTCAAAAATTATCGGCAAAACCATAAATCTACGAGACCGGATTTTAATACGATAAGATTTGGACGATGTGTTTTCATAGTTGTTATATCCGATAGTACTGCATCATCACGTGGTCGTTGAACTGCTACTTGTAAAGTATATCATAAATTAATTGGATAGGCCAAGTCGATGGCGATCGATGAAGACAGTGAAAATTGACGGAATGAGACGTATTAACGTTTTTTTTTTTAATTCTTTTAATTTTTTATTTTAAGAGAGGTGGTCACATGTTCAAAAGTGGTTCACTCCCAATTCTATTCAAAATAACCTCACTTATGACAGAGAAATACCGTAATAATATAAGACACTTGATAAAACACAAAACCAAAAAAATGCAGCCCATGTACCTAAAACACTCCAGGAAAAATAAAGAAATACAACTACCAACCTCATATAACACAAACGAAACGAGACTAAAAACAACCGAACCTATAAACACCCACAATGTAAAAAGACTTAGACGGGAGACCTATTTTCTCAAGTCTAACCATTCCTTGTGCACTCCGTGGGAGCCTATCCCCTTCTTCATATATTATATTCATGCCCGCCTTACCATCCCGCGCCAGGAAATCAACTATTTTGTTGCCTTCACAGAAAATATGAGTGATTGTGAAACTCATACCTTCAAGACCTTCAATTAACTGCTCCCAATAGTCCCTCAAATACTAGACATTACATGCCTTTGTGGTCAGCCAGTGTATTAATAATTCAGAATCACATTCCCGTTCTACCCGATAGAAACCATTAGCTTTACAAGCCGCAACACCTCTAGACAAAGCTCTCAATTCTGCAGCGTTGTTGGTACCAAAACCAAAATATTCCGAAAAGGCCGCTTTAACATTCCCTTGATGATCCCTAATCACTCCACCACCCCCACAAGTCCCCAAATTTCCCCTACAACTCTCATCCACATTCAGTTTCATCCAGCCCATTCTCAGTTTCGACCACACGACCAAGCGTCTATGATGCTTCACTACTTGCTTAATGGGCACATTAAGAGTGGACAAAAGAGCCTGATCACTTGAGGAAATACTGCTGCACTTCACAATATTGTCAGATAATTAGTTCAACCAAAACTTCACCGCAATCCAAATAGCCTCAGTCGATTAATAATTTGACTCCATTCTAGCCTTGCATCTGCGCAACCACAATTGCCAAGTGATTAAACTTGGAAGTAATCCTACAAGAGTACCACGTTGAGAGGCTCACTTCGCACAACTGAACCAGGCAGAAATCCGAGCACGCCAAGTTAGGAATCCCATGCAACGAACACCTAGTGCTAATGCTGCTCGTTCCCAAACAACCTTAGCAATATCCCCTGTGCAAAGGACATAATCTAACGTTTCCAAACAACCATTAATACAACAATCACATCGGGAAGCAAGCGATACACCCATATCACTAATCCGCTTATCAACGGGCAAACAACAAAACCAAGCCTTCCAAACACAAACCGCCACCCTTCTAGGAAGGATGTTGTGCCAAAACCATCCCTTCCAATGGAGTTCTTCTCTTCGTACTCTAATGATGTCCCAAGCAAAAGTAGTTGTAAACCTTCCACTCTGGTTCGGTTCCGATATATAGACATCGGACCTCTCTTTCCCAGCCATAACCGAGTGCCTCACCTCAAGAGCTCTATTTTCACCCACCAACTCAATCAGAGCATTTTCATCCCAAACATTACCAACCCATAAATCTTTTACTTGAGCCATTGGATTAACAATATCTTGGACATGAACACTAAGAGGTCCACTCGACAACCACTTATCATGCCAGAAGGATACATTACCTTCCCTCACCCATACCCTGGTGTGCTCATATACCTCTGGGAAAACCTGCATAAGATCTTTCCATAACCGTGTGCCACTCCACCGTGAAGCTGCCATTACAAGATTACCATCCTTCACATATTTAGCATGAAAAAACTTTGTCCAGAGATTGTCCATCGCGATAAGTCTCCACACTAGTTTCATGTGCATAGCTCTCAGTATTTCATAAAATCACATAGGCCTAAACCCCCTTCATTTGTTGGTTTACAAATAGACGACCATGAGACCCACTTCTTCTTAGGCTTACCATTATGTTCCCCCCAGAAGAAAGTTGAGAATTAAGCTTGGATAAGAGGACTTTAGGAACATTAAGCACTGCCAAGAGGTGAGTTGCCATACAAGACAACACATACTTTATCAAGGTTAACCGACCTCCTTGAGATAATGTTTTAAATTTCTAGCCCCCCACCTTGTTGTGGATTTTGTTCACCAAAGGTTGCAAATGCCTTGCTGTAAGCCTACCTGTCACCAGAGGCACTCCTAAGTACATGGCTCGAAAAGTTCCTTCCACAAAGCCCTTCATGTTTAGTAGGCCACACCTCCTTGAATAAGAGATTTTTTTTTTTTTTTTTACATAAAGAGAGCCGATTTTTCCGTATTAATTACTTGACCAGACCAAAGTGCATGCTGATCCAACGTACGAAGAAGCCTTCTTCTCCCCATTTGCAAAAATAAGGAGATCATGCACATAAAGAAGGTGCGAAACCAAAGGCCCTCCTCTCGGATGAAAATAAGAGGTAATTCTACCTCGAGCAAAATTTTGCCTCAACAACCGAGTAAGGATTTCCTACATTATAATAAACAAATATGGCGAAAGAGGATCCCCTTGACGCAACCCCCGAGAATGTTTGAAAAAACCTTTGTACACTCCATTCATCATGATCGAAAACCAAGGGGATTCCACACAAGTCTCCCACCAGACCAAAGATTGGATCGACCAAGACAAAACCCTTCATAACCAATCTTAAGAAAGACCAGTCAACTCTGTCATACGCCTTTGCCATATCTATCTTCAGCATTACATTCCCTCCATTAGTATGGTGTGGAGTGAATGTAGTATTTCCTGCGCTAGAGTAATATTCTCAAAAATACTATGCTCGGAATAAAAGCACCTTGTTCCCAAGAGATCATACGAGGAAGCAAACTCGCCAACCGATTCACAAGGACTTTGAAAAAAATTTTATAAACCACATTGCACAAACTAATCGGCCAGAACTTATCAAAGCTCTGAGGATCCTGCACTTTGGGAATGAGTACAATATACGAAGGTGAATAAAATCTTGGCAGCAGCGTACCTTTAAAGAAATCACGAGTAGCTTCAATCACATCATGTTTAACAATCTCCGAGCACCGTAAATAAAAATTCGAAGCAAAGCCATCAAGTCCGGGGCTACTCTGCTTTGGTATAGAAGATAGTGCGTTCCAAACCTCCACATTAGTTGGCTCCTTAACAAGCTCATGGTTCTCATCAGCATTAGCCACCAGGGATAATAAACCACTCAAATTAGGTATCACCGTAGGTCCTTCCCCAGTGAGAAAATTTTGGAAATAATCCACCACTGCATTATGAATCGCCTCCTGAGAATCCAAAACAACCCCATTCGGGAGGGTCATTTTTGAAACAACGGAAGCTCTTCTACGTTGGTTCACTACGACATGAAAGAATTTTGAGTTGCGGTCTCCTTCTTTAAGCCATTTCTTTTTAGCCTATTGAGCCAATCTGAGTTCCTCCTTATTTTCCCAAAGCTCCAAATCAGCTTTTGTACGTAAATATTTAGGCTCTAACTTAGGGAGAAAGCCCTCTTGCATTCGGACCTCAAGACCATCCATGTGCTCCTCTAATTCCTTAATCGACCGATCAACCCTCCCAAAAACCTCTTTGTTCCACCTTCTGAGAACTAGCTTAAGCTTTTTCAGTTTTGCAGCCAACTGAAATAAGCCCGTCTCAGTTACCTCCTCCCTCCAAACCTCATCCACACATTGCATAAAATTTCCATGCGTGCACCACATGCTTTGGAACTGAAAAGGAAAGGGATCATAACTATGCACATTCGTATCAAGTCTCAAAAGCATGGGACAGTGATCCGAAGACTTACGTTTTAAATATTGCATACACCCGTTCGGGAACCTCTAAATAAAGGCAATATTCGATAGCGCTTGATCAAGTCGTGCCCAACTCCTCGACAAACCTCTATGCCCATTGCACCACGATATTCTACCACCATTGTAACTCATCTCCACGAGTCCACAATTATGAATACATGAGCTAAACTCCGACATAGCCGACAATGGCCTAGGATTACGACCTATCCGCTCCCCATCCTCTCGAATTGTATTAAAATCCCCCACTACTATCCAGGGGATATCATCCACTCGAGTAGCTTCAATATCCTGCCAGAGCATTCTTCGTTCCACTTGATTACATTTTGCATATACAAAAGACATATTTATGTGAAAATCTTCCTTACTAAAGAAACCCGAAATGATTTGGTCAGACATACCCTGCACTTCAAAAGACAGACCATCAATCCAAAACACCCAAATATTCCCTCCCATAGCTTCATTACCACAATAAAATGGGAAGCCAAAATAATTAGCCCAGGAAACCATTGATGCCTCTGTAGCAAAAGGTTGAGAAAGTACCAAAACCGAAGGCTTATGTTGCCTCACCAAACTTTTGAGCCTTCTTTTTGATGTACCCAATCCCTACACATTACACACCATTATCTTATCAATCATAAATTTAGTCTTTCAGGACAGGAAGCAGCCCGTCGATTTTGTCTCATAGCTTGTCTAGTAAGCTTCTTCATAGATGGACTTGGAATGTTCAAGTCCGAATCTAAACCATATCCTTTCGCTTTTGCCAACACGCTTGGATTATCCTTATTCTCCTGATTAGAGCCATGTTTGTCTTCCCACAAAACCTCAGTGCTTATATTTTCCATTTCTAACAATTCAGAAACTACATTCTGTTGTCCCTCGATAGGCTGCCAACCAGGGGCCACGTCCTAAACAAGAACCTTTGATTGCTCTTCTACGACCATAATTGTACCATCGCCAGTCTCCTCCTCAGTCACATTTTGATCCTGGGCATTAGACGCTTCGGGTTGCTTTACTTCCTTCTCCTCCTGCGATCCTTGTGCTTTGACTCTCCATACATCAGATTTCCTATTAAACTTTTCCTGATTCTTAACCACACGATCCTCCTGGGCTGGTTTCTTCATCCCTACCGGGCAAACAGTTTCTAAGTGTCCCTGACGACGGCACCGTTTGCAGTAAAAGCTCTGCTTCTCATACCGAACCTCTTGCCAAATGGTTTTATGTGCCGAAACAACAATAGGAAAACCTAGAACTTGTTCCTTAAGAAGGTCAATCTCCACATATAACCTAGCACCCGAAGCCCTAGTCTTGTTTATAGTAGCATTATCCGTACCTAGAAATCTTCCAACCTTGTAGCCAAAATCTGCAAGCAATCAAGCCGATATATATGCAATGGGAGGCCTGGCAGAAAGATCCATTGGGGTGCCAAAGAGGGTTCTTTTTTCAGATCAAAATCTTCTGTCCATCGAAATAAATGAAACACACATTCATCCATAACCCTCCTTTCTCTCGTCCATACATGGACAAAATCCCTCTCAAAATGTAGATTTATGAAAACATGATGTACATCCATGAAACTGATGGTAGGAATATCTTGTAAACCCCACATTTTAACCACTGCAAGTCGGATGTTATCAATAGATGGCCTAAGCTGTAGGAACTTCAAAACCAAAGCATGCCAAAATAGGGTGAAGACGAATCCTTGCTAGCCATCTACGTCCACTAGATAACGCATAGGCAATTTAAAATAGGGTGAAGACGAATGTTTAGGAAAGTGATTTCTCAGTGTTCCCCGCTGGTGTAGAGGACATTAGAGGGGCGACTGCCACCGCCGCCATGTAGGAACCCTAGGTATGTAAAGCGAAGGGGAGCCAAAAATGGCAAGTCCGTAATATGCGGAGCAAAAAGACGTTCAAATACACGCATGGTTAGAGACTCATAGCCAAAACGTGTAAATCAATCCCGTATTAACATTCTTGAAATGCCACTAAATGATCCATATTCCTTGCTCTTATTTACTAATTGGATAGTTCTCATGACATCCGCCATGATGCAAATTCTGTAGGATACTGTGACGTAATGAGGGATGCCAACTAACTACATGCATGACTCGTGACAATAAAACAAAATTACTACACTCCTAGAAAAATAAAAATAAAACAAAACCCAATAAAACTATTTAGCAAAGTCAAGAGTAGATAAATATAAATTCGTTATAGCCCAAACCCTACATAGGATGAGAAATGTACTTGCAAACAAGCCTAAATGGCTAAATATGGAACTTCAGTAACAAATTTATTCTTTTAATTCTTCTTTATATCACATGTTAGTCACATGTATTTTATTTTTACTATGTACTGATATAAATACTTGTTTTGGTTACTGTACACGCACGGTTTTAATTCAATTAAGGTATTTTTCTCCAGAAGTTTCTCTCGATCTTTGCTCTGCTAGGGTTTCATCCCTTTGCAGTGCAATTTACATGGTATCATACGTCCTTTTTTTGATTGCTTCCATGGCACCATCTGACAAATTTGTCTCTGAGGATGCTACTTCTCCCTATTTTCTTCAT
Organism: Juglans mandshurica; assembly: GCA_022457165.1. Lineage (NCBI taxonomy): Eukaryota > Viridiplantae > Streptophyta > Magnoliopsida > Fagales > Juglandaceae > Juglans > Juglans mandshurica. Next base: position 23,650,307 of record CM039619.1, on the reverse strand, counting down.
CCTAGTGATAGTCCTGGTGTCCTCTTGGTCACTCAGTCTCTACTCGGTGAGAACTATCATGCTTGGTCCCGTTCGATGTCCATGGCTCTCTTGGCGAAGAACAAGCTTGGATTCGTTGATGGATATATTCCTAAACCTTTGGATCTGACAAATTCTCTCCTTTCTCCATCGCTCCGATGTAACAATATGGTGAAATCTTGGATCCTAAACCTTGTTTCTCCTGAAATTTCTTATAGTATTTTATATATTATAACTACTTGTGAGATCTGGTCATATCTTCAGGAAATATTTTCTCAGAAAAATGGACCTTGCATTTTTCAGTTGCAGAAATCGATTTTCTCTCTTTCTCAAGGTTCTCTTTCGGTGAGTAACTATTTTACTTGTCTTATGGGCGTTCGGGATGAACTTACTAGTTACAATCCTATTCCTACTTGTTCTTTTTGAGCTGTACGAACGTTGAACTCCTATGTTCAACAAGAACGTGTTTTACAATTTTTTATGGGATTGAATGAATCTTTTGCACCTACTTGTGCACAGATTCTGCCTATGAAGCCTCTGTCTCCTATTAATGAAAACGTTTCTCTTGTTTTACAAGAGGAACAACAACGAGAAATCTCTTTTGTTTCTCTACCCTTGTTGATTTACATGTTTTTGCTTCTCAAATTGTTGGAACTAGATCTATTAAATCATTTCCTTAGAAGGATAGACCATTATGTAAACACTATTGAATTACTGGTCATGTGATTGAAAAATGTTACAAGTTGCATGGTTTTACCCAGGCTACAAACTGAAACAGAGAGAACTGTCTATGGCTACTAATTTGTCCTTAGTGATAGCAATTCCTCGGTTGCTTCTCCTTTTTCCTTCACTAAGGCTTAGTGTCAACAACTTTTGTCCATACTTCATCCTTCTAAATCTGTTGATGAAGTTCCTTCTGCTGTCAATGTAGTTGTTTCGAATTCTTTTTCTGGTATTATTTTTCCTCATAATAATACTCTGTTTTTTTTTCTTTTGATTAGTCTACTACATTTGATTCAAATTCCTGGATTCTTGATACTAGAGCCACTGATCATATGGTTAATTCTATTGATTGTTTTACTTCTATTACCAGTTCTGTTAATGCTTCTATGAAACTTCGTAATGGTCAATCTGTGTTTGTTACACATATTGGCTCTGTTTCCATTTCTAAACATCGTGTTTTACATGATGTTCTATGTGTTCCAACTTTTAAATTCAAATTGATTTTCATTACCAAGCTAACACAATCACTAATTTGCTACTTTTTGTTTTCCTCTGACATTTGTCCAATATAGGACCTGATTCATTGGTGGCTAATTGGAGTGGGTAGATTGAAGGAAAGCCTTTATATACTGCAATAGTTAGGCCTTTCTATTTCTAAACCTACTTCTTTTTCTAATACATGTGCTGCTTGTTTACCTGATACAATATCTTCACATGTTTGCTTCATTTCTTCCAAATGCTCTAATTATGAGTTTTGGCATAATAGACTTGGTCATCCTTTTAATTCCAGGATGTTGTTTGTGAATAATTTTGTTCATAAATTGACTGTTTCATGCAAACTAGGACATGATTTGTCCTTTAGCTAAATAAAGGAACTTACATTTTCCTAATAATATGGGGTATCACAATATAATTTTATCGTTGACTAGTCCTTTTGGAGAATAGGTCATGTGGTTTGGACTTTCCATTGTGGCGTTACAATGGTATCAAAGCCTATTCCAACCAGAAATGTGGGACTTGAGCCATGCCACCTACAATGGACAGCCTAATGAGGACGTCGGGAATTTAAGGGGGTTAGATTGTGATATCCCAAATTATATGGATAAGGGAAGTGGTGTATGAGATCCCACATTGCTTGAGAATGAGAAGTTCTTACTCTTTATAAGGTTCTAAAGGGGCTCCAATTGATCATTGACTAATCCTTTTGGAGTATAGGTCATGTAGTTTGGGCCTTCCATTGGGGCGTTACAAATGGTATCAAAGCCTATCTCAACCAGAAATGTGGGACTTGAGCCATGCCACCTACAAGGGATAGACCCGACGAGGACGTCGGGAATTAAGGGGGGTAGATTGTGATACCCTATATGATATGGATAAGGGTAGGTGGTGTATAGGATCTCACATTGCTTGGGAAGGAGAAGTTCTTGCTCTTTATAAGGTTCCAATGGGGCTCCAATTGTATCATTGACTAGTCCTTTGGAGTATAGGTCATGTGGTTTGAGCTTTCCATTAGGGTGTTACATGGAATTTTTTTGTGTCAAAGAAAATATTCTTTGAAGATTCTTCAAGATGTTGGTTTACTTGCTTCTAAACCTGTTGCCTTTCCAATGGAACAAAATTTTAAGTTTAGTAAGGATGTGGGAGACTTGTTGCTTGAACTTGCAGTTTATAGAAGACTTGTAGGTCGACTTCTTTACCTCACATTAACTCAGCTAGACTTGTGTTATTCTGTTAATAGGCTTAGCTAATACATGGCTCTGCCTAGACATCCCCATTTATAAGCAGCGTATAGAATTCTACAATATATCAAAGGCACTCCTGGTCATGGTCTTTTCTTCCCAATTGCCAATTCATTATCGCTCAAAGATTTTGTTGATTCTGATTGGGCCTCTTGTCCTGATAGTAGAAGATATATAAGTGGTTGTTGTGTTTTTCTGGAGGATTCTTTGGTTTCTTAAAAAACAAAGAAACAGACCACGGTTTCTAGATCTTCTCCAGAAGCTAAGTATAGATCCATGGCTTCTATCACTTGTGATATTATTTGGTTTCTCACTCTCTTATCTGATTTTCATATATAACATGCTCATAGTGCTCAACTTTTTTGTGATAGTCAGACTACCTTACAAATTACTGCCAATCCACTCTTCCAGGAAATAACAAAACGTATAGAGCTGGATTGTCACTTTATTCGAGAAAAAATTCAAGCTAGAGTTATAAAGACCTTTCACTTGGCTTTTAATCATCAACTTGCTGATGTGTTAACCTAACCTCTTGGTTTTCAGCAATTTCATTAGTTAGTTTCCAAGATGGGACTCTATTCTGTATGGGGTATCATGAATTAAATTTATTATTTTAATTCTTCTTTGTATAACGTGTTAGTCACATGTATTTTATTTTCCTATGTACTGATATAAATACTTGCTTTGGTCACTGTACAAGCACGGTTTTAATTCAATTGAGGTATTTTTCTCCAGAAGTTTCTCTCAAGCTTTGCTCTGCTAGGGTTTCACCCCTTTGTATTCTCCTAGGGCTTGCACTTTACATTTAGCGTATAAATAGCTAAGTATTTTATCAATTAATAGGAAATCAATTGGAAAGCTATAAAAGCCTTGAGAGTTTTGGATTTAGATTTTTTAGAGTTTATGCTCAAATTCAAGAGCCTAAAATGTGTGAGAGATAGATACACAAAATTGGTCTCACATCATTTATTGAGCATTTGATGCTACTTGAGAAATTTACTCAAGTAGCCATAAATATTGTGAGATCTGCTTTTATGGTCTATCTATCTCCCACTATATACACTGTAGTTCCAACCCGAACTCTAAAGGATCTAAATCCTATAATTATGTTCTTTTTACATTGGATTTAATTTCAAACTAGGTGCGGTGAATAAGGCAATTTTACACCCTCCAATCACAATTCGACATGTATACATTTCGAGATGGGAAGAATGGAACAGCACACAGAAAAGTAAATCTCATTCAAACACCCTTTAGTCACTGCTCTCTCTTTCTCCCCTCTATCTATGTCTCTACTCTCTTTGCATGTTTGTGCTCTCTCTCTTTTCTCTCTTTCTTTCCCCCACAAGCCATCGCAAATCTCCCCATCTGCCCCTCACAATATGTTTTTAAAACAGATGTGCAACTTCGTCATCGTCATCTTCTCAACCTGAGTTTCTCCAAGAAACTCTTCCCTTCCAGCTTATTTTCACATTTCTCTGCCTCGGTTACTTCACTCGCTCCTACATAACATGGTCATACTGTGCTACCCATTTTATTTACCATCAAACTGTGGTTTTTCATACTGCATTTGTGATTTTGGCTTATGATCTTGTATGGGGAATTGTTTCGTGTTTGATTCTTGGTCTTGTTTGATTAATGATTTATTGGAAAAACTCGTGTGGGTATATAATTGATTCAAGCTTGAGAATGCTTGGAAGGGGTCAATGGGGAGATTTGCGATGGTTTGTAGGGAGACAAAGAGAGACAGAGAGAGAAGGGGTAATGGATTAGTGACAGGGGTGTTTGAATGTGATTTGCTTCCCTGTGTACGGTTCTATTCTTCTCCTCTTGAAATGCATACGTGTTGAATTGTGATTAGAGGGTGTAAAAGCCCTTTGTTCACTGGATTTGGTCCCTAGCATTCCTACCCAAATTTTAGAGCCTAAAATGTGTGTGAGATAGACATACAAAATGGGTCTTACATAATTTATTGAGCGTTTAATGTTACTTGAGAAATTTACTCTAGTAGGTATAAATGTTTTGTGGGATCCACTTTATACGCCTTTTTATCTCCCACTATATACACTAATGTTCCAACATGAACTCTAGAGGATCCAAATACTATAGTTTTGTTCTTCTTTTTACATTGGATTTAACTTCAAACTGAGTGCGGTGAATAAGGGGGTTTTATTACATCACTATACATGTTGGATATAAAATAAACTGTCTAATTTAGCCCATTGACTGATATACAAAAGGGTAAAAGTGACATATAAAAGAAGCAGCCTCAAAGTAGAGTCTACGAACGAAGAAATGGAAAGGCACATATGCATTTCAAAAGGGAGCTATACACCCTCCAATCACAATTTGACACATGCATTTCAAAAGGGGAAGAATGGAATCACACACTAGAAATAAAATCTCATTCAAACACCCTGCATTTGCTGCTCTCTCTTTCTCCCCTCTCTCTTTCTGCTTGGTCGTGCTCTCTCTCTCTCTCTCTCTCTCTCCCTCCCTCTCTCTCCCCACATGCCATCGTAGATCTCCCCATCCGTTCGTCTCAATATTTTTGTTGAAACAGATGTGTAACTTCATCATTGTAACACCATGTTCCCGGAGGTCTAGAGAGTTAACTCATGTAACCTAAATTCATCTTCCATAACGTATTTATATACTCTAAATTCTCCATAAAATGTAAACTCATTTATTCAAAACCAAAAATGTATGTTCCTCCATCAAGACATCAAAAAAATACCTCAATGAAATAAATTAAAAACTCTACAAAGACTCGAAATGTCCATGACTCAAAGTACCAAAACAACATAAGATCATAAACCTACTAAATCAGACTCTCCAGTAAATACTTGTACCCCTTTGACACTTATTCCTTTATGATCATTAAACCTTACTAACACTTCCTACTATTGACTTCCAGCTGAGGCATCAAAATTATCTGAAAAATATTGTGAAGATAAGAGGTGAGTTATCAACAACTTAGTAAGCAGAGAATATATACTAGTACATAAACATGAACATTTATAGATTTTGGAATGCAGAACAAAACATTTACGTCCAAAATGTAGAATTAGAATATTTGCTTTCAGAATGCGTAATCAAAATATGTTGTCCAAAATATCAGAGCGAAACTTTCATAAACATTCTTATATAAAAATAAAATCATTTGACATATCATAAACTGAGACATCATCTTCAAATCATATCAGAGCATCACATTGGGATAGAGACCAAGTTTAATTCCTATGGTAGGGTTATAAACCACCATTATACCCGTGATGGGGCCGCATACCACTATTATCACCAGTGGCAGGGCCGTATACCACTATTATCACCTGTTGCAGGGCCATATACCACTATTATCACCCATGGCATGGCTGTATACCACTACTATCACACTCATGGTAGGGTTGTATACCACTATTATCACTTGTGATGGGGCCTTAACTGAATAGAACCGAAAACAGAATCAGAAACTCATGCCAAAGGTTTTCAGATGCCACATCATATCACACCAAAGTAGAGAAACCGATTTAGATAATTTGATATATTCAAAAATAGATTCAGAACATCTTTGCATCACATGCACAAATTTTCATAAATTCCATATTCTCTCTTTTTTCATAGTTCATAAACAGAATGCTGAACATTTTGCTCATATCTACATCAGTCATGACAAAAATACACTTCTCTTTCATACAGATCTCATGAGTCATGCAGAATAAATAACTGAGGTTATTTTCACATTTCTTTTCAAAAATATGTCATGCACATTTCCATAAACCAACCTCAGTTTATTTTTTTTATGTAAAGTCTAGCATAGGAACTCCGCTTAATTGGATTTTTTATTTCTTTGAATTTTTCCATAACAATGCCGAATGAAATCAATTGTCACCAATAAAAAAAATAGACATGTAACTTACTTAAATCTCTAATTAAACCCATAGCTTTATATTTATGCTTAAAATACTAAAATAACCTATTTTCTTAAAATTCTAAAATTCTCATAACCCTAAAATAGATCAACATCTATTGAATATTTCCGGCCAATACGTCAAAAATCTAAATTATTTTCCACCTTCAAGCACTTAATTTCTCCTAGTTTTATCAATCATATCTAAAATATAAACCCTACGATCAACATTCATTGGCTGGTGTTTTAACGTAATTTAAACAAGTGGCATTTTGTGAAATAACACTAAACTTGGTGTAGACTTATATTACGAAAATACCACAACAAGCAAGCTTGTGTTCTGAGAATGCCTGGAGAGCACCGTGTGAGAGACTCACCGTGAAGGTAGCAACGAAACGGCGACAAGGTGGCTGGGAGTAGCGGCACAACGTTGAGAGAAAGAGAGAAAGTGATGAGAGTGAGAGTGTGAGATTAACGAGAGAGAGAGAGAGAGAGAGAGAGAGAGAGAGAGAGAGAGAGAGAGAGAGAGAGAGAGAGAGAGAAGTAGTGGGAAGGGAGGTGGACTTATGTACGTTGGTGTGTGCTAACTGAGACCATGGTGGCGTGGGGGTAGCATGACCGAGCTGTGGTCGTGACGTGTGGCCGTTCTCAGTGAGAAGCGGTGGCTGACGAGGGGGGACGTGGCTCTATGGTGTACTCCAAAATTGCTCTATTTTTTAACAGTAAAATAGAGGTGCCTCCATTACTTCTCTATGCAGGTGGTTGGCGTGCGTGGAGCTTGTGCAGTGGCTATCACACGGTGGTTGAGCAGGGGGCGCTACGGTGGGGGTGAGTTTTTGTTCGGGTTACTGCTACGAGTTGGAGGTTGGGTGGCAGCGTCTATTGGTGAATATTTGCAAGGGCTGCGTGTTTCACAAACTTAATAGATATTATAGTAAAAGATACTATTGAGGATGTGTTTCGCACACTTGGTACGTCGATTCCCTCGGGGTGAGTTACTGACTATCCAGAATAGATATTCAAGGCGATCAAACCCTTTTGGCCATAGGGAGGCTCCAATGCCTAAGTAAGTTCAATTGGAGAAGTATTTTAGCTATAATTTTAAGGAGTATGATCGAGTGTACCTTTGGTTCTTCTTTAACTATTCCACTACAGGGGAGTTTTTGGCCATCTCACTTATCGATGACACTATCTGTGGATTTGGCAGAGGTACCTCACCATGGGGAGGAGGATGTTAGGGATCTAATGAAGGCTTGTGGCAGGGGTCCCGTAAGCGGGGAGGCCGTTGTAGTGCCTGGGGACCCAGCAAATGCCCTACCCAATGACTTGATGGAACTCTCCATTAAGGGGAGGAGAACATCAGGGCCATGGAAAATCTTGTGCTCATCATGGTAGGGCCACATCATGATGAGGACACCCGCTATTCGTCGGTCGAGTGCCCCTTCACTGATCGCCCCTCCTCCCCCAACGTACTCCCGTGCTCTTGGTGGGATTCTTCATGACAGAGAAGAGCGCATGGGATTGCTGCCTTCCGAGTTCTTTGCCCCTCCTCCTGGCGCGACTTTTGTTTGTGGGGAGAGAGTGTAATTCGACGAGCCTAAAGGCTCCCTCCTTGGTTGAGGTGGCCTGGATGAGGGGGATGAAATCATAAGGGGCACATTGTTGCCGTTTTGCCTGACGCTCGTTGTTGTACCTCTTCATCGCCTCCCGAGAAGTGGTTTGCAAGTTCGACCGCTGGACTTCATGGACAATCTTCAGAGTTTGCTTCTATCAAAGTCCATCTAGACCCTGTGTAACACTCAGGCCCAAGGCCCAGGTCCAGCTGAAGCCCAGCCTGGAAGACCCCAATAAACTGCGTCGTTGGTGAGTCTCATTTTTCCCTCTTTGATTTCTCCTTCCCGACGGTTTTCTTTTTTTGTTTTCTATTTCTTTTCTTTTTCCCAGCTGTTCTGGGTTCTAAAAACTCCTCCATCATGTGCACCTGCTCCCCACGTTTCTCTTGTTTATTTCGGTTTCTCACATGGAAAACTTCGTCACCACATCTTGAATTACTCAGATTCTCCCTCTCACGCAAGTTCCAGTTTGTTCTTTGCAAGTGCTACAAGTTTCCTCCGTGGGTCATCGAATCCCGTCACCGTTGGCTCATCTTCCACAATGGTGAGCCATCTCTCTCTCTCTTTCTCTTTCTCTTTCTCTCTCTTGTTCTCTCTCTCTTTGTTTCTCACACTTTTGCACTCACTCCGGTTTACTTTCTTCTTCCATGAAATCTCTATAATTTTTGTGGGTAGTTCGTGGGTTCCCTTAAATCGATGTCGCCAGCAAGCACCATCATCAGAAACACTGGTTTCAGTGCTAGTAAGCCACTCTTCATTTACGTTTCTCTTAACATTTTGGGTCTTAGTTTCTCCTAGTTTTCAATTTGTAAGTTTTACATTCTAATCTTTAACCATTGAAACCTTCTCGCACTCTGTTTTCACCCCAATGTATACACTGATTTTCGCATCACTCATGCATTTTTTTCCCTCTTATTTTTTTGTTACACATGAACTCTTTCACAGAACTCTATCCGAACAGATTTCAGTTGCTGCCAACATCTCTATTTTTTCTCCCTTCCAATGTACTCAAACTCAAACGTTTGGTAAGACCCTTGCTGATGTTGGTTGTAGTGTTGGTTAGAATTACACTACTAGAGTAAGCTTGTTACAAATTATTACCTATGTAAATTTATGGTGTTTTGTGTTTTATCTGTTAGATTGTGGTTGCATATGTTGGAAGTCTTGAAGTTGAGGAGTAGGATTATTCGGACGGTTTTGTGATACTATTTTGGGCTAGTAATTGGGAATGTTTAGTATTAATATTTGGGTTATTATTAGGCTGTTCGGATTTGGTTAAGTGGCGGTTGGGTAGAGATTACTTGGTGGTGCTAGAGTGAAAATATTGTCGGTTTGTAGTGGGGCTGTCCAAATTTACTTTATGGAGAATTTTAGATTAAAAATGGGCTAGTTTAAGTTTTTATTAATTGAGCTTAGTGGTATACCTGTTTGGATTATTAATTATGTGGTATACGGTTATTGTTTTAGGTTGTGATACTATTAGAGGACAGTCCCAAGGCATATCTTGTACACGAAAGTCAAGTAAACGGGATTTATATACTAGTTTTGCGTAAAAGAAATGCAATGAGGTTGACTTTGAATTAAACATGTTTATTCTTAAATTCTATATAAGAGAAAGTATTTTCTGTCATGACTGATGTCGACATGAGCTAATTTTGTGCGTTTTATTCTGAACTATGAAAAAGAGCAAATATGAAAATCTAAAAGTTTTTGGTTATGAATAAATGAAAATATTTTGATTCTATTTATTTCAAACATGTGAAATGATCTAAAGCTATTCAGTATTTTGTTTTGATATGATGTGTCATCTGAAAACCTTGGCATGAAGTTCTGATTCTATATTTGAATGTTCCGTTTTGTTTTTGTTAAGGCCTAGCCACGGGCATAATGGTGGTTTATAACCCTACCACGAGGGTGAAACATGGTATACGACCCAACCACGGGTATAATGGTGGTTTATAACCCTACCACGGGGGTTAAACATGGTATTTGTCTCGATGTGATACTATGAGATGAAATGAGTATATTGTTTCAGTTTGGATATGCCAATGGATTTTCATTTTGGGAATAGGTTTGTTTTTCTAGAAATTTTGCTCTGATGTTTTGCACCAAGTTTTGCTTATGCATTTCGAAAGTAAAATATGTTGTTTCTACATTCTGAAAGAAAAAGTTTTGTTCTGCATATCAAACGTTATAAATGCTCATGTTTACATGCTAGTATATACTCTCTGCTTGCTGAGTTGTTGATAACTCACCCCTTAATCTTCATAATATTTTTAGACGACATTGATGGTTCAGCTGAGGATCAGTATTAGAGCATGTGGACAAGATTAGCCATGGATAGTTATTGGGTATCTCGTGGTACTAGTGCTACTGGTGGTTTTTATTTATTTAGTAGGTTGAATTCAATATGTTTAGACGGTTTATGGAGACCTATGTCAATTCTATTTTATTCTAGCTTGTTATTTCAAATATGGAGAGAAGTTTATTTTATTTGGGTTGTTGTATTGAGGATCTAGTATGTGAATATGTGTAGTTTATTAATTTGAAGTATTTACGTTTGTTTTGGAAGTATATATTCTTGGATTTGGAAATATTAGTATTGTTGGAGTTGATTATCTGGTAACATGAGTTAACTCTCCGGACCTTTGGGGTCTGGGCGTTACACCCCAAGTTTCCTCCTAGGGTAGATTTTAGAGGCTTCATGTCCCATGTGCAACCCACCTTTACTGGCTGTCTCACCTTCTCCGACCCATTGGGGAGGCCAAATGCTTCCCAAGACAACCCTTCTTCATCTGGTCCACCCTCAGGTGCTTCCAAGAATCTACCATTGTAGCAGGTTATGGCTGACTTAAAGGGTTTCCTCCCTTCGATAGGTTGCCTTTGCACCTTGAGTGCGGGCCTTTGTTTTGTTTTGCTGATTTAATTTGGATCTGAACTTTACTTCAAACATCTCTTACCATTCGATTATAAGATGTCTTTCTTTTCCTTCCTTTGTGGTTGTTGCTTTAGTATTGGTTTTGACATTCTTTATTTTTCCTCTTTTTCTTATATGTTTTTTTTTTAATTTAATTTTTTTGGTACCTCGTCGCGTATGGGTGGGGACCCCCCCCCCCCACCAGGCTTGGCTTGGCAGAAGACATGATCGACCACGCTGGTGAGGGCCAACACTCCTTAAGAGAGTGTGTGTCGCCTGCAGAGATTCGCCCTATGTAGGAGGGGACCCGTAATTTAGTTTGGTTCGATAGGAGACAGTCTTGACCATGCTGGTGACGGCCGACACTCCACAAGAGAGTGTGTGTCGCCCACGGAGATTTTCCATGTGAGGGTGGGGACCCCACACCTGGCTTGGTTGCTAGAGGACAACGAAAACATCTTGGAACAAAGAAAACAATTTCATTAAGATCATAAAACCATACAAGACAACTTATATGAAATATTTCCCAAGGTGCTCCACATTACATGGGCGTGGAAGTTCGTTCCTTTGCCCGTCTTTGAGTCTGGAAGATCCTGGCTTGTGGCTTGTTGCAACCACTTATGGCTGATGTTGTCCTTCTGACCTCCCTTAGCACCATGTTACCTACATCAAACGATCGTGACTTCGTAACGAGCAATGCCCAGCTTTAGGTCTGGGGTATAGGTGACTAGACATCCTCTAGCCTCCGCCACGAGAGGGGCCACATAATCGTCATGAGAGCGTTACCATCTCGACCGAGCCCATTGTCGCCTGATGACAACCAATGGGACGTCACTCAATTTTACATGCTTCCGAGGGACCAAAGGAGCGACACTGAGATAATGCCCCATCTCAGCTTGGGGTCATGATACGCACACAGCCACAAGACACGTTTTAATATTTTGATTGCAAAAAATGTAGTTTTTCCAAGTTTACAGCACAAGAATAAAGCAGAGCACAAATAATAAACTAATGAAAGGTCCCTAAAGGAGGGATCTATGCACGGGTTGGGTAGATTTCAAGGAGGAAAGAGGTCAAGCATAGGGGAAAGTGTGAGGGCAGTTGGATGACCACCAGGAAGCTGCTGGGAGTGGTAGCCCATGGGGGCACACGATGAAACACTAGGCAAAATTCTTCTAAGCCGCACGGGATGGAAAATAGAGAGGGGGATTGAGAGACTTGGGGTTGAGGACGAGTACCCACCACGTCTAACGTTACACTGAGGCAATTCAAAAACCGAGGGGAGAGGAGAAGAGAGAGAGTGTGTGTGTAAGAGGGTGAGGAATCAAAGGGGGAAGGGCATTGCTCAAGGATGTCGCTCGGGGTGGGGAGGCTGGATGGACGGAGCGAAAGAAGTGCGGCTGGCAAGCTCATGGTGGGTGATAAGTTGAAGCTCTCATATAGTTTCGTCCACAACTTACTAAGATCCTTAAAACCTTGATGGGATTTCTATTCACCAAAATCCATTAGCCCCACTATTTTTCAAAATTTAATCTCTGAAACGGCATTTATCAGGTTCCTATCAAGGTGGTGCATAAAGGTCATGCACCATATTTTGGATTCATGAGCGCTCTAGAGAATAGTCCAATTACCAGAGACTATGACCCCACAGTCACACTCACATAGGTGAGTTTTCCAAGAGTATATGCAATTCAATAACTCGCCTTAGTATTGAACTCATTCAAAGCATTTTGCTTTTCTTTTACTAATGAATTTGTAGCACTCACACCCTAGGAATGAACCAATAATAATATTTTAATAGTGTTATCCAATCACTCAAGTAGTTTGTTCTTCCCATTGAACCTTCTTCTTGGATCTCCAGTCATGAAGATTGGGCTTCAGCCCCTTCCCCCTTGATATACGTATAACCTTTGACTTTGTCAGTCCTTTTGTTAGAGGATCTGCTAGGTTACATATTCTAAAGTTAGGTACCCATTATTTATCAGGTATCTTTTTGTAGAATGCCTGATACTCAAATGTCTCCTCTTATGATTAAAGTATTTATTATTACAAACAGTTATCACAACCTCATTGTAAAAAAAAATAGAACTAGCTGGAATTGAATTTTTAATTGGTGAAATCTTTTACAGCAAACTCTTAAGCATCTCTACCTCATGTCAAGTATTATCCAAGACTATTAATTCAACCTCCATAGTAGATCGTGAAATGACAGTTTGCTTAAAAGATTTCCAAGCCACAACAGCTCCACCAAGAGTGAAAATATATCCACTCATTCCCTTATAATCTACTATGACAGTTATCCAACTAGCATCACTGAATGCTTCTAATATAGTGGGATTCCCAGAATAATAGATACCATATGTCATGGTTCCTTTAAAATATTTAAGAATTTTGTCTAGTGCCTTCCAATGAGAATCATCACACCTACTAGTATATCTGCTAAGTCTACTCATAACATATGAAATATCATGTCTAGTAGAATTAGCAAAATACAACAGCGTACCAATAATTTGGAAAATGTTTCCATTTTTACCCTTTTTCTCTCTACAGGTGAATATGGTTTCACGTTCAGTCGCTTGGTTTTGGTCTTCACGAGAGGCTACATGGCAGGTGCTAATGGTGGCATAGGATTGCCTTCCTTTGCCGACCTGGAGGTTGCTGTTCTACAGCCCATCCCTGAGATGGTGCTGGTGCCCCAACCTCCAAAGATGGTTGATGGTGAGGTATACTTTCAATTCTCCAAGGAGGAGATTGCACGTTCTGCAGAGCCTTTTTGATACTCTGTTGTGCTCAAGTTCTTGAAGCAACGTCCTTCGTTGGACTCCGTGAGGGCTTTCATTCATAGTCGATGGGGCCTCTCAGCCACACCGGTGGTCTCTTCTATGAGGCGTCCACGTAACGTCTTTGTGCGCATGGCTTCTGAAGCTAATTTCACTAAAGCCTTATTGCAGGAGGTTTGTGAGATCAATGGAGTTTTCTATCATGTCTTTCGTTGGACTCCAAAATTTAATGAGGATGAAGTGCCCTCGAGGGTACTAGTATGGCTTTCTCTACCAGAGCTTCCTCCTAACTTTTACCGTGAAGCTTTTCTGAACATACTAATGGCACCTATTGGGACATTCATTCGTCATGATAATCCAACTCGTTGCGCTACAAGAATAGATGGAGCAAGATTATGCGTGGAAGTGGATTCTACAAAAACCCCTTTGGCTCACTTTTGGATTGGGGCACCAGGCTTATCTTCTAGCCAGAAGCAAGAGATAGTCTATGAAACACTTCCTAAATTTTGCCTTACGTGCAAAATGCAGGGTCATACTTCACGAACCTGTAGAATAGGAAAGTCCGAGAAGAATATGCATGCACGGGTAGGGAAGCAAGGGCATCAAGAGATTGTGAAACCTATAATAGAACCGATAGCAAAACCTGTGGAAGAACCGATAGTAGAACCTGTGGTAGAACCTGTGCCAAGTGTTTTGGATACTGCAGATAATCTTCCATCTAATACCGTTATAGAAAAATATATAGTGACTAGTATGGAAACAGAGGATGCTGTTGTAGAAGTGGTCATGAATCTGTCGGAAGCTGTTCCACCGTCTAAGAGAGCAGATCATTTGGTGTTTTCGTTGGTGGTGTCGTCTGTTCTGCATGGTGACAGTCTGTTAACTACCAAAACATAGGGTGTAAAGGCAACTGAGATAGAAAAATATTTCCTAGTTTATGTTGGGAATGCAACGGGTGTTATTATGGGGGGGACTTTTGAAGTCCTGGTGGTTATGGCCAGTGAGTGGGTGGACCCGTTTGTGGTGCGGGATCTGTTTGTTATGCAGGTTGAGTCACTCAGGGAACAGGAACCTATGGATGCATCTTGTGAGGAAATGCTTGTGCTAGACAGTACTGTTTCGGAGCCGGAACCAGATGTTCAATATGAGATCTTTTCGCAAGATAAATTCTATCTTACAGAGTTTAAGGCCAATGAAGGTAAGAAGTATAAGAAAAAGTTATTTGTAAAAATGCCAAGTTTTTCTCAGGTTCATGCTCGAATTTCAAATCCTGCTCAATGATTGATTCCATTTTCGTATGGAATGTTTGAGGGGTTGGGAACTCTAAGAGGAGATTAAAAAAGTTGATGGATAAGTTGAAACTGAAAGTTATTGCACTTTTAGAACCTTTTCAAAATTTAGAGGGTGTTTGAAAATTAGTACGGTGTTTGAATTTTGATAATTTTTGTTCTAATGAGGATGAAAGGGTAAAATCTGGATTTTCTGGAATAGTACTTGTGAAGTGCAAGTGGTTCGGCTGGGATTGCACTTTATCTCAATTTTAGTAGGTGAAGGAGCCATGAATTTCTTGCTTACAGTGATTTCTGCCAAATGTACTATGGCAGAGAGGAGATATCTTTGGGTTGATCTCAACTCTAACAATTTGGGATCACATCCTTGTCATTTGTTGGTGATTTTAATATTAGTCGCAATGACTCAAAAAGGAGGTGAGGTAGGCCTTGTCCTAATCTGGCTATGGAGAACTTTAATAATTGGATTCATCAAGGGGATCTAATGGAAATGGCTACGAAAGGGAGTATTTTTACTTGGTGCAATGGGCAGTCTGGTCTTGCTTGCTCTTGGGCACATCTTGATCATGCTCTCATGGACACCCCCTCTCTTGCCTTGTTCCCTAATGCTATTTGTTCTTATTTGCCGTGTTCTACTTCATATCATGCTCCCACGATTATTGAGTTCAAGAAAGATCCTTTCTTGAATGGCCCAGCCCCGTTTCGATTTTAATAGATGTGGGTGGATCACATAGTTTCTTGGATTGTGTTCGGACAGCTTGGGCTACTCGGGTGGGGGGTTCGGCTATTCAGATTTTGTCTAGAAAATTAAAGCAGACTAAGGTGGCTTTAAGGGAGTGGAATAAAAGGGTCTTTGGTCATACCTTGAATCGTATTGATGCTCTTGAAAAACAGATTGTGGAGATTGAGCAGTAGCTTCAATTAAATTGGGGAGAAAACTTGGAAGGGGAATTACATATGGTTGTCTCAGATCTAGCTAGTTGGAGGCGATGGGGAGAGTTGAGATTGGCACAAATGGCAAAATTAAAATCGAAGGTGGTTGGTGACCAGAACTCAAAGTTTTTTCATGCTTGCCTTGCAAATAGGGGGAGAAAGAGAGTGTTGGAAATGCGTTCGAATGGGGTGTTATATGAAACGGTGGAAAGCATTCATCAAGGGGGTGTGGAAGATTTTTCTTCTTTCCTTCAAGGGGAACCACCGATTGAGTAGCCTAGACTTGAGCAGTTCATTGATCCCGTCATTTCAGAGGAGGAGAATGCCTCACTTCTATGTGTGCCTACAATAGATGAAGTTTTCGAGGCTTTGTCTTCCATTCTGTCTCAGAGTGCTCCAGGTCTTGATGGGTTTGGTTCGGGTTTCTATAAAATTTGTTGGGAGGTGGTTAAAGCTGATGTGTTGAATGCAGTTTAGGATTTCTTTTCGTCCAAGCATCTTCCCAAGTTTTTCACGGCCTCATATTTGGCTCTAACACCAAAGGTGGACTCGCCTATAGGTTTTGATAAATTTCGCCCCATTAGCCTTTGTTTTGGTTTTTATAAAATTTGCTCCAAGATTATTGTGAATAGATTAACAGGTCTCCTGCCTAGCCTGATATCTTTGGAGCAAGGAACCTTTATCCCTGGGAGAAGTATCTTTGAGAACATTAATCTCACCCAGGAAATGGTTCATTCTATTAATAAAAGAATTCATGGGCAAAATATTATGTTGAAAGTGGATATGGCGAAAGCTTATAATCGTGTGGATGTGGCTTTTCTGATTACAGTCTTGCGAAGGTTTGGTTTCCCTTCTCAATTATGTGACTTGGTGAGTACTTGTATTTCTAGCCCTTGGTTTTCAGTTATGATGAACGATCAAGGATTTCTTCCTCAAAGGCCATGGTCTTCGTCAAGGGGATCCTTTGCTCCTTATCTGTTTATCATTCAGCAATAGGTCCTATCCCGGATGATTTATGGCAGCGTGAGAGAAAATAAGTTTGGCCATTTCTATCATGCCCGTGGTACACCTATTCTTTCTTATTTGATGTATGCTGACGATGTAACGATTTTTTGCTAATGGTAGTCAGAGATCGGTTTGAGTGCTTCAGAACATTCTAAGTCAATATGAGAGGTGGTCGGGTCAAACTATCAATATTAACAAATCAGCATTATATTGTTCGGACAAAGTTTCCCCTATGCGAAAGCAGAGTCTTTGATGTTGCACTAGGTTTATGGAAGGGACCTTTCCTTTTAAATATCTAGGTGTACCGATTATTCTGGGGCACCTTAAGCAGTCTTATCTAGAAGGCATGGTGGATAAAGTGAGGAAAACAACCAGTGGTTGGAAGATGCGACTATTATCTTCTAGTGGAAAATTAGTTTTGTTTAGGTTGTTATATCTAGCATGATGATTCACCTCTTTGTTGTTTTATAGGTCCCTCAAGTAACTATCACCAAGCTTCACAGGTTGATGAGCTCTTTCTTTTGGAGAGAATTCGATGGGCAAGATAGAAAGAAATGGGTGGCTTGGAAACATATTTGCACCTCTATGGAAGAAGGTGGTCTTGGGTTACGGCATCTCCAAGACATTCAGAGAGAGCCTTAGATATGTGCTTTGTTTCGAATCTTTTACATGGTAATTCTCTATGGGCTAACTTTTTCAAAGCAAAATATGTGGGTTCGAAGCCTTGGTTTTAATAGAGGCCACCAAAGGGTCTAGATTTTGGAGAATGGATGCTAATTGTATCCCGCTGTTGTTGAATAATTCTAAGTGGAAACTTAGAGAAGGAGAGATTTCTTTCTGGTATGACAAGTGGAGGAATAATGGTCCCTTAATTAATGAAATGCCATTAGTGGGTTCACCCATGCTAAAAGTTAAAGAGTGCAGGCTGTCAGATAGTTGGGAAGTGGATCTTCTGGAGAACTTAGTTGGGCAGAAGAAGGTGGATGAGATTTTAGTCCCTTTATTTGGGCCTTCTTCCGGGACTCCTATAGAGATAGTTATGTTCTCTACTAAATCTGCTTGGCATTGTATTCGTATCAGAGGTTCTACTCTTGGAGGGCTTGGCACATGGCCTTGAGCGTGGATGAAAGATTGCGTCGTATTGGTATTCCTTTTGTTTCCAAATGTGACTGTTGTAATGTAGGCCATCTTGAAGATATTAATCATGTGCTTTTTTAGGGTGATTTTCCTCAAAAAGTTTGGTCACTTTTTGGCACTCTGTTTGGCATTCCTCTTGGAAGATCTTGGAAATAGAATTCTAGGTCTTCATTTAGGCATGCTAGTTCTTCTCATGTGGGTTTTATAGTCGGCATCCTTCTCATCATTGTTACTTGGCGCCTATGGAGAAGAAGATGCCTTGCTTGTATGGAAGGTATTATGGAAACTCATGAAGCTATTGTTCATTCTATTTGTGTGTGGCTAGGCTCCCTTTGTCATGCATCAAAGAATCCAATAAATTTGTCTCGCCGGGATGGCATGATTCTAGAGGCCTTGTGGATTACGTCGGTTGTGCCAAAAGCTCCTTGTTGCAAAGTGGTTAAATGGTTAAAACCACCATTGGGATGGTACAAATTAAATACGGATGGTAGTAGTCTGGGAAATTCGGGCACTTGTGGCATTGGTGGGTTTATTCGAAATGACTCAAATCAACTTGTACAGGCTTATGCCTCTCATATTGGTTTCGGTTCTAATAATAAAGCAGAACTTCTGGCGCTCTTTCAAGGTTTGAGAATTTGTAAATCTTCTAATGTGATTGTAGAAATGGATTCGATGGTGGTTATTTCTTGGTGGAATAGAGGAAGAAGTGGTGTGTGGTACCTAGAGGATTTTTTGAAGGAACTTGTTGGATTGTCTCACACTATGCATTGCCGCTTTCAACATGTGTTTCGTGAAGGTAATATAGTGGCGGATTGGTTAGCCAAGGAAGGGGCCTCAGGCGCCGAGTTGGTTTTTTCAAATAATTGTGATATGCTTCAGATTCTCGGAGGACTGGTCCGTTTAGATTTCTTAGCCCTTCCATCTTTAAGATGGTAGCTGTCTGGTTTTTTTGGTTTTGTTTTCTTATTCATTCCGTAGGATTGTCATAGAATGTTTTCTTGGTTGTGGTCTTGTTGGGATTTCCCATGTGCCTTAATTTGTTACTACGGTATTCCTTCGCCATAAGTGAGGGCTTTATTAATAAATTCGGAAGGGGGTCACTATTGGACATGTGATAATTGGGAAATATCTCAGTTGTGATAGAGGGTGACCAAGATTCTTATTTAAATGCAAACAATGATCAAGATGAGTACTAACGGGTTTGCATTCAAATCTCTCAACTTCTTAAGAATCTTTTTAGATTGATTTATAATAATACCATCACGAGATCTCATTAACTTAATGCCAAGAATTACATGTGCCTCTTCCATGTCTTATGTCAAAATTCTTAGATAGAAAGTTTTTATCTTGAAGAATAATATCTATATTGGTACTGAAGAAAAGAATATCATCAATGTAAAGACATAGCATTATGCATGCACCATCAACTATTTTAGTGTATAAACACTTATTAGACTCATTTATCTTGAAATCATAAGATAAAATTATTTTATCAAACTTTTGGTGCCATTGTTTAGAGGTTTGCTTTAAACCATAGAAAGATTTAATAAGTTTACAAAATGTTCTTTCTTGTCCTAGAACCACAAAATCCACTAGTTGATCCATGTATATCTCTTCTTTTAGATTGCCATTAAGAAATGTGGTCTTTATGTCTATTTGGTGGACTTCAAGTTTATAGATTGCGGCTAGAGCAATTAGAACATGAATTGTGGATATTCTAGTAACAAGAGAATACGTATCAAAATAATTGATACACTCTTGATCTTTTCGTAAAGCCCTTTGCAGCCAGCCTAGTTTTAAATTTATCAATAGTACCATCAAGTCTCAATTTCTTTTTAAAAAACCACTTGCATTCGATGGCTTTACATCCAGGAGGAAGCTCACATAAGTTCCAGGTGCCATAAGTTTTAAGATACTCTATCTCATTATTTGATGCTTCTCCAAAAAACAGAATCATTTGAAGGCATGGCATCCTTGAAAGTCAACACCATATTTATGAAGGTTCTATTTTTTCTTACAACAACACCATTGGATTGTGGAGAATATGGAGCGATCTCTTCATGTATAATATCAGTCTCCTCATAGTATTGAACCAATTGACTAGATGAGTATTCACATCCTCTATCAGACCTGATTATCTTTATCTTTATCTCTAATTGGTTTTCAACTTCAAGTTTATAGGCGAAGCATTTATTAAAAGATTCATCTTTTGTTTTAATCAAGTAAACTTAATAAAGTTTGCACATATCATCTATAAAAGTAATGAAGTATTTATTACCACCTTTAGAAGAGATACTGTTTAAATAGAAAACATCACTATGAGTTAATTCAAGTAGTGATGAATTTCTTACAACAGATTTAAATGGCTTTCTAGGCTATTTCGATTGAACACCTATTAAACATTTTTCATCCAAATCAACATGAACTTTAGGAAGAATTTCTAAATCCATAATTCTTTTAACCTTTTTGTAAGGGGATTTTCCCCCTGCCGACCTAGCGGGCCTGAGAATAACAACTAAGGGATTAAGACCAAAGGTCCATCCTAGAACGAACAAAGTCTCCAACCTGGCCCATGGGTGGGCTCATCTGGACACAACATGCAGGAAGGGGGTGTGCTGTAGGGGATGAGGCTCTTCAATCTAGGGGTCCCTCGAGTAGTATCCAGCTCTCGCGTGCTCGCCCGTCTAGTGGGCATAATGTACGAGGAGCCCTCGATCTTTTGAAAGAAAGGATATCGACGGACCACCAAAGATAATGGCTGGGACAAGGAAATCGAAAAATCACGCTGCATTAATGGCACCACTATCCAAGCTACACTCCACATTAATGATGTCATCGCAAAACCACGCCACATTAAAGAACTCTGACACAGGAAACAATACAAAGGGCACAAACTCCATCGAGACAGACATAATCTGTCCCCCCAGACTTATCGTATAAATAGCAAGTCTCAGGTACAAGAAAACTCTCTTTGATCCCTAGAAACTTTTACTTATTTACAAACTTCCAAGGGAATTTACTAAATTTGGCATCGGAGACTCCCCAGCCCCATTGCCGCCCTCTCCTAGTTGTCTTCCTCCGCATCTTTTGCATTCCTATTTTTGAAGACCTGAGTTGTCGGTGCTTAGTCCAAAGGCGTGCGAAATACGACGTTAACAATTATGATAATTAACATGGCCTAATCTATCATGCTATATTGAAGAGGAACATGTAGAAAATGCAAATTTATTATTAGAATGAAATTTGTCTACTACATTGTTTTGAACATTTATTACAAACAAACCATCACTCATGTAACCTTTCTCCACAAATGACCCATATTTAGTTACAATAACTTTATTGTAGTGAAATAACAACGTGTAGCCTACCCTATTAAGTAAAAATCTACTAATTAAGTTTGTCCTCGCCTTAGGCATGTAGAACACCTCTTCTAATTGAAGAGTATTTCCAAACGTTAGTTTGAGTTCATTTTTTCCTACTCCAAATACTTGTGTAGAGGTGGAGTTATCCATCGTCACTTTCATGTTGCTTGTATCCTGATATGTTGAAAAGTTCTTGCAATTATAAATGACATGTACGTTGGCTCCTGTGCCTACTATATATCCAATCAATAGCACTATGTGAAGCCCAAACTTGCTCATGTGTGTGTAGTTTTTCTTTGGTGAAGTTGGAAACCAAATTGTGAAAAGTGGGCTAATTGTATGAATTGGATTCTTTTCTTTTGTCTGAGTTTGGCTTATTTTAGGGTGTTATGTGAGCAAATTTGGGCCCAAACCGTGTGCTTTTAGCCGATAAGTTGGAGTCTGAAAACCCAGCCCCTTACCCTACCAAAACTTTGCTGTTTTGACCCTAGGAAGAAAACCCTAGGTCCCCTTCTTTTCCTCCCAGTGCTGCACCCCCAGCTTCTTTTCTTTTCTTCTTCATTCCTTCTTCTTCTTCCTCCCTCCTACAACCTGTGAGCCATCGCCGCCCATGCTGCCTCTGCACCATCGCCACGCGTCCTTCAAGCTTTGGCCTTCACACTCGTCTGACACCACCTCCCTTTCCACCAATCTGCACCTCTCACTCTGCCAACCCTTGCGCCTCTCAGGCTTGTCCACTACTCACCGCCACTGCACGCCAATCATCGCATGCCAAACGTGCAACATTTAGATTCCTCCCAATATCCCACACCACCAATCGCTGCCACAACTGCATTCCCCGAGCCCCACCCCTTGGCCTATAAATAGGCTAGACCTCTCCCTTTCAAAAATCATCCCAAGCCTCCTCACTCTCTCTCAAATCTCATCCAATCTTTTTCCTCTCCCTCTGTTTTGCCTTCCCGAAGTCCACCTACTTCCAGCAGCTTCGCGGTGCTCTGCTAGGTCTTTTTCCCCTTCAGATCCACCCCAACCCGAGTCCAGAATTCCCCTTCGGGATCTACTATGCCACCAACAGCCACCCTCCACCACGAGGAATTCCCTGTTTCTTCCTCCACCACGTTAGATCTGCCACCCTCTTTACAAGAATCTAGTTGTTAGCTTGATACCTTGCCCAGATCAGTCTTTGTCATCACTGCTGCCACCGTGCTTCACCCATCTAGACGCCACCACACAACATGCGCACACGTACACTCACGAGATACTTTAGTGTTGTAAGTATAACCCTAGATTGACCCTTGGAATACTAACACTAGAAAACTGTGTTTTTGTTGTAGTCTGGTTGTGATTGCCCTATGAAGTGTTGGGTTTTAATAACTATAGTTAGTGTTGGAATTTTGGACTAGGGCCAAGTGAAGCGTTGGGAATCGAGTGTAGTTGTGATTTATGAAACTGTGTTGCTCTTTCCTTGTTTGTTTTACCTATTGCCATGTCATCCAATAACCGCTTGTGCATCTACATTTTAATTGTTATTACTTGTCATGATGTTATTAATTGTGCTCTATTATTGGTTGTGCTATGAAACCAGAAAAATTGTGCTTTGGTGTCAAAAAATCAAAAGCATATTTATGGGTGTGTGCGTATCACAACTCGAAGCCAAGATAGGGCATTATCTCGGTAGAGCTCCTCTAATCACTCAAGAGCGTGTAAAACTAAGTGACGTCCCTAGGGTTGTCACCGGGCAAGAACAAGCTCGGACGAGAAGGTAACGCTCTCATGCCAACTCCAAGGCCTCTCTGCTGGTGGAGGCTAGAGGATTCCTAGTCACATACGCGTTGGGTGTAGAGCTGGCATCACTTGTTACCTGTGGTGTGATGAAGGAAGCCAAGGTGTGTGGATAGTCCCTAGGATAGACCATGGTGCAAACAATGATTAAATGGATGGAAATGTGGATTTTTGGTGGGTGTGGCATTTTCTTTAATTATTGAGAAGGAAATTGGTATTGTTAAATTTTTGGTAATGTGGAAAGATCTCGAATTCTTCATTTGCTGTGAAATGTTTATATTTTTGGGTGTTATTCAATTGGTTTAATTTGCTGAGATTGCGAAACCTCACTGTGGTGTCCCCACCTGCAGATTCACTCTACAAATTCGTAGATTTTAATGTACAGGGCGGTCATGAGCTTGAAGAACCAGCCCCACTTGAGGAGTGAAGACCTTAGGACTTTTCCCTTATGTAGCTTGATTTAGCATTTACTTCTTATCTAGTTGGATGACTATACTAATTCATGGAATTTTTTGCTGGAGTTTGTAATTTAAATTTTTGGTACTATTAGTGGTTCAGACTATCCTTTTTATTTCTCTGATGCATTTATAACTGCCCACTTTTAAGTTGCATCCTTGCACACACTTGCTTTCACGTTGTGCTTGCGGTTTGTGATCCGTGTGGTCAGCACCTTGGTGTCGAGACTCCCTTTAAATCACACGTGGGGGTCGATGGTGCCACAGGTGGTATCAGACTAGTTCGACTCTATGTAAAACTACAAGTCACCCAGGTGCAGTACCATAAATTCAAGCTTTAATTATCTAGAATCCTTTGGAGTTAAGGAGTGGAGTAATGGGATGCATTTTGGCAAGCATAAAATGGTGCGACCTAGATTTTCACGTGATAGCTCTTTATGTCAAGCTCCCGAGAATTAACTACTACGGGGTGATGGAAATTACACCATGGCGAGGGCGTTGAATCGTATGAAGGAACTCCTCCAACAGAATTCTCAACACCAATCCGAGGATGAGCAGCGAGGGTGTACTTATGAACATTTTGCGGCATAGAGGACCCATGGATTCTCTGGTAATGAAGATCCACTCAGGGCAGGGAGATGGATCAGGGATCTTGAAGTTTCATTCAAGATTCGCAGGTGTACAAAAAACCATAAAAGTGTTGTATGTGGGCTACCTATTTCAAGGAGAACAATAATATTTTGGCAATGTCCTGGCAGCGTTTTAAGTGGGAGTTTGACGACTACTTCTTTCCAAACTCTGCGAAGCAATAGAAGGCAAGGGAATTTTCCAATCTTGTGCAAGGACATATGATAGTGGAACAGTACGCCTGAAAGTTTATAGAGCTTGGTATGTTCACTACGCATTTGATCACAACTGAAGAGATGTGAGTGGAACGTTTCCAAGAGGGATTATGATTGCAGATTCATAGACAATTCGCCTATTTGCAAATTCAATAATTTTAGGGGCTAGATGAAGTGGCCTAGATAGCAGAGCGGGAATATGGCAGTGCAGTGGGCTCTCCTGTAGGCCAAAACAGGTGAATCTTCATAGGAGAGGGAAGCAGTTATGGGTTGCCTCAGAAATTTGTGTCAAGGGCAAGGGCGATACCACAGGCACCTACTAGCGTGCGTATGGGGGGTCGAACCTCAGTATGTGGTAGATGCAACAGATCTCATGAAGGTGGGACCCAATGTTTCAAATGTGGTCAAGCGGGGAACTATGCTCGCGAATGGCCCCATATTGCCCAGGGAAATCGACCAAGACAACAAGGAGGAAGGCTAAATCTGGAGCAAGTAGTGCAGGTGAGGGTGCATGCTCTGACACCTAGTGAAGTTGATAATGCGGTCTTGGAGACTGAGGATGAGGGCATCATCACAGGTATGAACTTTATCTAATCTATTTAAGTTGATGCATTGTGTGTGATATGAACCCGCGGGAATGGAATCCCTTGAACCTACAATCAATTTGAAAACTCCATAACAAAGCCAAAATCAAGTCAATCAATGGAGAACCTAGACCCAATGAGAACTCGTTTCAAGAACCTAGATTATATTAAAATCTAAACCCGTTGAAGAACCCGTCTCAAGAACCTAGATTTCAAAGGAGGAACGCCACAAAGGTTATGATTTACCTTTGATAAGTTCAAAAGTTCAATTAAGAACAAGAGGAGTAAAACTCAATTCACGATGAATAAATTAATCAAATTTCACAAACTTCTTAACATGAGGCAACAAAGAGTATTTAAAGCAAAATCTAATCAAACCCTAGCCAAAATAAATCCCCATCTTCCCAAAATACCACTGGCTGAACAGTGTCGCGGCTATAGTACATCACTACAGTAACTCGGCTAAAATACTTTTGAAACACTGGTTCGCTACAGTACTTCTTGAAACCCTATTTCAACAAAATAATAAATTTCCCAACATGCCCTTGAATAGGCCCCCCGTTAAGTCCTTCTCATAATTAAACCCAATAATTCTAAACTAATAAAATAAGTCATTTAAATGAATTAAACAAGTTGAAAGTCTTCAAGGGCCCAAAGCCTTTAAGTCATGTTGTTGCCCTCTTCCATAGCTTATTAAATGAATCAAAACAAGATCTTCATCTTTCAAGTCCATATTGAGTGTTGGAGTCTTTCTAGCTTCATCCCAAGTGGATTGTATCAATCCTTGTATTGCCTCATTGATCTTCTTGGCTCTTGACCATGTAATTGACCCATATGGAACTTGCAAATGATCTTTAAGACTAGGTCCATTTTGGAGCCCATCATTCTCCTTCTCCTCAAATGGATTCGACCTTGAATCTCGACCTGGATCAAAGGGAAAAGGTTAGTAACATTGAAAATAACAGAAATATGATACTTACCTGAAAGATCCACTTTATATGCATTTTCATTAATTTTCTTAAGAATTTGAAAATGTTCATCCAAGCTACTCCTATCATCAACAAGCAAAAGCATCAAAGGCAAAGGAATAAGTGGATTAAAACCATAAACAATTTCAAACGGAGAATATGAAGTAGTAGTATGCATGGTCCTAATATATGCAAACCCTTTAAATGGCAAACAATCCTCCCAAGTTTTTAAATTCTTATTAACAACAGTGCGTAAAAGCTGAGTTAAAGCCCTATTAACTTCTTCAGTCTGACCATTAGTCTGTAGATAACAAGTAGTGGAAAATAAGAGATTAGTACCACCCAAGTTCCCCCACAACACCTTCCAAAAGTAGCTAAGGAATTTAACATTTCTATCATAAATAATACTCCTAAGTACACCATGGAGTCGCATTATCTCCCTGAAAAACAAGTCAGCTATGTTTGTGACATCATCTGTTTTATGGCATGAAATGAAATGTACAATCTTACTAAATCTATCCACAACCACAAAAATAGAATCTCTACCCCTTTTTGTACTAGGCAGCCCCAAAACAAAGTCCATAGACATGTCTACCCATGGCTCATTAGAAATGGGTAAGAGTGTATACAACCCATGTGGCAAAATCCTAAATTTGGCCTTTCTACATGTAATGCACCTGCCATAAATGCGATTGACATCTCTCTTCGTCTTAAATCAAAAGATATATTCGTACAAAATGTTTAAAGTTTTCTTGACATCAAAATGACCACTCTAATTATATGCAAACTCAATGAAAGGCAAATGATAGTCCCGTAAACGTTCATGCAACAAGTCAATGTATGGCAAATGATACTCCCATAAACGTTCATGTGACACGTCTAAAATCTTCTTTACACCAAAATAATCACTCCAATTATATGCAAACTTAATGAATGGCAAGCAATACTCCCACAAACGTTTATGCAACACATTAATCAATGACAAATGATACTTCCACAAGCGTTCGTGTAACAAGTCCATAAATGGCAAATGATACCCCCTCAAACATTCATGCAACACATCTAAAATTCTTTTTACACCATAATGACCCAACAAACCACATCCATACACTAGCATCTCACGCATATCACTAGTAGGCTCACAAAGTTTATTCTCACTAAACAAATACCAATCTAGTCTATAGCACTTACCAAACGACGCCTTCTCACACGCTCCATACACACTAGCAAAGTCATCCTCATTAGCATGCAATTCTTCATCATATTCAAATCTCAATAATTTTGCATATAAAATGAAGACAAGGACATACCTTATTGGTAAAACATCAGCCACAAAATTTTCCTTACCATGTGTGTATTTGACTACATGAGGAAAAATCTCAATACAATTCTCCCACTTAGCATTCATTTTAGTCAACAACTTACCTTATCCCTTCAAGTGTGTCAAGTACTCATGTTCTTCAAAGAAAGGTCGGGTAGGAATTGTCGCACCTGGTACAAAATCAATGTAGTGCTCTATCTCCCCAATAGGTGGCAATCCACTAAACACACCGCTAGGAAACATGACCTCATATCCCTGCAACAAAGAGACAACAATACTAGGCAAAGATACGTCAAGTTCATTAATATTAAGACTCGCCTTAACATAAAAACTCACTTTTCTCTTTATTTTTCTCTCACTTTCTTCACTCTCTCTTTTCTTTCTACTCTCTTTTTCTTTTTCACTCTCTTTTTCCCTTTCACACTCTTTTTTCTTTTCACTCTCTTTTCTTCTGTGACTCTCTATTTCTTCATCTTTTTTTGTACTATCGACCTCACAATTATTTTTCAACTCATTCTCTCTTTTTCTTGAGGTCTCAGTCTCACACTTTTCTTTTTTCTCTCTCATTTTTCTCTCTTTCTCCATTTCGGCCTCACTATTTGTTTTTTTCTCATTCTCATCCTCACTTTTCAGTTTCAATTGGTCCCCATGGACCTATGTTGGAGTTAAAGGAGCAAGTTTGATTACTTTTCCATCATTTTCAAAACTATACATGTTCCTTAACCCATCATGGATCACCTTCCTATCAAGCTGCCACGGCTTCTCCAACAAAATATGGCTAGCACGCATAGGCACTACATCACAAAGCACCATATCCAGGTATTTCCCAATGTAACTAGCACTTGCTTATTTACCCTAACCTCCCCACAATCACTCAATCACTGTAACTTGTATGGTCTAGGGTGTTTAAAGATAGGTAAATTCAATTTCTCAACTAAAGTAGTGCTAGCCAAATTAATACAACTCCTCAAATCAATGATCATACTACATACCTTGTTGTTGATGTGGCATCAAGTATGAAAAATATTCTCGTTCTGCTGCTCTATATGATCCATCTTAAGTTGTGTATTGAGTGTATGCTTGGTAACAAGAGACTCACCATACTCTTCATTCTTACACTTATGTTCAATACAAGGCTCACTTCTCCTCCTATCTCTCCTGCTATGTAGATTTCTAATTACCGCTTTTTGATGATCCATCCTATCCCTCACTTCACCCAACACCAAGTTTAACCGCTCAAACTGTTGTTGCATGGCTTGCAACACAAATGATGAGTTATCTGCCATCTCCTTTAGTGATGAGATACTCTGGTGAGACATTATAAGGTGCTGCACAAAAGAATGTTAGTGGTAAAAAAGAAAACCTGACACAATCATACTTGTTTACACTCAAATAATGACACTCCACTCGTGTTTCACTCTGAATTGGCTTTTTATTCGATAATAATCTCACACTCTCTTGCCTTTTACCACAAGAGTTTTCCCACCCAAGTTCTTTAAGAACTAATTGAACTCAATCAAGACAATGCAACCTTATTTTATCCCAACTAGTAATTAGATCCAAGAAACAAGGAAGGAATAAAATGACACGAGACTCAAGGAATTTTTATACGAGGGAAAGGGTAAGTATAAATGAAGATACCAACTAAAACGATGTATTCAACCACTTTGATGATAAAGCTCAGTCAACAAATGTAATTCTTTCTCTTTGTTGTAACTATGTAGCAACCTTTGAATATGCTACATTTTCTTTTTTTTTTCTTTCTTTTTTTTTTCCTGGACGATTCTTTTTTGGGCGATTTTTTTTTCTTGTCTTTCCACCAACTAATTTGATCACAATCAAGAATAAGTAATTGAGAAAACCCTAACAATAACTTAAAAATTGTAACGCCCCGATCCCGGAGGTCCAGAGAGTTAGCTCTTAATACTTAAAATTAACTTACATAACACAACTATAAAATCCAGAAAATCCCATAAAATATTAATCCATTTAATCAATCCAAAAATCTAAGTTCCTCCATGGTGAAAATAAAGAAATCCCCAATAACATAAATTAGAAATTCTCCAAAAAACTCGAAAACATCATCAACTCATCAAATCAAATACCCGAAAAATAAATCAGTTTACTAACTACGACTCTCACATAAGCATTTGTACCCTGAGGCACTTATTCCACTACGATCATCACACCTTGCTAAACTTTCTACTCTTGTTCTCCAGCTGAACCATCAAAATTATCTGAAAAATATATGGAGATAAGGGGTGAGTTATCAACAACTCAGTAAGCAGAGGACATATACTAGTGTGTAAACATGAGCATTTACAGAAATCAGAATGCAGAACAAAATATTTTCTTTCAGAATGCAGAATCAGAATAATGTTTTCAAATGCAGTGTCAGAACATGTTATCAAAAAAATATCAGAGCGAAAGTTCGAAAATATTCATAATCAAAATCCCTTTGGCATAGCATAAACTGAAACATCACATCTTATCTTATCATATCATAACAAATACCATGTTTAACCCCCTTGGTAGGGTTGTGCAAACCTCGGTAGCTAACCGAGCAGAAATAGAATGTGAATCTTCCCCTTATTCATTCTCGGAGCCCCGAGTGTGCACATAGGAAAGACCACGCAGAAAACCACTTTGTTTCCAAAGTGGGTGCACTAGAAACAGAAAAGTTGGTACCAACTCGAACAGAGGCCACAGTTTTACACCCGTGGTGAGGTCAGAATGGAACAGAAACAGAAACAGAATGTTATGCCAGAGGTTTTCAGAAATCACATCAGATCATATCAGAGTACAAAAAATCTTCAGAACAGAACAAAAAATCATATCACAACATAATTTATACACAAATTTCATATTCGCTCATGTCTACACCAATCATGACAAAAATATACTTTCTTCTTAAACAGAATCTCATGAGTAATACTGAACAAATAACTGAGGTAGTTCAAATTTATTTTCATAACCAAATATGTATATTTTCCAAAAATCAACCTCAGCTCATTTTATTTTAATGCAAAGTCTAGCATATGAACCCCGCTTACCTGAACTTCTTAACTTTTTCGGAATTCCTCAAAAACGTCGGACAATAATTAAACGTCACCTACAAAATAATCACGTAATTCCTGTAAATTTCCAATCAATCACGTATTTCAATATTTAAACCTAAATTGCTAAAGGAACCTATTTTAAGCCCACAAAACCTAAAATTCTCATAATTCCTAAAATACCATAATTTCTCAAATATCCCGATATAAAGAAAAATCTTTGACTATTTAAACTCTGACTTATTTATTTCCAGAAGCTAACTATAAAATTAATACTAAATAATAAAGTTATAAATTTGTAATTACTATATGTTATAACACTTTTTAGACTAAATTAAAAAAAATGAGCGAGAGTACATTTTAAAAAAAAATACAAAGAGTTTTATAACTTGAACGGTACAAATGTGAAAACGCTTAAAAAAAGGGTTTGAGGTGTTTTACGAAAAAAATAATGACCAAAATGCTTGATGGCATTTTTGTAATTACTAGGGATATGAAGACCATATACTTTAAAACTATCTACACGTTAATATTTTCAACAAGTCCAAAGCTTCTGCTTGTTTTTAGGGAAAACTGAAAACCCTGTAAAAAGAAGAGGAAACCGAAAGAGGAGGTGTGCGACGGAGGCTCACCGTGATGGAAGGTGTACGGCGCTGGGTGGGGTGGAAGGTGGTGAATTTGGCGGCTGTGCACTGGATGAGAGAGAGCAAAACGTGAGGTAAAGAGATGTAGCTCACCGTGAGGGGCGACGGACTGGGGGTGTCGGAAAGTCCGTGGCGGTGGTTTCTGTGAGGTATCGACAGTGGAGATCGAAGGCGACAGTGAGGTGCAACACCCAGTGAGAGGCCAACGGAGGGGGGCTCGATGGACGGCTTGAGCAAAAACTTGCTCTGTTTCGGGGAGCAAAAACAGGGGTGTTTGTGGACGTGCCATGATGGCTCGCGATGGTTGCCTTGGACGTGCACTCGGGCTGCGATGTGGTTGTACTCGGTTTGGGCAGGGTGGTTCCGTATGGAGTGGACGCACGGGATTTGTATTTTTAGGGAAACGATGCACAAAACAACTACCAATTGTTTATCGGGCTGGGATCGACTGCGATGCGTAGTGGCTGGGAATGGTTTCGAGGAGGAGTTTGGGAGATGGCAGTGATTCACCAAGGAGGGCAGATGCTCTGGGAAGTTTGGCTGGCCGAGGTCATGAAAGGAGGGCAGCTGCAGCTTGGCTTCATCATGCACGACGGATGAGTGTATTTGTGTGTATATATATATGTGATGAGAAAACCCTAGAGGGATGAGACGTGTGAGCGGATGAAGATGAGTTGTGTGTGAGCATGCACGACATGAACAAAAAAAAAAAAACTTGCGGGAATTAAGAGATAAAGACCGAAAGAGAAGGAAATAAAAATGAAACATGCGGGAAAAATAAACGTGTGAAGAAAATAAAAAAAATTAACGTGTGGGGAAAAATAAAATAAACTAAAACAAAATAAATAAATAAATAAAGTTGAGCTTGGTTGGGTCCGGGTGTTACAAAAACCCTAGGATAAGTGATATACGGCAGCCCCTAGAACAAGAGATTTCAGCCAACACAAACCCTAGAACAATGAAATTCAGCAACCCTAACAATAGTGAAGAAATCCGGCAACCACCACAATTTTATTTTTTTTTGTAATCAATCCTAGAACAATTAAGCCCTGGAATTAAATATGAAGATACAAGAATTAAAAGATAGAGTCAGACCTGATTGGAAACCTTGCTCTGAATACCAAATTATATGAAACCGCGGGAATCGAATCTCTTGAACCCACAATCAATTTGAAATCTCTCCAAGAAAGCTAAAATCAAGTCAATGGATGGATAACCTAGACCCGATGAGAACTCGTTTAAAAAACCTAGACCCATTGAAGAACCCATCTCAAGAACCCAGATTACAAAGGTGGAACGCCACAAAGGTTGTAATTTACCTTTGATAAGTTCAAAAGTTCAATTAAGAACAAGAGGAATAAAACTCAACTCATAATGAATAAATTCATCAAATTTAATAAACTTCTTAACATGAGGCAACAAAGAGTATTTGAAGCAAAACCTAGTCAAATCCTAGCCAAAATAAATCCCCATCTTCCAAAAATACCCTGGATGAATAGTGTCACGGCCACAGTACGTCGCTACAGTAACTCGGCTAAAGTACTTTTAAAACCCTAATTCGCTACAGTACTCTTGAAACCCTAGTTCAACAAAATAATAAATTTCTCAACATGCCCCTGAATAGGCCTCCCCCTTAAATTCTTCTCATAATTAAACCAATAATTCTAAATTAATAAAATAAGTCATTTAAATGAATTAAACAAGTTGAAAGTCTTCAAGGGCCCAAAGCCTTTAAGTCATGTTGTTGCCCTCTTCCATAGCTTGTCAAATGAATCAAAACAGGATCTTCATCTTTTAAGTCCATCTTGAGTGTTGGAGTCTTGCTAGCTTCATCCCAAGTGGATTGTATCAATCATTGCATTGCCTCATTGATCTTCTTGGCTCTTGACCATGTAATTGACCCGTCTGGAACTTGTAAATGATCATTAAGACTAGGTCCATTTTGGTGCTCGTCAGTGTGTCTTTATTTATAGAATTGTATTGAAGGTGTTTGATCTCATCAGGGAGCGTTCGCTTGTATGAATTTTATGCTTGTACATTATTTGATTTGGGAGCATCCCAATCTTTTGTGTCTGCCACTTTTGCACGAATGTGTAACTTAATCACGACACCTTTAAAACAGTCTGTGGCCATAGCATTACCAATGGAGAAATGGTTTTGTGTTCGAAAGTTGCCTTAAGATATCCTTTGGAATTTGCAGAGAGGATACTTGATGTCGATCTGTTAGTGTTCAAACTGCTTGAGTTTGACATCACTCTAGGAATGGATTGGCTATTTCGGCATTTTGCGAGTATTAATTGTCGAAGCCAGGTGGTTGGTTTCCAACTACTTGGAGGACTATATAGAATTCTTAGGTAGCAATCTGAAGTTGAGGCCCACAATTATATCAACAATCCAAGTGAAGAAGATTTGGCAAGTGGGGCAAAAGCCTATCTAGTTCAAGTGGTGACTAAACCCGTGGAGGGGAAGTTAGTAACGGGAATTCCAGTTGTTGCAGAGTTTCTAGATGTTTTTGGAGATGACCTCCTCAGATTGCCTCTTGTTCGAGATGTCGAGTTCATGATTGACTAAGAACCTAGAGTGGCTCCGGTGCACAAGGCTCCTATAGGATGGCACCAGCTGAGTTAAAAGAGTTGAAAACGCAATTGCAAGTAGGGATGTAAATTGGTCGGTCTGATTTGGTTCGAGTGGTCCATCATTTTTCCCCGACCGGACCTGACCAAAGATCCATAGGGATCGTGTGGTGAACTCGGCTTCCAACAAGGGGTTGGAAGCGGTGGTCTGCTGGTGGTAGAGGGGGACGCGATGGTACCAACGAAGTGGGGTAGAAGGCAACGACTAGGAAGCGTGAAGACCAGGTGTTCGGCGCATGGAAGGGAAAGAGGAAGGAAAGAAAAAGGAAGAAGGGGAAAATTAGGGTTTTAACCATTAAATGCAAAACAACGTCGCGTAGGAAGGGATTTATGCCTCTTTGTTCTGTAGCTTGGGTTCTATACAGGCCAAGCTCAAAATAAGAAGGGATAAAAGGAATGGGCTTAGCTCTTTAGGGCTGAGCTTTATAGCATACCTACATTAGTCCCTCTTATCCAAATTTCGAGCTTTATGGCTTGTTTGGGGTTGTGTTAGGAGACTTAAAAAGTGCTTAAATAGTCTTAAAAGCTCTTTAATAAAATAATTAGGTTGTTTGAGTGTTACATATTAAAGTACTTTTTAACCTCAAATAAGCTAAAAAGTACGTTTGATGTTTTTTCTCAAATGTTTTTTTAGGATAATTAAAAATACTGTTAATGGGCGAAAATATCCATACAACTTTAAGATAGTTACAACTTTCAAATTTTTAAAGATATGTTTATAATCTTCAAAAAAATCAAATGATCGTCATTTTTGTCTCGGAAATCGCTTTTTTAATTTGTTTCCAAACAAATGTAACATGTTTGAAAATGTTTTAAATATAAGGTTACAAAACAATAAATAACTTTTTAATAGTAGAACTTATTACTTAAGCTATAAGCTATATTTCTCACCGCAAATCCAAACATGCACTCAATCAGTTAGCAACTGAGATGAGACATAGAATTTTCAAGATTTCTCATAATTTCATTCTTAAACATCATCTATATATAAAAAACTTTTCAATTTTAAATTTTCAAATTTTACATTTAATCATTATCATATCATTATCTAAATACAAAAACCAATACAAATTTTATGAACTTTAAAACAAAAATAATATTAAAAAATTATTTACAACTAATTTTTTAATTTTATAATATTTTTATTAAATTTCTTGAATGCCCTAGATCGACTCGAATGCCCATGACCTTACACAGATTTTTTTTTTTTTTTTTGTCGGGTTAAGTAAGTAAGATAAACTTTATTGGTAAAGATACACTTTTGGTATCATTTACTTCTTAGAATCTTTTTTTTTTTTTTTCTAAGCAAGCAAAGTTCATTAAAATAAAAGATAATACATGTTAGGGTGGTGGGGTTCCCCAACAAATATCCCAGTACAACAACCGTAGTGCAAAAGTGGTGATAAAAATAAAAATAAAAACGGATTTTGAGACCAATTTCTTGGTCACTACCACAGCCCTACAGAGAGGGTACCGTCTTAAGAGACATTCAGAAGGTAAGCCATCACTAGAGACGGTGTAAGCGGGTGCATTGCGGTCTATTGTCTTGAGATATTTTTTGGAGAGATCCTTAGTCTATTTAACAAGATCACCAGTTAGGGAAAGCTATAATTTGGATAGACCGGCATCAGAAGAGCAGATCTATGGCGGAGGGACAGTCAACCCGCGCCTCTGGATTGGCACGTGTACCCGCACCTCTGGATTGGTGCATGTAGGCCATGCGTCGGTGGTATGGCGGAAGGGTCGGGCCTATATGAAGGATTGGAGTGCGGCTCTTGTAACCGATGAAGCTATTGGAGGGCGGCGGCGTGTGAAGACCACGCAAGGAAACAAGCCGTGCGTGAGGGCCACATGCCGACATTTTGGGCGCAGTTTTGCGTCATCCCAGCAGGGGAAAGTCATGGTGGGGCACATGTCGACTTTCCATGGCCAGAGTGCAGCAAATATGAGAAAATCCGAACCGGCAAAAAAAATACTACCTTAAAAGCATATTCACAAATAGATAGTGGAAAGGAAAAGGAAAAGGAAAAGGAGATGGAGAGGAAGGTGGAGCCGATACTCACACCATCCTTTCCGGCAAAATTGTACGGAAAGATGAGTGTTTTCTCTGGAGAGAAGTTAGAGCTTCTCTTTCTAGAATAAGTATTGATAGTTGAAAACAAAGAAAGTACCACATACAAATGATCCTAATCGCAACTTCTTAGAATCTTATTTGTGAATGAATTTAATTTTAAACTTCGTTTTTAATTCAGTTCCTGTCATATCAACATGTTACCACATGATTGTTTTCCTACAAATATATAATATTTATCAAAACAATCATGCATGTGGCCACAGATGTGGGGGTAAATTAATTAGGAGTGATAACATATAACACAACTTGTAAATTCGATACAAACATGACAGGAAATAAATGGGTTTGGGTCTAAACGGGTTGACCCGATTAGATACGATTAATAAACAAGTCAATTGTTGGTCAGTTCACAAAAGGCGCAATCAACCTGTATAACACAAATAAATTATATTTTCAAGTTTTATAAATGTTTAGTTTAATAATTTTTTTTCTTAGAATGTAATATTAAATTTAGTATTTAACAACTTAATATCTCAAACTATTGAATTTTTTTTGTTAATATGTAATTTTATTTAAGGAAATTATTAATTTTCTTATATATTATTGCTTTGGATATTGATAATAAAATATTTTATCATAAATCCAATAATAATTGTTAATCATGTTATATAGTTATCATTGAATATATATGAAATTATATTAATTGAGTTAAAAAATAAATATACGAGTCATGTCAACCTCTTTATATGAAACAAATTGAAACGGGATAAACGAGTTGAAATAAGTTAGATGGGTCGTATCCATAATTATTAAACAAGTTAAGATGGCTATGTCGTATCACCCATGTTTATATGGATCATGTTAGGATTTTAGATTCTGACCCATTTAATTAAATGGATCATGTTTGGATTGACCCATATATAGTTCTGTTTGGATAGTAAAAGTGTTTTATCTCATTCTTACAATTTTTCTAAATTCTCACATAAAATATAATAAATAATTCAACTTTTTCAATTCTCTAAATAATAATAATATTCAAAAATAATATTCTAATAATATTTTATTCAACTTTGATATCAATTTATCTCATCTCAACGCATTATCTAAGCGTAACCATAATCTAATACTCATGATTCGACACGACTGAACACGACCTAGGAACAAAAATTCACATGAAATTAGTGGTTTGTTTAATATATCTAAAGAATCAAACATATAAATAAACTTATTACTCTGACTACTCTAATATTTAGCTAAACAAACGGCAGGCTAATGTCATGTGCAATGATATAACGCTCGGAAAAAATTGTCACCTCAATCTCAACCTGAAAGTCCTATCCAGAACAGTGGTACAAAGCTGTTTCCAAAATGCACTATACAACCAACATGGTCTCTCTATCTTTGGGTGAATGTCATTTCGAAACAGTTGAATACGTGAAAAGGATTAATTGATATGACAAATGCGGATCATAAATGGACTAGTACGTGATCAATTGAGACAATATTGACGAGGAATTGGGAGTTGGAGCAAGATGGTTGGTTCCCAAGGCATCATTTGCATGATCTTTTCGATAAAAATTTCAATTTGATACTTTTTAAAAGAGATAAGCTTTTCTTTAAGTGTTTAATGTACTTTTATAAATTTATCAAACGTATTTTTATTCTTTAAAAGAGATTTGAGGCTGTTAAAAACACTTTTTAAACCTCCAAAGTGAAACCCAAACATGCTTTAAATAAATGAGTGCCGATAATATCCCATCCCCGTGTCGGTCACTGTGAGGTACTTTATTTTCATATGTACGAACGAGTGAAATTTGATGCTTAATTAAACTTGCATGTTATTCTTCGAAAGGGGTTCGATACTAGCATATAATCAACCAAAGAAAATTAAAGAGTAGGATAAGATAATTATGAGGCCTAAACGATTAATTAGTGTTAATGTTATTTCTTTCTGAAACTAATGCATGGGAATTTTCTCAACAATTTTCACTTATACTGCATACCCCAAGATAGTTGAAAATTAAATCGCAATGAGAGAGAGGGAGAGAGAGAGAGAGAGAGAGAGAGGTGGATGAAGAAGGAATAGAAAAAAGGAATAATTGGGGAAGAAATAGACTTCTATATAATGAGGAGATCCCCCACAAATCAGATAGACTCCCCACAAGCTCTCAACACAAAATATTTCCACAGAAGTTCCATACGTCAAACTCCATCACACATAGCGACTCGAAAAAATCTCCCCTAAATTTCTTCATTGTATAAAGTGATATGTGAGACTAAGAGGGATTGTAAAATCAGCCATTATAGTGGATTTCGTTTCCAAACAATCCGTGGACGTAGGTTGTTATGCCAAACCACGTATATCTCTATGTCTTTCTATATTTATTTTTATTTAGCTTATTTATTACGTATTTCATAGATGAACGCGGATAACACCATATCGAAGCCTGAATCATCTCGTGGGCCAGAGATTATTCTTTCTCCCATTCCGGTCGGTTATGCGAATTTTGGGCATTAACATTATTGATTTGGATATTGATAATAATATATTTTATCATAATCAATTGTATTAATTGTAAATCATTTTATGTCTTTGTATATAACTGTTTCCGAAATGGACTATACAACCAACGTGGTCCGTTTTGGGTGAAGGTCATTTCCGAATAGTAGAATGTAGTTATATATATTTTCAAAAAGGACCAATACGACAAATGTAGATAATAAAAGGAACACATTGTGGCGCCCTCAATCCCCCTTATATAAATACACGGGGATCGAGACACCAGGATAGTGACAATACGGTCACACATCCCAACGAAGTGCCAATGTGTGTACATGCAACGGTGTACAAATAAAATAACGTAGCGGATAGTCAACTAAGTACTAGAATTTAAAATACAATTTAAAAATCAGTAAAGGTTTAAAAGCAGTTATACAGTCATCCCAAAATTAAAATACAATAAAGTAAAATCAAATAATCAAGCAAGTGATCATAGATCACTCCTCGGGCGGAGCCGTCTCCTCAGGCTCGCCCTCCTCCTCCTCATCTGCATCAAAATCTGCGTTACCACATAATGGTACCGCAGGTAAGTATAACTCAAATAATCCTCAGGAATAAAATGCATTTAATACAACCAACATGCATGCATATGATGAAATATGCATTTTTCCTCCAAACATCATTTTTCCCAAAAATGATAATATTTCCAACACACG
Organism: Juglans mandshurica; assembly: GCA_022457165.1. Taxonomy (NCBI): domain Eukaryota; kingdom Viridiplantae; phylum Streptophyta; class Magnoliopsida; order Fagales; family Juglandaceae; genus Juglans; species Juglans mandshurica. The sequence continues at coordinate 23,611,306 of CM039619.1, read as the reverse complement.
CCAAAATCCCATTTGGCCCAAAAATAATCCGTAAAACATTTTCCCAGAAAATGATTTACACAAAATCCAACACACACTATTTTCCCAGAAAATAGCCAATTAATCCGTCATTACCCTATGCACCATGGCCTCCCCTAGGGACCATCCGCACGTCCTGGCTTTGTAGCGATGCTCAGTTCCGCGCCCAGCGCATTCGTAGCCAAGCACCCACTACGCAACGAGCGATGCCCAGTTCCGCGCCCAGCGCGTACGTGGCCAGACATCCTCTAGTCCCCGCCAGCAGAAGGACCACGGAGTCGGCACGAATCTCTCGTCCGATCCCATTGTCGTCGGGCGACAATCTAGGGGACGTTACTCAGTTTATTCCGCTCCCGAGTAACCAGAGGAGCTCCACCGAGATAATGCCCCATCTCGGCTTGGGGTCGTGATACACACGCACCCAAATTCCATTCTCACATGAAAACCCAATTTTCATAACACATGAACATGAATGCAATACACGAAAATCTAGTTTCCTTTACAAACATGATCATGCATGATATCATGAAATGTACATGTACCGACACTAATCAACAACCATTAATAACCAATCCAATCAAATCCAACCAAATAACTCCAATCACCAATCCAACCGACTCCCGTACTCCTCGGACTCAGTCCGGCAAAACCAATCAACAGTTCAAATACAGTGAAATGCGTTAGTGCAAAAATACATTAAATTCACAAGAATTCTTTGGAGAAATACTTACAGTGCTATATAGCAATTTCCGAAGGATCACGAAGCTGCAAGAGTGGAAAAGCAGCTGCGGAACAGTGTAAAATACACTGTGGCCGTGGGTCACAGATACCCACTTTTCAACGGAGGCAAACGAAGACCCAAGATTGATAGGGTAGGGTCTAGCGAGGTGGTGAAGCTAGTGGTGGTGAAGGTTGGCCGTGGGTGGCAGCGCAATGGGCAGTAGAAGACCAAAAACACCCAAATCAGAAATGTAGATGGTGGAGCTTCACCGGATCGGAGCTAGGGTTGGGTCCAATGGGTTGCCAAGAGGTCGAGGATGATGTGGTGAGAAGATTGTGGCCAATGGTGGTGCGACGGCGGCGCAGCGGCGGAAAGAATGCCGCGGTTTTAATGGGCTCGTGGTGGCTAATGGCGGCGCGAATGGAGCTGGAAATGGAGGGGTGGCATCGCCGGTGGCTGTGGAAGCGGTGGAGCCGGGCGGTGTCGACCACCGCCGGCGCACGGCGGTGGGCTGGGGAAAGACCAACGCACGGCGAGAGACGTGGGAGATGGCCAGGAGAGAAGAAAAAGAAAAGAAAAAAAGAAAAGAAGAAAGGGAAAAGAAAAGGAAAAGAAAAATAGAGGGAAAAGAAATGAGGTCCAATCCTCATAACTTGGGTCACGAAAACGATCCAACGGAAACGATTTTAAAACAACTAGTGAAACAAAATATTTCAAACACAGTGATTAACATGAAAATAAATAATTAAACCCAATAATAAGTTAATTTAATTCGAGAAGAAATTTAAACACATAACAATAATTAATTTAAAGAATGCAATTCAAAAATAATTTTCATAAACTAAAGATCATAAAAATACCCCAATTAAAAATCCAATAATTTTAAAATAAGAGAATAAAATTTTGAATCCATAAAAATAATTCCTTCAGTAAAAATACACTAAAATACGGGGTGTTACATTCTCCCCCCCTTAAATAAAATTTCGTCCTCGAAATTGGTAAGGTCAACATTAAGACTAAGACAGGAATAAGATTCAACTAAGAGCAGACTTAAGAACATACCGCCAAAATAGTCCGGTAAGGCCACTCTATAAGCAACAAGCCTAACCTTATCTACAATCTGAAAAAGGGCCAACATATCTTGGGCTAAGTTTTCCTTTCTTATCAAAGCGCTTAACACCTTTCTAGGAGAGACTTGAAATAAACCCAGTCACCTAATTCAAAGGATAAGTCTCTTCTCCTCGTATCTGCATAACTCTTATGGCGACTTTGCGCTTCCTCCATTTCAGTCTTTATAAATTGAACTTGATCATTCATTTCTTAAATTATCTCAGGCTCAAACAATTTGCTCTCGCCAACTTCATCCCAAAACAAGGGCGATCTACACTTCCTTCCATACCAAACTTCATATGGGGCCATCTGAATGGAGGAATGGAAATTGTCATTATAAGCAAACTCAAATAGCAGCAGATGATTCTCCCAACTTCCCTGAATTTCCATGACACAAGACCGCAACATAACCTCAGGAGCTTGAATAGTATGCTCTGATTGACCTTCTGTTTGGGGGTGATACACAGAACTAAACTTCAACTTAGTGCCTAAGGCTGCCTGCAAACTCTTCCAAAAATGGGACGTGAATCGCGGGTCCCGATCTGACACGATACTCTTGGGTATTCCATGCAAACGCACTATCTCCTTGACATATATATGAGTCAATTTACCCAAAGAGTCAGTATTATTAACAGGCAAGAAATGGGCACTCTTGGTCAACCGATCCACAATCACCCAAATGGAGTTCTTCCCACTAGGAGTCCTCGGTAAACCCATAACAAAATCCATAGAAATATCATCCCACTTCCACTCTGGAATAGGGAGACCTTGATGCTCAACCTTAACTTGACAGCACGTGGCACATTTCTCAATAAACACGGCGATATCCAACATACTTGTATTAGTCCCCCAGCGGCACATCACGACCAGTATTCCTAGGGTGACTATGCTATCCAAAATCTCATTTCCTCAAGAATCTTAATACAACATCCAATAAATTCCAATGATCAATAACCCTTACAATACTATGTGCCAATCTCAATCAACTCCTATGCTACAACTTCTAAACCTCCATTGAATTCTACTTTTGGTAAACTAATAGCCACTTCCAAAGTTAACCATCAATAACAAATTGCACAACCAAATGATTAATCTCCAATTACAAGTATCTTCTCAAAATTCAAGTCACCACTAATTCCTCAAAATTAGCACAATCTGAACTCCTGACTACAACAAAAATACCACACTTCTGCTGCACACTCTGATATTCGCCACATGCATAAAACTTATGTCCTCATGAAACTAACACCATCGAATACAAGGTGGCTCCATTCCTACTAACCAAAACTCTTATCACAATTTAGTAGAAAAATACTCTCTCCCAAAACCACGAGTTATAACTCAAATTCCTCAATTAACTCCTGCTACCTTGATTAAAATCAAATTCCATAAAATACATCCATGATCATAGACAGAAACCCAATATCAAACAACCTTAGTATCCCAAATTGGAAATAAGCAACCTCAACCAAAAATACACTCATCTCATCTAAGATAAGAAAAATACTTTAAAAGACTCAATTCCAACCTAGCGAATCAAAAAGAGAGCCTAGAGACTTCTGCCTAACACCCTAAACCCAAAAGCTCATCATCTACATTATGAACAACATCTAATCTAGCGAAGACTAAACTCACTACGAACCACCATTGAGTACACCAAAACATTATCGAAATAATCTTGGTAACTCGCCTACCTATTTCTACTCCTCCAAGCTAGCATTAACACAACTAGTTCCTTCAATAGTACATCACTATTAAACCTCAGGGCAAACCATACTGATCAAATCTTCAATCTACCAAAAGCCATTGCAAAGCACCCAAGGATCCTAATGCTTTATTAACCCACATACTTGATCATATTATCCACTGTTGATGCTTAAGCTTCAACTTCGAAGATCTTTTCATACACCATACATGATGTCCCAACAATCTCTCTTCAAGTTAAATACAATGTCCTTAATTCAACCAATTGGATGCTCAATCTCCAAAGGTAAATATAGCCTCAAGATAAAAATGAAAATAAAAATAAAAATACCTAAGTAACCTCAAGTCACAATTAATTCCTGAAAATAATCACAATAACTATTATCAACCATGATTCCATTAAGTAACCCACTCGACTACACAATTCGATCAACTCACCAAAAATTCTAAGCCAAGGTCTCGTGACTTAGTACTATTGTGTCGACTCCTCTTCAACACTTACCAAAGTCACTTTCTCCAAACCAAAATAAGACTAGAACCTATACCCTCCGAAATGCATACACACACCATTTCTACGCATCAATCTCATGCACCTCAGCCAAAACCAATAATCCTCCAACGTGCAAGTGATCATCCTTACCATTTCCATCACTAGACCTATAGCCTCGAAATCAGCAAAAATCATTTCTAAACCCGCACCATCTATTATCTTTAAAATTAATATGGATAAAATCATTAACCTGTCACTATAACATCAAGCTAAAAATAATTATTTAACCAAATTAGATCAACATCTTCAATCCCCAGAAAATAAACAAACTAGATCATTCCCTTCCATCTCCAAGGAAATTCTCGCCTGAAAAAAATTCTTACATTAATAACACAACTCTCATCAATCCTATTTTGATTCTGCCCTTCAACTCTGCAATTCTAAAACCTTTACCCAAATAAAAATCATTTTCCGAAATCCTCAAGATCGATGACCTTAAATCTCATAACTTATTTCCTAAAAACTATGGGTCCTCAAATCTTAGACGAACTTCTCATAAATCTAACCTTGAGGTTCGTTGAACTTACAACCTCTTATCCAAAGACTTATTAAATAAATTCTACGGAAGGTAAAACCTCAATTATCCTAAGCAATTTAAGAATTATTCTCCAACTTAGCAACAACTCGAGTTCCTATTGCCAAGAGTTCACCCAAACCATGATGTTCAAGCCTCGATATTAAAACAAACCAATCACTAAGAGTTCAGGCCTACTACACCAAATGTTCAAGCCCTACAATGGCCTTCTCAGTCGTACCATCTTCCTGTCATAGCACAACCCTTAACCCGCCTTTCAATTTTGAACAAAACAAAATAAAATAAAATTCCATAAATAAAATAACAGACGATAAAATATATAAAACCAATGAAGTAGTTCACAATAAAATAATTAAAACAATAAAATAATCCGCCATAAAATAAAACAAATAAAATAAAATGACATACAATAAAATAAATAACAACAAAATTATTATACAATAAAATAAATAAAGCCAATAAAATCATACTCTAAATTAAACAATTTCAATTACAACTTAGAAAAATTTTCTAGTACCTCACCATTTTCCTGTCAAAAGCAATCCTCAACCCCGCTTAAATTCAGATAAAACCAAACTCAACCAAAAGCAACACAAAAATACAATAAGATAAAATAGAATTAAATAACATCAAATAACATAAAATAAAATAACAATAAACTCATCATATAAAATAAATAACTTAACTTACAACACTTAAAAGCGATGCTCAGTTCCGCGCTCAGCGCGTTCGTAGCCAAGCACCCACTACGCAACGAGCGATGCCCAGTTCCGCGCCCAGCGCGTACGTGGCCAGACATCCTCTAGTCCCCGCCAGCAGAAGGACCACGAAGTCGGCATGAATCTCTCCTCCGATCCCATTGTCGCCCGGCGACAATCCAGGGGACGTTACTCAGTTTATTCTGCTCCCGAGTAACCAGAGGAGCTCCACCGAGATAATGCCCCATCTCGGCTTGGGGTCGTGATACACACGCACCCAAATTCCATTCTCACATGAAAACCAAGTTTTCATAACACATGAACATGAATGCAATATACGAAAATCTAGTTTCCTTTACAAACATGATCATGCATGATATCATGAAATGTACATGTACCAACACTAATCAACAACCATTAATAACCAATCCAATCAAATCCAACCAAATAACTCCAATCACCAATCCAACCGACTCCCGTACTCCTCGGACTCAGTCCGGCAAAACCAATCAACAGTTCAAATACAGTGAAATGCGTTAGTGCAAAAATACATTAAATTCACAAGAATTCTTTGGAGAAATACTTACAATGCTATATAGCAATTTCCGAAGGATCACGAAGCTGCAAGAGTGGAAAAACAGCTGCAGAACAGTGTAAAATACACTGTGGCGTGGGTCACAGATACCCACTTTTCAATGGAGGCAAACAAAGACCCAAGATTGATAGGGTAGGGTCTAGGGAGGTCGGTGAAGCTAGTGGTGGTGAAGGTTGGCCGTGGGTGGCGGCGCAATGGGCGATAGAAGACCAAAAACACCCAAATCGGAAATGTAGATGGTGGAGCTTCACCGGTGGCGGATTGGAGCTAGGGTTGGGTCCAATGGGTTGCCAAGAGGTCGAGGATGATGTGGTGAGAAGATGGTGGCCAATGGTGGTGCGACGGCGGAAAGAATGTCGCGGCTTCAATGGGCTCTTGGTGGCTAACGGCGGCGCGAATGGAGCTGGAAATGGAGGGGTGGCGTTGCCGGTGGCTGGGGAAGCGGTGGAGCCGGGTGGTGTCGACCACCGCCAGCGCACGGCGGCAGGCTGGGGAAGAGACCAACGCACAACGAGAGAGAGAGAGAAGAAGCTCGCGCGTGGGAGATGGCCAGGAGAGAAGAAAAAGAAAAGAAAAAAAAAAGAAGAAAGGGAAAAGAAAAGGAAAAGAAAAATAGAGGGAAAAGAAATGAGGTCCAATCCTCATAACTTGAGTCACGAAAACGATCCAACGGAAACGATTTTAAAACAACTAGTGAAATAAAATATTTCAAACACAGTGATTAACATGAAAATAAATAATTAAACCCAATAATAAGTTAATTTAATTCGAGAAGAAATTTAAACACATAACAATAATTAATTTAAAGAATGCACTTCAAAAATAATTTTCGTAAACTAAAAATCATAAAAATACCCCAATTAAAAATCCAATAATTTTAAAATAAGAGAATAAAATTTTGAATCCATAAAAATAATTCCTTCAGTAAAAATACACTAAAATACGGGGTGTTACACACATGATCATGGGAGACAATATTGATGAGGAGTTGGAGTTGGAGTTGGAGCAAGATGGTTCCCTAAGCCGGCATCTCTCACCATCCTCTTCATTGCACTCTTAATTTCGGTTGGCTCCATCGGAAACCATATCAACAAACATGCCGACTAGTTAGTGTCCTTATTTTGTTGTTACCATTTTATAATTAATTTACTTTCTTAGTTAAAACTCGAATAAGAATAATCACTACAACACAATTGTTTTTTAGTGACGGTTGAAAAATTGTGACAGTCCCTAAACCGTCACTAAAATGCATTTTCTGTGACAGTTTCTGGAAATCGTCACTAAAGACAGATGAGATTTTTTTACGTTCCAACGTATGGGAAATTTACTTTCGAACGTCACATATATGTTCGAATGTTGTGGCTGTCTACGTGCGAACATTAAATGTTTTGACGCAACCGTTCAAACGTTAATAATTAACGTTCGAACATAAAATGTTTGCGCCAATTTCGAACGTTAATTAATAACGTTCGAACATTCATTGTAAATTTAAATTAAATATGACTTTAATTTAAAAATTATGTAGTTTTTATTGTGCATAATTTGTGAACAAGTCTAAAAAATTGACTTGTATATATTTATATATACACAATTTGTAATATATAAATATATATTTATGTTTATATGTATTTGAAATGCAGTGATTTAGTATTAAAGTTGGAAAATATAACATCAAAGAAGATTAATAATTGAAATTAAAAAACGATAGAAATATTCAATAATATTTTTCTTTAAAAATATTAAAAATAAAATACAAAATTTGAGAGAATGTAGTAAACAACAGTCAGATGATAACGTTGTCGGCGAAAGTCGAACTCCGTACCTCCTCAGTCAAGGTATCAACCCTGTCGTTGAGGATAGTTACACGATGGGTGAGTTTGGCAACAGATGCCGATATAGCCTCGAGCGATCGATCGATCTTATGATCGATATGCGCAGTCAGCTGTGAGATGACCGCATCAACCCAATCAGGCCGCACATCTCCTGCAGATGTACTCGGCGTATGCTGACTACTACTCCCCACATGACCTGACTCAGGCTGCGTTGGAGGAACTAGATCCTTTACAGGGGGTGGCTGACGCCCCCTCGCCTGTCTAATGCTACGTCAATGCGTGGTCATGTCGAGGGGGCTCATCCGATCTTTGACCTGCTCCTCTGGCTGGGTCAGGACTCCCCGTGCAAGTAATAGTCGGCTGATTAGGATACCGTATGAGAGATTATCCGTAGAGACGATGCTCGCCTCGTAACGAATCCTCTCAAAGATGTGCAGTGGCAAATCTATAGGATCTCCACGTGCCACTGGTATAAAAAATTATGCCCGAAGCCGACTAAATGTGGTTTTATGTGCCACAGGATCGACATTTGTTGCAACAATAAGGTGCAACATGCGGAAAAAATGTAGTAGATGGTTCTGATTGAAGGCATTCTTCCGCTCGATCTACATGCGGTCCCTCCTGGTGAGGATGTAGAAATCCTCGTCTCGGTCATCTTCCCGAGCCTCGACGCCAGTATCCTCGGCCTATGACTGGCCTGCATCTCTGGCTGATGCTAGCTCAAATGGGTGGCCAGTAGATGATGTAGAAGTGCCTACATCCTCACGGGGTGTTGAGTGTGCAAATGTCTCAACTCCTCGACGAATCCCGAGGTGCTCGCCGATGACATCTGGTGATACCTCAATGGAAACACCGCGTACAGTCACGGTGTGAGAGGATGCGTCATGAGGCATGTCACACATCCCCATATAGAATTCCTAAACCTTTGAGGGGTATACCTTCCCCCTCAATGTTCAAATATTTACCCAGCCTCTACTGAGGAAAACATCTCTCAGGTTCGTCTGCTGCCATTTGAGTTCGTCAAACTAATTAATCAGGACCTCTTGCTCTACCATAACAGTACGAGCTCTGATACGAGCAGTGTCCTGAGTGGCTCCTTCCCTCCCTTATTTCCTAGTATGCGGTGGATGAGCCATATCTTGAAATTAGAAAAGGAAAAAAAATTATTTACATTAATGCATTTTTTTGTGTTAATTTTAAGTTGCTTTGCATTAACGTTCGAACATAGCAAAATAAACGTTCGAAAGTTAAGATAAAACTTTCAGACATTTATTTCATACGTTCGCACGTAAAATAATGTAAATAAATTTACATTCGAACGTAAAACATATACGTTCGAACGTAAAACATATACATTCGAACGTAAAACATATACGTTCGAATATAAGCAGTAAATAAATATTGGCTGACATACGTTCGGACGTTTATGTTATACGTTTGAACGTATTTGTTTTACGTGCGAACGTAAATATGAACGTCCGAACGTCGAAGCATGAATAAAGTAGAAAATCACTATGTTCGGACATTATAATTAAACGTCCGACCGTATGTGATTTACGTGCAAAAGTAAAATACTCACGTTCGAACATATGTCGTTTAATAATATTTAAAAAGTAGTACATCTGGACGTATACATTAAACGTTTAGACGTAAAATTGATGAAAATGACGTCTGAATGTAAGACAATGAACGTTCGAACGTAGAAGCCATAAAGTCTATTTAATTGAAACTTCGTATGTTCGAACGTCTTGGTGAGACGTTCGAACGTGACGACACGGGCTGAGTCGACTCAACCATTATTGAAATCTCAAAAATTACTCTACAAGGTTCTAAATGCCGAAATGTCACTGTAGAAATGAAGTATACACTTCAAGAAACATTTCTACGATGACTATTTGGCCAATGGCAAGCCGTGGTGGCCGAAAAATGGAGTTGAAAATCCAGCCACCACTTATCCCGTTTTAAACAAAACTCAATCCAAATATCAATAAAATACATGTTATTTGAATAAAAGATGAATGCCTACCTTTTAGTGACGGTTGTGCCGAAGTTTGATAGCGGCGGTGACGAAGGCGTGGCGGTGTGCAACAGAATGACGATGGAGCTATTGGAAATGTCGTTTCGACGTTCAGTTTTGGCCTTATATACACTGAACGTTCGCACGTAATTATTATTACGTTCGAACGTTTGTCAATTTACGTTCCAAAATATTATCTATAATATATTATATTATAAATGTTTATATTATATATTATAATGTTATATAATATTATTGACAATTAGATTAATTGGTTTTTTTGAATTTGTGAGTGCTAGTTATATTTCTAAAGTTTAGCAATATGTTTATACATGTTGTTGTGATTTTATGCTTATTCTTGAAATAATTGTGATTATTGTTTGTGAATTTTGTGAATAGTTTGTGAGTTTATGGTGTTCATTGATGAATTAATATGTGTATAAATATTGTTGTGAGAATATTGTGAATATTCTGTGATATGGATTTAAAATATTGTGATTATTGTTTTTAAATTTTTATTGAATATGTTTAACAACAAAATTATAAGTTTATGATCTTAATTTTAAGTAAAGATTAAAAACATTTAATATATAGATAATATGAAATTTAATATATAACATGGAGTAAGTATATATAATATAGTCATACTAATTTAGTTAGAATATGATTATTATTCAAATTATAAGTATAATATAAATTATGTCTTAAAAAAATATAAAAAATAAAGGACAGACTAGCTAGCTAGCTTGGTGATCACGTTGTAGTTGCATACCTTCATTTGTTGCATTTGTGGTTATGAAGTGGGTGGAACGTATCTTCAAACATCAAGATAGGTGTCCAAAATACACATTCTGATTGTCTATATATATATAGATATATAAAATTGTGTATATATACAATATTATAAGTTAGTATATAATGCAGAATTTAATAAGTAACAATTTAGTATATATTATTGATTTATATATATGGTATAGTTTATATACTATATTATTATGTTCTCATCTAAAGTATTATGTTATCATACTATACAATGTAATATATATATAGATATATAAAATGGTGTATATTTACTATACTATAATATAATATATAATGCAGAATTTCCTAAGTAACAAAGAATTATATATTATTAATTTATATATATGGTATAGTTTATATACTATATTATTATGTTCTCATCTAAAGTATTATGCTATCATACTATACAATGTAGTATATATATATATATAAAATGGTGTATATTTACTATACTATAATATAGTATATAATGCAAAATTTAATAAGTAACAAAGAATTATATATTATTGATTTATATATATGGTATAGTTTATATACTATATTATTATGTTCTCATCTAAAGTATTATGTTATCATACTATACAATGTAGTATATATATAGATATATAAAATGGTGTATATTTACTATACTATAATATGTATATAATGCAGAATTTAATAAGTAACAAAGAATTATATATTATTGATTTATATATATGGTATAGTTTATATACTATATTATTATGTTCTCATCTAAAGTATTTTGCTATCATACTATACAATGTAGTATATATATAGATATATAAAATGGGGTATATTTACTATACTATAATATATTATATAATGCAGAATTTAATAAGTAACAAAGAATTATATATTATTGATTTATATATATGGTATAGTTTATATACTATATTATTATGTTCTCATCTAAATTATTATGCTATCATACGATACAATGTAGTATATATATAGATATATAAGATGGTGTATATATACTATACTATAATATAGTATATTATGAATGGTACGTTCAAACGTTTCAAGTTAACATTCGAACGTTAAACTAAGAGGCGGGAAATTTCCCGCTCAATTAAGGTATCTGTGTGATGATCTGAACGTTCGGATGTTTATACTGTACGTTCGAACGTTAGTTGATGAAAATCACTAGAAAATTATGCATGTCCGAATGCCAAATTTCTTAACTTCCGAACGTTAGGAAAATTAGTGCAGGAAATTTTCCGCTCAAATATGGTAACACTTTGTTGATATATACGTTCGGACGTTTAAGTTATATGTTCGAACGTTAATCTATAAATCTACGAACGTTCAAACGGAAAATTGTGATACGTTTGAACATAAAAATAAAAGTGCAAGAAATTTCCCGCTAGATTTTATGTTCTATCATAAGAAGGGTACGTTTGAACATGTATTGAAAACGTCCGAACCATCAGGGCGGGAATAATTTTTGTTTTTCACTACGTTCGAACGTTATCTAAAAATATAACGTTCAAACGTACAACTTAAACATTCAAACGTTTGAACTAATAATTTTAGAACTTAATGAATACGCGCATGGGAGGAAGCCGATCATTTCTTCTTCTCCCGTGCGCGCAACAAAGAGAGAGAGAGAGTTGAGAGAGAATCAGCCCGAGGCTCCTGAAAGAGAGAGAGAGAGAGGGTTAGAGTGAGAGAGAGTTGAGTTGGAGAGTGATGTGAGTTAGGTAATACAAGATTTAGAGTGAGAGAGAGTTGTGTTTTGGTAAGAAAAATTTATTTTTCTTGTCTTTTTTTGAATTTTATGATATTTGTATTGTGTTTTTATTATATAATATTTCTAATGAATTAGTATTGTATTTTTTTGAAGGATTTGTTGTTTTGGCAAGTTGGAAGATTTTGATTTGTAAGAGGATATTGTGAGTGCTAGGTATATTTCTAAACTTTATCAATATGTTGTGATTTTATGCTTACTCTTGAAATATTGTTATTATTGTTTGTATAGTTTGTAAATAGTTTGTGAGTTATTGTAAATATGTTGTGATATAGATTTGAAATATTGTGATTATTATTTGTGAATGACGTTTTCAAGAAACATTGTTAGTAATACATGTTTATTACTTACTCAAGTTTAGCAATATGTTAATACATGTGGCATGTTATTTTATTCTTACAATTGAAATATTGTGATTATTGTTTGTATAGTTTGTGAGTTATTGTGAATATGTTGTGATATGAATTTGAAATATTATGATTATTATTTGTGAATGACGGGAGATTGAATATGTTTGCATGTGACATGTTATTTTGTGTTTTTTGAATTTGTTATTTAACAAGAAAATTATAAATTTAGGATTTTAATTTAAGTAAAGATTAAAAACATTTAATTTACATTTAATATGAGACTTAATATCTAACATTTAATAAGTATAAATAATATATTCATACTAATTTAGTTATTATTATTCTAATTATAACTATAGTATAAAACTTGATTTAAAGAAAAAAGATAAAAAAAATATATAACTTAACTATATATAAAATATAATATATACATACAATAAATATAATTGATAATTACTTATTAAGTATAATTTTAATTGTTATACTTAATTTCAAATGATATTATAACATTTTTATTATTATCATTCTTAAAGATGAATTTTAATAATCATACTTTAAGAATGATAATAATTAAAATGTTATAATAACATTTGAAATTAAGTATAACAATTAAAATAACTCTTTAAGAATTATAATAATTAAAATTATATTATAACCTTTGAAATTAAATATAACAATTAACATTATACCTTAAGAATGATAATAATTAAAAGTATAATATAACCTTTAAAATACTCTTCAATAAAAAAGTCTTGAACCTACTAAATAAGTAGAGTTGGAATATGTAAATATATTTACTTATTTTAAACTAAAGAGTAAGTAAATAAGGATAAAATAAATGCTTATATAAAAATTATTTATTTATTGTCTATATAAATAAATAACTCACTCAATTGAGTATAACAATTAAGATTATAATTGTGGAATGATAATAATTAAAATTATATAAAATCTTCTGGTATTTAGTCTAATTGCTTGACTGTTATAGTCTCTCCAGCCTTGACTAATCTCATCCGGTCTTGACATACACTAATTGAGAGTTATTAGGACTGAAGAGTCTATGATAGTTAAGCAATTAGACTAACATTTAGATATGGTGTGTCATTGCATAAATAACCTTAGACCCATTTGGAAATTAGTGTACATTTATGTGTCCACTAATTCTTGAATTGTCCAGTGTGGACAGTTTGGGATTATATTATCTATATTGCACATTTTTGTTACTCGCTACTTTCCACATTTAATATGAAGTTTCGGTGTCTTCCTTTACTGTTCTTCGAGTATACTGTTCTTAGAGTCACAATCCCGATATTTGAACATGTATACTTGAAGAACTATGGGGAGGTGCTGCCGAAATTTCTACTAACGTGGAAAGTAGTAGAGTGACGAGATTTGTGCAATATGGAGAATATAATCTCGAATGGGATAAGACCAACTACCTTATCAAAAAAGTAATGAGAATTAGAGCATGACATGCATGTGAATTTTCAATGTATGTGTTATTAATATATAGATGTTTTTAGAAATGGACAAAAATTGGATGCGTCTGGACGATAGACTTGGAAAGAATTACGTACCTTATGCACGTGGAGTAAGAACCTTAATTGATTTTGCACGGGCCTCTGCTGATAGTTGTGGTTACATTAAGTGTCCATGTCGAGGGTGTAAAAATTTGTGTGCGATAGGATTGAATGAAGTAGAAAGTCATATATTTGTGAATGGTATGGATCTGGAGTATACGTGATGGATACAACATGGTGAGCTGTATGAACAGTCAGCAGATGTTTTGGTCGATCATTACAATTATTTGCGGCACATGGATGATGATTATGAGCAGGATGAGATGGAAGAGCTGTTGGGTGACATTGGAGCTGTGATGCTAATGGATGAGGTTAACGACAATGCCTCAAGTGGTGGAGGGACTGATTGTGAAAATTTTGCTTCATTGTGGGAAGATGCAAAGCGCGAGCTTTATCCAGGTTGTACAAAACATTCCAAAATGTCGTTTATTGTGCAGTTGCTTCACATTAAGTCATTGTGTGGGATGTCGACAAAAGCAATAAACATGGTATTGGACTTATTTAACGAGGTGCTTCCCGAAGGGTCTGCATTGCCCAAGAACTTTTATGAAACAAAACAGTTGAGAAAGGAATTAGGATTTGAGTACAAGTCCATACATGCATGCAAGAATGATTGTGTATTGTTCTACAAGAAGAATGAGAAGAAACAAGCATGTCCTATATGCGGAGAGTGTAGGTGGAAGGGTAAGAAAAACGTGCCGGTTAAGGTGTTGCGATATTTTCCTTTAAAACCTAAGTTGCAAAGACTATATGTGTAAGAAAACAGATGATATGAGGTGCCACGATGAGAAAAGAGTTAAGAATGATGCATATATGAGGCATCCAGCTGATTCACTTGCGTGACAGTCTTTCGATAATCAATATCCAGAGTTCGGGATAGAAGCTCGGAACATGTGCCTGGGACTCACAACCGATGTATTCAACCCTTTTGGGAATATGAGTACAAGTTAAGCACTTGGCCCGTAGTATTGATTCCATACAATCTTCCACCATGGAGGTGCATGAAGGCGCCAAACTTTTTGTTAACTTTACTCATCCCTGGCCCTAGATCACCTGGGAATGATATTGACATATTCATGTGGCCGTTGATTGAAGAGCTGAAAGAGGTATGGGAAATAGGCGTTAAAACTTATGATGCATCTACGTCGACATCTTTTCAGATGCATGCTGCGGTAATGTGGACCATAAATGATTTTCCGGCATATGGTAATCTTTCTGGCTGGAGTACGAAAGAGAAGTTAGCGTGTCCGACGTGTAATAAAGAAACTGCTAGTGAGTGGCAAAAATATTCTCAGAAGTTGTGTTTTATGGGACATAGACTTTATTTACCAGCAAATCATGCATGGAGAAGAGAATGTGCCAAGTTTGATGGGAGAGTAGAGGATAGGATTGCACCAAAAGAGTTGTCTGGAGAAGAGATAATGAAACAACTGCAACATGTTAGAGCGAACAATTTTAGCAAAGGTCCAGGAAAGAACAAGAGAAAACGAGGATCAACAGAATTGAATTGGACAAAGCGTAGTATTTTTTTTGACTTGCCATATTGGTCGTCATGCAAGTTGCGACATAGTTTGGATGTAATGCACATAGAGAAGAATATTTGTGATAATATACTGGGTACATTGATGAGTATTAACAAAAACACGAAAGACACGATCAAGACGAGAAAAGATCTTGAGAGAATGGGAATTAAACATAATCTGCATTTGCGGGTGGAAGGCAATAGGATGGTCATGCCGCATGCATGTTTTATGACGACGAGGGAGGAGAGGATGGATTTCTGCAAATGGTTGCAAGGTGTGAAGTTGCCAGATGGTTATGCTTCAAATATTAGTAGATGCATGAGTCTTGATTACTGGAAAATCAATGGATTGAAAAGTCATGACTGTCACGTATTTTTGTAGAAGTTATTATCTGTGGGAATTCGTGGGAAGCTGACATCTAATGTACGTATCGCCATATTTGAACTCTGTATGTTTCAAGGATTTGTGCGCTCGGGTAGTAAATCGAGATGTATTGTCAAAATTGGAAGAAGACATTACTACTATACTATGTAAATTTGAGCAGATCTTTCCACTATCATTTTTCTTATCATGGTCCATTTAGCAATACATTTACTGCGAGAGGTACTTATGGGTGGACCGGTGTAGTTTCGTTGGATTATCCAGTTGAAAGATATTTGGGTTGACTGAAGCGCACTGTTGGGAATAAAGCCAAAGCTGAGGGTTCAATAGCAGAGGCCTATATACACGATGAATGGTTAACATTTTGCTCTCTATATCTTCGTGGTGTTGAGACACGATTTAATCGTCAAGACCGAAATGCTGATCTTGCTGCTTCGCCTCCTCGTGAGCTTTCAATGTTTTCCCAGAATGTACGACCCTTGGGTGCACAAATAGGTTACGATTTAATTGATGGAGAGTTGAGTAAAGTTCGGTGGTATGTGCTAAATAATTGCCAGGAGATTGATGATTATCTCAGGTATGTCATTCCATGCTTTGAATAATTATAGTTTTCTTAAAATTAATTATAACTGTTGTGCTCAAAATATACTTCTTTTGCAACATGTTATAACAATGAGCACATGGACAAACTTAGGACTGAAGGCGTAGAAAATATAGAGGCAAGACACGAGGAAGAATTTCCAGGATGGTTTGAAGAACGTGTATGAACTAAAATTATATATATGTTATATTTTGAAATTTTTAACTCTGGATAATGAAATAATAAATATATAATATTTCAATTGTTAGATTTTGGAACAACGTGCTCGTGATCCCGGATCAATTTCTTCTGAATTGTATGCATTGGCCCGTGGTCTCTCAAATAGAGCACTTCGATACACTGCATGCACGGTTCGAGGTTATAGATTCCATATTTTGGACCGTGAACGTAATAGAAAGACTCAAAATTGTGGTGTGTTGGTCGAGGGGAGCCATGAAACAGATGATATTGACTATTATAGTGTCATACGTGATATTATCGGATTGAAATATCTGGGTGGGTCTGTAACATATGTCTTTAAATGTGATTGGTGGGATCTTGGCGGTGGTCGGGTTTCGATACATAGGGATAATCACTTTACGAGTGTCAATACTGCATCTAAATGGTATAAAGATGATCCATTCGTATTGGCTTGTCAAGCTGCCCAAGTCTATTATTTGATTGATCCAATGAAAAGTGCTAATGAAGATAGTGGAGAGATAACTTGGCGAGTCGTACAAAAATTTGTTTCTCGAAATATATATGAAGCAGGAACGAGTGCAGATTACGAGAATAGTGGAGATGAAGATGACACTCCGATTGTAGAGGCATACCAAGAAGATGGAGAGGGTATTAACTTGTTTGTTGACCTCGGTGCACTCAAGTTGCTCCCCTTGTGTAGAGATGATGTCCCACCCGTCCATCTCAATCCGTCTGTATTAAATGATCATTCAATTCAAGTAAGTGAGGAGGAAGAAGATGAAGACGAATTAGAATCCGGGTAGGAGGTGGATAAGGACGATGAAGAAGAGGTGCATGATGATGATGAAGATGTTATTGATGGAGATTCTGAAACAAGCATGAAAAGTTCATCTGAAGATAAAGAATAAAAGCACTAAATATTTTATTCATATATGTGACTATAAAATATCTTGAATTTTCATAATTTCTTTTAATTAATTTTCTTTGATATAATTAATTATTTTCAAGAATGCTGCCAAAACGACAACGAAGAAATGTGCCTCCGCCAAGTCCAAGTCCTGAATCCATTGAGCACTCCCCAATCAAGGAATCTGTTCCTAAAGATCAAGCTAACACAGAAGAGAACAACAGCCAGTCGACAGTTACCAGTAAGGAAATATTGTCGTTGATAATTATATGTATAGTTAATACTTTTGTCTCAATAACTATATAATTATAATTATACTATCTATTATCATGTAGTTGATGCATCTGCACGTCGCGATCGTGGCTATACACGTGGAATCTCTCTTGTAAAAAATACAAGGCACAGAAAACTAAAGATCACAATTCCTGATAATTCCACTGGAGGAGTGGATGATAGTGCAGCAGCACTTTCCTCTTATATTGGCACAGTAGTTCGAGTTTATGCTCCATTTTATGTGCGCTCATGGCGAGATGCTCCGAATGAGATTAAGGAACACATTCGAAGTCGTGTGCTGGTGAGTTTACTTTTCAGTACATTTTTTTCACCTAGATTAGTATACTATATTTTTTACCTGAGTCTCTTGTTAGGATGAATTCGATCTCGACTTTGGCCGTAGCGAGGATTTGAGAACTGTGAATGAGTTGATGGCTACACTATTTCGTTGTCACAAAGGACGATGTCATGACCACTTCAAGAAGTTTGAGACGTTGGAAGAGGCTGCGCAGTCTCCTTTTCAGCAAATGAAGTTAGATGATTGGAGAAAGTGTTGTGATCTTTTCGCATCTCCAGATTATCAGGTATTTTACATTTATATCTTTTAATTATTTACATTCATATTCGTTCTACACATTATATGTATACATATTACAAATAACATTCTTAATATATTTTGTAGCACTTGAGTTCTACAAATTCACAAAATAGATCCGCTCTGACTGTCCACCATCGTGCCGGTTCAAGGTCATTCCACCGTCTTGCTGAAAAAATGGTAATTAAAAAATTATAGAATTCATTTATTTTCCTGATATTCTTTCATTTAAGTACTAACATTATCTTTTTAAAATTGCTAATTTCGTTTTGTTAGAAACGTGATGATCCTGAAAACTTTTTCCTCATTCATGTCTATGCTGCTGCTCACACTAATGAACATAGTGAATGGATGGATCCTGTCCCTGCAGATAATTATGTAAGCAGTGTTAATTTTGTTAAATAAATTAGTCATATAACATTTGAATAATTTATTTTCTATTTCTATTTCTTTTAATACGTTACTAATTATTTACGATCATTACCTTTTAACTTGCAGGGAAAAATGATGGAGATGCAGTCGACCTCTGAGGAATCCTCTCCTAGTGATATAGACATATTCACGCAAGTTCTCGGCCGCAGTCTAGTATGGCAAGAGGTTTGGGACGATCTATCAAGCATAGATGTTCATCCTCCTCAACCTCATCGGCTTCACAAATTAATAATCTTACGGCAGATTTAGAAACTGCACGGCGTAAGAATGAGTATATGAGGTCGAGACAGCAAGAGTTAGAGTCTCTCTTAGAACGACAGTCTCATTTAGAGACGCGTTTGCAGGACCAACAGAGAGACCAAGAGGAAAGAATATGCAGTGGAGTGCAAGAGCAAGTGCAACGGGAGATGATGGTGCAAATGGAGCGTGTTATATCGTTGCAACAGAATCGCGGTGGGCGAGGGAAAAAGAAGAAATAAATTTTATCAATATTTCTGATTAGTTTTAATATATAATTTTGTGCTTTTATAAGACATTGTTACTTGTTAATTGATGGTATGTAATATGATACAATTGGTATTATGTTTTTAAATTTTATGAAATTAGTATTTCTGATCTGTATGTTCGAATGTAAATAAAAATCGTTCAAATGTTGGTTCACATTCTAACAAACGTTCGAACGTAAATATATAAATTAAATCGTTCGAACGTCAAACTCTACGTTCGAACGTCCTCACACTAAAACAAAGAAACCGTTCGAATGATAAAGCGATTAACGTTCGAACGATAAAGCGATTAACGTTCGAACAAAGAATTTGCATTTGAACGCTCCTTCATTTACATTTGAAATAACGTTCGAACTTTAAATGCATTACGTTTGAACATTTACATTTACATTTACGTTCGAACGAAAAGTCAAACATTTATTGTAATTAACGTTCGAACGTAAATATGATAAGTTCTAACGATAATCAACGAACGTCAAATTCTCTCATTCAAATGCCAATCGGTCGGGTTAACGTCCGAACCTGACTTTCTGTGACAGTTCCCAATCGTCACAAAAAAAAGAACGTTTGAACGTTGTACCGAACGGAATACTTCCAACCGTCACTAAAAATATTTTTTGTGACGGTTGAACAGTAAATCGTCACCAAATGTTTTCTGTGACGCACTTTAGGTGACGGTCGTGGTGACAGTTTCAAATCGTCACCAAATATCTTTAGTGACGGTTTGCCATTTTTTTGTGACAGTTTCCTTTATCACAGAAAACACATTCTGTTGTAGTGAATTATAATTAATTTGGAGGCTGTTGAAGGAGTACTACTAAAACCTCTGTTGCAGCATTGGAAAGAATACCATAAAGGATAATAAGAACTTCTACTTCTTTGTAACTTTTTCAACTAAAATAAAAGGAAAATGCTTTGTGTCCCAACAAAACATCCCGACACCCTTTCTTTTTTTTTTTTTTTTTATTTAATGATTAAGTAAGTATTTTTTAATGATATTGTGATTTTTTTAAAAAAAATATTTAAGATCACTAAAAACTTGCATTAAAAAAAGGAAAAAAAAAAGTCCAAAAAAAAAAGTCTTGTAATGTTGCCGCACTGCATACGAAACGATAGTTATCTAAAATAAATGTAAATATTTTACATTTATTTAACAAACACTATTCATCTATGTCAATATTTTTTATTATTTCTTTCTTTTTCCTAATCTTTCTTTATATTTCTCACAGTTGCACTTTTATTTAAAAAAAATTATAATATTATTAGAACATTTTATTTTAGGACTTGCTCATCGCGAATCTTGCCAAACCCTATTGTGGTCGAAAACTTCATCTTTAAGTGGTAAATTGATGTTATTGCTTTCATGTTGTTGAGAGTGGGTCATCCGAGTAGGGCATTATATGACGAGAGGGCCTTCACCACTATAAAGTTAGTCATCGCGGATGGCAGAGGCGAGAGTCACATACTTCATCAACGAACTCTAATGAAGAACACTAGTTTTATTCTTTTTATTTTTAATTTCATTATGAGCTAATATTATTTTCGATAGCTTTGATGTAGTCTAGCATTGAACACACAATTTATATTCTAAGTTATTTTATTTTCAATATTTCCATGATTGAGTATTTATTCCTTATCTTTAATGCTTGCAATTTTCAAACTAATTATTGTTTGATCTATTAAATCGCAATGAGACCGAGAGGTGATTTTTTATTAGAGCTCTAGGATTAAGCACCATTAGTTGAGCGAAAGTAGTGCTACTTTACTATGATTAGTGTGATTTTTAAGAAAAATTCAAAGAACTTAATGAATCTTCAATTAATTAAATTCACATATAGATATAGAGTTATTAATTAGAGATATTTTTAGTATTGTTCAAGAGAAAATATTGAATAGTTAAGAGATTTTTATCAACTTGAGATAATTAGAATTTTATAACAAGGAATAATAAATTGTGTGGGAATCACTAGGTGAAATTAAACACTCTAGATCTATTCTTATTATCTTTAAAATCTTAATTTTAATGTTCTTTTATTTAGTTTAATTTAGACAATCTATTCTTTAAAGGAAAATGATAGGGTTATCACCCTCTTACTACTTATTTACTACTTTTTTTGTATTTGATTTTTTTTAATTTTTTCTTAATGATTAAGGATGTTAAAAAAATACTTAAAATAAAATGATAAAAAAATAAATACACTATAAGTAAAAAATGGGTAGTAGATGGGTAGTAACCCTATCACTACCCTTCTTTAAATTTCAATTTTCCAAGTAGTTATTAATTTAGTAAATTTCAGTACTTAGTAGCATAATTAATTTCGGTGAGTTTGACATCCATTTTCTTTAAAATACTTTACTACTTGTTACAATTATGTGCACTTGTCATTATCGATGAGAATTCTCCTGGTGGTGAAATTAGCCACTGGCATAGTCACCACCAGGGCGTCATCGTGGGGGTAGAGGACTCATCCTCATCAGCTTCCCCGAAAGAGATGATTGGGGCCACCTCGCTTCTCCTCTATTTAGTCGGGAATATACTACCTCGAATCTTGCCCTTCTAGTGTGTGCTTCCTAGCTCGAGGAGGTTGGGCCGCTGCTTGCGAACACCTCGACAATGGTTCGAAACTTGCCCAAGGGGGGCCTCCACAAGGCAGCATCCAAGGGTGGCTACATGGGGGCTCCCATTGCGCCTGCCTCCTTGGAAGATCAAACCATCCTCGGCTTCCCTCCCGCTACTCCTACATGTCAGTATGGTGTGGTGGGGCTCAGTATGCCGCTCTCCCCTTCTCACCGTCGAGGGATTTGCATTGAGTGGTGCTATAGGTGTTGGATCGGTGGAAGGTACAATAGCGGTGATTACATTCCCAGCAGTCGGCTTCCTAAACGGCTGGTATATCATCTTTCTCTATTGTCATCGTGACTTGGTCATGTCGGGTGCTTTGTCCCCCTGGGAGCTGCTTCATCTCACCCTTTGCCACAATGTCCCCTTTTGTCCTTACCTCCAACTTTAGACTGGGCTGACGCTTTGGCCTTATTGTCAGCCAACTCTTGCTCTGTCTTTTTCGATGCCGTCAATGCTTAGAGACTATCTTTTGCATTTATGAATCCGTTCGCCTGATCCATAAATTTTTCGTAGTGTGGTGGCAGTCTTCCTTGCCCACTCTGCTATAAATTGGTTTCAAGGCAATATGCCACCCAGGAGGGCGGCGAGAGTAACCTTTTTGTCTTGGTCATCAATGGTCATGCATTCTTTGTTCAATCTGGCCAAGTACACTCTCAGGTTCTCATCCTCTTACGGCTTGACAGTCAGGAGGTAGGCTGTCGGGCGCCTTCTCTTCCTACTAGCTATGAACTACGTGATGAGGAGGCGAGCCATGTCCTCAAAGTTGTAGATTGAGTTCGGTGCCAATGACGTGAACCATGCCCTTACTGCACCCTTCAAGGTCAAGGCCCTGCAAACGATCTCCTGGGGGAATCCATGCAGGGTCATATATACCTGGAACAAGACGGGCCTAAATGCCTTGCACATGTCCAGCCCATGGGAGGAGAATACCCCCTCCAGTCTTTTTATTTTTTTTCCCTTAACAAATATGCGGTGTAAGGATAATGAATAGAAAAACCCAATTAGTTTAGGAAGAATAAAATAAAAAATAAAAATAAGTGTGTTTTGTGATGTATGGGATGATAAGTACAAATCTCATTTCATTAACAGCACAATGACGGATAATATTACATATAAAAGTACTTGTAAGCTGACATTTGGCATTTCATTAAACAAATAAAACTACAATAAATTAAAAAACTATTAAACTTCTTAAAATACAAAAACAATATGTAAAAATAAAACCCAATAATGAGGTATAGATCAGCAAAAGTCACCCAGGTATGGTGCAATCAGGACTGCGGGATGATTGGCAAAATGACTACAAAAACAAAGGGTCAATATTATTGAGAATGGTGGCTCAATAGATCTTAAATTTCTTCTAAAAATTCGGCATTTACTAAACTATTGATAATAGCCACTGAAAACTTCATTCAATTATCTAATTGGGTTAAACTCAACTTAGGGTTCTTAGTACATAGAGTGCTACATCTATGATCACACTACAGTACCTAGAACCACATTGCTTTTGCCTTCGGACATGCCTCCTACACCAACTACTCACCTACGCTCTTACAAAAAGCTCCCTCCCAGATTGAGAAGCCACCAAATGAAAGAACTGCTATTATGAAAGAAATTTAATTCATTCCTTAAAAAGTTTCGTCTCAAAAAATCAATTTTTTTTTTTGTAGTGCCTCATGTATGTGTTCGTGGACTCTTTTTGAGGATTCTTTTAGCATTGTTACGAGTCATATAATTTGCCATATATCCCTCATCATGTGTCTAATGTCACAGGATCCGACAGAATTTGCATCCTGTTGTATGTCATGAGACTAGGGTTATAAATGAATCTGTCTGTTCGATAGCTCGCTCAGTACTTGCTCGGTTAAACTCGAATCAAACTCGACTCGTGAAAAAAAAAGCATGCTCGTGAAAAAAAATACTTACTTGATTAGTAAATGACACATACTCGACAAAACTCAGCTAAGGCTCGTTAAGGCTTGCTCAATTATGCTCGAGTCGACTCGTTAGTTCGCTTAATTAAAACTCATTCATATATTATTTCCACGATTGAGTGTTTATTCATTATTCTTAATGCTTGCAATTTTATAACTAATTATTGTTTGATCTATTGAATCGCAATGAGACCGAGAAGTAATTTGTGATTAGAGCTCTAGGATTTAACACCATTAGTTGAGCGAAAGTAGAGATACTTTACTGCGATTATTGTGACTTTTCAGAAAAATCCAAATAACTTAATGAGTCTCCAATTAATTAAAGTCACATAGAGATATGAAGCTATTAATTAGAGATATTTTTAGCATTGCCCTAAAGAAAATATTGAATAGTTAAGGGATTTTTATCATTAACTTGGAATAATTAGAATTCTATAACAAGGAAGTATAAATTGTGTGAGATTCACTAGATGAAATCAAACACTCTTGATCTATTCTTATTATCTTTAAAATCTTAATTTTAATGCTCTTTTCTTCAGTTTAATTTAGATAATCTATCCTTCAAATTTTGGTTTTCCAATTAGTAAGTAATTTAATAAATTTCAGTACTCAACAGTATAATTAATTTCTGTGGGTTCGACATCCATTTTCTTTAAAACACTTTACTACTTGTTGCGATTCTGTGCACTTGCAGATATTTTCAACATAACAAATACTATAGTATTAGTATATAGTATATAGTAATCTCAGGTGTTAGTAATCTATAGTATTACTAACACTAACACTATGTATAGTATTACTAACACTATAGTATTACTATATAATACATAGTTATGTAGTGTATAATGCTATTATATCATGATTGACGGGCACACACATTCGTTACAGTATATATATTATTATATACTAATATATAATATATAGTTATTAGTATAGTATAGTATATATTACTATATTATATTTGAAATGAGTTAAAAAAAATACGCAATATGCAAATTGAGTAGCACTAAGAGCACTCACAATGGAAGCAAACTAGTTGCTAAAACAACAAGCAGTAATTCTTCTCTCAACTGTTTTTCATTTCTGGAAAGCGATTAAGGTGAAGCCGTTAGTCGTCTTCCTCAACTGAGGAAGGGAGGATCTATTTGCTCGCGAGTGTGAGCAGAGTAGTGAGATGGAGGAAATGGAGGATGTGTTGAGGAGGCTGAAGTTGAATGATGAGGAGGAGAGTCCGATTGAAGTGCAGCAGGATGTGGTAGGATTGACAAGATCGTAGGGCGAAAGGAGTCTGGTTGGAAAGGTGATATCGGATCGCAGGATTGTAAGGGATGTTGTCAGATCGATGATGAAGAAAGTGTGGAAGGTAGGAAAACTGTTAGAATTTCATGATATTGGGAGCAATTGCTTTGTTATTAATTTTGTAAATCACAGAGACAAATTGAGAGTTCTTGATGGTTGTCCATGGCTGTTTGACAACCATCTGTTTGTTCTAATGGACTTTGATAGTGAAACATAGCCTAGCAAGCTTGATTTCGATCATGCTTGTCTATGGGTGAAGATGCTAAACTTACCTCTGAGTTATATGAACAAGAAAATGAGGGAGTTAATTGGAAGATCATTGGGGGAGGTTATGGGGGTAGATGTACAGGAGGATGGCTTGGCTTGGGGGAGGAGTCTGAGGGTGAGGGTGGAGTGTGACTTAAGAATGCCTTTAGCTCAAGGGAGAACTATTGTTGTGGTGGGAAGGACTAATTGTGGGCCATTTTAGTATGAGAAATTGCCTAGGCTGTGTTTTAACTATGAAAGGATTGTTCATGAGAATGATGGATGTAAGGAGAGGGAAGGGAATTTTGGTCAGTATGGTGTTTGGCTGAGAGCTCAACCTCAAATCAGAAAAGGTGTTGCTAGGGGTAGGGATCAGAGAGGGAGTGATTATAGTGAAGAAAAAGGGGAAAAGTCAGGGACAAACTGTGACAATGTGGAGAAGGGAGAGAAGTCAAAATGGGGAGGGATGGAGAACGACGTAGTAAAAGAAGGGGAGGAATCGAATGTTGGATTCGAGGTTCAATCTTCTGTTAAGCTGCCTGTGGTGAATGAGGAAAGGCCAAACACCTATTTAAGTTGGAATGATGGTCAAAATGCTGTGGTTGAAAGCAAGATGCAGTTAGAAAGGAAGAGTTCCAATGCAGTGGAACAAATTCAAGAAAGTAAGAGATCTTCGAGATGGAAGAGAAGGGCTCGAGCTAGGCTTGAATCAGGTAATCTCTCTAGCTCACTTTCTGTTTTGAAAAGAAACTAGGAACCTGGGGAGGATGATTGTGAGTTGATGGCGGATGGGAAGAGGTTGAGAGGTAGTGAAGTTTTAGTTTGTGATGAGGACAAACTAGGGGTGGTGGCTGCTGAGTAGCACCACCTGGTATTATGAATATTATATGTTGGGACTGCCAAGGGCTTGGCAACCCTCGGACAGTTCAAGATCTTGTCCTCATAGTTAAGGAGAAGAGGTCTACACTGGTTTTTGTTTGTGAAACAAAAACTAGATCTAATAAAATTACAGGATTGCAGAGGAGACTAGGTATGAAGGTTGACTGGTTGTGGATTCTGTTGGGAGGAAAGGTGGTCTTGTGTTGTTCTGGAAAGAGGAGAGAGGAGTTGAGGTGGTCAATTATTCAAATTGGCATATCAATTTACTTGTAAAAGGGGATAGAAGTGAAGGAGATTGGGCCTTTACAGGTTTATATGGCAATCCTAAGACAGGAAGGAGATGTCTCTCTTGGGACCTATTGAAGAAGTTAAAGGCTTCTAATGATGCAGCTTGGTGTGTATGGGGAGACTTTAATGAGATTATGTGGTAGGAGGAGAAGATGGGAGGTAAGAGGAGGGCTAAGAGTCAAATTAATTTGTTCAAAGAGGTGTTGGAGGATTGTGGATTAGGGGACCTTGGCTGTCGTGGGAATGGATTTACCTGGTTAAATAAGCACACTATCAGTCTGTTACAAAAGTGAGGCTAGATAGGTTTGTAGTGAACGATAAATGTAGGTCTCCATTTAAGGAAATGAGAGTAGAGACTTTGAGTGGAAGGTGTTCATATCATTTGTTTATACTACTATCCATGGTTGAAGGTGAGCAATGTAGAAAGAGAAAACAATTTCCTTTTAGATTTGAGGCTTGTTGGATAAAACAGGAAGAATGCGAAGATGTGATTAGAAGAGGATACGAGAAGGGGCAGTCTATTGTAGAACCTCTTCAGAGAGTTCAGTCCAAACTCAAGATATGCTATGGTTCTTTATCTTCATGTTTTAAAGGAAGAGATAAGGGGAGAGGGAGGGAGATTGAACAGATTTCTCACAAGATTAAGAAAATTCAAGAAAATTTAAGTCAGAATAATATGGAGGAATTGAAGGCTCTACAAGAAAAGGTGGGTTTATTACTGGAGTAGGAAGATGTGAAGTGGAAGCAGCGTGCTAAGAGGAATTTATACAACTTGGGAGATAAGAACTCTAGATTCTTCCATGAGTGTGCTAATCACAGGAAAAGAATGAATAAGATTGTCTATATAAGGGATGGCTAGGATATTCAAGGGAAAATGAGGAAGCTATTGCTGCTGCTTTCAAAGACCATTTTTTTGAGATTTATGCTAGTGCCAATCCTTCTGCTGAAGCTATCCAAGAGTGCATTGAGGCTATGGAGTCTAGGGTAACAGAATCTATGAATGATTTTCTTGAAAACGATTTTTAGAAGGAGGAAGTAGAGGAGGCTTTGAGAATGATGGGAGCTTTGAAGGCCTCGGGACCTGATGGTTATGGGGCATGTTTCTTCCAGTCTTTTTGGCTTGTGGTAGGGGATGATGTGTGTAAAGCAGTGTTGGGTTTCTTGAATGATGACAGTTTGCATGATGCCATCAATCAAACTTTTATAACACTGATTCCTAAAGTAAGTGAGCCAAGTTGTGTGAATGATTATAGGCCTATAAGGCTTTGCAATGTTGTTTATAAAATCATTACAAAGACTTTTGCAAATAGGCTCAAGAGGGTGTTGGATAATGTTATTTGAAAATGCTAGAGTGCATTTATTCCTAGGAGGCTGATTTTAGACAATGTCATAACAGCTTATGAGATGTTGCATTCGATGAAGTGCAGGCAAAGAGGTAGAGTGGGAAGCATGGCCGTAAAACTAGACATTTCAAAGGCCTATGACAAGGTGGAATGAGGGTATTTGGAGGCAGTCATGAAAAGTTGGATTTTGGAGATAAGTGGACTGGCCTGATTATGAAATGCATTTCATCAGTCTCATATGTTGTCCTTGCCAATGGAAAGCTAGGAGATTTTATTAATCCAACAAGAGGATTAAGACAAGGAGACCCATTGTCTCCTTATCTCTTCCTGATTTGTGCTGAGGGTTTAAGTGCATTGCTTGAGCAGGCTAAAGGGAGAGATGAAATAAAAGGAGTTTCAGTGGCTCGAGGGGGATGAAACTGACACACCTTCTATTTGTAGATGATTGCTTAATTTCTGGGAAAGCTTCTTGGAGGGCGTGGAAGAAAATCAGTGAGATTTTGGAGGTGTATGAGAATGCATCTTTTTTTTTTTAATAAAGAGAAAATGTCACATGTCCACGAGTGACCCCCTCCCAATTTTATTAAAAACCCTCGCTTGTGGCAAAGGAATACCGTGACAATTATCACCTTAAACCTATTCAAATACTCTATGCCAAACCTTCATTAAAGAAGAACCAAAGAAAAAAACAAAAACACACGACCAAATTAACACTCCACCATACACCAAACCCAGAGCCTTGACCATAATTACAACCGAAGATTAGGAAAGCGAAGCTTGTCCATCTGAACTAGACCTCTCATTTTACTAAGAAGATCATCACTTGCAAAATATCTCCTCATGTTGCCTCCCTCTCCTTGATGAGCCAAAAAATCCGCCACCTGATTCCCTTATCTAAACTGGTGCTTAAATGAGACATGAAGGCTGACTAACTCCTCCTCTAATAATTCCTAGAAGTCCCATAAATACCAAGTAGTACAAACTCCAGCAATTAGCCAACTCACCACCAATTCCAAATCACTTTCAATACAAATATTTTGATATATCAACTCTTTACAAAGTTGAACGCCACAAGTAATCGCCCTCAACACCGCTCCATTATTTGTACCTGGTTCCAATTTTTTAGAGAAAGCGGTCTTCATGTTACCATCTGAACCTCGGATAACACCCCCACAAGAACTTGGATTCCCTATACAAGATCCATCAACATTTAGCTTCAACCAACCTACAGGAGGTTTCTCCCAAACCACCTTGTGAGGATTTCTACTATTTAGCTTACTTGTTCTCACCTGTAACTCTTCCAATAAATTCTGATCTATATAGGATAGAGCACCCTTCACGCCATCTACAATTTTTGCAAGCCAACTTCTCACAGATAACCATACTGCCTCTACTAATTTTTGGTCTCCTTCCATGCGGGCTTTACAACGCCGAAGCTAGTCTCCAAGTAATAACATATCACAACCCCGCCTCGGAAAGGGCAGGATCGCGACATACATACTAGTCCTTTTCTTTCATTCCTTTCTTTCCTTTTTATTTTTGAATATGTGGTTAGCATGAACATGACACACGTGTACTCTAAATTTCTAATTTAATAAAAGAAACACCTGAGAGACATTCTATTCGAGCATTCATCCACAAAAGACTCTCAGAGTCCATCATACGTTCATAAAAACATAATTGTTCAAGTTACAAAAAGACTCTGTCCCAACATAAAGCATTTATACATAAACATAATCCGTCATCCATAAACATAACTGTTCTAGTTAGGGAAGACATTAGGCGTCTGCCTCTCCCTCTGCAGTAGTGCCTTGCTCCCTAGCCTTTTCGTCACTACCTGGATATTTCAAACATAAACGTGAGTCAAATACTCAGTAGGCAATACACCATGTTGTTCACTTATTAATCACATAATCTTTTCTTTTGGAAACGTGCATACATAAACATTTGCTAATTTTGACAATGCTTTCATGCATAACAGTTTAAGGTAAGTCATACTTTCATGCATAAACATTTAATAAATAAGCAATAACTATGCTTTCATGCATAAACATTTTAAGAAATAACTATACTTTCATGTTTCACTTTCTTTGACCAGTACACACTATTACGCCCCGTGTGTTAGGGTTAGCGGTCTTCTTTTGGACCTGAATTCCGCCTGTGGCCACAAGTTGGGGATTCCTTTCATGGGGAGCAGCACTGGTTGCACTACCAGTACTACTTACTCGGCATTACAATCTGCCCATTCCTTTGGTACCCTTTTCATTCATATGGCCGTTACGTCTGTTCATACAATAAGATGTTCATTCATTCAGTCATTTCTTTCATTCATTCATGTCAATCCTTTCTTTCCAGTCTTTTTCATTTAACAGTTCATTCATGGAAGAACATCATTTAAAAGCATAAGCTTAAACATCATCTTTCATGGCATCCATAAAACATCAGTTCATAAGAACATTTTAACATCAGTTCATAGGGACATTTTAAAACATTTTCTTCGCGTCATTTAAAGCATGAGTTCATAGGGGCATTTTAAAACATTTTCTTTGCATCATTTAAAGCATCGCTTAAAGCATAAGGCATGAGACATTCATTTTCTTTCCTTTGTAATCAAACATTTTCATCATCTTTCTTACTCCGATGCACATGCACTTTTATGAACAAAATACATTTTTATGCTATACTACATATAGAAACAACCAATAAGTTTCTTGAGATAGCATGTATGAAAATCTCATGATTTAGGACCTTCATGCATGCATTACCTTATACACATACACACAATTATAATCGATAGGCTGTTTAACAGGGGCTATCAAGAAAGGCTTGTACATAATATATACATTTACTCTTTCTTTATAACAACATTTGCAATAAGAGAGAGAGAAACATTCTTTTATAAGAGAACTTGGTGTAAGAAGCATGGTCATAGCTACTTACCTTTATGCTCCTTGATACTTCCAACATCAACATAGGTCCTATTTCAATAAATAGCATAAGCGTGTTAATACCCATATACTATTCTTTAGCCCTCCCTTTAAAAGAGAAAGCCATGATATAATGATCTAACGTCCCTTCCATGCTTAGCATTAACCCAAATGACTACTCCTCACCTCAACTTACAAGAGAAATAACTTAAATATTAAGACATGCTAGCTGTCCATGTAAAGGCTATTTTAAAAGCTTACATGAAAAGTAGTTAAGAATTCATAGGCTTCAAGCAATGTCTCTTTGGTTCAAGCTCACTTTGGGTTATAGACATTATGAGATAAAATCTGGAATTTCTCAACAATGGGCTTTAAAATAGATTTAGGCATCTCAAGTAGGCTAAACAAGCTTAGGAAACATGCTCTTTAAATCAACTTGTAGTCCCTCATTATAAAAAGGCTAACTTATCAACATTTTGGACTCTTAGGTTAGGTAGAATTTAACCAAACGATGGACAACATAAATGGGCTATTTTTAAATCAAGACATGGCGTGATATGAACTTAGGAATACTTGGACAGCTTTGCATATCATAATATAGCATGCACAATTAATCTCTTATATCTAAACTAACTAAGCTATCACC
Organism: Juglans mandshurica; assembly: GCA_022457165.1. NCBI lineage: Eukaryota > Viridiplantae > Streptophyta > Magnoliopsida > Fagales > Juglandaceae > Juglans > Juglans mandshurica. The sequence goes on along the minus strand of CM039619.1, from coordinate 23,579,462 downwards.
TATTCACATAAGCAGTATTTAAATAGTTTAGATAACACCTCCCATTAAAATTAAAGTAGCATAAGGTATAGCAAAGTTACTCATTAAGAAAACTTTTAAAAATCTTTAAACACTCAAGCTTATGCTTTACTCACTTAATACCTTTTGAAAGCAAGATATAAATTACAACACCCAAGCAAAACCTCTAAACCAAACCTCTAGCATCCTAAAAATAGATTACCAACCAAACCTCAATACAAGGCACATGATACCAACATTTATAATTTAAAATCACTTTAATCATCACCTATCATTAAACCAAGTTTAATAACAACATAGTATTTTCAAAATATAGGAAAATACATAGCAAAACAACTATAATGCCATTCGGTTTGGGCCAAAAACATGGCATACATATTTATTTGCAATATAGGAATTTGACTACACCAAAATACAAGGTAAAACAACTTAGTGAGCTTCCAAAATCACACTAAAATCAAATGAGTCAAATTAGAATTTTTACCTTAAGCTCTTAGCCTATTTCAAAACACAAGTGGAGGATCAAATAGAGGTATAGCCGTGTGAAAGAAGGGGCAACATGATATCATTGTTTTAAACCCCAAAACCGAAACATCATACGTAAGAAAAATGGTGAAACTCAAAACCCACATGTAAATCATACTAGGAAATGAACCAAAAGTTTATTACCTTCAAGATTTCACCCTTTGGAAGATGAAATCAAGTTTTGGTTCCAAGCTTTGATTCAAAAATCAAAAATGGGTATGGAGGGAGTTCTCGCACGGCTTGATGAGGACGAAGAAAATATTTTTTTATTATTTTTTTTCTTTTTCCCTTGCCAGGGAATCACAAGGCTTGAAGGAGATGAGAGGAGTTTGGTTTATTGAAAATGAGAAGAGATGAGAAGAAGAGAGGATCGGCTTTAGCTTGGAGAAGAAGATGAAAATTTTTTCTTTCTTTTCCTAGGTGTAGCCGATGGGTTAAGGGAACTAAGGGGGAAATTGGTTTTAATTCTTACATTTTTGTGTTGCTTTCTCCGTAAGTTTGGAGGAGGGGCAAGGACTTTTTGGTCTTTGTTTCCTCCTTCCATCACAAGGGATCAAATGGATGGTGGAGATCCATCCACCACAAAGTTACTTTTCACCTACCAATCTAATGGTAGAGAATAATTGGGTCATTTCCTAAATGAATAAAATTAAATGGTTTAAGGGAAAATATTTCAAGGTCTTAAAAATAATACCCTTGGTTATTTTAATAAATCATATTTTAAAATAAAGCATACTCATCTTAAAATAAAATAATTAAAAATAATAAAAACATTTATCTCAAAACATTTAACTTAAAGAATTAATAAAATAATGTAAGGACCTATATAGTAGGACTCGGATATTACATAATCGCAGGTAGCAAGCCAATTACCGTCCCCTTTTGTATTGATTTTTTTGCAACTCAAAACCACCTACTTATCTTCACCCTCCAAAGCTCTGCATCTACATTCATAATTCCAAACACTGATGCCGCTCTCTTCCATACCATACTAGCAATGAACCCCATGCTTAGCACATGATTCAAAGTCTTGTTTGTTTTATCCACACAGTAATCACACCCTGAAACAATCGGAATGCCCAACATGTGAACTCTCTCGTCTAACGACAGGCAACAGAATAATGCTTTCCACATACATAGCGACACTCTCATAGGAAGAAGATTATGCCAGACCCATTCCATCCACGGCCTCTGGCCCCCTTTAATTCTGATTATTTCCCATGCCGAAGCAGTTGAAAAACTTCCATTAGTGGATGATTTCCAAACGAACATGTCAGGCCCCCCACCTTCTGCGTTAAGCTCGACATTAGAATTTCACTCATTTTTTCTGCCCCTACCAACTCTTCTAGAACGTTAGCATCCCAAGTCCCCAAATCCCAATAATCTTGGACCTTTAGCTCTGACCATTGTATCGAGTTAGCGCTCTCAGCTAGAGGACCACTGCTCAGCCACCTATCAAACCAGAAGGAAGCTTTTCCTTCTCTTATCTTGACATAAACATTCTCATATACCTCTAGAAAGAACTTCAAGACTAACTTCCAAAACCGAGAATCCGTGTGAGAAGAAGTAGCTAATGCCATGTGATCGTGTCTAACATACTTTGCCTTAAAGAAACGAGTCCAAAGACTATCTACCGTCATCAGCCTCCATGCAACCTTCATGTGAAAAGAACTTTGAACTTCAACTAGATCCCTTACCCCAACACCCCCTTCATTCACGGGTTTACAAACCTTAGACCAAGCACACCAATTCATTTTTCCCTTGCCATTATTCTCCACTATAGGAACAACCAAAGAATGGCATTGATGTTCCTAATCACAACCTTCGGAACTGCCATCACTGCTAGCTTATGGGTCGCCATGCAAGATAAGACATGCCGAATAAGAATGAGGCGACCTCCTTGTAACAGCAACCTCCCCTTCCAAGTCCCTACCTTACCTTGAATGTTTTAGACCAATGGTTCAAGCATTCTAGTTGTTAGACGTTCAGGACTCAATGGCACTCCAAGATATGTCGCAAGGAATTTCCCCTCCGCAACACCTGTTAGACTTAAAAGACCCCTGCCTCTGGTTCTGCTTATTTTATTAGACAAGAATAAAGCACATTTTTCTTTATTTATTAACTGACCAGACCAACTCTCACACACTTCCAATGTTTTCATCAGCATCTTCAAAGACCATCTTTCTCCATTAGCGAACACCAGCATGTCATCCGCGTATAATAAATGAGAGATTGACGGTGCTCCTCTCATATGATAGAAATTCCCAATCCTCCCCACAAATTTTTTCCTTAAAAGCCAAGAGAGAATTTCTTCCATCAATATAAATAAATAAGGCGATAGCGGGTCTCCTTGTCAAAGGCCCCGTTGAGACATGAAAAAGCCCCTATAAGCTCCGTATGAGAAGGCATCTGGGCAAGGCCTGAACAAGCACAAGACAACTATTCTGTTTAGTCCTACAGTGGGTACTGAGGTGAGGGCAAATATTGTAAAGGATTGTGGGGCTAGAGTGCAGAACAATTGTGAAAAGTATTTAAGTTTGCCAATCATGGTTGGTAGGTCAATATACCAATCTTTTAGCAGCATCAAAGATCGAGTTTGGAAGAAGTTGAATAACTGGAAAAACCAATTCTTATCACCCTCTGGAAAAGAAGTACTATTAAAGGCAGTCATTTAAGCCATTTGCATGCATTATATGAGTGTCTTTAAATTGCCTAAGAGGCTAAGTCAGGAGTTAGTATCACAAATGGCAAAGTTCTGGTGGGGTTTCAAGCAGAGGGATAATAGAATCCAATGGAAGAGTTGGGCAAAATTGGGACTGTCAAAAGCTGATGGAGGTTGGGATTCATAGAGTTAGAAGCTTTTAGGGGTCGCTTGCATTCAAAACCCACCTCAACCCACCTCAACTCATCTCAACTCATTTCATCTTATCATTACAACTTCCCCAAATTTCTATACAAAATATAATAAATAATTCAACTTTTTCAAATTTCAAAATAACTTTCCCAAATTCCCACACAAAATATAATAAATAATTCAACTTCTATTCTACTATTCATAAACCATCTCAACCCATCTCAACTCATCTCTGAATCCAAACCACTCCTTAATAAAGATTTTCATGCAAAGTAGTATTTGAGGGTGGTGATGAACCATCAGTCTATGGCTGCAGTGATTCTTAAGAAAAAATACTATAGAAATTTTGAGATCTTACAAGCTTCTTTAGGGTCTAAACCTTCTACTATTTGGAGGAGCTTATGGGATTCTTTGGATTTATAGAAGGATGGTTTGGTGTGGAGGTCTGGTGTGGAGGGTAGGGAATGGTAAGAATATAAAAATTTGGAAAAATTGGTGGATTCCCAAGGCTGTTACCTTCAAAATCCAATCTCCTATGAATATTTTAAATGCTGAGGCAAGAGTGGAGGAATTGATTGTAGTGAATAGTGGGTGGAATGAGGAGGTGGTGAAGCAAGTGTTCAATGAAGATGAAGTTGATGTGGTATGTACTCTACCTGTCACTATGACTTAGCTCCCTGATAAACAGATCTGGGCTCATTCAAAGAATGGTTTGTATAGTGTTAAAAATGCTTATCATGCTGAAATGAAGAGGAGGCGAAGGGTGAGTGGGGAGGCATCAGATGAAGCTATGGAGGCTCGAATGAAATTATGGAAATTGAACATCCCAGGGGTTGTGAAGGTCTTTGTTTGGAAGGCTATCACAAACTGTCTTCCAACGAAGAGAAACTTGATGGAAAGGAAAGTTCTAAAAGAAGCTTCATGCCCAGTTTGCAAGAGGTTTGAGGAGTCAGTTTGTCATTCTCTGTGGAGTTCCAGTGGGGCAAGTGATGTGTGGGCTTGTGAGAGAAGTCCAGTGCAAAAATGGTCTAGCAGTGAGAGGGACATGTTTGATCTCTAGTCAGAATGGACTTCAAAGTTGGCTCAAGATTAGTTAGAGATGATGGTTGTGGTGTGAGAAGAGTGTGGTTGGGAAGAAATGGGGTTGTTTTTTATAATAAGTTTGAGGGACCTAATGAGGTTTTTAATCAAGCAGGTGAGTGTTTGACAGATTTTCAATAAGCTCAAACCAAGCAGGGAAGTGGCCAAAGATATGGGACTCAATGCAGTGGTGTTACTCAATGGAAACCTCCTGTTGGGTAGACAATTAAAGTCAATTGGGATGCAACTTTGAAGATTAATGAAAATAGAAGTGGGGTGGTTATCAGAGACAATTGTGGTGAAGTCCTAGTCTCATTGTGTTGTCCTAAACAAAGTGTTGTAGATCCTGTTTTGGCTAAAATTTATGCACTATGGAGGGCAATGAAGCAATGCGATGAATTAAATTTTAGTATAGTGCAATTGGAGAGTGATGCCTTAATTGTGATTCAAGCAATGCTAAAGTCTCGTGGGAGTGGCATGGCCAAATGATAAAGGAACTGAAGGGGATAATGAAGAATAGAAGGCATTGGGAAGTTGTGTATGTGAGTAGAGTCTGTAATAGTGTTGCACATAGCCTTGCTAAAGGTGCTTTACTTGTAAATAAAGAGAAAGTGTGGATGAAGGACTACCCTCAATAGATTAAAAAGCTAGTAGAAGTTGATAAACTGTGTAATTCAATTGATTCATGAATACAACATACATGTTTATTTAAAAAACACTCACTCACAATGGATTCTTTATCATATCCTTTAAAATACATCACCAAAACACACTTTTTCTATTTTACATACTGACTTTTACAATATGTCATCCAACAACTTATCTATTTTTTCTCTATATCATTTAAATATTTTTTTATTCTTTTTAAATACTTTATTTCTACCAATAAATTTACAATATGCATATATTTTTTTATATTTGCAATTTGTTTATATACAATGTAAAATAATTTAGTCCTATACACGTAAAACAAAAATATATAAGCCAAATACAAATTAAAAATAAAATCAAAATATGAAAAATTTGGTTTAAAAATATTTCCAAGATATTTTAAAGAAGAAAATGAAATATATGTATTTTAAATGATGAACAATAAAAAGAATTTGCTTACATAATACAAATCTAAGAAAAAGCAAATGAGGGAGTAAATGACATATCAATAATAATAAAACTTTTACCGGATGAACAGTACTCGCTACATGTAGCGGGTTACTGTAGCTAATCGTATTTTACAATTCATTTTACATAATCGGATGGATCTCCTTTTTAGAACAATTGTTCAAATAATTTACATTTTTTGTATAATACAAAAGCCATTGAGAGTGCTCTAACATTCGAAGAATTATATATTGTGCTCGAACACCCAATCAAACAGAAAACAATTCGAACGAAGGAATTTAACATTCAAACGCATGTTCAAATGCTGCATAAATGCGTTCGAACGTATCTACTCTATAAGAGGCGCCTGGTTCTTCGTTCGATCAAAGCATTTTTCGTTTATACATTCAAAACTAAAAAAGGGATTGAACGCATGTTGTATCACTCTACCGTCGACCAACAGTATAACTTTTCAAAAGGTACATTTTTTTCTCCGTTTAAATGTTTTTTTTTGGTTATTTTGATTTACTTTAAAAAAAAATAGAAAACTCATAATTTATAGATTTAGTATTCTAGGGCTAGAAAACACAAGGTCGGAATGCTTCTATGTAATTTCCGGCTTTGTGTGTATATTATTTGTTGAAACGAAAGGAATCTTCGTTTCAATGGCCACTGAGTCGACTCATCCATTCCTGAGCTTATGTCAGATTTCGTTCAAAAGGTTAAAGGTTAAGGGTCAGAATTTCAAACGGCTAGAATGACGTTCGAAGGCATTTGAATGCATTCGAACGTATTTCTGACAAGTTTTAATTTCAAACGGTTGAGAAACAATTTGAACACTTTTGTTACCATTCGAACGCATGTAACATTGTGCGAATGGTTAATTTAAATTGTGGCATTCAAACGCTTTGTAATTCGATCGAACGCTTAAGAGTAAAATAATTTTAAATTATTTTAGTCATTATATAATTTTGGGACTGTTTTATATTTGAGATTTTATAACTATTCTTCTTAATTTGGTTATTTAAATTTCAAGTTGAAAATGTCTTCTATGGGAAGGAAGCATAGCAGATCAAGGCTGGAAAGTTCCGCTAGTACCATTGGCGATGCACTTACTAATAGGACAGTGTTATTGGAGCGTCAAGTGAAGATCTTTGACTTTCAGAATCTTATCTGGGAGGGGCGTTCCTTGGCGTCTGTCTTCATGGAGCGTGGTTGGACACCGATTCTAGTCCACTAGGATGAGCCCTTCCACCTCATCTCATACATTGACATCTCATACCGATTATATTCCACTAAGTTTTATTGTGCGCTTGGTGGCTCCAGTCGAGATGCTAATGATGCATATATGATCATTGTACGGGGAGCAACATTTATATTTTCAGCAGACAAACTTGCTAATTTCATCTGCATCCAACGTTTGTGGACTGAATATCTGAACGTGGTACCCAGGGAGTCTACAGTTGATGTGGAGATGGCTGAGGACGAGGGCTCTAATAGAGATGAGATCGATGGTCTCGTAGATCATGAGGTTAGACAGTTGGTTGTTGGTCTAGATGTTCCTCCCTATGATGGGATGAAGAGCATCACACAGACTGATTTATCTTCTTTCTTCAAGATCATGAACTTGATCATTGTCAACAATATTGATCCGAAGTAGCACAAGACAGAGGTTGGCATTGATTAGGTGAAGTTTATGATACGAATCGCTCGTATGGTACCTATCGATATAGTGGGTTATATATTTAGTAGGATTCGATTAGAGGCTTCCTATGTTACGATAGATATTTTTGGGATCTTTATCACGCGATTTCTACTACAGGTCCGGGAGTCAATTGGACCGATCAATTCATCCACCTTGTTTCGGAGCACGAGGCACTCAAGACTTCGTCATCTTGCTCCTAGGGATGAGTCGGTTGATACTCAAGTTGGAGATGCACATCCGATAAATCATGGAGTATCAATCGATGAGACATCCACACTGCCCGAGGCATCATGCACTATTACTCCTGATGAGATTGTTGATATAGTGCTTGTAGAGATCCACAAGCATACTTCAGAGATAGTCGTTGTAGTGCGTACGGAGATCCGGACTGCCTTCTCCGAGTTACGTACGGAGATTGATCTGCTGTTTGAGAGGTAGGAGATGATTTGTACTTGACTGACACAAATAGAATCACGCCTAGCTTCAGTCAAGGATGTGTGTAGAGAATTAGGATCTTAGTATTTTGTATTTTTAATTTATATTTTCTTTTATTTTTGGTATAGACAATATGTGATGTTTGGTAAATTTAATTAATATGAATTAAATCTTTTTCTTAATAAATTAATTGTTGATTTCTATTATATATTCTTTAATTAAAATTATTGTTAGCATTCAAACAACAAATATACCATTCGAACGAAAAATAACCACTCGAACTCTGTTATTTGCATTTGAACATTGATGATCTACATGTTCGAACAGTAAAGTAATATGTTTGAACGTAAAATCAAATTCCTGCGCTTAACCTGCAAATTTCTGTACCACATTCGAATTGTTATTTTAATAGGGACGAAATTTATCTTCCCTACATATACCGTTCAAACGTGTTCGAATGGTCAACATGTTTCAGTCTTTTTTTGGAACGAACTCTGAATTTTGTCCCTATATCTCATTTTTTTGAATGATTTTCATTTCCTTCCAAACAAAAATAGTCCCAAAAACCAAATTTTGTTCTAGTGTCTGTTATATTATGCTTGCTTAAACAAGAGTTGTGTCTTCTGTTCTTCTCTTTAAACAACCATTATTCTTATTTTAATAACCTTCATTATCTTTTATTTATCTGATACACGTTTGGTATTTTTAAATAAACTAGGCGGGAGCAACGTGCAAAGCACGTTTGCCTAGTTTTATGAAATAGTTATTTGTAAAAAATAATATATCTTTTACAAAATTGATTGATTTCACTTAATAATTTAAGGCATAGTGAAGAAAATAAAAACATTAGTTCAAAATATTATACAATCCAATACATGTTTATAACATCTATAATTTTAACAAAGCTTCTTGTGATAAATTTAATAAAAGTTCAACAAAAACAGTAGTTCAAAACATGTGTTGTTTAATGTTTGTACTATGATTCATCATTTTGTGTCATCCTGTACAGGATTAATAGAGACAAAGTTGAAATTCTTGTGCTACTGTTGGTTGAGTCAGTCAGGGTCAACATAAAGTTGAATCATTAATTCTTTTTGTGAAACTTGTGCTGCAATATTTTCTATATATGACAAATGTTCCTATAAAATAACACAAATTTTGTAATGCAATGTTTATAATGAAATTAGTATTAATGATGTAAATAAAAGTCAATTTGAATATAAAAGTCATTTTACTTAGAGATAATGTAGTAAGTGTGTGAAAAATTTTAAGATAGACTTTTTTACTCACATCATCAATAAAGCAATGAAAATTAAGAAAACATACATCGCCAGTATGATTCATAAACTCAACTGCTGAACAACTGAATGTTTCTTCTACAACTTCACCAAACATAACAGCAGACAGTCTTCATGTACCATCGTCGAGTTCGACATATGCTCGAGAACTATAAATTTGATTGAAATATAATTTTAAGTTTGAGTTAATAAAGACTATACCTTAAATTTGTACATAAATTATAATTTTTTTTTAAAAAGATACATACTATGGTTGAGAAATATTTTGGTTTTTGCAATTGTAATAAAGGAAGCTATTATTGTAATCATGCCCAGTTCTTTTTTTACAGTCAATACATGACATGTAAAAAAATAACTGGCGCAAGTCAACCACCATTATATTTGCCTTTATCTAAAATTTTGTTTTATGTATTATACTATAAACACATTTTTAGATGAAGTACTTTTATAAATATTTTAATTTGTTAGTAAGAATATGATTTTACCTCAGTTGGTTGCAAAATTTTTATCAACTCAGCAACATCAAAATTCTTGATTATTTCTCGAATTCCAATAGAGACAGAGATGCTGATGGGTATTGTAAGGATTTTGCAATAATACTTTCAAGTAATGAATCATTAATCACCTTCCTTAAAATTGGTAAATTAGATGGAACATAAGGAATAAAAATATGGTAATTTTATTATTCAAGTAGCATGAAGCTTATATTTTAAGAATATAATATAAATGTATTAACAAATAATGACTTATTTGTTATAATTACCACTCTTGCAATGAAGTGGCCTCAGGAATAACATGATTGATTGTAAATATACTTTTTGAATGTGATGAAAGAGGTAATCCTTCGTTAGAAATAAGAATTGTGATTAATGCAGACATATATGATATAAAAGAAAATATAAGAATGTTAATTATTAAAAATATCGTTATAAGAACGAACTCTTATACTTGTTCTAAGTATAATTGGCTTTGTCTGAATTATTTTTGAGATTTTTTTGTATTCGTCTTGCACTAATCAACCCCACAGAGTTAAATATATAGGGTATAAGTTACAAAATTGAAATAAAAAAATTAACAGAATATGCAAAACATTAAGACTTAAACATAACTATGAAAGAACGAAGAATCCTAAAAATATTTTTACCTTTTATCAATAATGTATATTTATTGAATATTTGTTGGTCATTGTGCTGAAGTTGCACATTTCATTGAAATAAATAACTATTTCATATAATTTCAAATAAAAAAATTGTGAATTCAAATCTTAATTTTATACTTATTAATTTATTTAAATATTTTATGCCAAATATAAATAATAAAATTTATTTATTTTTTAGCTTAGACTTTTGAGATGAAGAATGATTTGAATCTTTGAAAGACTTTTTCTGTTTTAGTTTAATTATTTGAAATGATTGCAATTATTCATTAGCTATTTTCAATTTAAATGTATATGTAATTATGCTCAACAGTTGTCATGACCATGTCTTTAGGCCCGTCGATTTCTCCGCCCGTTGAAGGGTAACTTTGATGTTTCATGGGCAGTAGGGGGATAACATAGAGATTTAAATAAAATAATGATATATTTATATCGCAATAATAGTTTTTAGTGGGCTAAAACTAAAATGAGGTAGAACCCCCGCAATTTGCTCAGACTGTATTAAAGAACATTCACTGTTAACGGACGGATTTAAAGCAATGTTAACTTTAACAGAAAAAAGAATAAAAATTATTAAAACAAGATTTTTTGTTAAATAGCCACTTTATATATAATATAATAATAGAGATATTCTTACTTTTTTTCTAAATAAAGAAGTGGTGATCTATGCAAAAATAAAGTCTGTTACAAGACGCATCAAATTTTCAATCACCTTGAAAAACTAATGGAGTGTAAAAATAACATGGTCTCAATATTAAATATAATGAACGCCCGTACTTTGTCTAAATCTCTCAAAATTATAAAAAATTAATTCAAACTACCGTAATATTATTACTCGCCGGAAATAAAAGTAGCGGCAAAAAGTAATTTCCCTCTAATTTTAAAAAATCATATTTGAAAAGAAGAGATTCACCCGAAGAACGCCACAACTAATTAAAATTAAACTGAAAACCATGATAAAATTGACAGTCTTAACTCATGCCCTATGTATTTATTTGTAGTGAAATACAATTAAGAAAAGAGAAAGAAAAATTTGGTTTTCAACCAAAAGCATAAGCGCCTTAAGGAGACCCTGCCAGGCCAGCACTAAGATGAGGCTATTTGGCGCAATTTAAACTCGCGACAAATAGCAGAATTATCGTTCTTAAAAGCCTTTTGCTACCGTTTTGTATCGCAGGTGAACCTGCAAAAATACAGTCATTCAAGTTCATTTGAGGCGACTTTTGATTTCTGTCGGAAATAAAAAGTCTTTGCGGCCAAAACGTTTTTCTGAAACTGGTAAAAAATGTGGTCACAAAAACAAATATTCTTTGCTATTTCAGGGGAGAATTTTTCCCCAAAATGCTTATTTGCATCCAAAAAAAAAAAAATCTTTCAAAGCAAATGGTTTTATATAACTAAAAAAAATTATTTGTTGCGAATATAATTCCCAGCAAAAATTCATGAGCAAAAAAATTATAAAGAAATAGGAAATAAGAAACTTTCAATATTGCAATTACATATTTTCTATGCAGGATATCTTTCCTACCACAGATAAACATGGAAGTACTTATTTTCCATTGACTTAATAAGACACCAGCAACATAATAGTATCTCTCTAAGGTGGATGATTGTGGTGGTGTCCCCATGCCATGACCATGTGGATGATGTCCTCGGCCATCAGGATGGTCCCTCACGATGTCCTCCATCGTGATTCAACTTATAATTCAAAACAACACACTTTTCCCATAATCTCACAAAAAAGTATATATGGAAATCAACTTAACAAGACATCGGTAGATAACACATGGTCTCTCTAATTTGGATGATGATGATGTTGTTCCCTGCCATGGTAGTGTGGTTGATTTCCTCAGTGATGACCATGCAAATGCCCATGCCCACCACAATGTCTTCCACAAAAGTTATGCCCACCGTGACCATGACCGTGACCAAGAGGTCCATGCCCGTGAGGATGGTGCCCATCATGAGGACCGTGAGGCCTGTGAGGACCGTGACCGTGAGGTCCATGCCCGTGAGGATGGTGCCCATCATGAGGACCGTGAGGCTTGTGAGGACCGTGACCGTGAGGCCCGTGATCGTGAGGCCAGTAAGGATGGTGCCCATGAGGATCGTGACCGTGACCATGAGGCCCATGAAGACCATTCCCATGAGGACCGTGACCGTGATCGTGACCGTGAGGCCCATGAAGACCATGCCCATGAGGACCATGACTGTGACGCCCATGAGGGTGGTGCCCATGAGGATCGTGATCGTGAGGCCCGTAAGGATGGTGCCTATGAGGACCGTGAGGCCCGGGAGGATGGTGCCCATGAGGACCGTGATCGTGAGGCCCGTGAGGACTGTGATCACGAGGTCCATGACCATGACCTTCATGTCCACCTCCACCATGACCATGCCCATCATGGTTGTGCTTATCCCCATTATGTTTTTCCCCTTTATGATCGTGTCCGCCATGATGTTCTTTAGGAACATGACATTGCACTGATAAGCCCAGAAGCCCTTCATCATGACCATGTCCTCCATGAGGTGGGTGTTCGTGATGTGACATTTTGACCCAATATCGATTTAACTTCTGATCAGAAAATAAGATGTATTAGATGGAAGATATATACGTAGTTTTGCTATGAACCATGCCAGGTATCCTATGAGCTATTTATAAGATGGGAAGATGGATTAATGCCTCTTAAGAAAAGAATAAAAAAAGAAGAAAGATGGAGATTAATGCCTTCAGTCATTTCTATTCACAAGTCGGTGTGGAAATCACACTATTCATATAGGTCATAATTTAATTTATAAGATTCAATTTTTTTAAAATTTTTTACAAATTAAATCCTAGCTATCACATCAGCATTAATGAGTAGTGTGTACGTGTATTCCATACATGTTTATAAATATAAATTTTCTATTGGCGTATAAGAAGTGAAAAGAAGAAAGGTGGAAAATGAGATTGATCTTGCACATTTAACCTATATCTAACATTGCGCTCTAATAAATATGTCCGTATGCCTAGTACTAGAAATTAGATGCCCGCGGACGCACGTTGCCAAATTTTAATAGAGGTTGTGGACCTTGTGGTCCTCGGTGGAGCCAAATAGATATAATGATCATATAAATGTGACAACGAGTCATGCTTGCAATGCGCGTAAACTAATTAAGCTCTATCCATTACAATATTAATGGTATTTTTTCAAAACCATTAAATCACCATAGAAAATATTAATACTTAATGATGCAGTTGGAGAAGAGTGAAAGAGAATAAATAATAAAAGGAAAAAGAAATAGAAAAGATAGATTTAATATTCATATATCTAAACTTCAAGTGAGAAAAATATAGCTTTGAGATTGTTTTCAATGTTTATATCACAAAAATTAATTAAGTTGTCCCTATGTATGAAATAATGTTCGCGATCAAAACGAGGTCCATTTATGAGCCACAGTTGTCATATGTCCTTTCCGGCAATAGCAGTATTAATCGACTGTTAAATGACCTTCAACCAAAAACTGACTATGTTGGTTGTATGGTCCAATTTTGCGGAAACAGCTGTATACAGCTTTCCGGGAATGAACTTTAATGTCTTAGAGATTGACTAGGTCACATCGTTTCCAAACCTTATATCACAGTGCATGACCTCAGCCAGCCTAAACATTAGGACGTTTATTTGGCTAATTATAATTAGAGTAATTGATCCGCACAATAAATTTATTTACTAGTTTGTTTCTTGAGATGTAAACAAACCACCACTCACTACAACAAATCATATTTTTTAGGACGAAAATTCGTCCCAAAAGATTAGGTTTTTGTAACAAAAACAAAGCGTCTCAAGGTCATCCCAATATCACTCTCCCAAAATGTATTTTTGAATGAAAATAACAATTTCGTCCTAAAAAATATCTTTTGAAACGAACATTTGCTGGACCATTCAAACACGTTTGAACGACCATTTTTTTTTCTGGGACAATTGAATTTTGTCCTAGAAATGAGTTTGAATGTATATGTATGTTTGAACGTATCCTACATGGGTGGTCGATTGATACTTGTCCGTTCAATAAAATAGACATGAGAGGAATGTTCCAACAAACAAATTCATGATTGAACGAAAATTATATTTTTACGGATTGAGTAAGATGTTCGAACGTATAATGAAAGGATTGAGCGATTTATTTTAACCAAAATTTTAAAACAAAATAGGCATAATTAAATAATATTTAAAAAATACATTATAAATTGTTCAATACAAATAAAACTAGTCATAAGTTCAAACTAAATAAATAAATTTTCATTCAAAAAGATTGTGCTTTCATCCCAAAATAAATTTTGGGACCAAAATAAAGCGTCTCAAGGTCGTCCCAAAAGTTAGTTTGGGGCGAAAATCATTATTTCTTCCCAAAAATATCTTTTTGGACAAATATTTGTTGGACAGTTCGAAGATGTTCGAACGACCATTTTTTTCAGGGACGGCTGAATTTCGTCCCAAAAAAATGTTCGAACATAGGTTGTATGTTCGAATGTATCCTACATGGATGGTCGATCGATACTAGTTTGTTCGACCAAACGGCTAAAGTCGTGACCAGGTTTTTGTCGAAGAACATCGTGTGCAGATTTGGAATCCCCAATGCCATAAGCTCAGACAACGGGAAGCAGTTCGATTCTAAGCATTATAGGGCGTGGTGCCACGAACTCGGGATAAAATGGAAATACTTGTCACCCAGCCACCCACAGGCAAATGAACAAGCAGAATCAATAAACAAATCCCTACTCGGAATCTTGAAAAAGAAATTAGGCGACCGGAAGGGCGAGTGGTCAGAATAGCTACTAGGAGTCTTACGGGCTTACAGGTCCATGATGAAAACCCCCACAAGGGAGACACCTTTCACTTTGGCATTCGGAAGCGAAGCGGTCGCCCCAATAGAAGTCGGTTTGCCCACTTACCAGACCAACCACTTTGATTAGACGGAGAACGACCAAACTCTTGCCTAGCATCTAGACCTCCTTGAAGAAGCGAGAAAAGAAGCAGAGATCCAGAACATCCTCAGAAAGAGGAAAGCTTAGCAGTACTTCAACAAAAGAGTCAAGCCAAGGTCATTTAAGGTCCGCGACCTAGTCTTGAGAGAAGCGGGAGTCACTACCCAAGATTTAGGGAAGCTCGATCCACATTGGGAAGGGCCCTACATAGTAACAATTTCCTGCCTTTTGGAATGTATGTTTTTTTTTTTTTTTTTTTGAGACTCAAGGAAGTAGAAATAGGTAAGTATTTGATCAATTACTATGCAAAACGGGTGTGGAGGTCAGAAGACCCCATGACCCCCCATTATATTTTTGTTACTTGTCGGATGTCTATAAAAAAACACATAATTCATGGGATAAACAATATCAACAGTATATTCATACTAGTTTACCATTTATTTTATAAGGTCGTTGATCCTATCTCATTCAAGACACTATCATCTATATCGCATATATACTCAATCCTAAACTCTAATATTAGTAAAAATTTCGGCAGCATTTCCCTACAATTCTCCAAGTATGCTAGTTATGATAAGTCATCGATCCTATTAAGGGGCCGAGAAACTTACAGACCACATACCCGAAGAATGTAAGGAATCGCTGAACCAAAACTTTAATTGACTAACACAAGAGTTTAAAATGAATATATTTATCGTATAGATGATAGAATCCCAAACTGCCCCCTTTAGACAATTCAAGAGTTCTACCCAAATATTATTTAAGAGAATATTTGGCCACAACTCTCGAACAGGTCTAATGTTCAAGTACATATAAAAATAACCCTAAAATCCAAAACTATCCAACTCTAGTACAATTATACAATAAAATCACAATCCAAATCACAAATACATTGTAAAATTACATTACTAATCGTGAATATTATAAATATTTTATAAGTATTAAACATAATTTAAGTATTCACAACTGCTATGTTATATTATAGTTTAAGTTTCCATTTTAATTTAAGTGCAAAATATTTTGTAATTATATTATATTATTTTTAATATAATATTTATAAGTATTAAACATTAATTTAACTATTAACAATTGCTATGTTATATTATATTTTAAGTTTCTATTTTAATTTTAGTGCAAAATATTTTGTAATTATATTATATTATTTTGTAATTAAATATTTTATAAGTATTAAAAATTAATTTAAGTATTAACAATAACTATGTTATATTATATTTTAAGTTTCCATTTTAATTTTAGTGCAAAATCTTATTACTCTATTGAAAGATTTTGTTCAATATAACATAGTTATATTTTAACTATGTTAGATTTTGTTCGAACAAGATTCCATTTAGACAGGATCCCGTTCGAACTAGTATTATAGCGTTCGAACGGGGCAAGCGCAAATTCTAGACACGAAACAGAGACAAAACATTTGCCATAAAACACAATTTTCACAAACACAATCTCATAAGATATATATTGGCAGAGTGCCCATTTTAAATGGGATTGTACAAACACAAATTGTAACGCTCGGGCTCTAAGCCCAGTTTCCAGTTGAAGCTCAGCCCGTTTTCACGAAGCCCGGCCCACGACTGATGATCACTTGAAAGGAGGCTTGAACGGCGTCATTTGGTGAGTGTTTATTTCCCTTTCTGCTGCACTGTTTTTCTTCTCCACGGTTTCTTCCCTTGCACTGCAGTTCCGCACAGTTCCGCAAATCCCTCCATCTCGTGCATCTGCTCCCCACGTCTCCACAGTTTTTGTTTCGGTTCCACAACATGAAGTTTTTTCCCTCACCACATTTTTGAACTACTCAGACACTCTCCTACGCAGATTTTTTTTTTCTTTCGGCTCATCCTTGGCTGGCGCTGGGTGTTCCGTGAGCCTTCAAAATATTGGTGTCGTCGGCGAGTTCTCCTTGGAGTTTTCTTTTCGGTAACCATCCCTCCCATTCACTGGTTTCGCACTTAATTTTACTTCTACCCCCTACTTTTGCACACACGCAGACCCTCTCTTTTACCTTGTGTTGCTTTGGTTTGTTTTGACACACGCACCCACTCTGTTTGGTTGCCATGCACACACTCAAACCCTTCATCCTTCCTTGCGCAGACCATCGTCTTTTTCCAATAGAGACTCTAGGGAATTTTTGGGCTTTATTTGCAGTGGGTTACTTTGATTTGAAGAGGTGCAAAGCTTTTCTCATTCAATTAGGTAAGCCTATTCCGAAGCTTTTGGTAGTATTCTGGGGTATTTTATGGTTGAGTTGTGGAATGTGGTAGTGCAACTGATTTGATTGTGGCGTGGATAAGAATTTGCACTGCTGCAGTAACTTTTGGCAGCTTGTTACCTTTGTAAATTTATATTGTTTTGGTGTTCTATCTGTTGGATGGTGGTTAATTATGTTGGAAGTCTTGAAGTTAAGGAGTATGATGGTTTTGAACAGCTTTGCAAGACTGTTTTGGGCTAGTAATTGGGACTGTTTAGGGTATTTTTGAGAGATGTGTTATGGTTGGTTTGGTGTTGGTAAAGGTGTCTGTATGGTTTGGGTTTGGCTGTGGGTGGTGATCTTAATTGCTGTATTGGGGTTAAATGCTAAGGGTTTGAGGAAGGTATTGTTCAGGTTTAATTTTTTTATGTTAGTTTCTGAGTTAAGAAGGGTTGGTTTGGTTTATTACTCAATAAATAGTAGCTTACTAGATTGGTTTATTATATGTTGGGTATATGTTTTGTTTAGGTGGTGTCACTACTAGAGTTCTGACTTAAGGTGTTGATAATGCACGGATGTCAGGTAAGCGGGGTTTATATACTAGTTTTGTATAAAAGAAATGAAATGAGGTTGACTTCGAAAGTAAGCATGTTTGCTTTGAAAAGAAAGCTGAAAATGACCTCAGATGTTTATTCTCCATATGCATAAATTCTATATAAGAAAGAGTATTTTCTGTCATGACTGGTGTAGACATGAGCTGATTTTGTGCATTTTGTTTCGGATCTGTGCAAAATAGCGAATATGAAAATCTAAAGGTTTTGCTATGAATAAATGAAAATACTTTGATTCTATTTATTTCGAACATGTGAAATGATCTGAAGCTATTCAGTATTTTGTTTCGATATGATGTGTCATCTGAAAACCTTGGCATGAAGTCTGATTCTGTATCTGAATGTGATCTGATTCCGATGATATCTGTTCTGTTTTCTGTTAAGGCCCAGCCACGGGTATAATGGTAGTTTATAACCCTACCACGGGGTGAAACATGGTATACGGCCCAGCCACAGGTATAATGGTGGTTTATAACCCTATCAAGGGGTTAAACATGGTATTTATCCCGATGTGATGGTAAGAGATGATATGATTATAATGTTTCAGTTTGGATATGCCAATGGATTTGCTTTTTGGGAACAAGTTTCTTTTTCTGGAAATTTCGCTCTAGTGTTTTTGTACCAACTTTGTTTATGCATTTCAAGAGTAAATTTGTTGTTTCTGCATTCTGAAAGTAAATATTTTATTTGCATATTGAACGTTATAAATGCTTATGTTTACATGCTAGTATATACTCTCTACTTGCTGAGTTGTTGATAACTCACCCCTCAATCTTCTTAATAATTTCATATGACATTGACGGTTCAACTGAGGATCAGTATTAAGGGTTGTGGACAAGATTACTTGTGAATAGATATTGAGTATCTCGCGGTACTAGTACTGCTGTTGAATGTTATTTATTTATTAAGTTGATTTCTATGGATTTAGACGGTTTATGGAGATTATGTCAATTTTATTTTATTTTAGTTTGTTATTTGGGATCTGAAGAAGATTTGATACTTTTATTTGGGTTGTTGGATTGAGGATCTGATATGTGAGTATGTATGGTTTATTAATTTGAAGTATTTATGTTTGATTTGAAGTTTTGGAAGTAGATATTCTTGGATTTGGAAATAAATTAGGATTGTTGGAGTTGATCATCAGGTTAGATGAGTTAACACTTCAGACCCTCAGGGACGGGGCGTTACAGTTGGTATCAGAGACAGGTTTAAATTCTGCATACTATAAACCTTGGAGGTTTAGATATTTGTGGGTTCATAGGATGTAAAAATTTCAGTGTAGGAACTTGAGGACTATAAGGATGATCATGTGGATATTTATGTTTGAGCTTCTAAAAAAAAATAATAAAATCTTATTATTGATTTTGATGGGATTTGAGGTTTTAGAATTAGCAGATGTTAGGAATTGAATTCGTGACTTTGAGGTTTTAGATTTTAATGATGTATGTGAGTATTAAGTGAGGTCAGGCATAAATAGTTATCTTATATATATAGATATATATTTGTGTTTATGCGTATATTTTATTTATTTTATTGATTTATTCTACTCAGCTAATACTTTCGCTTTTATTTATTTTAGAACGTTTCACCAAGTTTAAGCTTTCGGGATGGCAGCCCATCGTCGAGTTCGAAGCCTTGAAGATTTGAACGAAAACAACAATGATGGGGGTTGCACGTTTGAATAGTTTAATCAGACACATCCTCCCACCTTTGATGGAAGAGGCGATACAAATGCAGCGGAGGATTGGATCCAAGACATTGAAGAGATATTCGATGTTTTGGAGTGTACTGATTAGCAGAAAGTTCTGTTCGCATCTTTTAAACTAATTGGAGAAGCGTAGAGGTGGTGGAATTCTGAAAAAGTCATCAGGGAAGCTGAGGGGACTGGAGTGATTGTTTGGGCTCAATTCAAGCAGAATTTCTTTGATCGATTTTTCCCTAAAGCGGATAGGGAAGCGAGAGTTCGGGATTTCACGAATTTAGTACAAGGGACCATGACTGTGCGCCAGTATGCTGCAAGGTTTGCAGAATTATCACGCTTCGCCACATACTTGATTCCTGATGAGGAGAAAAAGACCAGGAAGTTTGAGGAAGGTTTGAACTATAGGATTTATGAATGAGTGATGGTCCTACAGATTCAGAATTAGTGCACAAGGCGATGCTAGTTGAGCAGAATCTCAAGAGGGGTGCTGAATTGCAAGAACATAGGAAGAGAGCTGCTCCACAAGGATTCCCTACTTCAGATCAAGGGCAATGGAAGAAGAGAAATGAGGGGAGCAGTTCAAGTCAGAGACAAATTCAGGGAAATCATACAACTAACCCCTTTAAGTTATGTAACCGCATACATGTTGGGGAGTGTAGAAAGGAAATGGGATCATGTTTCAAATGCAGTAAGGATGGGCACTTCATTAGAGAATGTCCATTGCTTGCGGAAAACAACAGAAGACCCAACCCACCTCAAAACTTTAGGCCGAATAACCAAGGCAACAATCAACTGAGGGCTGTACCGGCACGGGCGTTTGCTTTGACACCGGGAGAAGCTGAGGACAAGGATGATGTTACACAGGTATAATCTTTCTGACTTTCCTATTTAGTTTCCTTATGTTAAGAATTAAGAATTTCTTATCTTATTATCTCTATGGATTATATGACGTAAACCCAGGAATTATCTCCCTGTTTCTCAATAAGGCTACTGTTTTATTTGACTCGGGGGCTATCCATTCCTTTATTTCAATGGATTATGTTAAGTTCTGCCCCGTTGATGCTGAGGAGAAGGATTACAAATTGAGGGTCTCAACCCTAGCAGGTGATATAGTGACCTGCAACAAGATTATACTTAAGTGTCCAAGAACTATTAGCGGGAGGGAAATGCTAGCTAACCTGATAGTCTTTCCTATGATTGGGTTTGATGTGATTTTGGGAATGGATTGGTTAGCTTCCAGTTATGCTAGTATTGATTGTTTTAAAAGGAAAGTGGTGTTCAAGTTTCTGAAAGAAGAGGAACTTCGGTTTCTGGGTTCCAGAGTGCCTACCCCTCCATCAGTTATTTCTACTTTTCGAGTTGACAAGTTATTACGTGATGGGTGTTAGGGGTACTTGGCTTTCGTGGTGGATGAACCAAAGGAAGAATTGGAGTTAGAAGAGATCCCTATTGTGAGAGAGTATCCAGAGGTTTTTCCTGAAAATTTGTCTGGATTACCACCCGAGCGAGAGGTGGAGTTTGCTATTGAGTTAGCCCCAGGATATGGCTCATCCTTGCCTGGCGCTGCATGTTCCGTGCGCCCTCGAAATCTTGGTGCCGTCGGCGAGTTCTCCTTGGAGTTTTCTTTTCGGTAACCATCCCTCCCATTCACTGGTTTCACATTTAATTTTACTTCTACCCCAGCTTTTGCACACACGCAGACCCTCTCTTTTACCTTGTGTTGCTTTGATTTGTTTTCACACATGCACCCACTCTGTTTGGTTGCCGTGCACACACTCAAAGCCATCATCCTTCCTTGCGCAGACCATCGTCTTTTTCCAAAAGAGACTCTAGTGAATTTTTGGGCTTTATTTGCAGTGGGTTACTTTGATTCGAAGAGGTACGAAGCTTTTGTGATTCATTTAGGTAAGCCTCTTCCGAAGCTTTTGGTAGTATTCTTGGGTATTTTATGGTTGAGTTGTGGAATGTGGTAGTGTTACTGATTTGATTGTGGCGTGGATAAGAATTTGCACTACTGCAGTAACTTTTGGCAGCTTGTTACCTTTGTAAATTTATATTGTTTTGGTGTTTTATTTGTTGGATGGTGGTTAATTATGTTGGAAGTCTTGAAGTTAAGGAGTATGATGGTTTTGAATGGCTTTCAAGACTGTTTTGGGCTAGTAATTGGGATTCTTTAGGGTATTTTTGAGAGATGTGTTATGGTCGGTTTGGTGTTGGTAAAGGTGGCTGTATGGTTTGGGTTTGGCTGTAGGGTGGTGATGTTAATGGCTGTATTGGGGTTAAATGCTAAGGGTTTGAGGAAGGTACTATTCGGGTTTAATTGTTTTATGTTAGTTACTAAGTTAAGAAGGGTTGTTTTCGTTTATTACTCAATAAATAGTAGCTTACTGGATTGGTTTATTGAATGACGGATATATGTTTTGTTTAGGTGGTGTCACTACTAGAGTTCCGACTCAAGGTGTTGATAATACACGGAAGTCAAGTAAGCGGGGTTTATATTGTAACAGCCCGCTAGAAATTCATTGGTGGAATTTCTATTGACTTTAGGAATCTCGTGAAAACCCCATAAGTTTTTACGAATCGACCAATCGCATAGGTTTTAGTCTGTCAACATAGTCAGTGTTATCACTCACTATAGTGCTAGAAATATGAGTTTTATTTATTTGAGATAGTTAGAAGTGTCAGAATGCGTTATGGTCTACGCCATTAGACTCAGTTGATTATTTAGGATTTTATGACACAATAAGTTTATTTTCATATTTTTGGACGGAACGCCTGTTTGAAACTATGAAATTATTTCTAGGGGCACTTCGAGGTTGAATTTCGGTAAACGATTTTCACTGTAGGTTAATATGAATTTTTAGTGCTAAGTTTATGATTCACTTTTTTGGAGTAAATAGTAACCTCGGTAAGTGCACCAATTGCAGTGTTTCAAAATCACAGTGTGGAATGTCAAAATTAGATTAGAGAAGTTTTGTTTGGACACTTGGCAAGATCGTAGCCACACTTAGTGAATAATATTAGACACTTGGCACCATGAGGAACGTTTGATTGATTTGAAGGAATAAAGATGTAAGACCATGCTACTTAAGCAAAACTTTCTTTCATCTGCTCAACCAAATTGTGCCAGACCAAAGAGGGTCTCAATCCTAGTGAAACCCTAAATGGTGGGAATCCAATTAAAAGCCCAAAAGCATGGTTGAAATCGGAACCCTAAACGGTTTCCCCAAAACCCTAAAGTTGGCCTCTAAACCCTTTCTAATCCGATTTCTAGTATTGTGTTTAATCACTTGATTAAATCACTTCCACATGCTATTAATCCTTCAAATTTGTGTGAGAACATCATTATCTAACCTTGTTAACCTTGAAAAATTGATTGGGCCAAGTGATATTGGATTTGGGCTTGATAGCAAGCCACACCCTCTTTAAACCCCAAAATTTAGGCCCATTCGGTTTAGGCCCATTAAGGCCCACGAAATTGGTCACCGTAGGATTGCTTGATGGCTAAGTTTTTAACCCCCACTTGGCTAGCCAGATCTTTACAAAAAGGCCAACACTCAACATTTCCTTCATTCCTATCACTTTCCATAACTTTTCTAAGAGGCTCTCCAGTCCACTTCCCACGAAAAGCAACTCTCCTTTACACTTTTCCTTCATAGAACACAAAAGACACTCTCGGACATTTTTTCTTACCTCTTTTGAACGCCTGTTTCGAAGCTTTTTTAAGTGTTTTCTCGCCAAGTTTCCTTCATCATAATTGTTTCTTTTGGAGTCTAGTTTACGTGGATACCTTATTCGTTCCATTTGGAGATCATTGTGTTGGTAAAAAGTTGTTTAGACCCCAGAAAGGTCATTCTGGGCGATAAACTGGAGAGTATGTTATATTTTGGAGTTTTTTACCAAGCTAATGAATAGATCTTGGTCCAAAACGTTTATAGAGTACTATCAACATGTGTATATGATTATTTGTTGTGGATTTGTTGCATGATTAAAAGTTTTGGTGGAATATTTTCTTAGGTCTAGAAACTTAGAAACTGGAAGAGGAAAAACAGTTTCTATTTTGAGAAAGTTTAAATCTTTTGTTGTTTAATCTTATTCCAATGGCTTTTATATTTTTATTGGAAGATCCTAAGCCTCTTATATACATGTTAGAATGTAATTTTTAAGATATTTGATGTTAGTTTCGAAGATAGGAAATTTTATGCAAGGAGAATTCTATTAGGCCAAAGTGATGATGTTCTTGGCTAAATTTATGTTTTGGTTGATGTTTAGCCATGTGATCTTGAGTTTGATGCTTGGATCTGTTTTAGGACACCTTTTTAAACCATGTGATATTTTCGTTTGAAGATCACATCTTTATAAGTCATGGATCAAGAGGTTGATCAAAACGAGTTAGAAACAAAAATCTGTTTTGAATTTAGAAGAAAAACCAAAAAGTTCAAGTATGGTTTTAGTGATTTTGATGACTTTTGTTCATGATTCAAAACATGATTATTCTTAAGAATATGTTATGAGTATATTAGAAGAAAAATTTTGGCTTAATCATGAGTTTTGAAATTTGAAGGAATTACAACAAAAATCAAAATAGCCTTTGTAAGTTTCGGCCCTATAGAGTTTTAATGGTTGTATTTAGTTTTAAATTCTTCTGAACTGATATTTTATTTTAGGACAAAATTTACATAAGGTATGTAAATTTTGATGATTTTTGGAGTTAGGATACAAAATCCTTAAGTTAAGGGTAAAATTGTCATTTTCCCACATGTAAAGGGTAAAATGGTAATTTTACTCTAAGTCGATATTTCTCCATATTCCTAATTGTTAGTGATTATGTTCTAATTTTTAAAAATCACTACTTTCAATTTCTCGTGATCGCACTTGAGTTTTGTCTAAAAGCGTGAAGACCGAGGTAAGTTAACTTTTAACTTACTATCAGTTTAATGTGTATGAGTGATAAGTAAGGGAACTAAATTGTATGTATGCATGTTATCATATGTGCCATGCCAAAGCATTACATATTTATCTGTTACACAAAATTCATTTTGTCATTAATTATTCATCTGTTACACAAAATATTCTGTCACGTATTGCTATACATTGCTATATATTACAAATATGTCATGTTAAGTTAAGTATGCCGTATGTTACATGTATTTCATGTCACGTAATATTCACTGTCACATGTTACGCCATGTTAAGAAATGTTGTATGTTACATGGTATGCTATATTACGAAATGTTGCATGTTACATATATGCCATGTTATGAAATGTTGTCTGTTATATTTATGTCTCAAAGTATGTCATGTCTGTCGTCTTACGTTCATGTCACGTTATGCTATGTCAGGACTTCTGTCTTTTATGTCACGTTCATGTTACGTCACGTTACAAAATGTCATGTATGCCAGTTAAGTTATTCATGTCAATCATGACCCTAAGCGCTAGGATGAGGTAATATCCTAGTGGAACTCCTTTGTTCACGCTAGAGTGTCTAAATAGGTGTGAAATTCCCTGGGTTGACAAAGTACAGTCAACAGGTTGCGAATGGGGCCTAATTAGCTGTTCACCGGAGCGTGCCAGGCACTAAAGCCGATGGTGCCACACATTATGTTACGTGTGTCCACAGCAAGTGTGGTACAAACAAATAAGTCATAGGGCCACAGCAACTGTGGAGCATGAAGTATGGGGCCACAACAACTGTGGAATATATACTACGTGAGATACAACAATTGTGACACGTAGAATACGTGGGGCCACAACAACTGTGGAGTACGTATTAACGCACTCACAGCTGGTATAGACACCTGTGTTGTGATGCGGTAATCGGCAGGGACACATGGCTCAAGGGGACCTGTGTAGCACCCATATGGTCACTTTAATGATTAAGTCTATTGAATAAGATTCCTAGTTCATGCATTTAACATTCAAGTGTTGTTTCATGTTTTGTTATGTTCAAGTTTACGTTCACGCAATCATGGTAATCCCATGAGACAAAAATATGTTTCAAGTTCATGTTATGTTATGTTCACGTTCACGTTATGTTCCAAGTTCACGTTCATGTTATGTTTCAAGTCCATGTTATGTTTTAAGTTCACGTACATATCATGTCATGTCAAGTTAAGTTTAAGTTCCAGTTCAAGTTATGTCAGCTCATGCCATGTTATGTGAAGTTACGTTATACTTATTATTTAATGCAATGTTATGCCAAGATATGTTATGTTTTCTATTGATTTGATTATGCATTCATGCTTTTATTGCCATGCATGCATCATTAACCTGTGTGGAAGTTTCCTGTTAACTTGCTGAGATTTGTAATCAAATCTCACTGTGGTAGTCCCAACTACCATTCCCCCCGAATGGTAGTTTTTGTTACAGGATCTGAAGGAGAAACGGGAATCGACCAACTGGAAATGGTCGACTAAGCGGCGGTGCGACGTAGATGGTAGTACAGTAGTTACCTCAGATTACTACTTGTATTTGTGGAGTTCAATCTCCAACACTCTTTTGATCACAACCGTATGGACTATTGTTGTGATCTTAGTTGTTTAGTATGTCGTTAAGTATGAAGTATGTTTTAAGTGTTTAGGATATTTTAGTTTGGTGCATAGTAATGCTAAAGAAAAAAAAATTATCCGCTACGAATATTGCATAATGCTAGATGCATGTTAGGAACATTGTTTCTTATATGTCATGAATGGGGGTAGGTAACCTTGTGTTGCATGTCTCGACGCTTCAAATGTCCGTCCGATCCCAAGCGGAATTTGGGGGCGTCACAGGGTGGTATCAGAGCAATACGTCTCTGGGTTTAAATCCACAAGTCCTTAGGAAATGCACCAAATATTAGGCTTAAAATTTTAGTCTTCTTTAAGCTTGAAATTTTTGAAGTATGAGAGATAGTATGTGGTTGTAATACGTGTACTCGTATGTTTCTGGAAGTGACACATGACTTACGGTAGGATATCTCAGAACCTTGGGGGAGCCACGAATCAGGATAATCAGAATCCCCCGATGGATGGAGGATTAACTGAAGCTATACGTTTGCTGGCTGACATGCTTAGACAATAGGAAGCACACGTACTCAGACCCGAAGTCAGGGGATGTTTGTATGAGAAGTTCTTGATCCATCGTCATCCAAACTTTTCTGGTAGTGAAGAGCTACTGAAAGCCGAGAAATGGATTATGGATCTCGTAAGGACCTACAAGATTTGTGGATGTACTGAGGACCAAAAGTTTCTATATGCTGGATACCTATTCCAAGGAGAAGCTGGAATATGGTGAGATATGCTAGGACAGCTTCTAGTTAGGGAACTAGGAAGGTTGGTTGCACTGTCTTGTGGGAGATTTAAGGAAGAGTTCGACAACATATTCTTCCTAGATTCTGTCAAACAGCTGATGGCACAGGAGTTCATGACTTTAACTCAAGGCAGTTTGACCATAGAGCAGTATGCCGCTGAGTTTATGGCGTTAGGAAGGTTTGCACCACACTTGATTTCTACTCAATGGATGCAAGCACGAAAGTTTCAAGCCGAACTTCAGGCAAGGATCCGTAGCCAAGTAGCTTGCCTAAGATTAGAGAATTACCAAGAGTTGGTGAATGTGGTCGTGATAGCAGAGGCTGAGCAGAGAGGTCTAGCGATCCAGCTCAATACCGAACGAAAAAGAACTTCATTGTATGCTACTGAAGAAAAATCCGAAAAGGAAGAAGATGTCTACTGGACCAGATAAGGGAAAAGGCATCGAGACTGGAAGCTTAATGCCAACCACATACCCAATATGTGGGATGTGCGGAAAGAACCATGGAGGCAAGTGCAAACTTACCTTAGGACTCTGTTTCAGATGTGGCCAACCTGACCACTTGATCAGAAATTGTCCCAAAAGACGTTGGAGGAATGGAACTGTTCCCAACAGAAATTCCAAACCAAAGCCATGACCTCCTGTACTAGCTCAAGTGTATGCAGTCACTTCTAGAGATGCAGATGCTGACGCCCCAGGAACTGAAGGAGTTGGCGCCGTCACTGGTATTTTTCTAAGACCTCTATATTGTTAACCTTATTTAAGGTTGATTAGATTGCAATTGATGGTACTATTGCATTATTGATACTTTGGGTAAGTTAAATCATTGAGGTTTATAACTTGTATGCAGTTTGATTCAAGCGAGGCTCTATTTTTAGTGATTGTGGTATTGCACGAGAGTTCAGTTCGTACTTTGAATTGTTACCAGGTGGTAAGAGTAACATTTCTCATTCGGAGTATTTCTATTCATAGCAGTGTAGATATGGAATACTTTTTAGTAGTACGAGGAAGGATATTCAAGGTTGATGAATTAGTATCCCACGTATTTGGAGTTTGTTTTGATTATGAGGTTTCAATGAAATTTGTGTTCGGAAGAGTATAGTGTGTGGGAGAAACTTTGGTCTTAGTAGGATTCACTTATGATAATAGTTTTATCCAATCGCGAATAAATGGTTTCTGGCGAAGCACCATGTTTGTGGAAACCTAGATTGCCCTTATATTGGAGACATTTATATGAGTAAAATCTTGCCTTGAGGGTTTATGTGAGTAGTAGGAGCAAATTCTTTGGATTAGAGTCAGAATAAGAGGCAGCTCATGATGGATAGAAGAGATATGTCAATCATAAGAGAGAAAGTCTTGAGTTGAGGTTAATAGCTGATCGTTTATCGAGGTACCACCTAGGAGGAGGAACGACTCGTGGTGATTATGAAGGAGTAAGCTGGTCCTAGGCTTGAGGAATTAGAATGTGAATTCAGTTGTGTATGGATTAAATTCTTCCAAATTAAACTGTGTGAATACTTGAAGTTTTAGATTTAGAGAGTATGCTGGTACGACTTGACCTACTTTGTGGAAGGATTCCAATACTAATTGTTATAATTTGAGAGAAAGAGAATTAAGAATGGTATAGTGAAGAGAATAGTGATTTCTTTTAAGCAAAGATGCAGTATTCTAGAATGTCAGCCTAGAAGTCATTAAGTTTAGGCAGTAACCTTTGAGAGTGTTATACTTTTATGTTATAGTGGTAGTTATTTTGTATAACCACGTATTGGTTATAGATAAGAATAGTGTTGACTACGAGAGGAAGGCGTTACCTCAGGAAGAACGATACCTACCTCTTCAGCGTGATGAGGCATCCAGTGATGGGCAATATGTTGGTAAGCAACTTTTTCTTTTGAGCTTATTTTATGTTTGTACTTACGTCGATTTCGTGGACGAAATCTTTTTTTTAGGAGGGGAGGATGTAATAGCCCGCTAGAAATTCATTGGTGGAATTTCTATTGACTTTAGGAATCTCCTGAAAACCCCATAAGTTTTTACGAATTGACCAATCGCAAAGGTTTTAGTTTGTCAACATAGTTAGTGTTATCACTCACTATGGTGCTAGAAATATGAGTTTTATTTATTTGAGATAGTTAGAAGTGTCAGAATCCATTATGGTCTACGCCATTAGACTCAGTTGATTATTTAGGATTTTATGACACAATAAGTTTATTTTCATATTTTCGGATGAAACGCCTGTTTGAAACTATGAAATTATTTTTAGGGGTACTTCGAGGTTGAATTTCGGTAAACGATTTTCACTGTAGGTTAATATGAATATTTATGAATTTTTAGTGCTAAGTTTATGATTCACCTTTTTGGAGTGAATAGTAACCTCGGTAAGCGCACCAATGGCAGTGTTTCAAAATCACAGTGTTGAATGTCCAAATTAGATTAGAGAAGTTTTGTTTGGACACTTGGCAAGATCTTAGCCACACTTAGTGAATAATATTAGACACTTGGCACCATGAGGAACGTTTGATTGATTTGAAGGAATCAAGGTGTGAGATCCTGCTACTTAAGCAAAACTTTGTTTCATCTGCTCAACCAAATTGTGCCAGACCAAAGAGGGTCTCAATCCTAGTGAAACCCTAAATGGTGAGAATCCAATTAAAAGCCCAAAAGCATGGTTGAAATCGGAACCCTAAACGGTTTCCCCAAAACCCTAAAGTTGGCCTCTAAACCCTTTCTAATCCGATTTCTAGCATTGTGTTTAATCACTTGATTAAATCACTTCCACATGCTATTAATCCTTCAAATTTGTGTTAGAACATCATTATCTAACCTTGTTAACCTTGAAAAATTGATTGGGCCAAGTGATATTGGATTTGGGCTTGATAGCAAGCCAAACCCTCTTTAAACCCCAAAATTTAGGCCCATTCAGTTTAGGCCCATTAAGGCCCACGAAATTGGTCACCATAGGATTGCTTCATGGCTAAGTTTTGTACCCCCACTTGGCTGGCTAGATCTTTACGAGAAGGGCGTAGAAGGTTCTTGAAGTACAAAGCTAAAGGGCCACCTCACTCTTTCACTCTTACACTCCACCTTGAGAAAAGATATTGGACTGATTTTTATGAGAAGAAAAGGCCAACACTCAACCTTTCCTTCAGTCCTATCACTTTCCATAACTTGTCTAAGAGGCTCTCCAGACCACTTCCCACGAAAAGCAACTCTCCTTTACACTTTTCCTTCATAGAACACAAAAGACACTCTCGGGCAGTTTTTCTTACCTCTTTTGAACGCCTGTTTCAAAGCTTTTCTAAGTGTTTTCTCGCCACGTTTCCTC
Organism: Juglans mandshurica; assembly: GCA_022457165.1. Taxonomy (NCBI): domain Eukaryota; kingdom Viridiplantae; phylum Streptophyta; class Magnoliopsida; order Fagales; family Juglandaceae; genus Juglans; species Juglans mandshurica. The sequence goes on along the minus strand of CM039619.1, from coordinate 23,549,198 downwards.
ATGAAAGTTTTCTCTTGTGGAGTCTAGTTTACGTGAATACCTTTTTCGTTCCATTTGGATATCATTTGATTGGTACAAAGTTGTTCAGACCCCAAAAAGGTCATTCGGGGCGATAAACTGTAGAGTATGTTATATTTTGGAGTTTTTGACCAAGCTAATGAATAGATCTTGTCCAAAATTTTTATAGAGTACTGTTAACATGTGTATATGATTATTGGTTGAGGATTTGTTGCATGATTAAAAGGTTTGGTGAAATATTTTCTTAGGTCTAGAAACTTTGAAACTGGAAGAGGAAAAACAGTTTCTGTTTTGAGAAAGTTTAAATCTTTTACTATTTAATCTTATTCCAATGGCTTTTATATTTTTATTGGAAGATCCTAAGCCTCTTATACACATGTTAGAATGTTATTTTAAGATATTTGATGTTAGTTTCGAAGATAGGAAATTTTATGCAAGGAGAATTCTATTAGGCCAAAGTGATGATGTTCGTGGCTAAATTTATGTTTTGGTTGATGTTTAGCCATGTGATCTTGAGTTTGATGCTTGGATCTGTTTTAGGACACCTTTTTAAACCATGTGATGTTTTGGTTTGAAGATCACATTTTATAAGTCATGGATCAAGAGGTTGATCAAAACGAGTTAGAAACAAAAATCTGTTTTGAACTTGGAAGAAAAACCAAAAAGTTTAAGTATGGTTTTAGTGATTTTGATGACTTTTGTTCAGGATTCAAAGCATGATTATTCTTAAGAATATGTTATGAGTATAGTAGAAGAAAAATTTTGGCTTAATCATGAGTTTTGAAATTTGAAGGAATTACAACAAAAATCAAAATAGCCTTTGTAAGTTTCGGCCCTATAGAGTTTTAATGGTTGTATTTAGTTTTAAATTCTTCTGAATTGATATTTGAGTTTAGGATAAAATTTACATAAGGTATGTAAAGTTTGGTGATTTTTGGAGTTAGGATGCAAAATCCTTAAGTTAAGGGTAAAATGGTCATTTTCGCACATGTAGAGGGTAAAATGGTAATTTTACTCTAAGTCGATATTTCTCCATATTCCTAATTGTTAGTGATTATGTTCTAACTTTTAGAAATCACTACTTTCAGTTTCTCGGGATCGCACTTGAGTTTTGTCTAAAAGCGCGAAGACCGAGATAAGTTAACTTTTAACTTACTATCAGTTTAATGTGTACGAGTGATAAGTAAGGGAACTAAATTGTATATATGCATGTTATCATATGTGTAACGCCCCAATGGAAGGCCCAAACCACATGGCCTATACTCCAAAAGGACTAGTCAATGATACAATTGGAGCTCCATTGTATCATTGACTAGTCCTTTTGGAGTATAGGCCATGTGGTTTGGGCCTTCCATTGGGGCGTTACAAATGGTGTCAGAGCTTGTTCCAACCAGAATTGTGGGACTTGAGCCGTGCCACCTATAATGGACAGGCCCGACGAGGACGTCGGGAATTTAAGGGGGGTAGATTGTGATACCCCATATGATATGGATAAGGATAGGTGGTGTATGGAATCTCACATTGTTTGGGAAGGAGAAGTTCTTGCTCTTTATAAGGTTCCAATGGAGCTCCAATTGTATCATTGACTAGTCCTTTTGGAGTATAGGCCATGTGGTTTGGGCCTTCCATAGGGGCGTTACACCCCATATGATATGGATAAGGATAGGTGGTGTATGGGATCCCACATTGTTTGGGAAGGAGAAGTTCTTGCTCTTTATAAGGTTCCAATGGAGCTCCAATTGTATCATTGACTAGTCCTTTTGGAGTATAGGCCATGTGGTTTGGGCCTTCCATTGGGGCGTTACAAATGGTATCAGAGCCTATCCCAATCAGAAATGTGAGACTTGAGCCGTGCCACCTATAATGGACAGGCCCAACGAGGACGTCGGGAATTTAAGGGGGGTAGATTGTGATACCCCATATGATATGGATAAGGGTAGGGGGTGTATGGGATCCCACATTGCTTGGGAAGGATAAGTTCTTGCTCTTTATAAGGTTCTAATGGGGCTCCAATTGTATCATTGACTAGTCCTTTTGGAGTATAGGCCATGTGGTTTGGGCCTTCCATTGGGGCGTTACAATATGTGCCATGCCAAGTTATTACATATTTATCTGTTACACAGAATTCATTTTGTCATGAATTATTCATCTGTTACACAAGATATTCTGTCACGTATTGCTATATATTGCTATATATTGCAAGTATGTCATGTTAAGTTAAGTATGCCATATGTTACATGTATTTCATGTCACATAATATTCACTGTCACATGTTACGCCTTGTTAACAAATGTTGTCTCTTACATGGTATGCTATGTTACGAAATGTTGCATGTTACATGTATGTCATGTTATGAAATGTTATCTGTTATATTTATGTCTCAAAGTATGTCATGTCTGTCATCTTACGTTCATGTCACGTTATGCTATGTCAAGACTTCTGTCTTTTATGTCACGTACATGTTACGTCACGTTACAAAATGTCATGTATGCCAGTTAAGTTATTCATGTCAATCATGACCCTAAGCGCTAAGATGGGATAATATCCTAGTGGAACTCCTTTGTTCACGCTGGAGTGTCTAAATAGGTGTGAAATTTCCTGGGTTGACGAAGTACAGTCAACAGGTTGCGAATGGGGCCTAATTAGCTGGTCATCGGAGCGCGCCAGGCACTAACGCCGATGGGCAAGTGTGGCACAAACAAATAAGTCATAGGGCCACAACAACTGTGGAGCATGAAGTATGAGGCCACAACAACTGTGGAGCATACACTACGTGAGACACAACAATTGTGACACGTAGAATACGTGGGACCACAACAACTGTGGAGTACGTATTAACGCACTCACAGCTGGTATGAACACCTGTGTTGTGATGCGGTAATCGGCAGGGACACACGGCTCAAGGGGACCTGTGTAGCACCCATATGGTCACTTTAATGATTAAGTCTATTGAATAAGATTCCAAGTTCATGCATTTAACATTCAAGTCATGTTTCATGTTATGTTATGTTCAAGTTTACGTTCACGCAATCATGGTAATCCCATGAGACAAGAATATGTTTCAAGTTCATGTTATGTTATGTTCACGTTCAAGTTATGTTCCAAGTTCACGTTCATGTTATGTTTCAAGTTCATGTTATGTTTTAAGTTCACATACATGTCATGTCACGTCAAGTTAAGTTTAAGTTCCAATTCAAGTTATGTCAGCTCATGCCATGTTATGTCAAGTTACGTTATGCTTATTATTTCATGCCATGTTATGCCAAGATGTGTTATGTTTTCTATTGATTTGATTATGCATTCATGTTTTTACTGCCATGCATGCATCATTAACCTGTGTGGAAGTTTCCTCTTAACTTGCTGAGATTTGTAATCAAATCTCACTGTGGTAGTTTCAACTACCATTCCCCCCGAATGGTAGATTTTGTTACAGGATCTGAAGGAGAAACGAGAATCGACCAACTGGAAACAGTTGACTAAGCGACGGTGCAACGTAAATGATAGTACAGTAGTTACCTCGGATTACTACTTGTATTTGTGGAGTTCAATCTCCAGCACTCTTTTGATCACAACCATATGGACTATTGTTGTGATCTTAGTTGTTACTATGTCGTTAAGTATGAAGTATGTTTTAAGTATTAGGATATTTTAGTTTGGGGCATAGTATTGCTGAAGAAAAAAAAATTATCCGCTGCGAATATTGCATAATGCTAGATGCATGTTAGGAACATTGCATCTTATATGTCATGAATGGGGGCAGGTAACCGTGTGTTGCATGTCTTGATGCTTCAAATGTTCGTCCGATCCCAAGCGGAATTTGGGGGCGTCACATATATACTAGTTTTGCATAAAAGAAATGAAATGAGGTTGACTTTGAAAGTAAGCATGTTTGTTTTAAAAAGAAAGCTGAAAATGACCTCAGATGTTTATACTGCATATGCATAAATTCTATATAAGAAAGAGTATTTTCTGTCATGATTGGTGTAGACATGAGCTGATTTTGTGCATTTTGTTTCGGAACTATGCAAAAGAGTGAAAATGAAAATCTAAAGGTTTTGCTATGAATAAATGAAAATACTTTGATTCTGTTTATTTCGAACATGTGAAATGATATGAAGCTATTCAGTATTTTGTTTCGATATGATGTGTCATTTGAAAACCTTGGCATGAAGTTCTGATTCTGTATCTGAATGTGATTTGATTCCGATGATATTTGTTCTGTTTTCTGTTAAGGCCCGGCCACGGGTATAATGGTGGTTTATAACCCTACCACGGGGATGAAACATGGTATACGGCCCAGCCATGGGTATAATGGTGGTTTATAACCCTACCACGGGGCTGAAACATGGTATACGGCCCAGCCACGGGTATAATGGTGGTTTATAACCCTACTACGGGGGTGAAACATGGTATACGGCCTAGCCACAGGTATAATGGTGGTTTATAACCTTACCACGGGGGTTAAACATGGTATTTGTCCCGATGTGATACTAAGAGATAATATGATTATAATGTTTCAGTTTGGATATGCCAATGGATTTGCTTTTTGGGAACAAGTTTTTTTTTTTTGAAAATTTCGCTCTAGTGCTTTCGTACCAAGTTTGTTTATGCATTTTAAGAGTAATTTTGTTGTTTCTGTATTCTGAAAGTAAATATTTTTTTTGCATATTGAACGTTATAAATGCTCATGTTTACATGCTAGTATATACTCTCTACTTGCTGAGTTGTTGATAACTCACCTCTCAATTTTCTTAATAATTTCATATGACATTGACGGTTCAGCTGAGGATCAATATTAGGGGTTGTGGACAATATTACCTGTGAATAGATATTGAGTATCTCGCGGTACTAGTACTGCTGTTCAATGTTATTTAATTATTAAGTTGATTTCTATGGATTTAGACGGTTTATGGAGGTTATGTCAATTTTATTTTATTTTAGTTTGTTATTTGGGATCTGAAGAAGATTTGATACTTTTATTTGGGTTGTTGTTGGATTGAGGATTTGATATGTGAGTATGTATGGTTTATTAATTTAAAATATTTATATTTGGTTTGATGTTTTCGAAGTATATATTCTTGGATTTGGAAATACATTAGGATTGTTGGAGTTAATCATCAGGTTATATGAGTTAACACTTCGGACCCTCGGGTCGGGGCGTTACACAAATATACCAAAAATCTTAACATAATTAATTAAAATCTATAAATTATAAAAAATCAAAAAATTATAAATATTACCTCAAATTTGAGCAATCCAAACAAAATATGAATCCACAATATCTACATAAGCATGAAACACATTATGAGAAGACCCTAAATCATGTGCAATAAACTAACATTGATGAAACTCGAAATACAAAAAAAAAAAAAATAGAAAAAGAAGTAATACCTTTTATAAACCTCTCCTCTCTCTCAAGAATATCTTCTTTCTCACTAAGTCTGTTCCTCTCTCTCTCTGTACAACACTCTCTCACACATACAAAATCGCCTGCCGTGCTCTACCTCCACAAAAATTTTCATCTATTGTGAAAATGAACTGGAAGTTGAGGCATTTGAATCTGTGAAGTCCCGTTTGAACTAGATATTTACGCATTCGAACACGAAAATTTCGAATAGGCATCAAATCTGCCACTATTTAATTCACGTTCGAACGTGTAATATTGTTGTTCGAACTAACAAATCAAAATATTCCTTGGCATATTCTTCAAATGTAGACAAGCTCATAGGGTATTTTCGTAACACTATTCAACCAGGGCGTTCGAATGATGAATTTTCGCATTCGAATAAACAAACATTCAAAGTATTTGGCGCGAAGTTTCTCTCCAAACACATTCCACTAGATAAATCCGTTCGAACGGGTCGTTATTGGGTTCAAACTAATAATAGTATTATTATACTTATAAGTAATTTCCTATAATTTTAATAATCTAATGTATAAAATATTTTAATATTATATAGTATATAATATATATATACTATAGCAACTATTTTTTATTATAATTGATAATATATAATATACTTTTGGTCCAATAGTTAATATAATACTTATACTATATATACTAATTATTAATATATAGTGCTTATTTATATATAGTTCTTAGTATTATATTATTATTAAACGTATATGAGTATAATTATCATAAATTATTAATATATATATAGTAACTATATAATACTTACACTATAAGCTATATAACTAATAGCTACTATATATATATTAATTATATTAACTTGTATAGTTATCATAACTTATAATAGTTATAGCTATATAGTAACTATATATAATACTTACACTATAGTAGCTATATAACTAAGAACTACTATACATATATTAATTATATTAATTTGTATAGTTATCATAACTTATAATAGCTATAGCTATAGTAACTATATATAATACTTACACTATAGTAACTATATAACTAATAACAGCTATATATATATTAATTATATTAACTTGTATAGTTATCATTTTTTTTTAAAGTGCCAGTAGCCATGCACATAGCAGCCCCGTCCCAAGTTTATTAATAAGCCCTCACTTGTGGTAGAGGAATACCGTGGTTACATTCAAGGACAAAACCGACCAAGAAAATCTGAAGCAAAATAAACAAACAAAATAAGCCAATAAAGAAGACACAACTAAACAAGCCTACAAAAAGACAACAAAAAAAACTTACCGATAATAAAGTTCAACGACATCTTAATGAAGGAATACCAGACAAGTCCAAACACAACAAGCCTTTAAGGGCTCGAGGCAAAACAAAATTATTTGTATAGACCAAATCGACGCCATTGGCACCATCTTTTGCCAACCAATCTGCCATCTTATTCCCTTCGTATAACACATGTTGAAACTGACAATTAATGACTTGAGTCAAACTAAGAATCTCTTCCCAATAATCCTCCAGGACCAAATCCCACACCTCCCCCTATTCCATCAAGAAATAATCACCAAAGAGTCAACATCTACAATCACATTCAGAATATGAAGAGATTTGCAAAGCCACAAACCAGTAAGAAGCGCAAGTAACTCCGCTTTATTATTAGAGCCAAATCCCTAGGAGAGGTGAAAGCTTGAACAAGCCATCTGTAACGCCCCAATGGAAGGCCTAACCCACATGGCCTATACTCCAAAAGGACTAGTCAATGATACAATTGGAGCCCCACCAGAACCTTATAAAGAGTAAGAACTTCTCCTTCCCAAGCAATGTGGGATCCCATACACCACCTACCCTTATCCATATCATATGGGGTATCACAATCTACCCCCCTTAAATTCACGACGTCCTCGTCGGGCTTGTCCATTGTAGGTGGCATGGCTCAAGTCCCACATTTCTGGTTGGGATAGGCTCTGAACCATTTGTAACGCCTCAATGGAAGGCCCAACCCACATGGCCTATACTCCAAAAGGACTAGTCAATGATACAATTGGAGCCCCACTAGAACCTTATAAAGAGTAAGAACTTCTCCTTCCCAAGCAATGTGGGATCCCATACACCACCTACCCTTATCCATATCATATGGGGTATCACACCATCCCTGATCATTGCGAATAACTCCACCAATACCACTTGAACCTGGGTTCCCAAAACTACTACCATCTGTATTCAATTTAAACCACCCTGAAGGCGGTTTATGTTACTTGACTAATTTGCATCGCCTTACCTTTAATCGAGCCGGTTTTATCTGTAAAGCCTCAAGGATCATGGCGTCATAACAAGACAAACTATAAGTTTCCAATCCAAATACAAATAGATTTGATGATCGCATCATAAGTTTCCAATTTACTCTCCATTCGAGCTAGACATCGCCTTCTCCAAATTCTCCAAGTAATAATGACAAGGAGCAAACCAATAATAAAACCCACCTGAGAATTAGACTAGGCATGCTGGAACCAAGAGGAGACATGTAGCTTCCAATTACTACCAACCGGAAGTCCAAAGAGGTTATCGAAAAAGACCATATTTGTTTTGGAAAATCTCCCTCAATGAGAACATGGTTAATGTCTTCATAATGACCTGCAATACAACAATCACATTTGGAAACAATAGAGATGCCAAAACGACGCAATCTGTCATCTACACTCAAAACCCTATGCCAAGCCTTCTAGATATAAATAGACATTTTTAGGGGAAGATTTTTATGCCAAATCCAAGAATGCCAATCCAGCAATGAGCCTCTGACACGAATACAATGCCATGCAGATTTAGTAGAAAACATACCTGTTTCTGAGGGAGTCCAGACAAGAACATCCTTCCCCGAGTTTAGACTAGATAAAGAGGCTAAAATATCATCCACATTCTCTAATCCGACCAAATTCTCTAGGAGATTCACATCCCAACTGTCTAACAACTGACACTCTTTGATTTTCAACAAGGGGTGACCCATAATAGGCCGATCAATGCACAAAGGACCATTGTCCCTCCATTTATCATACCCGAAAAAAATATCACCATCTCTAACTCTCCATTTAGAATTACTCAAAATCAAAGAAACACAACGAGTAACCATTCTCCAAAATCTCGAGCCTTTATCAACATCAATAAGGACCCAAGGTTTCGAACCCAAATATTTATCCTTAAAGAAATTTTCCCAGAGAGAGTTACCTTGCAAAATGTAACACCCCGATCCCGAAGGTCCGGAGAGTTAGCTCTTAATACTTAATATCAACTTCAATAACACAACTATAAAATTCAGAAAAACTCCATAAAATGTTAATCCATTTAATCAACCCAAAAATCTATGTTCCTTCATGGGGACAACAAAGAAATTCTCAATAACATAAATTAAAAACTCTCCAAAACTTGAAATTATCCTTAACTCATCAAATCAAAATAACCAAAAATAAATCAGTTTGCTAACTATGACTCTCAAATAAGCACTTGTACCCTCGGGCACTTATTCCACTATGGACGTCACATCTTGCTAAAACTTCCTGCTCTTGTTCTCCAACTGAACCGTCAAAATTATTTGAAAAATATTTGGAGATAAGGGGTGAGTTATCAACAACCCAGTAAGTAGAGGACATATACTAGTGTGTAAACATGAGCATTTACAGAATTCAGAATGCAAAACAAAATATTTTCTTTCAGAATCCAAAATCAGAATATTGTTTCAAAATGTAGCGTCAGAGCATGTTATCAAAAATATCAGAGCAAAAGTTCGAAAATATTCATAATCAAAATCCCTTTGGCATAGCATAAACTGAAACATCACATCTTATCTTATCATATCAGAAAAAATACCATGTTTAACCCCCGTGGTAGGATTGTGCAAACCACGGTAGCTAACCGAGCATAAACAAAATGTGAATATTCTCCTTATTCATTCTCGGAGCCTCGAGTGTGCACATAGGAAAGACCATGCAGAAAACCACGTCGTTTCCAAAGTGGGTGCACCAGAAACAGAAAAGTTGGTACCAACCCGAACAAAGGCCACAGTTTTACACCCGGGGTAAGGTCAGAACTGAACAGAAACAAAAACAGAATGTTATTCCAAAGGTTTTTTAGAAATCACATCAGATCATATCAGAGTATAGAAAATCTTCAGAACAGAACAAAATCATAAAACCAAAACATAATTTATGCACAAAATTTCATATTCGCTCTCTTTTTCAAAGTTCATAAACAGAATGTAAAAAATAAGCTCATGTCTACACTAGTCATGATAGAAAATACTTTCTTCTTCATCAGAATTCAATGAGTAATGACAAACAAATAACTGAGGCTATTTTCACATTTCTTTTCAAAACATATAATGCACATTTTCATAAATCAACCTCAGTTCATTTTTATTTTTATGCAAAGTCTAGCATAGGAACCCCGCTTACCTAGACTTCTTAACTTTTTCAGAATTTTCCTCAAAATGTCGAACAATAATTAATCGTCACCTATAAAATAATCACGTAATTCTCGTAAATTTCCAATTAATCTCATATTTTGATATTTAATCCAAAGCTTCTAAAATAACCTACTTAATCCTTCAATACCTAAAAATCCTCATAACCTTAAAATATCCTCATTCTCTAAATTTCTTTGATAATACTCAACATTTAAGATAAGTACTAGTAAAACTTTTGTTAAATAATAATAAACAAATAGCTTTAATCATAATTTAAATGTTTTAAAAAAATTACACAGTTACTAAAATAATTTGCTACCAATAGTACAATTTGAAAATCCTATTTATTTTCTGTAATAATTTCTTATACTTCCCGCATAAACAATGTAAAAATATATTTAATATAAACAAAAATTTCAAATTGAAACCATCTAATAATAAGGGCAAAACTGTAATTCCATATCTAAATAATATGCAAAACTATGTTTACATAGACTTAAAACGTTTCATGCAATTCGATGCAACAGTCGGCGAGGACAGGGGCGCGAGGTACTCACCGAGAAGGGAGGAGCTGTGTGCGATGGGGTAGGGTGCGATGGGAGGTGGTGAACTCGGCGACTATGCATTGGACGAGAGAGAGAGAGAGAGAGAGAGAAAGAGAGAGATGTAAAAAAAGTAAGTGCACATAGCGAGAGAGAAAAAAGAAAGAAAGGGAGAAGCAGTGCAAACATTCGGAAAAACTCACCGCAAGGGACAAGGCAGAACTGAGGCGGCTCGAGGCTGATGGAAAGGTGACAACCGGCGGATTCTGTGGCTGGCTCGATAATTTTCCTGTCTTACGGTGGTGACCAACCGGATTTGTGGTGATGCTCTATTTTCGAGGGGAGAAACATGGGCTCTCTTATTTTTTGATGATGGCCAGTGGTGGTTTCATGTGGGTTCACGACGGCTTATGGAGGTGTAGACCAAGTTCTTCGGGAAGGCGGCTGCGATGGCTTCACTCGGCATGCAACGCAGTGCACGTTACACGGAGTTGGAAGGCAGAGGCTTCCTGTTAGGTTGGTGTGATGCCCCCAATCCCCGCTTGGGATAGAACGTTGACTTAGAGCGTTGGGCATGCAACACAAGGTTACATACCCCCGTCCATGACAGTTAAATTGCAATGCATCCTAGTATGCAACTAGCAGTATGCAATAATCGCAACGGAAATAAAAAGTTAAGGTGAAAAATATGCTAGAATAACTAAAACATCCCAACTTCATTAGATAATCATCATGTTCGAAATACTAAAGTAGCATAGACTTATATACAAAGTCATATCATTCTCTTAATGCGATCTAAAGCATAAAGGACTTGGGCTATGAACATCAAAATTAAGTCCAGCTTCCTTTCCAAATCCAACTCCTCCTCAATCATGCGAATCCAATGCTCCATCAATCTCATCCTAATCGATTCCTGACACAACTTCTATCATTCCGAGTGGAATGATAGTGGTCCCATAAAAGGGTGAGATTTACTCGAAATCTCAGTAAGTTAAACAACTAACTGCACATAGATAAATCAATCATGAAAAATGATAGAGATGTAATGCATGAGATGTGGAAAAATCAGTATGCATATCTCCCATCCAAATTCTCAACATCTTTTTTAAAAATATGGAGACACGGGTTTTTACTCAATAAGTAATTTTGTCATCATCTTGAAAAGATAACTTTTTCATAAAAATTTCATCATAAACTTTCATCATCATAAACTTACATAATTATCTTAATTAATAACATAACGTGTGGTAATGACACAGCTCCCCAAAAGCACTGTGAGTACCTGCCGGTGACCGTAGTAATAATGTAGTAGACACACACACAACACGCTAGCTTGGCATTCAAACCATTTTTTTTCTTAGTTTTCATTTATAGGCCTGGAATCAATGTTTTTCTCAAGGTGGAATTGATTTTATGCTCATAAAAGTGTCAACTTTGTGATGATTAGGTTCTATTCTCTTGAAGCTTTGAGAAACACTGCTATAAAACTTATTTGTTATAAAATAAATTTTTTGAAATAATATCAAGTGATATCGATGTGTAAACTTATTTTTATAAGTCTCTTTGTAAACCTAGCTAGCATATCTCTTGCGAAAATAATTAACAAACTTCAAAACAAATTGTACTTTATCCCATGCTAACCTTAGTGATTGATCAAGGTTAGATTGTGAAACTAGGATGTCATTTGTACAACACTTGTTTCCCATTAACTTCACAATCAGTATTCATATTACCAATTAAACAATTTTGCTGTCACAATGAATATTGTTTGTGAAGTTTAATTAGTGTTTTCTTTTTTGTTTGTTTTGGTTCGAATGTTTTCCTCATTTGAGCTTGCTTTTAAGCAAAGAGTAGAATCATATGCTCGCATTGCTTGCCTGGATTTCCTGCCTGTCTTTGGGTCTCTTCATCTGTATGTACTCCAACCTTCCTTGCGATGGTGACTAGAGCTTGGGAGAGAGACAGAGAGAGAAGTCATGAAGCTCACTAGCTCAGTTTGTAGCGCATGGCAAATGAATGATAGAAACAAAAATCAAAATGCATTTGTATTGTAACGCCCTGTACCCAGAAGGGGATAGAGAATTACTACCTGTCTCTTACAAACTTGTCTCCCAAAGCATCTAAAAACTCCAAGGATTTCATAAATAGTATAGAATCTCATATTTTCCGAATAATACAAACTCCATAAGTCATCATTACAAAATAACATAAACCACGGGGGGGTCCACAATCTCCCCATAATCTCAACGTAATAAAACGATACATCTTTAAGTCTCAATAGATCCAAATAACATAAAGTACTTCAAATACTCAAGTTAAACCCCTCTACTAACAATGGTACCATTAGGTACTCGACCTTCTATCCATATTTAGTTAAGCTTCAATTTCTATTCCTAACCCCCAGCTGGGTTATCAATATGATCTGAAAAATATTGAAAATAAGGGTGAGTTATCAACAACTTAGTAAGCAGAAAATATATACTAGTATGTAAACATGAGCCCTTTTTAGAAAGTTTGGTATGCAGAAACAAAACATTTCAAAACTCTCAAAACGTATTATTAGAAAAATCAGAGCGACTTTTCAATCTTTTCATATTCGTAAACCATTTTCATATCCAAATACCATTTTCATATTCAAAAACATTTTGGCATAACATAATTGAACATCTTCATCTTATCATATCGTATCATGTCATATCATATACCATGTTTAACCCCCGTAGTAGGGTTGTGCTACCCTCAATGGCCAAACCAGGCAATATCATATTATGAAACTTCTCATTTTTCAATCTCGGAGCCCCGAGTGTGCACACAAGAAAGAACACATAAAAGACCACTTTGTTTTCAAAGTGGATGCACTCATTTCATATCATGTTGGTACTAGCCATATCACGTGAACCAGTACCATCATATCATAACCATACTCAGAATCAGAATCAAAATAGATAAGTATGCCAAAGGTTTTTTATATCTATATCATATCAAAACACGTGCTAAACATATTCATATCATTTCTATTTGATCAAAAACAGATCCAAAACATTTCATATCACATGTATAGAAATCTCAATGATATTATATTCGCTCTTTTGCATATTTTAGAAACATGTCAAATATTACTCATGTCTACACTATTCATGTCAAAAGCATTTCTTTTCTCTTTCATGCATATCTCATGAGTGAATGCAAAACCTATACTGAAGTTGTTTTTCACATTTTCTTTTTAAAACAACATATACATTTTTGCAAACTTACCTCAGTTCATTTCTTTTTATGCAAATCTAGCATAAGAACCCCGCTTACGTGGACTTCTTAACTTTACCGAAAATTTTCTCAGCAATGCCGAACAATTAACAACCGTCACCTATAAGAAAATCACGTAATTCCCATAAATTTCCAATCAACCACGTACTTTGATATTTAAACCTAAAATGCTAAAAGAACCTATTTTAAATCCTCAAAACCTAAAACTCTCATAATTCCTAAAATATCATCATTTTCACCATCAATATCCACTTAATCGAATTCGTACCGAATAAGAAATTTATCGAATAAGTATTATGATAATTATGGAGCTCAATAAATACTAATATTTAAAATATCTAAAATACCAACAACGTATTATAAATTAATAGAATACCTTGGCAACTAAAATATCCCATAAAATAAATCGTGAAAAACCCCTCTCCTAAAAAAAATAGGTTTGCTTCTTTTAATTAACAATATTATCAAAATATTATCTACACAAATATAATATTTTTGAGACTTAAAACAAAATCCATTTAAACTAAGCCCTAAACAATAAAACTAGAGGCATACACTAGAGGTAAAAAAGTAATTGTACTTCCTTCTATTAGGTTAACATAAGTTACATATATATATATATATATATATATATATATATACCTTATAACGAACTAGAAGAGAACAGAAAAAAAAAAAAAAAAAAAAAACTCAACAACAGTGCAGCAGCAGCTACGGAGAGATGGGGCACGACGGCATGGAGCTGACGGTTGACTACGGCAGATGGTAGTGGCGCCTAGTCACTGGCTGAGAGAGAAAGAGAGAGCGACGAGCAAGAAAGGCACACGGTGAGAGAATGAGGGAGAGACCGAGAGAAAAGAGAAACAAAAAGAAATTGCGTGAGCTTACCTGGGCCGGAGGCGGCATGCTGCGTGTGGCAGACATGGTGGAGATCTCGGTGGAGGGTGATTGCAGTGGCTTAAGGTGGAGGAACATTATTCTTTTTTTCATAAACTAAAACAGAGGAGAGCTTGCGGGGGCACGCGGAGGGGCTGGAGCTTCCATGGTGGAGTACGGTGGTATCGTGCGTGGAGGTGTTGGCTGCTGGCGGAGGAGTCGTGCCAAGTTGAAGAGCTGGGCTCTATTTTCGGATATCTAAAAAAGAGGAGTTTCGTGGCTTGGCAAGGTGGTGAGGTCTGGAGTAAGGTTCACAATGGAGGGTGGATCCTCAAAAGAGTTTGGATGGCTGAGGGCGTGAAAAGAGGGCAGCGGCACCGAATCTAGGGTTGAGAATGCTTAACATATATATAAGCTATAAGTAGGAAACAGATCAAACCTAAAGAAAAGGGAAGGAGGGACGTGCATGAAAATGGAAAATGGCGTGAACCCATGTGACGCGGATTCTGGAAATGTTTCCATTGGGCCTGGGCTCCTTTGAAGGGAGTTGGGTTTGGGCCAAGGCTTGGCAGCAGGCTAGGTCTTACATGTGTACACTACAACTCAATTAGTTTTTGTGACAGTTTGGAAATTGTGACAGTGCCTAAATCGTCACAAAAAAATATTTTCTGTGACGGTTTGTGGAAACTATTACTAAAGGCATGTAACGACCCGATCTTATATTTTATTTTTAAGGATAAATTACAGATAAATTTTTTAAGCTCAAGAAATGAGTTAAAGCCCTTATGAGAATTATCAGCGTCAAACACAACGAAATTGACCAAATGCCACCGTAGAAATGAAGTATATACTTCAAAAAAGCCTTTTACGGTGGCCGTTTGGCCATTGGGAATATGTGGTAGCCAGAAAATGAAGATGAAGATCTGGCCACCAATCGGTTTTGGGAACCATCGAAACCTCCATTAAACATCCAAAAAAATGTACCCAAAGGTTAAAGAGGGATGCTTACCTCTTTTATGACAGTCACGGTGGAGTTTGACGGCAGCGGCAACGGTGCAAGTGGTGGTATGCGACGAAGGCTACAGATTGAGTGAGAGAGAAATGTGAGTTGTGTCGTTTCGTGTTCGGACTTAACCTTTCAAACACCTAACGTTCGAACGTTTAATAGTTAACATGCGAACGTCAATTGATGAGAGAGAAAGACGTCTGAATGTTTCAATTATAACGTTTGAATGTTTAATTACTTAATTTCCGTTACATGCGAACGTTATGTTAGTACGTGCTAACGCTTGTACTCAATGCCAGATACTCGTACTCTATGCACTAGTATATATACTATATATATTAGTCTAGTGTTATTAATTAGTTTAATAAAGTGTAATTAACTACTAATTTTGTTGTCTAGCATCTTATAAGCTAATAATATATGTTATACTAATAACACTATGTACTAGTATATAAGTTATACTAGTACGTAGGGCACTAAGCACTTGTATATATACTATATATATTAGTTAAGCGTTGTTAATTAGTTTAATAAAGTGTATTAACTACTAATTTTGTTGTATAGCATATTATAACCTAATAATAGATGTTATACTAATAACACTTTGTATAAGTATATAAGTTATATTAGTACGTATGGCACTATGTACTTGTGTATATACTATATATATTAGTTAAGCATTGTTAATTAGTTTAATAAAGTGTAATTAACTACTAATTTTGTTGTCTAGCATATTATAACCTAATAATATATGTTATACTAATAATACTATGTACTAGTATATAAGTTATACTAGTACATATGACACTATGCACTTGTATATATACTATATATATTAGTTAAGCATTGTTAATTAGTTTAATAAAGTGTAATTAACTACTAATTTTGTTGTCAAGCATATTATAAGCTAATAATATATGTTATAATGATAACACTAGTACATAATGCACTAGTATAGTATATATACAATATATATTAGTCTAATGTTGTTAATTAATTTAATTAAATCTAATTAACAACTAATGTTATGTACTAACATATTATAAGCTAATAATATATGCTATACTAATAACATTATGTACTAGTATATAAGTTATACTAGTACATAGTGCACTAGTAAGAAATAGATACAATATATATTAGTCTAGTGTTGTTAAGCAGTTTAATAAAATGTAATTAACAACTAATGTTATGTACTAACATATTATAAGCTAATAATATATGCTATACTAATAACATTATGTACTAGTATATGTAAGTGATACTGGTACATAGTGCACCAGTAATAACTAGAAACAATATATATTAGTCTAGTGTTGTTAAGTAGTTTAATAAAATGTAATTAACAATTAATGCTATGTACCAACATATTATAAGCTAATAATATATGCTATACTTATAACATTAAGTACTAGTATATAAGTTATACTAGTACATAGTGTACTAATATAGTATATATAGTATATATACTAGTCTAGTGTTTTTATATAATTAATACTTAATGTTAAGTACTGACATACTATTAGTGAATAATATATAAATATGTCAATCACTATGGTTATATAAACCACAATTGTTTAAAAAATATATAAATATGTGAATTACATTCGAACAATACAAATCTACGTTCGAACATTTTGTATTGACGTGCGAACGTGGATTTACACGTGTGAACGTTTTGAAAAATTTGGCAGTATCTTTTCTCACGTTATTTGTAAGAGAAATTTATGATATTTACGTTAGAATGTGTATACTTAACGTTCTAACATAGATGCGTATGCGTGCAAACGTAACGAGAAGATGTGCGAATGTGAATGGAAAAATGGCGGGATCTTTCCTGCGTGAATTAGGGGTCACACATATGTGAAATCATCAACAAATCATACAAACATTTTGAATTATACATTTGAACTTAATCCGCGTGATTTGTACTTGTTTTGGGATTATTAATGTAACGTTCGCACATGAATTATTCTACATTCGAACATTTCTGAGTGTTAAAAATTAGGCAGTTCTTTCAGCAGGAACCAAAATTTCATGTAACATGCGAACGTTTATAATGACGTTCGAACTAACCAAATATTTGATGCGGTGACTTTTTATTTAACTTGTCGCTGCAATAGCTCGAGGACGCCTTCAATACGTTGTCATTTGAGTATGGAAGACCTATTGTAGCGACCAAACAATAAGTCCAAAAATTTGAAAAAACAAAATGTCGCCCCAGACAAGTCTGGGGCATTTAATCCATGCCTTCCTCACTTGGAGAACTCTCTTTATTTCACTGAAACAAAGATTGAGTGAGGGAGAGAGAGTGAGAGACAGCACTAGAGAGAGAGGGAGAAGAGCGTTAGAGAGGGGGAGAGAGTGAGAGAGAGAGTTAGAGATAAAAGAGTTTAATATTGTGAGGTTAGTATTATATTTTTTTATTTATTTTGAATAATGTTGTGATTTTTCTATATATTATTTAATTTGTACTAACTAGTATTGTGTTTTTGTTTGAAGGATTATTTCTTGAGGATTTTTGAAGCTTGGCATTTGGGGGATTAATATTGTGAGGAAATTGCTAGGTATATTTCTACATTTTGTTGGGAAGATTGTTGTGAAAATGTAAGTATGTGAATATGTTTGGATATTGTGAATATGTTATATAATTGATTGTGAATATATTTGGATATTGTGAATATGTTATATAATTTATTGTGAATATGTTGGATATTGTGAATATGTTGGACATTATGCAAATTATAAGTAAATAACTTAACTATATATAAAATATACATATAATAACAATAATTAATAATAACTTATTAAATATTCCTACCATTGTGAGGTTTTAAACCATTATATTATTAAATATATATATAAATAAAGACAATAAAATACTCTTCAAGAAAGAAGTATTGAACCCACCAAATAAATAGAGAATGTGAATAAATAAATATACTTATTTAAAATAAAATAGAAAGTAAATAAATAATGATCAAATAAACGCTTAATTAGAAATTATATACTTATTGTCTATATAAATAAATAACTCACTCAATTAGGTATAACAATTAAAATTATAATTTAGGAATAATAACAATTAAAATTATATAATAACCTTTAAAATTATATAATAACAATTATATAATAACAATTAAAATTATAATTTAGGAATAATAATCCGAGATTAATCATTATGGTATTTCGCAAAGGATAGCTGTGACGCTCCCAAATTCTGCTTGGGGTCGGACGGACATTTGAAGCGTCGAAACATGCAACACAAGGTTACCAGCCCCCGTTCATGACATATAAGATGCAATGTTCCTAACATACATATAGCATTATGCAATATTCGAAGCGGATAATTTTTTTTCTTTAGCAATACTATGCACCAAACTAAAATATCTCAAATACTTAAAACATACTTCATACTAAACAACTAAGATCACAATAATAGTTTATATGGTTGTGATCAAAAGAGTGCTGGAGATTGAACTCCACAAATACAAGTAGTAATCTGAGGTAACTACTGTACTACCATCTACGCCGCACCGTAGCTTAGTCGACCGTTTCCAGTTGGTCGATTCCCGTTTCTCCTTCAGATCCTGTAACAAAATCTACCATTTGGGAGGAATGGTAGTTGTGACTACCACAGTGAGATTTGATTACAAATCTCAGCAAGTTAACAGAAAATTTTCACACAGGTTAATGATGCATGCATGGCAGTAAAAGCATGAATGCATAATCAAATCAATAGAAAACATAATATATCTTGGCATAACATGGCATGAAATAATAAACATAACGTAACATGACATAACATGGCATGAGCTGACATAACTTGAACTGGAACTTAAACTTAACTTGACATGACATGACATGTACATGAACTTAAAACATAACATGGACTTGAAACATAACATGAACGTGAACATGCATAATTTGAACATGAACTTGAACATAACATGAACCTGAGCATGACATAACATAAATGTGAACTTGGAACATAACTTGAACATGAACATAACACAACATGAACTTGAAACATATTTTTGTCTCATGGGATTACCATGATTGCGTGAACGTAAACTTGAATATAACATGAGACATGACTTGAACGTTAAATACATGAACTTGAAATCTTATTCAATAGACTTAATCATTAAAATGACCATATGGGTGCTACACAGGTCCCCTTGAGCCGTATGTCCCTGCCAATTACCGCATCACAACCTAGGTGTCTATACCAGTTGTGAGTGCGTTAATACGTACTCCACAGTTGTTGTGGCCCCACGTATTCTACGCGTCACAATTGCTGTGTCTCACATAGTGTATGTTCCACAGTTGTTGTGGCCCCATACTTCATGCTCCACAGTTGTTGTGGCCCCATGACTTATTTGTTTGTGGCACACTTGCTGTGGACACAAGTAACATAATGTGTGGCACCATCGGCGTTAGTGCCTGGCGCGCTCATGTGACCAGCTAATTAGGCCCCATTCGCAACCTGTTGACTGTACTTCGTCAACCTAGGGAATTTCACACCAATTTAGACACTCCAGCATGAACAAATGAGTTTCATTAGGATATTACCCCATCCTAGCGCTTAGGGTCGTGAGACATGAATAACTTAACTGGCATACATGACATTTCATAACGTGACGTGACATAAAAGACAGAAGTCCTGACGTAGTGTAACATGACATGAACGTAAGAAGACAGACATGACATACTTTGAAACATAAATATAACAGACAACATTTCATAACATGGCATACATGTAACAGGCAACATTTCGTAACATAGCATACCATGTAGCATACAACATTTGTGGCACCCCCAATCCCCCTTATATAAAAACACGGAGATCGAGACGCCAGAATGGTGACAACACGGTCACGCATCCCAATGAAATGCCAGTGTGTGTACATGCAACGGTGTACAAAAAAAATAACGCAACGGATTAGTCAGCTAAGTACCAGAATTTAAATACAATCTAAACATCAGTAAGGTTTAAAAGTAGTTATACAGTCATCCAAAATTAAAATACAATACAGTAAAATCAAATAACCAAGCAAGTGATCCCAAATCACTCCTCGGGCGGAGCCGTCTCCTCAGGCTCGCCCTCATCCTCCTTATCTGCATCAAAATCTGCGTTACCACAAAATGATTCCGCAGGTAAGTATAACCCAAAATAACCATGTAATAAAAATGCATTAAATGCAACTAACATACATGCATATGAAGAAATATGCATTTCTCTCAAAACATCATTTTCCCCGAAAATGATTTTTTCCATAACACGCTAAAATCTCATTTGGCCTAAAATATCCGTAAAACATTTTCCCAGAAAATGATTTGCACAAAACTCAACCATTTATCGGACACTGTAGGCGGGACTCACAGGCGGGACTATACCACCATCCCTACCGCATGCACCGTAGCCGGGAATCACAGGCGGGACACAACCACCATCCCTGCTTACCACCATCCCTACCGCGTGCACCGTAGGCGGGAATCACAGGCAGGACTCTACCACCGTCCCTGCTTACCACCATTCCTACAGTTCTTTTTCACACAATGGGTACATATCAGAGCACTGTAGGCGGGAATCACAGGCGGGACTCTACCACCATCCCTGCTTACCACCATCCCTACTGCATGCACTATAGGAGGGAATCACATGCGGGACACAACCACCATCCCTGTTTACCACCATCCCTACTGCATGCACCGTAGGCGGGAATCGAAAGCGGGACTCTACCACCGTCCCTGCTTACCACCATCCCTACAGTCTCTTTCCCTTTTTCTCAAACCAGTCAATCCAAACATTTCAAGCATATTCAAATCAATTCTCAGACATGAAATCACAATTTTCCAAATCACACATGAACATGAATGCAATACGCGAAAACCCAGTTTCCTTTACAAACATGATCATGCATGAAATAATGAAATGTACATGGACCAACACAAATCCGCAACCATCAATAACCAAGAACCAATCCAATCAATCAAACCAAACAACTCCACTCACAAATCCATCCGACCCTCGAACTCCTAGGACTCAGTCCTGCATGTTCAACAAATACAATGAAATGAGTTAGTGTAAAAATACATTTAAATCACGAAAGTTCTTTAGAGAAATACTTACAGTGCAATATAGCAATTTTCGAAGGATCACGAAGTTGCAAGAGGTGACGTCTGAGCAACGCAACAGTGTAAAATACACTGTGGCCATGGGTCACAAATACCAACTTTCAAACGAAGGCAAACGGAGACCCAAGATTAATAGGGTAGGGCCTAGGGAGGTCGGTGAAGCTAGTGGTGGTGGTGGTTGGCGTGGGTGGCGGCGCAAAGGTTGGTTTAAGGCCAAAAATACCCAAAACGGAAATGTAGATGGTGGAGCTTCACCGGTGGCGGATCAGAGCTGGGGTTGGGTCCATTGGGTTGCTAAGGGGTCGGGGATGAAGTGGTGAAGAGATGGTGGCCGGTGGTGGCGCGACGGCAGCGCTAGAGTAAATGGTGGCTGCAGCTTTAAGCCATGCGTGGGGGAAAATGGTGGCGTGGGAGGTGCTGGGAATGGAGGGGGGTGGTCACCGGCGGCAGGGGAACCAAATGGGGTGGGCTGTGACGGTCACGGCGGCGCGACGGCGGCGGGTTGGGTATGGGTGACGGACGCACGGGAGAGAGAGAAGGAGGGGGCTCGCGCGGGAAGGAAACCGAAGGAGGAGAAGAAAAAGAAAAAGAAAAAGAAAAAGAAAAGAGAAAAAGAAAAGAAAAAGAAAAGAGAAAAAGAAAAAGAAAAAGAAAAGGAAAAGAAAAGAGGAAAAGAAAAAATATAGGGAAAGAAATGAGGTCCAATCCTCATAACTTGGGTCACAAAAATGATCCAATGGAAATGATTTCAAAACCACAAGTTAAATAAAATAATTTAAACGTAATGGTAAACTGAAATTAAAATAATTAAATCCCACGGTAATTAATTTATAATAAAGAGATTTTAAACGTATAACAATAATTAATAATAAGAAAGCACTTTAAAATATAATTTTCACAAACTAAAAATCATAAAAATAACCCACTAAAATCCAACAATTTTAAAATAAGAGAATAAATTCTTGAATCCATAAAAATATTTCCTTCAGTAAAAATACACTAAAATACGGGGTGTTACATTCTCCCCCCTTAAATAAAATTTCGTCCTCGAAATTGGCAAGGTCAACATTAAGACTAAGACAGGAATAAGATTCAACTAAGAGCAGACTTAAGAACATACCGCCAAAATAGTCCGGTAAGGCCACTCAATAAGCAACCAGCCAAACCTTCCCTACGATCTGAAAAAGGGCCAACATATCTCGAGCTAAGTTTTCCTTTCTTACTAAAGCGCTTAACGCCTTTCATAGGAGAGACTTTGAAATAAACCCAGTCACCTATTTCAAAGGATAAGTCTCTTCTTCTCGTATCTGTATAATTCTTATAGTGACTTTGCGCTTTCGCCATTTTAGTCCTTATAACTGAACTTGATCATTAATTTCTTGAATTATCTCTGGCCCAAACAATTTGGTCTCGCCAACTTCATCCCAACACAAGGGCGATCTACACTTCCTTCCATATAATGCTTCATACGGGGCCATCTGAATGGAGGAATGAAAACTGTTATTATAAGAGAACTTAATAAGCGGCAGGTGATTCTACCCACTGGGAGTCCTCGGCAAACCCATAACAAAATCCATAGAAATATCACCCCACTTCCACTCAGGAATAGGGAGAGGTTGAGGTCTACCTTGATGCTCAGCCTTAACTTGACGGCACGTGGCACATTCCTACTAACCAACTCTTATCACATTTTGGTAGAAAAATATTCTCTTTCCCAAAACTACGAGTTATAACTCAAATTCCTCAATTAACCCCCGCAGCCTTGATCAAAATCAATTTCCATGAAATACATCCATGATCATTGACAGAGAATCAATATCAAACAACCTCAACATCCTAAATATATTCATCTCATCTACAATAAGAAGCATACTTTAAAAGACTCAATTCCAACGTAGCGAACCAAAAAGAGCGCCTAGAGACTTCTACCTAACAACCTAAACCCGAAAGCTCATCATCTACATTATGAACAACATTTAATCTAGTGATGACTAAACTCACTACGAACCACCACTGAGTACACCAAAACATTATCGAAACCATCTTGGTAACTCGCCCACCTACTTCTACTCCTCCAAGCTAGCATTAACACAACTAGTTCCTTCAATAGTACATCACTATTAAACCTCAAGGCAAACCATACTGCTCAAATCTTCAATCTACCAAAAGCCATTGCAAAGCACCCAAGGATCCTAATGCTTTATTAACCCACATACTTCATCATATTATCCAATGTTGATGCCTAAGCTTCAACTTCGAAGATCTTTTCATACACCACACATGATGTCCCAACAATCTCTCTTCAAGTTAAATAACAATGTCCTTAATTCAACCAATTGGATGCTCAATCTCCAAAGGTAAATATAGCCTCAAGATAAAAATGAAAAAAAAACAAATAATACCTAAGTAACCTCAAGTCACAATTAATTCCTGAAAATAATCACAATAACTATTATCAACCATGATTCCATTAAGTAACCCACTAGACTACACACTTCGATCAACTCACCAAAAATTCTAAGCCAAGGTCTCGTGACTTAGAACTATTGTGTCGACTCCTCTTCAACACTTACCAAAGTCACTTTCTCCAAACCAAAATAAGACTAGAACCTATACCCTCCGAAATGCGTACACACACCATTTCTACGCATCAATCTCATGCACCTCAGCCAAAACCAATAATCCTCCAAACGTGCAAGTGATCATCCTTACCATTTCCATCACTAGATCTATAGCCTCGAAATCAGCAAAAATCATTTCCTAAACCCGCACTATCTATTATCCTTAAAATTAATATGGATTAAATCATTAACCTGTCACTGTAACATCAAGCTAAAATTAATTATTTAACCAAACTAGATCAACATCTTCAATCCCCAGAAAATACACGAACTAGATCATTACCTTCCATCTCCAAAGAAATTCTCTCCTGAAAAAGTTCTCACATTAATAACTCAACTCTCATCAATCTTATTTTCATTCTACCCTTCAACTCTGCAATTCTAAAACCTTAACCCAGATAAAAATCATTTTCCAAAATCCTCAAGATCGATGACCTTAAATCTCTTAACTTATTTCCTAAAACCTATGGGTCCTTAAATCTTAGATGAACTTCTCATAAATCTAACATTGAGGTTCGTTGAACTTACAACCTCTTATCCAAAGACTCATTAAATAAATTCTAGGGAAGGTAAAACCTCAATTATCCTAAGCAATTTAAGAATTATTCCCCAACTTAGCAACAACTCGAGTTCCTACTCCCAAGAGTTCACCTAGACCACGATGTTCAAGTCCTCGATATTAAAACAAACCAATCACCAAGAGTTCAGGCCTACTACACCAAATGTTCAAGCCTAACAATGGCCTTCTCAGTCGTACCATCTTCCAGTCATAGCACAAGCCTTAACCCGCCTTTCAATTTCGAACAAAACAAAATAAAATAAAATAACATACGACAAAATGCATAAAACCAATTAGTTCACAATAAAATAATTAAAACAATAAAATAATCCGCCATAAAATAAAACAAATAAAATAAAATGACATACAATAAAATAAATAACAATAAAATTATTATACAATAAAATAAATAAAGCCAATAAAACCATAATCTAAATTAAACAATTTCAATTACAACTTAGAAAAATTTTCTAGTACCTCACCATTTTCCTGTCAAAAGCAATCCTCAACCCCGCTTAAATCCAGATAAAACCAAACTCAACCAAAAGTAAACACCAACAAAAACAATAAGATAAAATCAAATCAAATAACGTAAATTAACATAAAATAAAATAACAATAAACTAATAATATAAAATAAATAACTTAACTTACCTCACTTCAACAAAAATTTATTATTTTAAAATAATAAAATAATTTTCTGGTACTATCCTAAGGGACATATGGTTTTACCCAGAGCCGAACTGCTCTGATACCATCTGTGGCGCCCCCAATCCCCCTTATATAAAAACACGGGGATCGAGACGCCAGGATGGTGACAACACGGTCACGCATTCCAATGAAGTGCCAGTGTGTGTACATGCAACGGTGTACAAAAAAAATAACGCAGCGGATTAGTCAGCTAAGTACCAGAATTTAAATACAATCTAAACATCAGTAAGGTTTAAAAGTAGTTATACAGTCATCCAAAATTAAAATACAATATAGTAAAATCAAATAACCAAGCAAGTGATCCCAGATCACTCCTCGGGCGGAGCCGTCTCCTCAGGCTCGCCCACATCCTCCTTATCTGCATCAAAATCTGCGTTACCACAAAATGGTACCGCATGTAAGTATAACCCAAAATAACCACGTAATAAAAATGCATTAAATGTAACTAACATACATGCAGATGAAGAAATATGCATTTATCTCAAAACATCATTTTCTCCGAAAATGATTATTTCAATCACACGCCAAAATTCCATTTGGCCCAAAATATCCGTAAAACATTTTCCCAGAAAATGATTTACACAAAACTCAACCATTTATCGGACACTGTAGGAGGGACTCACAGGCGGGACTATACCACCATCCCTGCTTACCACCATCCCTACCGCGTGCACCATAGGAGGGAATCACAGGCAGGACTCTACCACCGACCCTGCTTACCACCATCCCTACAGTTCTTTTTCACACAATGGGTACATATCAGAGCACTGTAGGTGGGAATCACAGGCGGGACTCTACCACCATCACTGCTTACCACCATCCCTACTGTATGCACCAAAGGCGAGAATCACAGGCAGGACACAACCACCATCCCTACTGCATGCACCGTAGGCGGGAATCGCGAGCGAGACTCTGCCACCGTCCCTGCTTACCACCATCCCTACAGTCTCTTTCCCTTTTTCTCAAACCAGTCAATCCAAACATTTCAAGCATATTCAAATCATTTCTTAGACATGAAATCACAATTTTCTAAATCACACATGAACATGAATGCAATACGCGAAAACCCAGTTTCCTTTACAAACATGATCATGCATGAAATAATGAAATGTACATGAACCAACACAAATCCACAACCATCAATAACCAATAACCAATAACCAATCCAATCAATCAAACCAAACAACTCCAGTCACAAATCCGTTCGACCCCCGAACTCTTCGGACTCAGTCTGGCATGTTCAACAAATACAGTGAAATGAGTTAGTGCAAAAATACATTTAAATCATTAAATTTCTTTAGATAAATACTTACAGTGCAATATAACAATTTCCGAAGGATCACGAAGTTGCAAGAGGTGACGTCTGAGCAACGCAACAGTGTAAAATACACTGTGGCCGTGGGTCACAAATACCAACTTTCAAACGAAGGCAAATGAAGACCCAAGATTGTTAGGGTAGGGCCTAGGGAGGTCGATGAAACTAGTGGTGGTGGTGGTTGGCCGTGGTTGGCGGCGCAAAGGGTGCTTTAAGGCCAAAAATACCCAAAACGGAAATGAAGATGGTGGATCTTCATCGGTGGCGGATCGGAGCTGGGGTTGGGTCCATTGGGTTGCTAAGGGGTCGGGGATGAAGTGGTGAAGAGATGGTGGCCGGTGGTGGTGCGACGGCGGCGCTAGAGCAAATGGTGGCCGCGACTTTAAGCCGTGCATGGGAGAAAATGGTGGCGCGGGAGGTGTTGGGAATGGAGGGGGATGGTCACCGGCGGCAGGGGAACCAATTGGGGTGGGCGGTGACGGTCATGGCGGCACGACGGCGGCGGGTTGGGTATGGGCGACGGACACACGGGAGAGAGAGAGGGAGGTGGCTCGCGCAGGAAGGAAACTGAAGGAGGAGAAGAAAAAGAAAAAGAAAAATAAAAGAGAAGAAGAAAAAGAAAAAGAAAAGGAAAAGAAAAGAGGAAAATAAAAAATGTAGGGAAAGAAATGAGGTCCAATCCTCATAACTTGGGTAACAAAAATGATCCAATGGAAACGATTTCAAAACCACAAGTTAAATAAAATAATTTAAATGTAATGGTAAAGTGAAATTAAAATATTTAAATCCCACAATAATTAATTTAGAATAAAGAGATTTGAAACGTATAACAATAATTAATAATAAGAAAGCACTTTAAAATATAATTTTCACAAACTGAAAATCATAAAAATAACCCACTAAAATCCAACAATTTTAAAATAAGAGAATAAATTCTTGAATCCATAAAAATAATTCATTCAGTAAAAATACACTAAAATATGGGGTGTTACAACTTTTCTTAACATGGCGTAACATGTGACAGTGAATATCACGTGACATGAAATACATGTAACACAGGGCATACTTAACATGACATACTTGCATTGTATAGCAATACGTGACAAAATATCTTATGTATCAGATGAATAATTCATGACAGAATAAATTCTGTGTAATAGAAAAATATGTAATGACTTGGCATGGCACATATGATAGCATGCATACATACAATTTAGTTCCCTTACTTATCACCCATACACATCAAACTGATAATAAGTTAAAAGCTAATTTACCTCGGTCTTCGCGCTTCGAGAGAAAACTCAAGTGCGATCACGAGAAACTGAAAGTAGTGATTTCTAAAAATTAGAACTTAATCACTAACGATTAGGAATATGAAAAAAAATATCAACTTAGAGTAAAATTACCATTTTACCCTCTACATGTGGGAAAATGACTATTTTGCCCCTAACTTAAGTATTTTGCATCTTAACTCCAAAAATCACCAAAATTTACATACCTTATGTAAATTTTGTCCTAAACTCAAATATCAATTCAGAAAAATTTAAAACTAAACACAACCATTAAAACTATAGAGGGTCGAAACTTACAAAGGCTATTTCCTTTGATTTTTGTTGTAATTCCTTCAAATATCAAAAATCAAAATTTTTCTTCTACTATACTCATACCATATTCCTAAGAATAATCATGTTTTGAATCATGAACAAAAGTCATCAAAATCACTAAAACCATACTTGAACGTTTTGGTTTTTCTTCTAAGTTCAAAACAGATTTTTGTTTCTAACTTGCTTTGATCAACCTCTTGATCCATGACTTATAAAGATGTGATCTTCAAACAAAAACATCACATGGTTTAAAAAGGTGTCCTAAAACAGATCCAAGCATCAAACTCAAGATCACATGCCTAAACATCAACCAAAACATAAATTTAGCCAAGAACATCATCTCTATGGCCTAATAGAATATCTCCTTGCATAAAATTTCCTATTTTCGAAACTAACATCAAATATCTTCGAAATAAAATTTTAACATATATATAAGAGGCTTAGGATCTTCAAATAAAAATATCAAAGCCATTGGAATAAGATTAAACCATAAAAGATTTAAACTTTCTCATAACAGAAACTGTTTTTCCTTTTCCAGTTTCTAAGTTTCTAGACCTAAGAAAATATTTTACCAAAGCTTTTAATCATGCAACAAATCCTCAACCAATAATCATAAACACATGTTAACAGTACTCCATAAAAATTTCGGACCAAGATCTAATCATTAGCTTGGTCAAAAACTCCAAAAAAGAACACATTCTCCAGTTTATCGCCCAGAATGACCTTGCTGGGTTATAGACAACTTTTTACCAATCAAATGATCTCTAAATGGAACAAATAAGATATCCACATAAACTAGACTCAAAAAAAATATATCTTTCATGAAGGAAACTTGGCGAGAAACCACTTACAAAAGCTTCGAAACAGGCATTTAAAAGAGGTAAGAAAAACTGCTCGAGAGTATCTTTTGTTTTTTATGAAGGAAAAGTATAAAGGAGAGTTGCTTTTCGTGGGAAGTGGACTGGAGAGCCTCTTACACAAGTTATGGAAAGTGAAAGGACTGAAGGGAAGGTTGAGTGTTAGCCTTTTCTTCTCATAAAAATCAATCCAAGATCTTTTCTCAAGGTGGAGTGTAAGAGTGAAAGAGTGAGGTGGCCCTTTAGCTTTGTACTTCAAGAACCTTCTAGGCCCTTCTTGTAAAGATCTGGCCTGCCAAGTGGGGGTACAAAACTTAGCCATGAAGCAATCCTATGGTGAACAATTTCGTGGGCCTAAACCGAATGGGCCTAAATTTTGGGGTTTAAAGAGGGTTTGGGTTGCTATCAAGCCCAAATCCAATATCACTTGGCCCAATCAATTTTTCAAGGTTAACAAGGTTAGATAAAGATGTTCTAACACAAATTTGAAGGATTAATAGCATGTGGAAGTGATTTAATCAAGTGATTAAACACAATGCTAGAAATCGGATTAGAAAGGGTTTAGAGGCCAACTTTAGGGTTTTAGGGAAACCGTTTAGGGTTCCGATTTCAACAATGCTTTTGGGCTTTCAATTGGATTCCCACCATTTAGGGTTTCACTAGGATTGAGACCCTCTTTGCTTTGGCACAATTTGGTTGAGCAGATGAAACAAAATTTTGCTTAAGTGGCATGATTTCACACCTTGATTCCCTCAAATCCAACAAACGCTCCTCTTGGTGCCAAGTGTCTAATATTATTCACTAAGTGTGGCTAAGATCTTGCCAAGTGTCCAACTAAAACTTCTCTAATCTAAATTGGACATTCCACACTATGATTTTCAAACACTGCAATTGATGCGCTTACCGAGGTTACTATTCACTCCGAAAAAGTGAATCATAAACTTAGCACTAAAAATTTCTAAATATTCATATTAACCTACAGAAAAAATATTTTACCGAAATTCAACCTCGAAGTGCCCCTAAAAATAATTTCATAGTTTCAAACAGGCGTTTCATCCGAAAATATGAAAATAAACTTATTGTGCCATAAAATCCTAAATAACCAACTGAGTTTAATGGCGTAGACCGTAACGCAGTCTGACACTTCTAACTATCTCAAATAAATAAAACTCATATTTCTAGCACCATAGTGAGTGATAACACTAACTATGTTGACAGACTAAAACCTATGCGATTGGTCAATTCGTAAAAACTTATGGGGTTTTCATGAGATTCCTAAAGTCAATTGAAATTCCACCAATGCATTTCTAGCGGGCTGTTACAATAGCCCTAGCCAATCCAAGATCACTATAAAATACTTTGTTGCCTATTGAAAAATCTGAAGTTTCGATTCCATAACTATTAATTTTTATTTTTTATAAATTAACAATGTCAAACAAATAGTAGTTTTATATTGTTAAACTAGAGAGAGGTGTAAGAATATGTGAACAAGCTTCCTGTCTTGTAGACAACGAGGAAGAATGATTTTGAAGAAATATCTATCAAATTGCTTTACTATCAAAGTCTCTCCGACCTTGAGAGTTGTCAAGGCCGAAGAGTTTGTGACAGTTAAGTAATTAGACTAAAATTTAGACATTTATTCAAGATCATTCTCCCTCGTTATCTACTGATTGGAAACTTGTGAATATATTCTTCCATCTCTCTCTACTTTAACAATATAACACTATTATTTGTTTGACAATGTTAATTCAAACAACATGGGCATATTGTTTGTAGTGTTTTTTTTATAGATATTGTGTGACATTACATAAATAACCTTAGACCCATTTAAAAATCAGTGTACATTTATGTGTCCACTAATTCTTGAATTGTCCAATGTGGATAGTTTGAGATTATATTATCTGTATTGTACATTTTTGTTACTCCTACTTTCCACCTGTAATATGATGTTTCGGTGTCTTCCTATACTGTTCTTTGGGTATACTATTCGTAGAGTCACAATCCCTCTATGTGAATATGTATACTTGGAGATCTATGGGGAGGTACTGTCGAAATTTCTACTATCATGGAAAGTAGTAGAGTGACGAGATTTGTTCAATATGGATAATATAATCTCGAATCGGATAGGACCAACTACCTTATCAAAAAAGTAGTGAGAATTGGAGCATGACATGCAAGTGAATTTTCTATGTACGTGTTACTAATAGATTGATGTTTTTAGAAATGGACAAAGTTGGATGTGTCTAGGCGATAGACTTGGAAAGGATTATGTACTCGATGCGCGTGGAGTAAAAACCTTCATTGATTTTGCTCGGGTCTTTGCTGATAGTCATGGTTACATTAAGTGTCCATGTCGAGGGTGTAAAACTTTGTGCGCAATAGGGTTGGATGAAGTTTAAAGTCATATATTTGTGAACAATATGGATCTGGGGTATACCCAATAGTTACTGCATGGTGAGCCGTATGAACAGTCAACGGATGTATTGTTCGGTCATCTAAATTATTTGAGGCACACGGATGATGATTATGAGCAGGATGAGATAGAGGAGATGTTGGGTGACATTAGAGCTAGGATGTTTATGGATGAGGTTGACGACAATGCCTCAAGTGGCCGAGGGACAGATTCTGAAAATTTCGTTGCAATGTGGGAAGATGCAAAGCGCGAGCTTTATCAAGGATGTACAAAACATTTCAAAATGTTGTTTATTGTGTGGTTGTTTCACATTAAGTCATTGTGTGGGATGTCGATGAAAGCAGTAAACATGGTATTGAACTTATTTAACGAGGTGCTTCTCGAAGGGTCTGCATTGCCGAATAACTTTTATGAAGTGAAACAGTTGAGAAAGGGATTAGGGTTTGAGTACAAGTCCATACATGCATGCAAGAATGATTGTGTTTTGCTCTGGAAGAAGAACGAAGAGAAACAAGCATGTCCTGGTCGAAGGGTAAGAAAAACGTGCCGGTTAAGGTGTTACGATATTTTTCCTTGAGACCTAGGTTGCAAAGACTATATATGTGTAAGAAAACAACTTACGATATGAGGTGGCACGAGAAGAAAAGAGTTAAGGATGACGCATGCATGTTTTACGATGACAAGGGAGGAGATGATGGAATTCTGCAAATGGTTGCAAGGTGTGAAGTTGCCTGATGGTTATGCTTCAAATATCAGTAGTTGCGTGAGCCCTGCTGACTGGAAAATTAGTGGATTGAAAAGTCATGACTGTCACGTATTTTTGCAGAAGTTATTACTGGTGGGAATTCCTGGGAAGCTGACATCTAATGTACATGTCACCATATCCGAACTCTGTATGTTTTTTAAGGATTTGTGCGTTTGGGTAGTAAATCGAGATATGTTGCGGAAACTGGAAAAAGACATTGCTACTATACTATGTAAATTCGAGCATATTTTTCCGCCATCATTTTTTGATATCATGGTCAATCTAGCAATAGATTTACCCCAAGAGGTACTGTTGGGTGGACCGGTGCAGTTCCGTTGGATGTGTTCAATTGAAAGATATTTGGGTCGACTGAAGCACACTGTTGAGAATAAAGCCAGAGTTAAGGGTTCAATAGCAGAGGCCTATATACACAATGAATGGTTAATATTTTGCTTTCTATATCTTCATGGTGTTGAGACATAATTCAATCTTTAAGAGCAAAATGCTGATCTTTTTGCTCCGCCTCCTTGTGAGCTATCAGTGTTTTCCCAGAATGTACAACCTTTGGGTGCACAAACGAGTTACGATTTAATTGATCGAGAGTTGTGTAAAGTTCGGTGGTATGTGCTAAATAATTGCCAAGAGATTGATGACTATCTCAGGTATGTCATTGCTTGTTTCGAATAATTCTAGTTTCTTCAAGTTAAACTATAACTTTTGTGCTCAAAATAATATTCTTTTGCACTTATATACAGTGAGCACATGGATAAACCTAGGACGGAAGACGTAGAGAATATAGAGGCAAGACACGAGGAAGAATTTTCCGGATGGTTTGAAAAACGTGTATGAACTAAAATTATATATGTTACATTTTGAAACTTTTAACTTTGGGTAAATTTTAATAAATATATACTATTTTAATTGTTAGATTTTGGAACAACGTGCTCATGATCCCGAATCAGTTTCTCCTGAATTGTATGCATTAGCCCGTGGTCCCTCAAATAGAGCACTTTGATGCACAATATGCACAGTTCGAGGTTATAGAATCTATACTCTGGACCGTGAACATAATAGAAAGACTCAAAACTCTGGTGTGTTGGTCGAGGGGAGTCATGGAACAGATGATATTGACTATTATGGTGTCATACATGATATTATTGAATTGAAATATCTGGGTGCGTTTGTAACATATGTCTTTAAATGTCATTGGTCGGGTTTAAATGCATATGGATAATCACTTTACGAGTGTCAATACTGTATCTAAATGGTACGAAGATGATCCATTCATATTGGTTTGTCAAGCTACCCAAGTTTATTACTTGATTGATCCAATGAAAAGCGCTGATGAAGATATTGGAGAGATAACTTGGCAAGTCGTACAAAAATTTGTCCCTCAAAATATATATGAAGCAGGAATGAGTGCAGATTACGATAATAGTGGAGATGAAGATGACACTCTGATTATAGAGGCCTACAAGGAAGATACAGAGGGTATTAACTGGTTTGTTGACCTCGGTGCACTCGAGTTAGTCCCCTTGTGTAGAGATAACGTCCCACCCGTCCATCTCGACCTGTCCCTATTAAATGATCATTCAATTAAAGTAAGTGAGAAAGAAGAAGAAAATGAATCAGAATCCAAAGAGGAAGTGGATAAGGAGGACGAAGAAGAGGTTGATGATGATCACGAAGATGTTATTGAGGGAGATTCTGAAACAAGCATGGAAAATACATCCTAAGATGAAGAATAAAAGTACTAAATATTTTATTTATATAGGTGACTATAGAATATTATACTTTTCATAATTTCTTCTAATTAATTTTCTTTGACATAATTAATCATTTTCAAGGATGCTGCCAAAACGACAACGAAGAAATGAGCCTCATCCGCCAAGTCCAAGTCCTGAACCCATTGAGGACTCCCCACCCTAGGAATCCGCTCTTGAAGATCAAGTTAACATGCAAGGGAACAACAACTAGTCGACACATACCAATAAGGAAATGTCATTGATAATTAATTATATAATTAATACTTTTGTCTCAATAACTATAATTAAACTATTATCATATAGTTGATGCATCCGCTCGTCGCGGTCGAGGCTATACACGTGGCATCTCTCTTGAGAAAAGTAGAAGGCACGAAAAACTCAAGATCACCATTCCTGATAATTCCACTGGAGGAGTGGATGATAGTGTAGCAATGCTTTCCTCCTATATTGGCACAGTAGCCCGAGCTTATGCTCTATTTTATGTGCGCTCATGGTGAGATGTTCCGAATGAGATTAAGGAGCACATTCGAAGTCGTGTGCTGGTGAGTTTACTTTGAGAGTACATTTTTTCATCTCGATTAGTATATCATATTTTTTACCTAATTCAATTATTACGATGAATTCGACCTCGACTTTGGTTGTAGCGAGGATTTTAAAATTGTGAATAAGTTGATGGCTACACTATTTCGACGTCACAAAGCATGATGTCATGACCACTTCAAGAAGTTTGAGACATTGGAAGAGGCTGCGCAGTCCCCTTTCCAGTAGATGAAGTTAGACAATTGGAGAAAGTGTTGTGTTCTTTTCACATATCCAGATTATCAGGTATTCAAGATTTATATCCTTTAATTATTTACATTTATAATCGTTCTATATATTATATGTATATATATTACAATTAACATTCTTAATTAATTTTGTAACACTTAGTTCTACAAATGCATAGAATAGATCCGCTCTGACTGTCCACCATCATGCCGGTTCAACGTCATTCCACCGTCTTGCTGAAAAAATGGTAATTACAAAATTATAGAATTAATTTATTTTTCTGATATTCTTTTATTTAAGTACTAAAATGATCTTTTCAAAATTGCTAATGTCGATTTGTTAAAAACGTGATGATCTTGAAAACTTTTCCCTCATTTATGTCTATATTGCTGCTCACACTAATGAGCATAGTGAGTGGATGGATCCTGCCGCTGCAGATAATTATGTAAGCGGTGTTAATTTGTTAAATAATTTATGCAACATGTGAATAATTTATTTTTTATTTGTATTTCTTTTAATACGTTACTTATTGTGTGCTTTCTTTCAGATTGCAGGAAAAAATGATGGAGATGCAGTCAACTTCTGGGGAATCTTCTCCTAGTGACATAGACATATTCACGCAAGTGCTTGGGCCGCAGTCTAGTATGGTAAGAGGTTTGGGATGATCTTTCAAGCATAGATGTTCATCCTCCTCAACCTCATCGACTTCACAAATTAATAATCTTACCAAAGATTTAGAAGCTGCATGGCGCGAGAATGAGTATATCAAGTCGAGACAGCAAGAGCTAGCGTCTCTCTTTGAGTGACAGACTCATTTAGAGACGCGTTTGTAGGACCAACAGAGAGACCAGGAGGAAAGAATACGTAGTGAAGTCCAAGAGCAAGTGCAGCAGGAGATGATGGTGTAAATGTGTAACGCCCCGGTCCTGGAGGTCCGGAGAGTTAGCTCTTAATACTTAAAATTAACTTAAATAATACAACTATAAAATCCAGAAAATCCCATAAAATATTAATCCATTTAATTAATCCAAAAATCTTAAGTTCCTCCATGGCGACAATAAAGAAATCCCCAATAACATAAATTCTAAATTCTCCAAAAACTCGAAAACATCCTCAACTCATCAAATCAAATACCCGAAAAATAATCAGTTTACTAACTACGTCTCTCATATAAGCATTTGTACCCTCAGACACTTATTCCACTACGATCATCACACCTTGCTGAACTTTCTACTCTTGTTCTCCAGCTGAACTATCAAAATTATTTGAAAAATATATGGAGATAAGGGGTGAGTTATCAACAACTCAGTAAGTAGAGGACATATACTAGTATGTAAACATGAGCATTTACAGAGTTCAAAATACAGAACAGAATATTTTCTTTCAGAATGCAGAATCATAATAATGTTTTCAAAATGCAGCGTCAGAACAAGTTATCAAAAATATCAGAGCGAAAGTTCAGAAATATTCATAATCAAAATCCCTTTGGCATAACATAAACTGAAACATCACATCTTATCTTATCATATCAGAATAAATACCATATTTAACCCCCGTGGTAGGGTTGTACAAACCCCGGTAGCTAACCGAGGAGAAACAGAATGTGAATCTTCCTCTTATTCATTCTCAGAGCCTCGAGTATGCAAATAGGAAAGACCACGCAGAAAACCACTTTGTTTCCAAAGTGGGTGCACCAGAAACAGAAAAGTTGGTACCAACCCGAACAGAGACCACAGTTTTACACCCGTGGTGAGGTCAGAATGGAACAGAAACAGAATGTTATGCCGGAGGTTTTCAGGAATCACGTCAGATCATATCAGAGTACAGAAAATCTTCAGAACAGAACAAAAATCATATCACAACATAATTTACGCACAAATTTCATATTCGCTCTCTTTTTCAAAATTCAGAAGCAGAATGTTAAAAATAAGCTCATGTTTACACCAATCATGACAAAAATATACTTTCTTCTTAAACAAAGAGTACAGAAAATCTTCAGAATAGAACAAAAATCATATCACAACATAATTTATCCACAAATTTCATATT
This sequence comes from Juglans mandshurica, assembly GCA_022457165.1. Lineage (NCBI taxonomy): Eukaryota > Viridiplantae > Streptophyta > Magnoliopsida > Fagales > Juglandaceae > Juglans > Juglans mandshurica. The sequence goes on along the minus strand of CM039619.1, from coordinate 23,512,102 downwards.
CGCTCTCTTTTTCAAAATTCAGAAGCAGAATATCAAAAATAAGCTCATGTCTACACCAATCATGACAAAAATATACTTTATTCTTAAACAAAATCTCATGAGTAATGCTGACCAAATAACTGAGGTAGTTCAAATTTATTTTCATAACCAAATATGTATATTCTCCAAAAATCAACCTAAGCTCATTTTATTTTAATGCAAAGTCTAGCATAGGAACCCCGCTTACCTTGACTTCTTAGCTTTTCAGAATTTTCCTCAAAATGTCGAATAATTAACAATCGTCACCTATAAAATAATCAAGTGTTTCCCGTAAATTTCCAATCAACCACTTATTTCGATATTTAATCCTAAACTTCTAAAATAACCTATTTAATTCCTCAAAACCTAAAATTCTCATAATTCCCAAAATACCCTCATTTTCCAAAAAAAACCATCAATATCGACTTAAACGAATTTGTACCGAATAAGAATTTAATCAAGCAAGTATTAAAATAAATATAAAACTCAATAAAAATTAATATTCAAAATATTTAAAATACCAGCAACATTTTATAAATAAAAAGAATACATTGGTTACAAAAATATCCATAAAATAAGTCATGAAAAACTCCTCTCTTAAAAAAAAAGGTTTACTTCCTTTAATTAAAAATATTATTAAAATACAAATATAATATTTATTGAAACTTAAAGCAAAACTCATTCAAACATAAATCCCAAAAATAAAACTTCTCACCTGAAAATATTAGGTTAAACCTGCCTTCTATATATATATATATATATTAGGTTAAAACTAGTAAGTACGTTAAAACTTTCCATATATATAATCTATATATAAAGTACGTATATATAACTTATAAACATAAACTAAACAAACAAACACACGGGATTACACATGCGGCGACAGGAAGTTACCCAAGGGAAACCGAGGCACGCATCGAGGGTGAGGCCCAACGGGGCTGGCTGGAGGCACTGCGGTGGCGCGACAAAAGAGCAGGAGCAAGGCGAAGCTTTCGTTGAGTAGCGCTGGGCACGAGACAAAGAGAGGGAGAGGTGAGCGAGAGAGAGATCGGAGAGAAAGGAGGGAGTAACCGAGGGAGGTACTCACCGTGAGGGGTGCTACGACTGGGGTGGCCTGAGGGTGTTCAGTGCCCTTATCCGCGCGGGTGGTGACGGCCTGGAGTGGCTGGAGCGGTGTGGTGCAGTGCAGTGGTCCAGTGGGTGGACCTCTGTTTTGGGAGGCTAAAAACAGAGGAATAAACGACTGGGTTTTCCGAGAGAGGGGTGGCTCGCGATAGAGTTAACCGTGGTGGTTTTCGTGAGGTGGGATCACAACGTGGTGGGGCTCTCGGTGGAGGGTATTGCAGCGGTTTAAGGTGGCTGAATATGCTCTGTTTTTGGATACCAAAACAGAGCAGTCCGAGGCTTGCAGTAGCGGCTACAGGGTGTTTGGGCTACAGCACCGTGTGGCTGGGCATGGTGGTGAGGTGCACCATGGTGGCTGAGAAGGGGTGCAACGGTGGTGGTGGTTTCCGGTGGAAGTTTTAAGGTGGCAAAGTCGACAAGCATAGAGCCGAGAATGCAGAGAAGCAGTGAACGAGAGGGAGTTAAGCGTGGTTTGCGTTGACTTCGTATGGGGCAATGAATGTAACAGGGCAGTTTCTCTAAGGCCAAAGTGTGAGTATATATGATGCGAAAACCCTAGAGATACGAGAGAGACGTGCGTGTGGAGAGTGCTGATAAAATAGACGTGTGTGTGCATGCATGCCATGGGCGACGAAAAACTTAGGTGTAAAAAAAAAATATAGACGGAAAGAAAAGAAAACAAAATAAAACATGTGGGAAAAAATAAACGTGTGAAGAAAAAAATAGACAAAAATAAATAGAATAAACTAAAACAAAATAAATATAAATAAATAAATGAGCTTGATTGGGTCCGGGTGTTACATTCTCACCTCTTAAAAAAAATTCCGTCCTCGAAATTTGCTAGTACCACAAGCAAGGCCTAAATATTTATCCGCTACAACAATTCCATGCCTAACCCATTCGTTAATCATAATGTCAAACCTAATTAATATTCCAAAATTATCGAACCCAATATTCCAACTTCTGACCCTCCGATATTGTCAATCATAATCTCCCATATATTCTCTAGCCATTCACGATCTTGTACACTACCATTTCAAGTCTAAAATAAGAACTTCAATAAATAACGAAATAAACTCTCAAACTATCATATCACCAAAACCATGCTTCCACTGCGCACTCTAACAACTTGTAGTCCTAAACACTTTATATCTCAAATCAAGTACATCTGAAAAGAACTAGCCTTCACTTTTAACCAGTCCATACACTTTTCAGATTTAATTTTGCAAAATCTCCCAACGTGTATGTAGACTCTAATACATCAATATCACAAGTCTAAATCTTCAGTTCTCGTTCCACGAAGTCAACCTAAAATCTAAACTTTAAAACCTGTCAGAATTATTTTCTATAGTACACAGAATATGCCTACCGAAATTAAAATCTCAAATGTCATAAGAATTGTTTCCTTAAATTATGCAAAATCTAAAACCTCAGATTTTGTGGAACTCATTCCATAGGTCTGCAAGTGCTAAAACCATACATATCATCAAAAATCATATCCTGAAACCCGCAGAATTCTACGACCTAAAATCTCCTCAAAAACATTTTTAAAGTATGTATCAGCTCTAAACCTCAAGCCTCCAAATATTCAGTCCATAAAATCTGAAGAATCTCAAATCTCCAAAGTTTCGAACTCGACGATGAGCAGTCATCCTGAGATCTTAAACTCAGTTAAACGTTCTAGGGAAAGAAAACAAAATATGTATAAACAAAATATAAATACCAACTAAAATATTTAAAAACAAGTTAAAAATAAATAAATGAATCAGTGAAATCTTGAACTTGTTTTAACCATTCTTAGCCATTTCTTTAACCAACTCATATAGCTCTTCCTACCATCTATAATTGTAAACTCGACATCGCTCTAAACTCCCGTACATCTTTAGAATCTAAACCACAAAAATCTAAACCTTGAATTAATCTTATAAAAATTATCTCCTATAGTCCACAAAGTAAGCTTGTCGGATCTAAAAATTTCTAAACATCCAAAATCTCAAAACTCAAACATAAAGTCTGCAAAATCTAAAACCTTAACTATCCATATAATCATCTTTTATTCTTTAAAAATTCTAAACCCCAAATCTGAAATTTCTTCCTAGTTTATAGTATGCAGAATTCCAACCTAAATATCCACATGATCATCCTTAAATTTCTCAAGTTCCTACACTGAAATCTTTACATCCTATGAACCCACAAAATCTAAACCTCCAAGGTTTATAGTATGCAGAATCTCTAACCTGGCTCTGATATCATTTCTAACGCCCCAATGGAAAGCCCAAACCACATGGCCTATACTCTAAAAGGACTAGTCAATGATACAATTGGAGCCCCATTAGAACTTTATAAAGAGTAAGAACTTCTCATTCCCAAGCAATTTGGGATCCCATACACCACCTACCCTTATCCATATCATATGGGGGTATCACAAAATAGAGCATGTTATGTCGTTGTAACAGAATCGCGGTGGGCAAGGAAAGAAGAAGAAATGAATTTTATCATTGTATATAACTTATTTTAATACCTAATTTTGAAACTTTATAAGACATTGTTAGTTATTAATTGATGTTATATAATACGATACAATTGGTATGTTTTTTACTTTTATGACATTAATATTTCTGATCTGTACGTTTGAATATAAATAAAAAACGTTCGAACATTGGTTCATATTCGAACCAACATTCGAACTTAATTATACAAAATTATAACATAACATTTGGACAAATGACTCAACGTTCGAACGTACTCACCCTCAAACGAACAAAATGTTCGAATGTTTAAACGATTAACGTTCAAACAAACGTCCGAACGTACAACTTGCGTTCGAACGCTTCTTCGAACGTTACATTGTTACGTTCAAACAATGGTTCGTTATTGCAGTTAACGTTTGGACATATAAACGTTCGAACGTAAATATGATATGTTCGAGCTATAATCAATTAAGCTCAACTTCTAACATCTAAATGCCAATCTGTCGGGTTGACGTTCGAATGCTAGATTGGACGTTTGAACGTTACTTTCTTTGACAGATCTCAATCGTCACAAAAAAGGGAACATTCGAACGTTACACCAAATGAAACACCTCCAACCGTCACTAAAAATATTTTTAATGACGATTCAATAGTAAGCCATCACCAATTGTTTTTTGTAACGCACATTAGGTGACGGTTTCAAACCGTCACCAAATTTCTTTAGTGACGTTTTGGTTATTTTAGGTGACAGTTTCCTCTGTCACAAAAGACAAATTGTGTTGTAGTGGTATATATGCTATTAATGTTTCTAATACCAACAAAGTGTTAGATGCATGCAGGTTGATAGTACTTACTTGCAATTTCCTGATCAACATAAATGACAGATTTGGTAAAAGTTATTGCTGGGGGAAACTTTTAGATCGAACTAAGTATTCATCGATGTTTAGGCCTTGCTGTTTTTATTCGATTGTGAGTCGAGCTCAAGCTTATAACTACCAAACTATATTTTGTATTGTAATTGGTTCATTTATTTTCTTGAACGAGTTCCACTTTCTTCATGATCATGTTGGTTGATTGATTTGTTTTTAAAAAACCATAGTTTAGCTTTCTCTTTCTTTCTTAGACTTAAATGTCTAATCTCCAACTGAAATATACATGAGAGCATCATTTCGCACAAGAAAAAATAAAACAATGTTCCACCACCCTCAAAGCCACTCGCCCCATAATTTTGGAACTACATTATGTTGTCTTTGACTTTATATTGTTGTGTTCTCAACTGTCTCCTTTTCCACTACCCTAATGTTCAAAGAGCAATTAATTCATTAATTCATGTAATCACAGGTTTGAAACATTCTATTTATATGTCTTTTCTGTTGATGTCTGTTAGGAGGGAGCTATCTCTATTAATGTTTTTAGTCAAACCTCGTGCTACATACATGATCTAGCTAGCTAGCATTCGATCCTATAAATAAATATTTATATAAATATATATATATGTCCGTTGGAGTACTTGGATTATAAAATTAATGTCTTCTAACCAATGATCTCAATTTTGGTTATATATGTTGTGCACATGATACATAAAATCATAAGTTGATGCATGGGGAGTATGGAATAACATGTTCTTTAAAACTCGTAAAACTGCATCTCTCTGTTTTAAAAGCTGCACTGGACCAGATATAGATAGTCCATTCTATTTCTAAACTGTGCCAACCTCGCTCATATGGCATAAAGAACAACGTACAGTCTATCCTTGACATAGATTATAAGTTTTTCTTCCAACCTCCCAAGGCTGAACACCTTCATGCAATTAACCGAATCAAAGGAACCATAAATTATAAATCTCTAAAGGACTTGATAATTAGGTTTGCAAATCCCAATTCCAGGAATGGCACTGAACTCATTTCAACCAGTACAACAATTGGAAACCTGAAACTTTTAACGGTGATGATGGAAGTGATCAAATAAATACCATGAAATTATTCTGCCAAATTCTACCTATCAATGCCAAATGTTGCCAACTTTATAACCAACCATTACTTCATTAGCTTCCCTTTTTTCCTGAATCATTTTTTTTTCAGTTGTCAATCACTGGTTTAGTAATCAAATTAGGTGATTTTGTTGGATATGTGCTAGTAATTTAAGCTAAGATAATTTGGGTTGCAATAATAAATTTTGTAATTTAACACGATATATAGTACTAATTTCTGAAGTCCAAATCTATCCATGTGATGATTTTTAGTCTAAGTATTGTTTTATGGTTTGCCACAAGTTTGGACTTTGGTGTACGTTCAGGCTTGAAAACTCAGTACTTGATTTTCATCGATTACTCCCCTACCTTCCTAATTAATTTACCGCGTATAGCTTTTTCCCAACACCCAAGCAAAAAACGTCATGATGCTAACTCTTAAAATAACTTTATTGCTCATATATGGTTCTATAAATGCATTCCATCAAAATCTATGTCTAGCTTCCAAAGTTCCAATTTTGACCCGTTATATTATCGAAATACAAGCAAGCAAATTAGCACGGGGGGCACAGTCAACAAACTATGAAAAGAGCAAAAGATTCACACCGACATCCCAAACACCCCCCCCCCCCCCCCCCCCCCCCCCCCCCCCAAAAAAAAAAGAAAAAAGAAATTAGTATAGAATCACACCTTAAATCAATGGAAACCAATTTCATGCATTAACAACTCTGAAGGCTTGAGTAGCTGGTGTAAAGAGTCTGGTGTTATATGATTTAAAGAACCTAACAGAGTTCTTTGTAAGTATTGAGCTTCTTGTTGACCTTGAATGCTTGGTTGGTAATTTCAATTGTTTATGTGGATTTAAGACATATTCTCAAGCCTGCACCTTATAACACTTAGTTTTTACATGTGCATCCACATAATTAATCTCTTTGAATTTAAACAAAGATAACATTCATTCATAAATAAGTATGAATGATCATTACAAGCTTTCTTAGCTAAAACCATGCAGTTTATCAAATTTCACTTTATTTCTTCTATGCCAGATCCCTCTTAAAATAGAAGCTGTTTCTTCTAATTGTTCTTTTTCTATGGTGCTACATAACAGGTCCCATAACTCTATAAATCTGCAACTTTAACTTCCACTTGGCCAGCTTACTACTTGCAATTGCCCAAATATTGATGGCAGCTATTCATGTCCATAGTATGTTTTATGACATTTGGAACATTTAAATGTCATATGACATTAATGAAATAAAGGATGATAAAGTGTTTGATTCATTTTCCCTCCACTACATTTTTTTGAACATGTAAATATTTCTTTTATTTGCCAGTCCATTTATATTCTTGTTGATCACTTTCTTTTAATGTTTTGGGACTTTCATGTCACTTTGTTTCTCTGTGTCTATGTCAGTGACAAATCTTCAATCTTTCCTAAGATTCCAGATTAGTTTGACTTAATTACTTCCTGCATTTAGGTAAATTGATGAACTTCCTTATAGCATATATCACAATCAGATTTAGCCCCCTCCATATTGAGCATGAGGTCGACATAAAAGTACTTGATGCCATGAAAGGATGAACATTGCAGAACACGAATAATTGTCAAAGCTGTAAAGCAATACAACATATATACAGTAATTAGAGAAAAACCCTCCCCCCACTATCACATCACGCTTCAGTAACTCCTCCAAACTTAAAGCCTAGTCTGATGTTATGGCTACCTCCTACCATTATAAATTCATGATCAAGTAGGGGAAAAGGCGTCCATGAAAACATACGACATTTAAAAATTAGATCTATTAGGGTCATTATTCAGCACGTCATTATAGTACGATCCAGGTCAAGAACTTTTTCATTCATTTTCCCTCCACTACATTTTTGCCCAAGTACTGTGTTCACAAGTGCAGTTCATATGAGCATTATGCAATTCATAGATGCCATAATTGTGATCCTTATAAGTAATGATAATATTCAAGCATACCATCTACACGCTTCCATAACCTCCAAAATAGTTCCAACTCTTGTGTAGGTGGACCATCTGGTTAGCATCTTTATATGCACCTTGATCTGCCCTATACCAACAATGTTCACATATATGACGTTGTTTAACATGATGACATATATTTTCTACATCACTTCACTACTCCTGGCATAAACACAATAAACTGTGTTTCACTATCTTCATCACTCCACAACGATCGTCATGACAATCCCGGTTAGTATCGTTTTTTCCATCTTCTCTTGTGCTCCACAGGCAAGTAACTTCGACTCACCTACTTATTTTGCTCACCAATGCCCTTTCTCAAATTCTCACACCCCTCCTCCATATAGCTAAAATGAAGTTATCTGATTAACTAATATGCGGATTTCAACCTTTTTAGATGGACAAAAGCTAGATAAACTTGACTTATATACTTCGTTCGCCTGCATACGCTGAAGGGGTTAACACTTTTCTCACCCTGGGATGAAACCATTCTCAGGTAAGTGATCGCATTCGATGTCCATGTCGTTCTTGCTGTAATAATCTCTTCTTGCCTATATTTCATGTGGAGACTCAGTTGTTCATTAAAGGAATCAATCAAAATTATACCTAGTGGATATTTCATGGGGAGGAGGAAACACAGAGTTTCATTGATGACGACGACGATAGTGTTGCTGATTATGCCGACGAGTACATTGATGACATGGACCATATGTTTGATGACATCCGGGCAAGCACATTCGTTGATGTTCCCCAAGATCATGGCAATCCATCGCCAAGTTCATCTTTCGACCAGCTACTAGAGGATGCTCGACATCCACTTTTTGCTAGCTATACAAAATTCTCAAAACTGTCCTTCATTGTGAAGTAGTTATACATTAAGACACTCGATGGGTGGTTAATAAAGTCGTTTGATATGCTACTTAACCTGTTGCGGTCTGCCTCTTGATGCTGAATTGCTATAGTCATATGAGAGTCAAGTCATTTGTAATACCCAGCTCCTTCTTCTTGCGTACGCTTCTCTCTTTCTGACGTATGTTTAGTCTTGATGACGTAAGCAAATCCCGAAGGCAGAGATTATGTGGTCATCTGCCCTTCTCATTAGCGACTGCGAGTCACGTTATGCGTGTCAAACCATGATGGCGTGTCTCGAAAGATATCGTGTGACTTCTATGGCACGCCCAGTGTTTTAAATATGCTGAAAATATTTATAAGGAGTATTTCCATTGTTATTGAATTAAGATTTGATCTTAAATACGACAATCATAATATTCTTGAAGAGCTCCAAAAATATTATAATTGCCGGAAATCATTTTAATATTATTATTAAAATGATTTCAATTATTTAAGATATTAAGGGATTTAAATTATGTTGAGAACTTTTATTAATTAAATTGTTTTACCCTTTTAAATATGTTAAGTGAGATTTCAAAATTTGATTAATGATGAAGAATATTATTTTATAAACTAAAGTTAGTTTAAAATAATATTACCTTAATTCCTCTAAGTGCTTTTAATTAAGTTAATGTTTTACGCATCTTCAAATCCATATTTTAATTCCTTGTCGTTAGATCGTTGTGTAGATCCCTAGATGAAAGGACTGGGTTAAATACTCAGACCCCTCTCTTTCTCTCTCATTTTCCCCATAACCCTCTCTCTCCTCCCTCTCTCATTCGGCGTACGCTGTAAGCAGACCCACCCCACGCCGAACGGCTTAAGGCCTCAGCCCGGCGCCGCCAGCCCTCACCGCCGGCACCAATGGCTTGCTCTCCCTCCGGCGAGTCCACCCATGCCGACCTCTCCCCCTCACGCTCTTCCTTTATCCATTTCGAAAGCACACGGCCCGAACGGGCTTGTGCTCGTAGCGCCGCCCAATGGCTCCACCGCTCCCACGGCGAGCTCCTCTCCCACCGGCCATCATCCTCCACCGAAGCCAACCCTTATGAAGCAGTCCTTCCCCTCCTTCCACGGCAAGTATCCGAAATGGGTCTCTAGCCCATTTCCCACCGTGCGCCGCCATACGCGGCCACCCAAGACCACCATGTGACGCCATGGACCTCCTCTCCCTTTCCCCGAGCTCCTCCATGTGACCCATGGCCAGAAACCCCTCCTCCACCTCACGGCTCCTCACTCACGCACGCACGGGTTGCACGCCGTGTACCACCATGCACCGCCACCCATGGCTGATGACCGCCATGTCCAGCCTCCTCAGGCCGCCACCAAGCCAACCCGACCTCCATTGGCCTCGATCTGCCACCCATGAAAGCACACTCTCCCACGGCTTCTCCTCCACAGAATGGCCAGATCCGCCACCGTGAGCCATCGTGGCGCCACCTCGACGCCACCACGAGATTCACCACACCTCCCTTAGCCAAGCCCTAGGTCCAAACCACCACTTTATGTGATGGGTAATCACTGCACGTGATGGACAGTCACTACGTGTGATTGACTGCCATTGCACATGGTAGATCCGCCGTGTTATGCCCCTTGCCATCATCACAAGCCCTTCCAAGACCACACCTAGCTATCCAAACGCCTAAACAGTTACCGTACGTGAGTTAGCCACCACGTACGACACTGTCGACAACATCGGCTATGACAGTCAACATGCAACGCACGGGTTATCCCGTCGATGGTATAACTCTCTATCCCTCATTAATTATGTTAGATGTTGATTAGTTGACTAGGTTGTGAACTGTGCTGTTAGTAATAATGGAGTTGTGGCATTGTGATGTGGAGTTGTGTGATGAAGTGTTGGGCTTATCTATGTTGTATGGAGGTGCATTGTGCCGTGTAGTGTGCTGTGAAGTGTTGGGTGTATTGTGAAGTATCGTGGACTGTGCTGTGTAATGCAGTTGTGGGGCATGTGTTGTATGGATGGCGTGACGTTGTGTGGAATGGGAAGAGTACACGCTAGGTGTACTTTGTATGTGGCATAATGTGAGACAAGGAGAGTATATATAAAATATACCCTCCTGGCATAAGGTAGAACGGGATGAGTACATGGAGAAGTGTACTCTGTGAGTAGTGCGTGTAAAAGGAGTACATGTGGAATGTACTCCATGTGGTGGATTGATGCACCATATGGCATGTATGCCATAATGGTGATGTGGCGTGGTGTATGTGGAACGGGAAGAGTACACGCTGAGTGTACTCTATGTGGGGTATGATATATGAAGGGGATATATGTGGAATATACTCCATACGGCGAGTATGCCGTAGTGGTGATGTACCGTAAGTGCATGGAATATGCGCGGAGTGTATTCTATGTAATGGAGCAATGCACCATATGACAGGTATGCCATAATGGTGATGTGGCGTATTGTATATGTGGGGAGTACATGTGGGATGTACTCCATGAGATGGTGAGATGCACCATATGGCGTGTATGCCATAGTGGTGATGTGGCGTAACATGCATGGAATATATGCAGAGTGTATTCTATGTAGTGGAGCAATGTACCATATGGCGGGGATGCCATAGTGGTGATATGGTGTGTATGGATGGAGTACATGTAGAATGTACTCCATATGATGGGTGATGTACCATATGGCGTGTAGGCCATAGTGGTGATGGAGCGTTTGTAAAGGGAGTACAAGTGGAATGTACTCCATATGATGGGTGATGTACCATATGGCGTGTAGGCCATAGTGGTGATGGAGCGTATGTAAAGGGAGTACAAATGGAACGTACTCCATATGATGGGTGATGTACCATATGGCATGTAGGCCATAGTGGTGATGGAGCGTATGTAAAGGGAGTACAAGTGGAACGTACTCCATGTGATGGATTGATGTACCATATGGCAGGTATGCCATAATGGTGAAGCGGTATGTACGAAGGGACTATACATGGAGTGTACTCCATGTAACAGCGACACTTTGTGTGGCGTGTCATAGAGATAAGGATGGTTATGTGATTGATGGGCGTGGAACGTGATGGATAGTGTCGGGAACTGTGGAACAATGTCCCGAAGTAGTTATGACATAGCCCGTAGTCTGAGGTGACAAGTGTCACTGTTATGGACTTATGGCTAGGAGTATACGTGAAGTATTAGAGCGAGTATAAGAGTGCACAGCGGAAGCATGACTGAGGAATGTCACGAAGTGACATTGACTATTGATAGTCGTGCTTGTGATGGGTGAAGTAGTAGAATAAGTGTAAGAGTACGTAGCGGAAGCATGACTGGGCAACGTCACGAAGTGACGTGGTTATTGGAAGTCATGCTTATGATGGGTGAAGTGTTAAAGTATAAAAATGGCGTGATGGTAACATGACGAGATGTCACGATGTGACGGGAGTACGTAAGGAACCGTACTCGTAATGAGTCAGGAGTGATGTAGCAGAATGCTAGGTAACAAGACAAGGTCACAATGTAGCACTGGAGCAATCTCGGGCTATATAACATGACATGAAACGTAGTTATGAATGGAGTCTTGTCATGTTAAGTGTTGGGATGAACTGTCAAAAGGGATGGGTAGCATGAGGAGTCATGCTAACCGGGTTAAGAGAAGGTTGGTATCGGAGTATGGCCCTTGTCCCTCGAAGCTAGTGATCAACGTGTTATATATGTTGATCTTAGGTGATAAAGGGTAGAGTACATGTGTAGTCTGGTTAGACACATGTGCCAGATGGATTCACCATATGTAATGGGTAATCAATCCTGAGTATAGTTAGCGGATGGCTTGTCTGAATGGGAATGAGGATTTGTATGGGCTAAGATGCATGAAGAAAGTGACGGGTGTACTGTCTAAGGACGGGATGCGTGACTTAGTTGGTTTAAGTCATGCGTCGGAATGAGGTTAATGAAAAAAATGAGACAGAGGCCTTAGTGTCTTAATCCTAAGGTGAATCATGAGTTCACTTTAGTGGATGAGCACTCGAGGCAAGACATGAGTTGGAAGATGGGGTGACAGTAATGGGTCCCCGAAGGTTTTAACATAGTGAAGGGCACGTAAGTGCACGGCATAGAAGGAGAATGTTCCAAGTATAGCGTAGTTCTATTTATAGTTTAAGTTACTTATGCATTAGATAGAGAATAATGCTAACGTTATGTGTATGCATGTAGGTTGCCATCTGACAAGCATGAATGGACTGCATGACATGCAAGTAGCATGGAGTCCAAGTAAGTGTTACGTTCATACTCTTCTAGAGTTTTCAAAGATAAAGAAACGCTTTTCCTTAAGATGCTCACGAAAAGAAACGAAAGACGTTTTAAGAAAGAAAATGCTAATTGTTAAAAGGTATAAGTATGTATGGCCCCTCCTTGGCAGCCCCTTTTTACGCATCCAAAGTATTAATTGTATGCAAGTGAATGGATGACTATACGCTGTATCTATTGTATGTATTTTCTAAGAAAAATCCATAAAACTGATGAAGATGCATGAAGGGCATGACAACAGATGCTTTTGTGAATCCTACGAACCGACGCTCTCATGTGCATCACAAGGTGACTCTCGTTGATGCCATTAGAGGCGACATTCAAGGTGACGCTTAAGGGATGCCACGAAAGCCGACGTTTAAGCCCATGTATGTTCTCAGATGAAGTTTTCCACGAACGAACTGTTAAAGAAAAGATAGAACTGAAATGAACTAAAAGACGAAAAGACCATTTTCGGGCTTACATCCCAACGATATTTTCTCACGAAAAGAAATGTTTTGTCATGAAAAGAAAGGACTGTAAATGAAAGAAAGAACCGAACGAAAGCGTTAGCTCTTTCGAGCTGACATAAATAAACGAATGCATGAATGAAAAGCAAGAAATAAAGAAATGAAAGCATGAATGTATGAAGACACGTAACGGCCACATAACTGAAATGAAAGGGTACCAATGAATGGACAGACAATGCCGAGTAAGTAGTGCTGGAAGTGCACCCAGTGCTGCCCCTATGAAAAGGGATTCCCCACCCGTGGCCACGAGAGGAATTCGGGTCCAAAGGAAGACTGCTAACCCCTTACACACGGGGCGTAACAGTGTGTACTGGCCTATGAAAGCGATAAGAACGAATGGATGTATGCACGCATGTACGAACGCACGAATGCACGAATCTTTAAGAAATGAAGGCACTGACGGGGGACACGTTTTTAAAGAAAGGAATGTCTTTTGAAAGAAAAGCCCCGTCCAGTGACGTTTTCAAAAGAACGCACATAAACATGCACGAACTCTTGCAGAAATGAAGGCACTAACGGGAGAAACGTTTTACGAAAAGGAAGCCCACGTTTAAAAGAGAAAAACCCCATTCAGTGAAGTTTTCAAACGAAAACACGCATGCACGCACGTAATAGTATGTACGAATGATGAATGCATGATTGAAAACCTATATTGTTATATTTTTAACGGTATGAAGTAATGCTTACGAGTCTTCGACTCATTTTAGTTTTATGTATGTCCCTCCCCCTCACAGGAACTGCACGATCAGGACGGAAACGGCCCTTGGGGAAGAGCACGGGAGTCTAGGCACGAGTTTTAAATGTACGAGAGACCTTTTTATTATAAGACTTATGTTTTCCGTTGTAAACCTCTTTTATGATAAAAACACATTTTAAATTATGAACGTGGAGTCTTGCACCCTGGGTATGCAAGTGAAAAGCTTTAAACAGGACGGTAATTCCTGTCGTCCTTTTTATAAAAATATTTTGAAAAAAAAAGGGGTCCCACCGAAAGTGATGGGCGTTACATCATTAGAGCAGGGTTTAGGTTTCAATTACCACAAAATTCATGCATGCCACAATGACTGCATCTTGTTCTGGAAGGAAAATGCTAATCTTAATGAGTGTCCTATCTGTAAAGCTTCAAGGTGGGTGCCTAATACACACAGGTCTTATCCCTAAAAAAGTGTTGTGGCATTTTCATTTGAAGCCAAGATTGTAACATCTCTTCGTGTCAACAAAGATAGTAGGTGATATGAGATGGCATAAAGAGCAATGGCCAACCGATGAGGCTACTCTAAGACATCCCGCAGACTCAGAGTCCAAGAAGAGATTTGATGAAGAACATAGTTGGTTCACTCAGGATGCTCAAAATGTAAGTTTCCAACTTGCAATTATTAGATAAACTTCTTAAAGAAGCCATCCAGTACATCCTCAACAACTGCACTGAGATTGGACCCTACCTAGAGTAAGCATCCATTATCTCTCAAGTTCAAACTTATTTTCTTATGGATTTTTGTGGATAACCCACTTGAAGTGACTGCTGATCTGTATGCGTTAGCTTGCGGTCCTGAACCTAAGGTTGCATCCTATGTTGCTTGCATTATAAATGGCAAAAGGATCCATACGAAACGTCGTGAACTTCGGTAGCGTACAAAAAATTCAGGGGTGTTGGTAATTGATGACAAAAGTACAAATAATGATGACTTCTACGGTGTTATTAATGATATTGTGGAGTTACACTACATGGGTTGGAGTCTGGTGTACCTGTTCATGTGTGATTGGTTTGATGTTGGTGAACCATGATGAGGGGTACGAGTTGATAACCATATAACTAGTATAAACATGGACAGGACTTCGTATAAGGATGAACCATTTGTATTGGCATGCAAGGCTTTCTAGTGTTTTCACACTAGAGATATAAGGGCAAAAGAGAGATGGTTTGTGGTGGAGAAGTACACGAATAGGAATGTATACGACATTCCACCAGTGCCGAGAGGGTTAGATGATATTGATGGCGAATCAAGTGATGATGATTACTATCAAGAAAATGAGTCATTATATGATTATGCACCATTGCGGTGTGATGGATGTCCAGTGTCAACCCCATTCAATAGGAATGATATAGAACCTATCTTGATTGATGCATGAGAAGTCACTAGTCCAGCTGGTCAAAACATAAATTCAACAGACTTTATTGATGATGGCATGGTTGCTTTTGGTTCAGGAGATGCTTATGGTGATGGAGAATATTCAGACGAGGATGACCTATCCATAGATGACGAGTTTGTGTCAGAATAGACAACTAGCCGAAAAGTTGATGCACTTCTATTCCATGGTTTACCTTTTTTGTAATGGGTATGTGGCCAATATAAATTATGTAGACTTACATGTATGTTCCTTTCAACTAAGTTATCATGCTCCAGTTAACTTTGATTGAGCATTTGGATCAAGTAATGTATCATTTCATAATCAATATTTTTCAAGCTATGGATCCTGAATGCGAACAGTAACACCCCGTATTTTAGTGTATTTTTATTGAAGGAATTATTTTTATTGATTCAAAAATTTATTCTCTTGTTTTAAAATTGTTGGATTTTTAGTTGGTTTATTTTTATGATTTTTAATTTTGTGAAAATTATTTTGAAGTGCTTTCTTAATATTAATTATTGTTATGCATTTAAATTACTTTTCATATTTAATTAATTTATTGTTGAATTTAATTATTTTAATTTTACTTTATCATTACCTTTAAATTATTTTATTTAACATGTTGCTTTGAAATCGTTTCCATTGGATCATTTTTGTGACCTAAGATGTGAGGATTAGACCTCATTTCTTTTTCTCCATTTTCTCTTTCCTCTCTTTCCTCTCTTTTTCTTTTCTTCTTTCTCTTTTTTTTTTCTTTTCTTTCTTCTCCTTCGAGTTCTCTCCCGCGCGGCACCTCCTCCCTCTCTCCCCGTGCATTTCTTCCTCTCCTCCCAGCCACCGCCACACGCCGCCGTGCTTGCCACCGCCCCTCTCATCGGCTTCCCCACCGGCCGGCGACCACCTCCCGCCATTT
Source organism: Juglans mandshurica (assembly GCA_022457165.1). NCBI lineage: Eukaryota > Viridiplantae > Streptophyta > Magnoliopsida > Fagales > Juglandaceae > Juglans > Juglans mandshurica. Next base: position 23,495,822 of record CM039619.1, on the reverse strand, counting down.
CCAGCTCCTCCATAATCGCCGGTAGCTCCCACGCACCTCACCAAGCCGCGGGCACCTTTCTTCACAACTTCATCCTCGACCTTCTAGCAACCCAATGGACCCAACCCCAGCTCTGATCCGTCACCGGTGAGGCACATCCAACTTCATTTCCGATTTGGGTATTTTTGATCTTCAACCACCCTTTGCACCGCCACCCATGGCCAACCACCACCCCCACTAGCTTCATTGACATCCCTAAACCCTACCCTATCAATCTCGGGTCATCGTTTGTCTCCGTTTAAAAGTGGATTTTTGAGACCCACGGCCACAGTGCATTTTTGCACTGTTACGTTGCTAAGCTGCCGCTTCTTGCACCTCCGTGATCCTCCGAAAATTTCTATATAGCGCTGTAAGTATTTCTCCAAAGAACTTTCGTGATTTAAATGTATTTTTGCATTAACTCATTTCACTGTGATTTGATTGGTTTTGCTGGACTGAGTCCTAGGAGTACGGGGGTCGCATGGATTAGTGGAGGAAGTTTGTTTGTGTGTTTTGGGCTGTGCTGAATTGTTGGTTGGGATTTGTGTGGTACATGTACATTGCATAATTGCACGCATGATCATGTTTGTAAAGGAAAACTGGGTTTTCGTGTATTGCATTCATGTTCATGTGTTTACTGAAAACTGGGTTTTCATGTGAAAGGATTTTTGGGTGCGTGTGTATCACGACCCCAAGCCGAGATGGGGCATTATCTCGGTAGAGCTCCTCTGGTCACTTGGGAGAGGAATATACTGAGTGACATCCCTTGGATTGTCGCCGGGCGACAATGGGATTGGACGAGATGGTCTTGTGCCGACTCCATGATCCCTCTGCTGGCGGGGATTAGAGGATGCTTGGCCACGAACGCGCTGGGCGCGGAACTGGGCATCGCTCGTTGCGTAGTGGATGCTTGGCCACGAACGTGCTGGGTGCAGAACCAGACATCTCTACGAAGCCAGGACGTGCGGATGGTCCCTAGAGGAGATCATGGTGTATATGGTAAAAATGGAATGGACTATTTTCTGGAAAAATAGCGTGTGTTGGATATGGATTTTTATGTGAATCATTTTCTGAGAAAATGTTTTACGGATATTTTAGGCCAAATGGGATTTTGGCGTGTGTTGGAAAATATTCATTTTTGGGAAAAATGATGTTTTGAGAATAATGCATATTTTATCATATGCATGCATGTTGGTTGCATTAATGCATTTATATCTTGTGGTTGTTTGGTTTATACTTACCTGCGGTACCGTTTTATGGTAACGCAAATTCGATGCAGATGAAGGTGAGGGTGAGCCTGGGGATTTGGCTTCGCTCGATGAGTGATTTGGTATCACTCGTTTTATTTTAGACTTGTAAAATATTTATTTGGATGACTGTATAATTTTTAAACCTTTTTATGGATTTTTTAAATTGTTTTTAAACTCTAGTACTTAGTTGACTTAATTATCCGCTGCGTTTTTATTGTACACTATTGCATGTACACACACTTGGCACTATCGTTGGGATGCGTGACCGTGTTGTCATCATCCTGGTGTCTCGATTCTCGTATTTCCATACATGGGGGTTGGGGGCGCCAAACGAATGTACTATGAATATAGCTGTAATTATAGCTAGCACTAGTTCCAAATTGGTCTATCTATTTATAAGTATAGACTCACATATTGGTTGGAAACATTTGACAATTAGATGTTTTAATATTTGTTTAAAACTTAGTCTCACGTGTGAGAAATATGAACAAAGTATATGTTACCATTAACTATAACTAATAAATATGTGCTGCAAATAAATCAGTCATTGCATGGATATTGTCTGTCACTGGCAACGTGTAAAACAATTAACTACTTTACCTATGCAATACCGGGGTTGATTTATTTCTTAATAACCATGAATTACAATAATTGATGAGGGGACTAAACTAATAATTAAATCAATATTGTGTATTTCATAGTTTATCTTATAACCTCAAATATTTGTTGGGATCTCTTAGTTACTATATTAGTGAAACATTGACATTACTGCATCTCAGGTGGGGGGGAAACGGATGGTGTTGCATTCAAGTGGGGTAAAAAGTAATGCTAAAAATAAGAGAGTTGGTCCTTGAGCCTAGAGGCTTGCTTCACTCACATTCATCCCTGTCAAGGTAGAGACATAGTTCCTCTTGTTCGGCCTATTTATTATGCAACTAACAAATAAGTCCAAAAGATATTATTATGCGTAGTGTCTTTTCCTACCTGATTTTAATAATTATCATGTCGGCTTAACCTCGGGTTCCATGACCAGTAACCGGGCCTTCCAAGAACATGTAGGCGCTATACTATAATTAGCAAGGCCATTTCCCAACTTCAGTCTGCAAGAAATGAGGACATCAACATTCAAGGCAGATATTTTGACGATCAAGGACTTTCTTATAGTAGGTTGTGTGATGTTTTTCATGCATGCTAGTTCATTGCATCCATAATTGCAACAAATGAAAACCCTGCAAGTTTGCTTTTATACTCACATATTGTTAGAATATTAAAGAGATTGCTATATATATATATAGGTGTATTAAACAAAATAAATTATCCATCGTATGCTTTGTAGATATTAGTCGTATAAGAAATGGGTATTAGAGTCACGTTTTAATTAAGGTGGATCATATGATTTATTAAATGGATTGGAAACACTTGTAACTCAGATGAGATGTTGTACAAATGCATGTGACACGATGGGAGGAAGTTCCCGAGGAAGAGAGGCTACACGAGGTAGAGTCCGCCGACCACGAGGAGTTCGCATTGCTTCAGACCACAACATTAGCTCAAATGTGGATCAGTCAGTCTCCGATGACTCACTCCTAGTCATCCATGGGAGCCACCATGTCCAATTCCAATGCCCCCACTCGAGCCGAATAGAGAACTGTCACCCGTAAGAGAACCCCCACCTAATGGAGACATTATCGGTACGGTCGTCAATTCTATTGTTTTTTCAATCCAGGTCTTGTAAGGCATATGTGTAAACAACAAAGATTAAATATGAAGACTGATAGTGTAAGGACCTGATCCTATATTATTAGGAATAAATTATGGATTATTTATTAGGCTCAATAAATGAGTTAAAGCCCATAAAAGAATTTATCGGATGGGTTACATTTATTTGAACCTAGAGTTAAGGCCGCATTATTATTATTATTTTAAAACTCCACACTCATGATGTTAGACTCCAAACACTATTACCATTCTACTTTCCTTTTCATAATAAAACTCCTAGCTACAAGATTTCCTTCTATGAATTTCAACCACGCACGAAATCTAGTTCCACTCCCATGCACGTACGTTTCTTTTTCTTCATTACTAGGGTTTTCCGTTGGTCTATATATAGAGGCTCATTATGACCAACCTGAGCCAATATTTCCAGTGTGAACAACCGCCACCCTCTTCCTCCAAGCTGCTACACCGTAGTTCCGTCCCTTCTCACGGAAAATCCACCATTGACCCAACCACGACTTTGGCCTCCATGGTCGCACAACCGCATTAAACCAACCCTTCATGTTGCCACTCCCCCTGAACCAGCAACTCGTTGCCCCTCTTCTCTGCCTCCACCGTAAACTATCACCATTGCACCGCAGTGCAACATAGTCCACGTTTAGGATACTCCAGCAACCACAACAACGCAACCGTTCCAAAAGACCATGTCATAGCCACTGCACAAACTCCACGAACGACAACAACCTGCACAAAGAAGTAATGGAAACAACTCTATTTTGCTGCTAAAAAACAAAGCAAGTTTGGAGTACATCGTAGAGTGATGTACGGCTACACGTCATGGCAACAGCTCGATCGTGCTACCCCAACGCCACCATCGCCTTAGGTCCACCACACCTCTCTCCTAGTAAGCCCATGCTAGAAATCATCTTCATCTCCTCATTAGTTCTTCATTTGACATTTTCTCTCTCTCCCTCTAAACTCTCACTCTCTCTTGGGTTGTACCACCATTCTGAGGAGCCCATTTGAGTCGCTAGTCACTCCTAGCCACCCAAAACCACCGTCGTACTTAGCCTCTCTCTCGGTGAGCATCGCACAAGCCCTCTCCCAGAAGTTGTTTTTTCCCTTTTATGTGGTATGTATCGGACTTTCCCAAAAGGCCCATCAAATAATTCTATAATTACATGTATGCCCTTTTGATCTTTTTTGCGTTAACCCCTGAACCTCTAATTCCTTGTAAGATTATTTAAATTATAATGGGCCCTTGGGCCTTAACCCCACATGAGAGATTCCTGAATGCGTGAAATACGAATTTTAGGTGGGTTAGTTAGATTACAAAAACGCCCCTGCCTTTTTAGGATTACCAGTTGAGAATAATTTAGTGTTAAGAAGATTTTAGGTTTAAGAAATATAGATTATTTTAATTGTTTAGATTTTAAATAAAATCATTTGTTTAATTGGGAATTTATGCAAATTACGTGTTTATTTTTGTAGGCGATCGATTATATGCCGAAAATAGTGGATTAGTGATGCATGGTAAGTAGTATGATCATACCCTTATACGTATGTACGGTAAATTGCTTATCTTTAATATGTTTTTTTGTGAAGAATTATGCATTAAATTATTTATGAGAATTCATGATTTTATGAAAGGAGTTATGCATCAAAATATTTATGAAAAGCCATAATTTTAAGTGAAGATTTATGAAAAATCATAATTTTATATGAGGAAACATGTATCACAACATTTATGAAAGAATGAGATTTCATGATATGACAAGATATGACAAGTATGCATGCAATTTCTTTTGAAATTTATGATATGACAAGTATGAAAGTATGATTATGATGAACTATGAATGATAAGATATGTAACGATCTATGTTATGATATGAAGATGGTACCTATATTATGGGCATATTGCATTGCCAGTTCGTACATGCTGGTAGTGCACCCATTATGTCTTTCTTATATATGGATTCCATAACCCGCAGCCAACGGCATAATCGGAATCTACTTAGATTCACTAACCCTAACACATGGGGGTCAACAGTGTATATCGGCCTATGAAAAGTGAAAGATAAGTTCATGTTCTTGTTCATATTATTTACGTATGTATTTATGAGTATGGACCTTTTTCAAGAAACTTATGTTTATCACGTTTACTGTATGATGTATTGTTTATTGAGTATTTGACTCATTTTTACGTATTTTTATGTTCTTAAACCACCCAGGTGATAACATTCATAAGGATGAGACTGCAGGACAAGACTTGACCAAAGGAGGCGAGGCAGAGGCGTAGATAGTTTATGTCATGTTTAGTTTATGATTTAAGATTTAAATAAATTATTTTGATACGCACATGAGATTTTAGTTTTTTTTTTTAAATAAGTGTTTCCGCAGACTCTATTTTAGATTTTAAATATTTAATAAAGCTTGTTTTATTTATGGAATCTTTCGCATCTGGTGCGTCATTAAAAGAAAAGTTTTTTAGTCAAGTTTAGCAGTACCATGGCTCCCCTCAAATTCTAAAAAATGTCTTTATTGGGGAGCGGTGTGTTATAGATAGACATAATTATTTTTATCTTGAAATATAGATGCGACCGCCCCCATGATGCCTGAAGCAAATCTGGAACAGCCCAAACGTAGACATGGGCTTGCTAAGTGTATTGAGTTCGAGAAGTTGAGGAAGCACGAAAAAGTGCTCTTGAAGATTAATGACGGCCAAACAGCCACGTGCTGCGAGAACGCATCCATGTTCATGACACATGTCTTTTGTGGAGAGTCTTTTTGGTAGTGTTGATATTTTGTGGATCATAGAACGCATCCATCTCCATAATAAGTTTTGTGGATTATAGAAGATTAAGTGCCATAGAGTACAAGGACTTTTTGGAGAGTATTTTTGGTAGTGCTGATATTTTATGTTGCTTTGGTATTTTTGAGTAATGGATATTTCTAGTCTTTATGGAAATGTTAATGTGTATTATTGAGGTACTCCTGATGTGTACTTATGTAGGAACATGGGTATTTTTGTTGAACAAATAGGTTAATATTTTATGGAGACTCTCTGTTATTTTAAAAGTGTTATTGGAGATGATTTTTAGATGACATGAGTTAACTCTCCTTATCCACGGGGACGGGGCGTTACAATTGGTATCAGAGATAAAGTTTGAGATTCTACAGACTATAACTTATGAAGTATTGGGTATCTGTAGGTTTAGGAAGTAACTCCAGATTTAAGGTGTAGGAAGTTAAGGATTAAGAAATGATAATGTGGATATTTAAGGTTTGAAGTTCTGCAGACTATAGTAGATAAGGTTTTGATGCATAGGATTTATACAGGTTTATGAGCTGAATTCATATTCATTAAAGTTTAGACTATAAGTTTGTTTTATGGGTACCACTATTTATTTAAACTTTTTAGGATGCCACCTCACCGTCGGGAACAAAATGTATCGGATCTGAATGCAACTAATAACGAGAGGGAAGCAAATATGAGTACTTCCAAAGTACTTCGAGCAACGCATCAATTATTAGATGATCTCGCGGAGAATCCTTCGGGTCGTCAACGTAACAATAATGTAGGAGGATGCACATTCAAACAATTTAATTGTACCCATCCTCCCACTTTTGATGGAAGAAGTGATTCAAACGTAGCAGATGATTGGATTCAAGACATGGAGGAGATATTTAGTGTCTTGGAGTGCACTCATCAACAGAAAGTACGATTTGTAGCTTTTAAGTTGACTAGGGAAACAAAGAGGTGGTGAAATTTTGAGAAGGCCATTAGGGAAGCTGAAGGGATAGGAATAACTAACTAGCCTCACTTTAAGAAAATTTTTTTTGATCGTTTCTTCCCTAAAGCGAACAGGGAAGCCAAAGTTTGAGAATTCACCAACATGGTACATGGGACCATGATTGTATGTCAGTTTGCTGCAAAATTTGCAGAATTATCACGTTTCGCCTCATATTTGATTCCAGATGAAGAGAAGGCCGAGACGTTTGAAGAAGGTCTGAATTTCCAGATATATGAACAGATAATGGTCTTGCTAATTCAGAGCTTTTCAGAGTTAGTGCACAAGGTGGTTCTCCAATTTTATTACCTCCCAAGTGCAAGAGGTATTGTGTTGCTGTGTAGTGAAGGTCCTAAGGTCGATTTCACAAGGATTAAGACAACTTATACTTCAGGACTGAAAAGAAAAGAAATGGAAGATGTATCTATCTAAGAACACCCTCTTAGTCACTGTGATGACCAAGGGGTAGTTCTTTAATCAAGTTGCTCTCTTCCCAGTTGCGCAAAGATTCAATAGGAGTGAAGTAAGATTGGCCTACTCTTCTATTAGTGGAGGTGAGTCAGTGTGGATCCGTTTCTCTTATGAGCATCTTCCAAATTTTTGTTATTGGTGTGGTAGAATTGGTCACACTGATAAAGATTGTGCTTTTCGGAAACAAGATTCTGAGGTGCAAAAGATGAGCCCTATGGTGTATGGCTTCAGGTAGGAAGTTTCAATGAGTGTCTAATCAGGGCATGTTACGTTGCCTCTGTTGCTGGGAAAATGGGTCATCCCTCTGGTGTGAGGGGTGGTCCTAGTACATTTCAGCCCAAGGTTGCCTCCATGCATAAGGAATGCTGCGGTGACGACTCAGTTGCCGAAGGAGGCTCCAATAGTGCAGGTTGGGGCCGGGATGGGACAGATTCACTTGTAACGAGCATAGTGTTAATGGCACCAGTATATGCGGAGGTTGGTGGAACCGATGAGCTAGGGATACTCAAAGATACATTACACACAACTGACGCTGGGGTGGTTGGAGGTGATAGCCAGTTTGTTGATGAATTGGGATTAAAACGGCAGGAGGTAGAGGGTGTGGGGCTTGGTGGGCCTCACAAGGTGCGGGATGTTAGTAATAAGGTGGGCCAAGGCCCGTTTTCAAAACCTGATCCGGTAGAGTGTAGCAAATGGCGTGAAGTGTCGTCATTTAGCAAGCATGGTTTAAAACCAAACTCTTTCGATAGAGAAGGGCTCATCTCTGTGGGGGTGAAGAAACGAAAACTGAGAAAAGGGGAACGTGAGGCGCTACAACCAGCAGGAAAGAAGCAAAAGTCGGGACGTGCTATTTTGGCAAATGGCATTACTAAAGCTCCTGAGGTTTCTATAGTGGTATCGGTGGTGGCTGTTGAGCAGCCCCGCCGACAGCCATGAAAACACGATGCTGGAATGCTTGTGGCTTTGGGAATCCATGGGGCATTCGTAACCTCTGTGATTTGATCAAGAGGGAAGGGCCCAACGTGTTGTTTTTGCAAGAGACGCGTCTTAGTGTTCGTGAAGTTGAAAATTGTAAGTTTTGGCTTGGTTTTTCTAATTGTTTAGTTGTTAGTGCTATTGGACGGAAAGGTGGTATTGCGTTATTATGGGGGCATGATGTTGATCTAATGGTGCTTAGTTATTCTTTCTATCATATTGATGCAGTTGTAAATGATGATGATGTAGATGGGGGTAAATGGTTTCTAACTGCAGTTTATGGATATCTTGAGACCCATTTACGTTTTTGAACTTGGGACCTTCTTAGGGGACTATGTAGGTCAAATGGGGAGGCTTGTCTAGTGATGGGGGATCTTAATGAAATTATGTTTCAACATGAGAAGCAGGGAGGTAAACCTCGATCTGAGCATCAATTACAAGCCTTTCAGGATGCTGTGGAGGATTGCGGGTTACGTGATTTGGGTTTCTCTGGTTATAAGTTTACTTAGTCTAATAGAAGGGAGGGTGGTCACTATGTTAGTGAAAGAGTTGATCGATTTCTAGCAAATCCGGTTTGGTTTAATTTTTTTCCAACAGCTAAAGGGAGTCACAGTGTGGTGGCATATTCTGATCATCTTCCACTTTGGGTTCCGTTGAAAGGGGAGCCTCAGATTTCTAGAATCAGATGCCTATTTCATTATGAGGAAATGTGGGTGGGGGATAAAAATTGTAAAGAGATTATTAAGGAGCAATGGAGAAGAGGTAGCTCTCACTTCACGATGGAGGAGGTTGTGCAGATGATTAAAGAGTGTGGGGTGAAATTGCATGTCTGGAATAGGAACCATTTCGGTCATGTTCAGACGAAATTACACTAAGCAAAAATGGAGTTAAAGAAGCTGTATGAAGATAGTCAGGGGTTGGATATTGCAGTGGTGAACAAGGCAAGAGATGAAGTATAGATCTGGTTGGAAAAGGTGTTGTGGTTGAAAGAAGGTGAACAAAATTCCAGATATTTTCATATGAAAGCTTCACAAAGGAGAAGAAAGAACAGACTGGTGCGGATCCAAGATGCTAATGGACAATGGCAAGAGGGGTCTAGAAAGGATAGGGTGATTCTTGATTACTTTTAGGATTTGTTTACTACTGCCAATCCGAGTGCCTCACTGGATTTTCTACATGTTTTGAGAGGCAAGGTTAGTCCTTCTATGAATGAGGATCTAACTCGAGAATACTCTGAATCTGAAGTAAAGGAAGCATTGCAACAAATGAACCCTTCAAAAGCCCAAGGTCCAGACGGCATGTCTCCCATTTTTTTCCAAAGATATTGGCATGTGGTTGGATCTTTAGCTACTGCTCAGTTTTACATGCTATCAATTCAGGTTCTTTCCCGTCCTCTTTAAACCACACTTTTATTACATTAATTCCTAAAACGAAGTCCCATGTTCGAGTGGCTGATTTTAGACCGATAAACTTGTGTAATGTGGTCCATAAGTTAGCTACAAAAGTCCTTGCAAATAGGCTTAAAGATGTTTTATCTTCCATTATTGGGCAAAGTCAAAGTGCGTTTGTTCCAGGGCGTTTAATTACTGATAATGTGTTGATAGCCTACGAGGTAATTCATTTTTTGAAGCATAAGAAACAAGGAAAGAATGGCTTTATGTCGTTGAAGTTAGATATGAGTAAGGCGTATGATAGAGTTGAGTGGGGTTTTTTGAAATCTATTATGGAGGTGTTGGGGTTTAGTCAAGAGTTTTTCAAACTGATTATGATGTGCATTCGATCAGTGTCTTTTTCTGTCTTGATTAATGGTGAGCCTAAGGGCCCAGTTATTCCATCTAGAGGACTTAGACAAGGGGACCTATTGTCCCCTTATCTATTTCTTTTGTGTACGGATGGGCTTATTACTCTATTAAAGGATGTTGGTGTGAGACAGAAAATATCAGGCATACAAATATGTCGAGGGGCTCCAAATATCAACCATTTGCTATTTGCGGATGATAGCTTGGTGTTTTGTAAGGCTGAGGTTGAGGAGAATAGGAGAATTCAAGCTACCTTGAGAAGTATGAGGCTGTCTCTAGGCAGCGAATAAATCGTGAAAAAAATAGCCATGGTTTTTAGTGCGCCAAGGGAAGTTCAACTGGAGATTAAATGCTTGTGGGGAAATTTTGAAGTACAGCAGTATGAAAAGTATTTGGGTCTTCCACCAATTGTTGGGAGGTCAAAAGCACAAGCCTTTCAATTCATGAAGCAGCGAGTTTGGCAGAAATTACAAACTTGGAAGGAGAAGTTGCTGTCACAGGGGGGTAATGAAGTGTTGTTAAAAGCAATGGCTCTCTCTGTACCCTCTTACACTATGAGTTGTTTCCTTCTTCCTTCAAGTTTGTGTGTGGAATTGGAAGGTATGATGGCACGGTTTTGGTGGGGTCAAAAAAAGGATGAGAGGAGAATTTATTGGTTGAGATGGAACAAATTGTGTAAAGAAGTCGTGGGGAGGGATGAGTTTTAAAAATTTGAGAGTTTTCAACTTGGCAATGCTAGTTAAACAAGGGTGGCGATAATTTCAAGATGAGAATTCATTACTGCATAGGTTGTTAAAAGCTAAGTATTTTTCAGATTCAACTTTTATGCAGGCTGGTTTGGGCAGATCTCCTTCATATATGTGGCGTGGTATTTGGGAAGCAAAAAAATGGGTGGAGGAGGGGTGTCGATGGAGGATAGGTTATGGGAGTGCTGTTAACATTTGGTTGGATAAATGGATCCCAGGTCATAATGCTCTAGAGAAGGAGAGGAATGTAATTATGGAAGGGAGTAGGTATGAATGTGTGAATTCCCTTTTCTGTGCTAACTCTAGAATTTGGGATGTGGATAAACTTAGAGCTCTCTTTAATCCAAGTATTGTGGAGGATATTCAGAAGACTGTTGTGTGTGATGGAAATGGAATTGATAGGAGACTATGGGGCTACGAGAGGAATGGTCTGTTTAGTGTTTGGAGCTGCTATAAATTTATTTTGGAGCAGCAGGGTGCCCGAGAAACTGAATCTTCATTTGCTAGTGACCAGCGTGTTGTGTGGAAACACTTATGGAAGATGCCCGTGCCCAATAGGATTAAGATTTTCGCTTAGCGTGCTTGTATGGATGGTTTGCCTACAAAAAGAAAATCTCCTAAAAAAGCATGTACCAATTGATGGGTGGTGCAGTATGTGCAATGTGGAAAGAGAAGATTTATACCATGCATTGGTTAGTTGTGTGGATTTAAAGAGAACCTAGTCTGATTATCTTCCAGATTTGGTTATTGATAATTTTTCTAATGTTTTTTATGTGGCTCTGGCTATTTGTGGTGCTAAAAGATAAGATATGTTGGCTACTTTTTTTGCTTTGATGTGGGGGTTCTGGTATAAGAGGAATAAGTGGTTTCATGAGCAGGTGACACTCATTCCTCAACAAGTTGCGGCACATGCAAGTTCACTACTAAAAAGCTATAAAGGAGCACTGAAGTTATCAAGGAAGCAACTGAGAGATGTGTTCAAATGGGAGCCTCTAGACCCAGACATGCTCAAGTTGAATGTGGATGGTGCTATTTTTTCAGAGATGGGGAAAGCAGGGATGGGTGCAATCTTGAGGAATAGTGCTGGCAGTGTTCTCATGGCTACAAGTATCTTGGAGGGTGATGTTGCGGAACCTGAACATATTTAGCTGACTGCTATTTTTCTGGGTCTTCAGTTGTGTGCAAGTATGGGTATAGAAACAATTCAAGTGGAGAGTGACTGTCTCTTGGCTATTGAAGCTGTTCAATAGGATACTATGGTTAACTCGTTGTTGGGTGGTCTTTATGCATAAATTAAAAAGTTGTCTTAATGTTTCAGGGAATGTGTTTTTCATCATGTTTATAGAGAAGCCAATATGGCTGCTCATTGTCTTGCTCAGTATCCAAGAAATATTGATAGAATGACTATGTGGGGGGATTGTATTTCGGACTTTTTATCTCAAACCTTGTGGGTTGATTTATGTCTGTAATCATTTTGTTGATTTATTGAAGTTTCTGGTTTTGTTAGCAAAAAAAAAAAAAAAAAAAAAATCACTAAAGAAACTAAAATAAAACTTGTGTCAAACAAACTCAAGCAGATTAAATGAACAAACGAGAAATTTGATTATCTAAAAAAAATAAACCTAAGTCTCGGGGAACCCTCTCATTCTCAAATATCATATTTTCTGGTTATAAGTAATATTGAATTTTCTGAGAATCTCATAGGCCTTAACAAACCGTTAATTCAATTCAGGAGCAATTATTGATGGAGCAGCTGGACCGCAATCTAGAATACAATTCTAGGTATGTGTGTAGGCCTTTTCATTCATTGATATAAGTTGTTCAATGGCTTGTTAAATAAGTGATGTTCTTCGGAATGATACAAACTTTATCTCCCATTTTGGCTTTTTTTTTTTAAGTTGAAATATTCTACTTTGTTAACAAAGATGTAAAGAAATAATGTACACATGAGAGAGATGAGGGAGGGAGGGAGGGAGTGAGTAAGTTTAGAGAGCTGAGCTCCTTGCATAAAGTCTCAGTTTATTTTGCACTTCAATAATGATCTGTGCTTTAGTTTATTTCTATTTTGAATGGTGTAACCTTCATGCACATAGACACTTGTGTGCCCACACTCACATGCAAACATGTGTAAATGCATTGGTGGGATAGTACATGATCAATAGTTATGTTAGTATTTTCTTACTGTAGATAGGCAACTAGGTAGACAAAATTGTAGCAAGGGTGAAGAATCACAAGTTTTAGAAACAACTTCAAGTTTGAGAAGGTTTGATCACAAGTTTTGCTTGATTTCAGACACCGTGAACCATGCTCACAATTGTTTTATTGAACAAAGAGATCATAATACTTTGAGAAGGTTTGCATCTTATTCTTTATTTATTTTTCCAAGTTTACATGACAAAGAATGGAGTTATCTATTCATCCAGGTTTATACAATTTTATTTGTAATCAAATTAAGTCCATTAATGTACAATTCATTTGATCTCCATTAATTTCCCAAATTCTTTATGATACAGTAAATCTTGTTTTCCTCTCTATTTGGTTCTCATTTTATATATTGCAATAATTCATGATCTAGCTATTGAATGCTATTTAGCTTCATAACAAATTAAAGTTCAATGTGACTGCATATATTTGAGGATGTTGAGTATGAAAGGAAAACTGTTGAGATATACAATTATTTGTCGTCCACGTTGTCCACTCCTCATTCTGCAAGCTAATTCAGCCTCCTCCTGGGAATGTAGTCGTCGCGTCGTCGTGTTTTTCGTCATCTTCACTCTGCAAGCAAGTTCAATAACCATCGGTAGGTCTCTCTCTTTTCGACTTTTGGTCAGATTTCTTTTGGATGGTGCTACGTCCACCGCTCCCAGTTCTTGCTGGGAGCTACCGTTAGGTATAATTGTTCTTCTTTTCTTTGTTGTCTTTTTTTACATGTATTTTTTTATACTTTTAAATATTTTTTAAAAAATACAAAAATCACAATATTATTAAAAAATACTTCCTTAATCAATAAGTAAAAGGAAAAATAAAAAATTTCAGCAGTAACACCTAGCTGTAAAAATCAGTGGCGAGAGTATCATTTTCTTGATTCCTGCTAGTTATTTTGATGTGCTTTTTCTTTTGCTTTTTTTTACATGTATTTTTTAACACTTTTAAATATATTTTAAAAAAACACAACATCATTAAAAAATACTTCCTTAATCACGAAATAAAAACAAAAACAAAATGCCAGCGAAAGCTAGGAGCAGGACGCTTAGTATTTTCCATTTCTTTTAGTTGTTTCCAGAAAGATGCTGTTATTTTTATTTTTGATTTGGTTGTTTTTTGCTCGAGAAAGATGTAGAGTTCTGAAAATGTTGATTATGTGAAATTTAGTTTTTTTTTTTTAATATCCATTATGTCAATATGTTTGATGTTTTGATGAAATACTTTCAAAATTGTATTCCATGTGTATACTTTGGGTCCATGAAGTTCCCACACTACAAGGGAAGTAACTTTTTCCAGTGATTATTTTTGTTTGGAAAAGTCTTTTAAATCGCTGCCATTGACTTTTTCTAGTGATTTACACCTTGCTACATGTTCATCGGAATTATTCCTCCACTTCTGATCTACTCCAACGGAAGCCAAAAATCGCTGCTAAAAGATTATCTTTTCCTGCGATTTTTTTAGCCACAAATTCCAAATAAAACGTTGCAAATACCCATTTGGTTTGCCTAATAAATCACCAGAAAACTTTTTTGCTATGAATTATAGTTGTCACAAAATTTAATATATCGCCGCTAATTATGAGATCTATTCCAACGGCCTAATTAAATCGCTGGAAAAACTTTTTACAACGAATAATAGTCGATGCAAATACTATAACAATTGCCGGTAAAAAGTATTTCCAACGATATGCGATCACCATAAATAAGTTTAATATACAAAAAAATATTTGCGGCGAATTTTACTCGCCGAAAAAGATATTTCACAAAATAAAAAAAAAATGCACAAAATTAATCCTGATGAACTATACCCAAGCAATACTTCATATTAGAGACCCTTATATATAATATATGTGTATGCAATTGAAAGATATAATTAATATATGAACTAAACCCTAAAGCTAGAAATTTCATGCACCGATAAAAAATACCCCTTAATGAAAAAAAAAACTAAAAAATATTAAAATCAGATCTACAAGTGATAGTGAAGAGACAATAAAAGCCTACCGACTCATCTTCAGATTGTGTAACATAATAATCTTCATCCATATCCGCAGTATTTGACTTAGATTCTCTTAGATTGTGTAAATAAATTGTCAATATAAAAAATGTCATCATTTTGAGGTTATCAGGTAAATAACAACTAAACTAGATTCCTACTCACCAAAATTAAGTTCTGGAGATTTATTACCATTATTTTCATCCACTTCTTTGTATTTAATACTCAGTTGATCTTGTGTAGGACATTGTTGCACTGGTTTATGAGTATCAACGAGACTTTCTGCTAACATTGTTAAGTACCTACTTATCCAACACAATAATGTCATTTCACTCTACCTGTGGAAGCATTATAACAAGAACTTCTCACAATCCAATACATAAAAAAGAATAAAGGCAGTTCATCGAACAAAAACAATGAGAGAAATAATTATACCTCTCGGGTTGGCCCAAAAGAAACTCAAGTTGCTTATCAAGTGCCTTGACTGATTTGAAAAAATTAGATAACTATTTGAACAAAGTGGACTAAGAAGAAATTACAGAGGGGTTAAATAAGCTTTTATGAATAGATAAATATTTTGATAAGTTATTTGGAAGAATAAATATCATAGATAAACTAACCCGTTTTTCTATTTTCATATAGAATTTCTTCACGTCCTTTGAGATATTAAGTGCAACTTTTCTTAACCGCTGCTCCCCTTCCTGTTAAAATTTTTAGTTATTCTGATATATTCATAATCATGATATCACTGTATTGTACAAAACGAAATAATTTTGTCTACTATTGGTGATGCAATAAAAGATTCATTAATACAAAGAAGCAAAAAACCTAACCTTCATTTTCTTTTCTCCCCTAGTAGCCTGATCTATGGTGCCCCTGCTTGCTATTAAGGCAACCCTCTTTGCTTGAGCCAATTTCCATTTTCTCTCTGACTCGAAGTCCTGCTAACAACCAATTGAATGAGTAAGGAAGCAGTGAAATATATATCTCACGAACTCCACTAAACGGGTACAGCAAAAAACAAGCAGAGCTTTATCATATGAAGTAAATGAGTATAGCCATAAGGTTTCCTACATCATAGAAGATAATATCTTTGAGGAACTTGTTAATTACCTTTCACAACCAAACTATCTCTTCTAAAACATGATCCCAATGAGTTTTTCAACGTTGACGTTCTTTGTGAGCCTGAAGTGCACAGTGATTTTGATTGCAATTGCACAATGACATTTGGCAAGCAGTTTACTTCTACATTTCTAGATGATTAATCAGTGAACAATAATCATGATGTTGTTTCCTCTAGTAAAGTTGCATGAGTTGGCTTGCTTCAAAAGTCATCAAGCTAGATTGACTAGGTTCACAAAAAGATAGCTTTAATCAATGAAAATATGGACTTGTAAGCACTAATAACTAAAAGTAAAATGAATTTCATGTCATGCATTTTCAAATGCAACTAAACTTTGAAATTTGTGCTTCGAGTCAGTTTGAGAAGAAGGGGTTTTATAGCCATATATATATTTTTTTTTAAAGAGCAGGAAGTCACATGTCCAATAGTGACCCCTCCCAAAGTTTATTAATAAAGCCCTCACTTATGGCGGAGGAATACCGTGGTTACAAGAAAGGACCATGGAAAAAACAGGCCCATAATCAAGAAAAAACTAGAACAAAAATAATAGACCACTATTTAAACAAAACCCATCACAACCCAGAAACCAAGGCTT
Source organism: Juglans mandshurica (assembly GCA_022457165.1). Lineage (NCBI taxonomy): Eukaryota > Viridiplantae > Streptophyta > Magnoliopsida > Fagales > Juglandaceae > Juglans > Juglans mandshurica. The sequence continues at coordinate 23,479,138 of CM039619.1, read as the reverse complement.
ACAAATAACCCCACATTTTTACAATCAACATCTCAAAGATGGAAAACCCAAAGAATCCAAACGGATCAGGCCTCTAAGAACCCGAGGCAAATTATAACTACTCGACAAATCCCACTCAGAACCTAAGGCTCCTGCCTTTGCTAACCAATCCGCCACCCTATTACCTTCACGAAAAACATGCTGAAACCGACATTGAACCATGCAAGCTAACTCCACAATTTCCTCCCAAAAATCCTCAAGGTACCATACTCCACATCTCCCTCTACTCCACCAAGAAATAACTACCATAGAATCCATTTCAACTATCACATTTGAGAGATTCAACGTTTTACATCTTCTCAACCCATACAAGAGGGCCATAAGCTCCGCCTTATTATTAGAACCAAACCCAATATAAGAAGCATAAGCCTGAACCATCCCACCAGAAGTATCCCGAATCACCCCACCAATACCACAAGAACCTGGATTACCAAGACTACTACCATCCGTATTCAATTTAAACCATCCCAGCGGCTGTTTATCCCACCTGACCACTTTACAACTTGGAACTTTCTGAACCACCGGAACTATCCGCAAAGCTTCCAGAATCATACCATCTTGACGAGATAGATTTTTATTTTGCTTAGCCGCCTGTGAGATGGATCCTAACCACACACAAATAGAATGAACAACAGACTCATGCGATTCCAATATACCTTCCATTCGAGCAAGACACCTCCTTCTCCATAGGCGCCAAGTAATAATAATGGGAATAATGCCAATAATAAAGCCCACCTGTGAGGAAGAGCTAGCCCGCCTAAACCAAGTCTCAACATTCTGTTTCCAAGTTCTACCAAGGGATATGCCAATAAGATTTCCAAATAAAGACCACACTCTGTATGGAAATTCTCCCTCAAAAAGCACATGATTTATATCTTCAATATGACCATGGTTACAACAATTACATTTAGATACAAGAGGAATACCAATACGGCGTAATCTGTCATCCACACTCAAGGCCATAAACCATGTCCTCCAAAAATGGATCGACATTTTTAAAGGAAGATTCTTATGCCAAATCCATGTATGCCAACCCATAGAATTACCTCTAATACCAATACAATTCCATGCTGATTTTGTAGAGAAATTACCTGTATAGGAGTCCAAACTAGAACATCCTTTCCATTCTTCAGTCCAGCTAAATCAGTTATTATCTCATCCACCTTATCTTGCCCTACTAACTCCTCCAATAACTCCACATCCCAACTATTCTCCAACCTACAATCTTTAACTTTCAAAAGAGGAGAACCCATAACATTCATTTCATTAATCAATGGACCATTATCCCTCCATTTGTCATACCAGAAAAAAAGATCACCCTCCCTAATTTTCCATTTTGAATTATTTAACAACAACGGAATACAATTAGCAACCATTCTCCAAAATCGAGATCCTTTATTATTTTCTACAAAATACCACGGCCGGGTTCCAACATATTTGGTTTTGAAAAAATTTGCCCATAATGAATTACCTTGAAGAAGGTTCCAAGCGAAACGCATATGCAAGGCTTTCTGAACATCGTCAAGGCTTCGTAACCCAATTCCTCCTTCTTCCACCGGCTTACACATCTTATTCCAAGCCAACCATTTCTTTTTGTTCCGTCCATTAGCTTCTCCCCAAAAGAAAGAACTCATCAATCTATGAATCTTGGCAATAATAACTTGAGGTACCTGTAAAACAGCAAGTAGATGGATATTCATACTAGATAAAACATGCCTCAAAAGAACAAGTTTTCCTCCCGAAGAAAGAAGCCTCATCTTCCATCCACTAATCTTTTGCCTCACTTTATTTACCATTTCTTCTAAATGAACCTGTTTCAAACGCCCTCGAATTATTGGCACACCTAGATATTTGAAAGGGAAAGTTCCTTCCATAAAGCCCGTCTGCCTTAAAATCCATTACTTACGCCGATTTGGAATTTTATTAGAACAATACAAAGCAGATTTCTGAACATTAATATTTTGTCCTGACCACCTCTCATATTGAATCAAAATTTTTTGAAGAACCAGCACCGATCTTTGACTTCCATTAGAAAAAATCATAACATCATCAGCATACATCAAATGAGAGATAATAGGCCAAATTGATTCTCTTGCACACTCCTATGAATCAAACGGGAAAGAACCTCTTGTTGGATGATAAACAAATAAGGAGATAGAGGATCACCTTGACGGAGCCCATGACCACCCGGAAAAAAACCCTTAACCGTTCCATTCATCATGACTGAATACCAAGGGCTAGAGATACACGAATAAATCAACTCACAGAAATGAGAAGAGAAACCAAACCTTCTCAAAACCATTATCAAGAATCCCCAATCCACCCGATCATAAGCTTTCGCCATATCCACTTTTAACAAGATATTCCCCCCATGTATTTTTTTGTTAATAGACTGCACCAACTCCTGGGTGAGGCTAATATTCTCAAAAATACTCCTTCCAGGAATAAAGGCGCCTTTCTCCAAAGAAATCAAGCGAGGTAAAATACTAGTTAAACGAGAAACAATAATCTTGGAGCAAATTTTATAAAAAACAGAACAAAGACTAATAGGGCGGAATTTATCAAAACCTGTGGGTGACTCCATCTTTGGTATAAGAACCAAATATGAGGCTATGAAAAATCTTGGAAGATCCTTGATCATAAAGAATTCCACTACTGCCTTCCAAACATCAACCTTAACCACTTCCCAACAATTTTTATAAAAACCCGCTCCAAACCCATCAGGACCCGGAGTGCTTTGATTTGGAATGGATGATACTGCCTCATACACTTCCTCTAAAGTAGGCGGCCTCATCAAAGAATCATTTTCCTCCTCTAGTATGACCGTCTCAATAAGACCTTCCAGTCTAGATTGCTCTATGGGCGGTTCTCCTCGAAGTGATTCTTGAAAAAATTCCAACGCCCCTTGATGAATACTCTCTGGGCTCTCATAAGTTATTCCATTCGATCTCATCTCCAACACTCTCTTCCTTCTTTTATTGATAAGACAAGCATGAAAAAATTTTGAATTACTATCTCCCTCCAACTTCCATTTAAGCTTAGCCATTTGTGCCAACCTCATCTCTTCCCGATGCCTCCAACCAGCCAGATTTGAGATTGCCTCATTTAATTCTCTCTCCAAGTTTACCTCCCAATTTGATTGAAGCTGTAACTCAAGCTCCTTAATCTGTTTTTCAAGGGCATCAATACGCCCTATTGTATGACCAAATACTCTTTTATTCCATTCCCGAAGCACCACCTTCGTATGTTTTAATTTCTTACTTAAACACAGGATCGGCGAATCTACCATCTGTAAATTCCAAGCAGCTCTAACACAATCCAGGAAACCAGGATGATCCACCCACATTTTTTGAAACCGAAATGGAGACGGCCCATAGGAAAAAGGATCTTTCTTGAACTCAATGATCATGGGGGCATGGTCTGAAGTAGATCTAGACAAATAAGAGCAAATAGTATTAGGGAACAAATTACAGAATGAATTATCCATTAGAGCACGATCAAGCCGAGCCCACGAACGGGCCAATCCTGACTGCCCATTACACCATGAGAAACAACTCCCTTTCGTAGCCATTTCCATAAGACCCCTTTGATGAATCCAATCATTAAAGTCATCCATAGCCACAGTTGGCCGAGGTCTTCCTCTTCTCCGTTCCGAATCATTCCTGATAATATTAAAATCCCCCACAACAACACAAGGATCTACACCCACATGATTACTACTTAGCTCTAGCCATAGATCGCGCCTCTCCACCCAGGAACATTTAGCATAAATTACATGAATCAAAATTTTATCCACACCATTCTCTACAACAATAGAAATAAATTGCCTACCCAACTTATCAACTTGCACCTTATAAATGCTATCCCACAAAAGCCATATTTTCCCCCCTTCCACCTCATTAGAAATAACCATATCAAAATTTAGACTTCTACCCAATTTACGAGCACCCTCTAAATTTTGAAACGGTTCTAAAAGTGCAACAATTTTTGGTTTATATCTTCCCACCAATGTCTTTAGTCTGGTTCTAGATGTTCCCACCCCTCTAATATTCCATACCAATATTGAATCAACCATTAAGCAATGTTAGAATTTCGGGCAAGAACCCTAGAAGAACTACGCATTTTAATAAATTTTTTTTTATTATACCTCTTTTTACCATCATTCAACTCAGATTCAGTAAAGTAGTCTTTACTTTGTGAAAAAACCTCTGGATGCTGTTCCGGTTCCGGTTCTGAAGAACAGTTCTCTTCCATCATGATTTCTTCATCAACGTCCTCATCTATTTTCTCTTCCACCACTGGTTGCGTCTTCTCCATAATCGGACCATTCTCTTCCGCACACAAGCTCTGATTTACGTTCATATCCGATGCCTCATAACACGCACCCGTGGAAATCCCTGCACCATCTGCGTCCCCAACATGTAACATTAAAACTGTTTGATCCTCTGTTTCATCAAGAGGTGTCAACTGCACCACCTTATTAATCATAGGAGGAATTACTTCTCCCATATACTCAGGTTGTTCATCTTTCACAGAACCCAACTGCACCATTTGGTCTGCCACCTGCACTGGCAATTCTTCCTTCTCGGCCTCCAACTGCACATGAACTGCAACTTCTACTTCCGTCGCCTTCTCCACCCCAGCCTCCTCTGTTTCTTTGTCCGTCCGCATAGAATGATCACCAACAGCATTATTTTCCACAAGAACCAGCGGAGGAGTTTCAACCTTGTCATCAATCTGCTCTACCCCTTGATCATCCGAGAGGCCTTTCCTACTCCCTTTTCTTCCCCCTTTCTTAGCAGCTTTTCTAGGATTACAAGTCCGTGTATTATGACCCTGCATCTTACATGACGAACAGAAAGCCGGTAGCGTTTCATAACATATTTCTTGCTTTCGACTAGAAGACAGTCCAGGCACTCCAATCCAGAAATGAGACAGTGACGGTTTTGCAGCATCCACTTCCACACAGAGCCTTGCACCATCCGTTCTTGTTGCGCACCGTGTCGGATTATCACGGCGAATGAAAGTTCCTATCGGTGCCATCAAAATCTTCAAGAAAGATTCTTGATAAAAGTTTGGAGGAAGACCCGGCAAAGAAACCCATACCGGGACCCTTGATGGTTCAGCATCCTCATTGAATTCTGGGGACCATCTGAATACACGGTAGAAGAGCCCATTTATTTCACAAACCTCCCGTGATAATGCTTTGGTGAAATCAACTTCATTAGCCATGCGAACGAAGACGTTACGCGGTCTCCTCATGGCAGAAACTACTGGACTAACCGTAAGGCCCCATCGACTTTGAATGAAAGCCCTCACAGCATCCAACGACGGACGGTTCTTCAAGAACTTGAGGACTACAGAGAAGCGGAAAGGTTCCGCTGATCTTGTTATTTCCTCTTTGGTAAACTGAAAATATACCTCACCTTCCAACATCTTTGGAAGCCTGGGTGCAAGAAGCATCTCTGGTATAGGTTGAGGAACGACACCCACCAGATCGGCAAAGGAAGGCCGACTGGTGCCACCCTCGACGGCTGCCATGCAGCCTCACGTAAAACCCAGACCCCGTTCGGCAGCAAGAACCCTATTCTTTAGAGAGAAAAAAGTAAACTGAAAATTATAGCCATATATATTAAGAGGTACATTGAATATTTGTGCCATGCTCAATTCTTAAAATAATTAAACATATAGATTTTCCTTCAAGCAAGATTGAAGAAATTAAAAGAATGTCATCTGAAAAGGTGAAAGTTTCAACACAATGGAAGTATGGAATTGAGCATGGAAGCAAGAAAAAATCTTACATTATGCAATAATCTAATATTAAAAAAATATGAAAGCACCTATAGGCAAGGCTTTTATATATTCTAATTTAAGCTTAAAGCTTCTAAGGTCTTGCTTCACTGTTGTAGGTCCTTCAACAGGTCTCTGCAACAAGAATAATGAATCGAATCAGTTGTGAAAGCCAAATATATTCCAGTATCAAACAGGTCTCTAAAACTTCATGGCCACTCTAAAAAAAGAACAAATTTAAAGATATATATTTTGTTGCAAATGCATTCTTAATTTGTACGTACTTGCATTCTTAATTTGTACTTGCATCTTTTCTATTGAAATTCCACTATCACGCCTCTACTTTTAAGTTCAAAAGCTTAAAGTATATCACAAAATATAAAATAAATGCAATGATCAAGGACAATTTTGAAACACATGCAATTGAAAAATCTGTTGTTCACCAAGTCTTGCACAACAAGTAGCAGCAGTCACTAGAACTAGAAGTTCAGAACTGTTGGAATGAATCAACTTTGGCTACTTGCACAATACAAAACAACCTGAACTAAAGTCCCAAGGAAGTGAAAATAAAGCATGAGTACTGTCAGTCATAGCAAAGTTATATGCCAATACATGCTGGTAATGATGCCATCGATAATGAACTAATGAAGTAGAAAATCTTGGTGAATGCTGCATATATGGATAGAAATAAGATAGAGAGAAAATAGAGAAGAACAAGGAAGGCATTACTCATACCTGAAACCGAACAAAATCAGCCCTAACCTCTCTTTGGCAAGCCAAATCTGTTAACGAGGAAGCCACAAACTGAAATCTCTTGGAAATTCATGCACATACTCATACTCATACTCTATCCATATATCATTATCATTTAACTCAACATACGATAAACTAATACAACCACATCACGAACTGCTCATTAATCCTCATCACCTCACATGATATACAACCCACATGATCAAAAGTTAAATTAAAATCCACATAGAACAACTAACACATTCAATACAACAAATCTGTCAAATTCTTTGACCTCATGGTCTTCACGTACCTTTAAATCATACACCATTGCCTCTAAGTAAAATCCAACCGACTCTTCAACTAAATCAATATACACATATAAATTAAACTCATTATCCATTTAACTCAATACACAACAAACTCATGTAATCACATAGATTCACAAATCCCAAACTGATACAATGCTTTTTTATAATTTCCCAACCTAAACAATCCCAACATTACACCTACTACACACATACTCAAAACAAGGTCCAATTAAATTCCACACAGAACAAATAACCCAAATCTCATATTTCACAATCTTTATAGGGCACCTCCAACTCCATTACAATCCCAACCACACATCACTTCTTCTAAGTCTACCATAGTCAACGCAGTGAATATATACAAATATGTCCAATTATACAAACATAATGCCATTCAATCACATAAACATAATTTTCCTTGAGATAAGGACACAGGGGTTTATACCATAAATTGAAGGCTGAGTTTGGCAGTGCTAGGGCGGTGCTAGATGCGGAGGAGAGGCTCTCAATGGTCTGAGGTGGGCTGAGCAGTGGTGGGTAGTGGGCCATGCATGGAGGAACTTGTGGTGGTGCCGTCAAGGTTGCTGCTATGAGGGGTCGGCTTAGGGCTGTGAAAACAGAGGGGTTGAGGGAGGTGTTGGGCAAGGATCCAGAGTGGGGCCTATTTTTGTGGACGGTGAAGGGTGGTGGTTGGTCGTGGATCACGATTGGCGGCCATGAGATGAGCTGAACAGAGAGATGAGGGAGGGACTGAGGGGTCTCACGGCTCTGGTGGACGCTTGGTGATTGTTGATTGCGATTAGAGCAAGGGAGAGAGGGAGAGCCTCGAGCTGCTGGGCTAGGCGTGGAGGAGAAGGGGCTCTAACGGAAGACTGGCGACAGCGTTGAGGTGTGAGTGGTGGCGAACAGCGCCCCTAGCAGCGATGATGTGGAGAAATTCGAGAAAGAGAGGGGTGAGGCCAGATTTAGGGAAAAGGAAAGAGATCGGAGTGGGGCTGGGGGAGAACTAGGGGTGGCCGTCGAGGTGACGTGGCGAGGGCGGTGGGCTATGCGCTGTAGCGCGGGTTGATGGAGAAGAGGAATTGGGGAGACAGAGAGGGGCTGGAGGGGTATTTGGAGGGAAAAGAAGAAAAGGAACGCGGGATTTTAATTTTAATTTTGTAGCGATATTAACTTGCTACAAAAACTATAGACCTCACCGCCAAAACAAACTTCTCATTTTCAACGGCTTTAAAATTGTTGGAATTGCTCATTTTTGGCGACTAACGATTCGCCGAAAATAGTCTTCTACAATTTTTCTAATACACTTTTTCTGGCGCTTTATATTTGCTGCTAATAAGCATAAATTTGCCGTAAAAGTATCTATTGTGGCGATTTTCCTATTCGTCACAACTAAAGCGCCACTACAGTCATAAATTATATTTGCGACGACAATAAATAGCCACAAAAGGTAAAAAAAATTGCCACAAATAAGTGAACAGTAATTTTAGCATAAACGTTTCTCATATATTTCGTTGAACATGAGCGGCAAACCAAAAATCGCCGCAAATAAGAACAAATTGAGGTGATTTTTTTTTTTGCAGCGATTTTAAAATTGCTGAAAAAGACCTGATTTCTTGTAGTGCGAATTCCATAATTATGCTGCTCATAGTCGAGCATGCCTCCACACATGCACGCATGTATTTGTTGGAACGTTATAACTTATTCTTCTTATTCCCATCCACTGCTATTAACACATGCTAAAAGAGCTCACACTTCAGAACCCTCGTATCGTTTATAGAGCAAAATATGTAATACGTTTCACCTTTCTTTGAATTAGTTGGAAGTATTATCTAAACTTCCACGACTCTTGATGTTTGCTTTGTTGGAAGCTTTTAAGTTTTTTTTGTTTTTAAGTGACGAGTTTGTAAATTTAATAGACCATAAATAGATGCAACACATCTAAAATTTACCAAGTCTAAGTAGTTAGGTACTTGCCTCATTCAAGTATTATGCTATAAAAATAAGGTACTTGGTTAATTCCATCATAATTAAATTGGAGCTTGGATCCAATCTGCTCTCCTTATAATCTATCATTTCATTTTAACATTGCCAGTTCATTTATAAGAATTGACATTTGCATGCTATATGATAACATTCATTCACTTTGTAGAAGTTTCAAGTTCTCTTATTTCATCCAAAACATCCTAGCCTGTTCCTACACTGTGTCCTTATTAAAACCCTTGGCCACCCCTGCATCAGTTTCAATTTGATAAATTTACCCTTGGTCACCCATGATTTGTAAAATGCCGGTATGGAAGCCTTCTAACTATACATAGTTGAAAAGAGTTTCTTTTAAAAATGACTATACGAATTTAAAGGCCTCAAATAAAAAAACGTTGTGAAAGTAGCTCCTCTATTTGAAACAATATTCTGAGGCATACCATGTAATTTGAAAACATAGTCAAAAAATAATAAAGCCACTTTACTTGTTGTAAAAGGGTGTTTAAGGGCCATAAAATGGGAGTACTTTGACAACCTATCCACAACAACCATCACCACTAAGTAACCCTTAGAAATTTGTAAGCCTTCCACAAAGTCCATTGACAAATCAGTCCAAATATTCTGAGGTATTGACAAGGGCTGTAACAATCTAGCTGGATGGATGTTTTCTACCATATTTCTTTGGCAAGTTTCACACTCTTGAATAAAAGTCTTTACATCTTTTTTTAAACCAAGCCAATAAAAATCATACCTTGCCCTTTGTAAGGATTTATGAAATCCTAAATGACCAGCAGATGGAATGGAATGAATAAAATGCAGCAACTTCAGTTTTAACTGTTGACAGTTAGGCACATAGATTTTTCCTTTTGTGAACAACACTCCATGTTTCACAGTAAAAGAACTATGTGAAGTAACCCCATCTGTTAACAAGGTCAACTATTGTTGAGTTACAGGATCTGTGGCATAAGCTTGTTTAAGTTTTCCAACCAAATGGTGTAGGATATGAAATGGCGTACATTGCAACTTCATCTTCTTGGCAATCTTTTCGAGACAAGGCATTAGCCACCTTGTTCTCTATCCTTTTTTTATATTCAATGGAAAACTCATAGCCCAACAGCTTTGAGATCCATTTTTGTTGAGCTATTGTACCTATTTTTTGCTCCAACAAATAACTCAAACTCAAATGATCAGTTCTTATTATATAAAATGATCCCAACAAATAAGATCTCCAGTTTTTAATGGTTAAAACCAATGCTAACAGCTCCTTCTCATAGGTAGAGATTGTTAAATTTTTTCCTTTAAAACCTTGACCTAAAAAAGCTATGGGTTTTTGATTCTGCATGAGCACAACACCCACCCTCACTCCACGTGCACCACACTCAATGACAAACTTTTGACTGAAATCTGGCAATGCTAACACAGGAGGAGTCACAACAGCTTTCTTTAACACATTAAAGGCTATAGTAGCTTCCTCATTCCACAAAAAGCATCAGTTTTCAACAAAGAAGCTAGAGGGCTCGCAATCTGACCATAATGTTTAATAAACTTTCTGTAATAACCAGTTAGACTCAAAAAACCCCTCAAAGCTTTAAGAGTTTTTGGAACTGGCCAGTTAACCATTGCCTCCAATTTCCTTGGGTCAGCTTGCACACCCTCCCTGGAAATCAGATGGCCCAAGTACTCAATCTCTTGACATGCAAAATGACACTTCGACTTTTTAGCTATAACGATTTTGCTTCAAAACTTCCAAAATAGTAGCTAAATGTGTCAAATGAGATTATAGGTCCTCGTTGTACACTAGAATATCAACAAAGAACACAATTACAAATTTTCTCAAGAATGGTTTAAAAACATCATTCATGAGAGCTTGAAAAGTTGAGGGAGCATTAGTGAGTCTAAAGGGCATAACAATGAACTCATAATGTCCCTCATGTGTTCTAAATGCAGTTTTGTGTATGTCTTGAGGCCTCATTCTTATCTGGTGGTAACCATACCTAAGATCAAGCTTTCAAAAAATAGTTGAGCCAAATAATTTATCCAAGGGTTCATCAACTACTGGAATTGGATACTTATCTTTAATGGTGGCCTCATTAAGCATTCGATAATCCATGCACATCCTCCAAGAATCATCTGCCTTTCGGACCAGTAACACGGGTGATGAGAATGGAGATTGGCTTGGTCTAATAATCCCAATTTTAAGTAATTCAGCTACTATGTTCTCAATTTCTGCTTTCTCAAAATGTGGGTATCTGTATGGCCTCAAGGACACAAGAATAGACTCATCCTTTAAAATAATTTGGTCTCGAGATCTATGGGAGGAAGGCCCTTAGGCTCCTCAAAAACCCTTTGATATTTCTGCAACAACTCATCAATCTGGGGGGTATAATAGACTACTTCTAAACAGGCTCCACAACCATTAATTGGAGCCAAAACCCTTTTGATCCCACTTTAGAAATAGTAGCTAACTCCTTATTATCAACCAACTCAACATTTGTTGATGTCAACCTTTTAAGAACCACAATTCTTGTGCCATAAGAAACTGCATTTGCAACTCAACAAAATTCCAAAGTATGGGACCAAGTGATAGCAGCCATTGCACTCCCATAACCACATCACAACCTCAAAAATTAAGGGGAAAAAAATCAGCAATAAAATTTGTACCTTTCATCTGTACTGCTATAACAGTAGTTCTACCCAAACTTTCAACATCTCTAAATGCCACTCGAACCTGAATGGACTAATCTTTATTAACTGCCAAAGCACACTTCTCAGCCATTGTTGTATCCACAAAGTTATGGGTACTACCAGTGTCTATTAAAATGTTCACCCTTTTTTTATTAATTTGCCCTACAATCCTCATTGTTTTAGGAATTGGAGTTCCTCCAAGTGCTTGCAAAGAAATTGAAGCGATATCACCAAGCTGCATTTCTTCTTCGACAACCTCCACCTTATCATGATCTTCAACATTTTCATTATCAAGAATATCTATTCCTTCTAATAAATAGATCTTTGGCTTAATGTACTTGTGGCCTTGATGCCACATATCTTCACAAAAATAGCAAATACCTTTCTTTCTCCTTTCTTGCATCTGTGCTTTAGAAACTTTCTGATAAGGCAGCTTATTATTAGATAACACCTTAGGTGTTCCTAATATTGTCCCACCTGCAGAATGCCCACCCAGATCACTACTAGTGCCCCTCCAAGACCTTCTAGTTGCCCACAGATACTGTTCTTGTATCTTGGCTAACCCAAAGGCATCATTTAAAGTAGTTGGATTAAGCATCCTCCCTGGTAGCCTTACTTCATCCTTAAAGCCACCCAAAAAACAACTAAGCTTGTTTTTTTTTAGAAACCCCTTTAATTCTATTTGAAAGTAACTCAAACTCTGCCTTGCAAGCAATAATAGAATTAACTCGTTTTAAACGTGTTAATGCCTCCATTGGATCATCGTAAGCTGATGATCCAAACCTCAATTGAACAGCTTGTGTAAATTCTTCCCAATAATGAAAAATGCTAGCTTCACTAGCATTTTGAAACCAAACAAGGGCTTCTTCATCCATGTGAAATGAAGCCAAAAAAATTATTTGTCTTGGAGGAACTTGATGATACAAAAATATTGATTTGCCCTATATATCCATGCTATAGGATTCTTACCAAAAAATATTGGAAAGTCAAGTTTCATCCCTTTAGCAAAAGATCTGCCATTCATGTCACGAGTGCGAACTTCTTCATTATCACCTTCTCTGCCTCCACAATGACTGTCTTGATTACTCCTTGCATTCTATCCATTTCCCTCAGAATTGTTGCAAGAAATTCTTGAAATCTGCTGCATAAGATCCAAAATCCTTTTTTCTTGATTTCCCTTTCTAGTCTTGCTGCTTTCTGCTATTGAAATAAAATGGAAATCATATCCTCTAACTACTTTTGTTTCTCGCTGCTATCTGACTGATTAACTATATCCACAATCTGTGCAAACGATCTTGTACCTTCTGCCATTAGCACTAACTGCTGATACCAACTGTGATGGACCCTTGTTCTATAATTGATTTATGTATTAGAGATGACTGCTTCGAGGGAGTTAGGCCTCCAGAAAGATGATCAAGAAGTAGAGAGAGAGAGAGTAAATGTACGAGAGAGAGAAGAAGAAGAGAATTAGCACTTGAATACCAGAGTTGGCCTCAATCCCAACTCATGGCTACCTCTTTATACTACATCTATGAGAATATAATGTACAGGAAGAATCTCCTAGAATGAATATGAAAATGGCACATTATACTAACTAACATAACTGCCAATACAAGTAGAAGATGACACCGTATTCAACCAACTCATTAAAAGAAAACGACACAGTATGCAAACTAACATCACTGTTAATACAAGTAGAAGAACGACACCATATTCAACCAATTCATTAAAAGAAAACGACACCATATCAACAACTAACATAATTGTCGATCCTTCTGCACTTCACCTTCAATATAGCAGTTGTTCATTGCACTCCATTACTTTCACGTACATAACAGATTATATATATGTAAATATATATATTTACAGTGTGCACAAGTAGTACTAGTAGCGCATCCATATATAGTACTATGGAACAAGACTTTCAAATCATTGATTTCTTATACCTTTTTCAACTCATGCATGTGACGCAACCTTCTTGTCAATTATTCACAAAAAATCCTGACAATTAGATATGTATCACCCTGTATTTTAGTGTACTTTTACTGAAGGAATTATTTTTATGGATTCAAAAATTTATCCTCTTATTTTAAAATTGGTTGGATTTTAGTGAGTTTATTTCTATGATTTTAATTTGGTGAAAATTATTTTTATGTGCTTTCTTAATATTTATTTATCGTTATGCATTTAAATTTCTTTTAATATTTAAATTAATTACTGTGGGATTTAATTATTTCAATTTGACTTTACCATTATGTTTAAATTATTTTATTTAACTTGTGGTTTTAAAATCGTTTCCGTTGGATCATTTTTGTGACCCAAGTTATGAGGATTAGACCTCATTTCTTTTCCCTTTATTTTTCTTTCCTCCATTTCTTTTCTTCTTTCTTTTCTTTTTTCTTCTCCCCTGGTTTCTTTCCCGCGCGCAGCGTCTAGCTCCCTCTCTCTCCTCTCTCCCCGTGCGTCCGTCCCCTCCCCCCAGCCCGCCGCCGTCGCACCGCTGTGCGCGACACCGCCCGGCCGACTAGCTCCCCCACAGGCCGGCGACCTCACTCCCCAAATCCCAGCCCCTAACTCGCCGCCGGTAGCCCCCACGAGCCCCACGAAGCCGTGGCGTTCCTTGAGCTCGCGCACCGCCGTCGCGCCACCACCGGCCACCATCTTCCTACCACTTCAACCCCGACCTCTAGGCAACCCAATGGACCTAACCCCAGCTCTGATCCGTCACCGGTGAAGCCCCACCAAGTCCATTTCTGATTTGGGCATTTTTGGCCTAAAACCACCCCTTGCGCCGCCACCCACGGCAAACCACCACCACCATTGGCTTCACCGACCTCTCTAGGCCCTACCCTACCATTTTTGGGTCTTCGTTTGTCTCCGTTGAAAAGTGGGTATCTGTGACCCACGGCCACAGTGTATTTTACACTGTGGTGTTGCTCAGACGTTGCCTTTTTCAACTTCGTGATCCTCCGAAAATTGTTATATTGCACTATAAGTATTTCTCCAAAGAATTCTTGTGAATTTAATGTATTTTTGCACTAACACATTTCACTGTATTTAATCTGATGATTGGTTTTGCCGGACTGAGTCCGAGAAGTACGAGAGTCAGTTGGATTGGTGATTGGATTGGTTTGGTTGGATTTGATTGCTTTGAATATTGATGGTTGTGGATTTGTGTTGGTACATGTACATCTCATTATTTCATGCATGATCATGTTTGTAAGAAAACTGGGTTTTTGTGTAGTGCATTCATGCTCATATGTGATTTGGGAAGTTATGATTTTATGTGAGAATATTTTTGGGTGCGTGTGTATCACGACCCCAAGCCGAGATGGCGCATTATCTCGGTGGAGCTCCTTTGGTTACTCGGGAGCGGAATAAACTGAGTAACGTCCCCTGGATTGTCGCTGGGCGACAATGGGATCGGATGAGAGATTCGTGCCTACTTCGTGGTCCTTCTACTGGCGGGGACTAGAGGATGTGTGATAACCGGGCTTAGAGCCCAGCCCTTGGAAGTCAGGATGAAGCCCAGCCCATGAGCTCAAGTGGAGGGACGGACGGCGTCGTTTAGGTGAGTTTCCCTCTGCTGCACTGTTTTTCTTCCCCACGATTCTCCCCTCTGCACTTCATTTGCTGCACATCACACTAACCGTGCGCACCAAACCCCCCATAATCCCAGCAGTTGATCTTCATCTCACCACACTCAAGAATCGGTTTGGCTCACTTCGGCAGACACTACAACCGGATCCTCTCATCTATTTTTATTTATTTTTTTATTTTTTTTCTTCTTCTCATCTTCTCCATATCTCCACCGTCGCTCGACTCAAGGGTTCCGAATTACAAACCGTTTCTCCACTGCAATTTCATTCGATTTTTTAGCAGAACTTGGTAATTTCTTCTATGATGGTTTTTTTTTTCTCCTTCATGATCATACTGCTTTCTTTTTCTCTGTTTTGCTGGTTCTTACTCGTGCGGGTCTCCTTCCATTTTCGGTTGCTGCCATGTCTTGATCACACGCACACACTCTTTGCTTTATTTGATGTTATGCACATACACACGGCTTGGCTTGCACACACACACTGTTTTATTTGAAGTTACGCACACACACACCGTTTGGCTTGCCGAACCACACATCAGAAGTGTGGTCTTGCTCTTCTCCCACCATTCATGTCCAATCTCACTTTTATTTTATTTTATTTTTTTGTTTTGTGTGGGTGTTTCATATGTTGAATTGTGGTGAGGTGATGGAATTCTTGAAGTTGACGAGTATGATTTTTGGATGGATGTGTGAGACTGTTTTGGACTATTAATTAAGACTATTTGGTGTAAATTTATGGGTATGTTGAGCTAGTTGTATCGAACCTTTATGCCAGCCTTAAATTGTTGAATAAATTAATTATTGATGCGGACACTGAAGTTGTTTTATTCGAAGGTTGGAAATGAAGTTTGAGTTGGGTTATTTTTTTTTTTAATTATTGAAGTTGTGGTTGTTGGTTTTGGAAATAATTATGATTGGTTTGGTGTTATAGAAGGTGGCTGTTTTGGGTTTTTAAAGGCGAATGAGTGAAGAGGGTTGTTCGGGTTTAATTATTAGGATAGTTATTGAGTTGTGAATGGACTGTTTTGATTTATTACTCAATAAATAGCAGTCTACTAGATTGATTATTAAATGTTGGATATATGTTCTTTTGTTTAGGTGGTGTTACTATTAGAGTTCCGGCTCAAGGTGTTGATAATACGAAGAAGTCAGGTAAGCGGAGTTCATATACTAGTTTTGCATAAAATAAATAAACGGAGGTTGACTTTGAGAATAAATGTGTTTAGTTTTGTTTGAAAGAGATGATCAACCTCAAATGTTTATTCTGCATCTGCATAAATTCAATATAAGAAAAAGTGTTTTCTGACATGACTGGTGTAGACATGAGCTAGTTTTGTGCACTTTGTTTCAGAACTATGTAAAAGAGCGAATAAGGAAATTCTAAAAGTTTTGTGTGAACAAATGAGAATATTTTGTTTATTTTTATCTCGAACATGTGAAATGATCTGAAGATTTTCAGTGTTTTGTTTTGATATGATGTGTCATCTGAGAATCTTGGCATGATGTTCTGATTCTGTATATGATTGTAACCGGATTTTCGATGAAATCCGTTCTGTTTCTGTTAAGGCCCAGCCACGGGTATAATGGTGGTTTATAACCCTACCACGGGGTGAAACATGGAAAATGGCCCAGCCACGGGTATAATGGTGGTTTATAACCCAACCACGGTGGTGAAACATGGAAAATGGCCCAGCCACGGGTATAATGGTGGTTTATAACCCTACCACGGGGGTGAAACATGGCCCAGCCATGGGTATAATGGTGGTTTATAACCCTACCACGGGGGTTAAACATGATATTGTCCCGATGTGATATCAAACGATGATAAGATTATAATGTTTCAGTTTAGACATGCCAACGGATCTTCTTTTTGGAATAAGCTTTTTTTTTTTTTTCTGAAAATTTCACTCTAAAGTTTTGTTGTTGCATTTGAAAGTAAATGTTTTGTTCGGCTTATCAATGGTTATAAATGCTCACGTTTACATACTAGTATATGCTCTCTGCTTGCTGAGCTGTTGATAACTCACACCGTTAATCTCCATAATATTTCAGATGACATCGATGGCTCAGCTGAAGATCAGTATTAGAGTCTATGGAGAAGATTAGCATTGTTTTGTTGTCGGATATCTCATGATATTATTGTTGGTGTTGGAAGTTAATTATCTTTCTTAAGTTTGCTTCAATGGATTTAGACTGTTTATGGAGACTATGTTAATGTTAAAAAAGTTCTAGTTGTTGTTTGAGACATGAAGAAGAATTGATTTTATTTGGATTGTTGGATTAAATATTGGATAAATGAGTTTATTTGATTTATTTAATTGAGGTATTTACGTTCGATTTGAGGTTTGGAAAATGGATATATTCTTGAATTTGGAAGTACTCTAGCCTTGTTAGAGTAGATTATTAGGTTTTATGAGTTAACTCTCCGGACCCTCGGGGTCGGGGCGTTACAGTTGGTATCAGAGACAGGTTTGAATTCTGCATACTGTAGACCTTGGAGGTTTAGATATCTGTGGGTTCATAGGATGTGGAAATTTCAAAATAGGAATTGGAGAATTATAAGGATAGTCATGGGGGTATTTAAGTTTGAGTTCTAAGAATATTAAGATTGATTTTGATGGGATTTGAGGTTTAGATTTGGCTGATGTTAGGAGTTGAGTTTGGAACTTTGAGAATTCTAGTGATATACGTGTGTAATAAGTTTGCTTCAATGGATTTAGACGGTTTATGGAGACTATGTTAATGTTATAAAAGTTCTAGTTGTTGTTTGATACATGAAGAAGAATTGATTTTATTTGGATTGTTGGATTAAATATTGGATAAATGAGTTTATTTGATTTATTTAATTGAGGTATTTACATTCGATTTGAGGTTTGGAAAATGGATATATTCTTGAATTTGGAAGTACTCTAGCCTTGTTAGAGTAGATTATTAGGTTTTATGAGTTAACTCTCCGGACCCTCGGGGTCGGGGCGTTACAGTTGGTATCAGAGACAGGTTTGAATTCTGCATACTGTAGACCTTGGAGGTTTAGATATCTGTGGGTTCATAGGATGTGGAAATTTCAAAATAGGAATTGGAGGATTATAAGGATAGTCATGGGGGTATTTAAGTTTGAGTTCTAAGAATATTAAGATTGATTTTGATGGGATTTGAGGTTTAGATTTGGCTGATGTTAGGAGTTGAGTTTGGAACTTTGAGAATTCTAGTGATATACATGTGTAATAAGTGATGTCAGATTTGCATAGTTATCTGATTTATATATATATATATGTATATGTGTTTATATGCATATTTTATTTATCCTCTTATTTATTTCTATTTACCTGGTATTTTCGTTTTCTTCTATTTTAGAACGTTTCACCGAGTTTAGACTTTCAGGATGGCTGCTCGTCGTAGAGTTCGAACTCTTGAAGATTTGAATGAAGACGACAATGGTGGGGGTTGCACGTTCGAACAATTTAATCGAACGCATCCTCCCACCTTTGATGGAAGAGGCGATGCGACGTCCTCGCTACGAAGCCAGGACGTGCGGATGGTCCCTAGGGGAGGCCATGGTGCATAGGTTAATAAAGGATTAAATTGGCTATTTTCTGGGAAAATAGTGTGCGTGGATTTTGTGTAAACCATTTTCTGGGAAAATATTTTACGGATATTTGGGCCAATGAGATTTTGGCGTGTGTTGGAAAATTGTCATTTTCGGGAAAAATGATGTTTTGAGAAAAATGCATATTTCATCATATGCATACATGTTGGTTGCATTAAATGCATTTTATTTTCTGAAGATTATTTGGGTCATACTTACCTACGGTACCATTTTGTGGTAACGCAGATTTTGATGCAGATGAGGAGGAGAAGGGCGAGCCTGATGAGACGGCTCCGCCCGAGGAGTGATCTGGGATCACTTGTTATTGTTATTTTATTTTACCCTTTTGTATTTTTGGGACATGTGTTGAACTTTATTTTGGGATGACTATATAACTGCTTTTAAACCGCTACTGATATTTAAATTGTATTTTAAATTCTAGTACTTAGTTGACTATCCGCTGCATTATTTTATTTGTACACCGTTGCATGTACACACACTGGCACTTCGTTGGGATGTGTGACCATTTGTCACCATCCTGGCGTCTCGATCCCCGTGTATTTCTATAAGGGGGATTGGGGGCGCCACAAGATAATTAATTAATTAAAGCTGAAACTGCATGATGCACATTCATTAACTTGCATTTATACACGAATACCATTTTCACTCTTTGATCTGCTAATAATATGCTTTAACTGCTTTATTCTATAATTATTAATTTCAAGATTCACTAGGTCACCTGGGTTATATAAATATATATATATATATATATATTAATATATATTTGTAGTGATGAAGAATTCGTAGGGGCACCTACATAGCTAGCTAGCACCCTCGCTCTTTAATTATGTAAAGGTTATATACATTTATGCCAGTTTCCTTGCTATTATTTATGTATCTAGTATTGTAAAAGGGTGGAGTATAGTAGAATCATAACCTTCTTGGAACTTGTCAAATTTTCTGCTTGTGAAAAGTTAAGGTCATTGCACTGAAATATTGGGTATACCTTCGCCTCCAACCGTATCGTCAGAAGTTGGTGGTTGCTCGCCAGAACATGAAGTTAGCACCACGCTTCTATGGCCCCTTCAGGGTGGCTCAAAGACTCAGTTTGGTTGCCTACAGACTGAAGTTGTAGTCCACTTCACAGATCCACCCCGTCTTCCCTGTGTCATGCTTAAAGAGGAAGTTAGGGGATCGGATCCAACCATTGGCCTCCCTTCCACTCAGCAATAGTGACGGCCAGGTGATACCCAAGCTGGAAGTTGTGCAAGACTGACAAGAGGAAGGGTTGTGATCGAAGTATTGATCAAATGAATAGGGCTGTCGGAGGAAAAAAAATAGTTGGGAAAATTTGTGGAAAATGAGGGCTTTGTATCCACACCTTGTGGACAAGGTTATTTAAGGGAGGGAGAATGGTAAGTGTCTCTGAGCTTGGGAATCTATGGAGGCAAAGATGGGAACTTTAGGGTTTCTGGGTGTGAGGTTGGAAGATGGAAGTATGCGAAGTGAAGTAGAGTTTGGGACTTTTTGAAGTTTGGTCTTCAGGAGCTCAAAACGGCGCAGCAATGGTAAGTCCTTGATGGGCAAAAGCAACGTCATCTTGCTAAGGAAGGGAAACGACAGAGTTTGGATTTACGTAAGGAGCTAGGTGTAACACCCCGTTCCCGAAAAGACATTTTACAATTTTCGATGAGCCAGTGTGCTACTACTAAAACTTGAACTTTAAAACTTTTTCTCTTAAACAACGCGCCAGATGCGAAAGATTTCCATAAAAATAACAAATTTCAATAAATACTAAAAATCCAAAATAAAGTCTGCGGAAGCACTTATTAAAATTACGGAAGTCTCATGTGTTTATCAAAATAATTTATTTAAAACTTAAAACCATAGCATAATCTGTCTAGGCCTCTGCCTCGCCTCCCTGGGTCAAGTTCTGTCCTGCAGTCTCGTCTTCATAAATGTCATCACCTGGGGTGGTTTAAAAACATGAAAACAAACTAAAATGAGTCGAATACTCAATAAGCAACACATTATACAGTAAACATAATAAACATAAGGTTTCTTGGAAAGCGTGCATATTCATAAATACATTCATAAATAACATGAACATGAACATTAATTTATTTTTCACTTGTCATAGGCCGTACCCACTGTTAACCCCCGTAAGTTAGGGTTAGCGAATCTAAATAGATTCCGATTCCGCCCGTGGCCGCGGGTTGTGGAATCCATACATAAGGAAGACAATACTGGGTGAACTACCAGCATGCACGATCTGGCAATGCAATATGCCCATAACATAGGTACCGTTTTCATATCATAACATAGGCCGTTACATATTTTATCAAATCATACTTGCATACTTGTCATTTCATAGATTTCAAAAGAAATCACATACATATTATATCATAGATTTCAAAAGAAATCACATACATACTTGTCATATCGTATCATAGATTTCAAACGAAATCGCATTCTTTCATAAACGTCGTGATACATGTTTCATCGCACAAAATCATGCTTTTTCATAAATATTTTACGAAATAACTCTCTCATAAAATCATGCATTTCCTAAATAATTTTATGAATAATCTTTCACATAAAATCATGCATTTAATAAATAATTTCATGAATAATCTTCCACAAATAATCTTTCACATAAAATCATGACTTTTTATGAATTTGTTGATGCATAATTCATTTCATAAAATTATGATTTGTCATAAATAACTTAATGCATAAGACTTCACATAAAATCATAGATTTTTCATAATTTTATCATGTGTTGGGTACGTAAAAAGGGGCTTCCAAATGAAGGGAATACATGCATAATATCTTTTATAAAAAGACAAGCAGTTCACCGTACGTACGTGTAAGGATATGATCATGCTACTTACCTTGCAATGTTAATCCACTATTTTCGGCACGAAATCGGTCGCCTATAAAAAATAAACACGTATTTTGCATAAATTTCTAATTAAACAAGTGATCCTATTTAAAAACCTAACTACTAAAATAGTCTATATTTTCTAAACCTAAACACTTCCTGACACTAAAATATCCTTACCCATTAGTCTTAAATAAGCAAGGATATTTTTGGAAAACAACATACTGTACATGGGCATTTTGGGAAAATAAAATAGAGGGGCATTTTTGTAATTTAACAAACCAAAAACAAATATTGATTACGGGTTGCATGGATCCGGTTTGGTTTTACGCGTGAAAGGGAAAAGCATGCAATCGGGTTGGGGTGCGATGCTCACCGAGAGAGGAAGCTGATGCGACGGTGGTTCTGGTGACTGGGCACGACGTCAACTCCAACGAGTGGTGGCTAAGCAACTGAGAGTGAGAGAGAGTTATGAGAGAGGGAGAGTTTACGGGATGAAAGAGAGGGAGAACATGGTTTGAACTTACAGAGCAAGGGTGGCGGCTTGCTGTGGCGTCACAGGGCAGTGGAGGCTAGATCTTCGGCGTCGTCTGTTGCTACCAACGGTGGCGCCGCGGCCCAAAAGTGGCAAAACGGGGTTCTCGGTTTGAGTGGGGGGGGGGGTGCTCTGTTTCGAGGGCCTAAAACAGAGCAGCTTCAGCTTCCGCTTCCCACGGAAGATGATGATGGTGGCTACTGTGTTTGGGCTGCTTTAGAGGGTGGAGAGGAAGAGCAGCATGTGTGTAGTTGTGCGGTGGTCTCGTGTTTGGTCTACGGCGAGTGCTGGTTGTGTGTTTGGAGGTGGATAAAAACCGAGACTCTCTCGGTGACGGACTTGCGGGTTGAGTGGTTTTGTGTGGTGCACGTGAAGGCTTGGCTGAGCGACGGGGGTGGAGGGCTTGCTACTGGGTTGGCGTGGAGGAGACCAGAGTATGACGTGAGGACGAAGGCGTGGATCGTTGGGTTTGTTTTCGGCTTGAGGTTGGTTGTTCACGCTGGAAATAGACTCTCCGACTGGACACAATAAGCCTCTATATATAGACCAATGAAAACCCTAGATAAAGATAAAGGAAGAGACGTGCATGTGCATGTGCATGCGGGTGGATTAGGTTTGGTGCGTGTTTCATTAAAAAGAAGAAAAATCCGGTAGAGAGGAGTTGTAATATGAAGAGGATTCATGGGTTTGGAGGGGAAATAATAATAATAATAATAATGGAGATTTAATTCTAGGTTTAAAAAAAAAATCATCTGATAATTTGCTTTAACTCATAAAAAATTTTATCTGTAATCTTATTTCTAAATACAAGATCGGGTCGTTACACTAGGATTCTTTAATGTAAACACACCGTTTACAGGGTTATTAAACGATGTAGTTTTAGTTTATCTTCAGAAGTTAGTTACAATGGCTTTTTTGTATTTTCATTTACAAGTCAATTAAGTATCACACCAAGATGATGTTCCATTCATTCTGGAGCATTTTCTCATCTAATTTAGTATTTGTCTAGGGAGGAAGTGGGGACCTCGAATCTCCCATTACATATGAATATTTGAGGTACTTCTATCACTGTATGTGCATCTGCTTCACTATGATTGCATTATTTCATATACAGTTACTGTTCATCATTGGGAATCCTAACACCCACCCCCCGTCACCTATCCTCTGCAAAGTTGCCCTGTCACCATCAACCCTCCCTCTGCCAAGCACCCTTATCGCCATCGACCCTCCTCCCCTCTATCAGTTCTTCTCTTTGACGGGGTGCTTCATCCTTTCTCTTCTTCTTCATCTCTTCATCCCTCTTCTCTTTAATGTATTCCTTTATATTCTCACCCATGGCGCCACTGGGAAACCAAAAGGCGTCAAATTGAAAGTGATTCCGAGTCGGTGTTGCTCTATCTCTGAAATCATTGCTCTATTGCTTCGTCTTTTTTCTCGTTAGAGTTAGCTCCTCGAACCTTGAAGTCTCACATCAATGCCGTTCACCCCTACTCTGATCCGTCCTATATATTTTCTCTTAAGCCTTTAGGTTCTCTCACTCTCTCTCTATCTCTCTGTGCACACACCCACCTATGTAGGTATATATATTTCTGTATATGATGTGTATATAACATCTTAGTACCAGTATGTTGTAAGGTATGTCCACTGAATCTCATATCATGCCTGTTCGATTTATATCCTTTTTACAGAAAAAATCTGATACTTTAAGAGGGATCTCACGAAGAAAATGGAATTATATGTCTTTGCTGGTTTTTAATTTTCTGTTGCATTTTTTTTTGTTAGAACTTAATTACTCTCTCTCTTCTCTCTCTCTGTGAAATTTTTTATTTTCATCTTCACTTCGTCCATGTCTAATCGAAGTTTTCTGTGATAGAAATTTTTTGATTCATCTTCGTATTTAAGAACTTTCTTTTGACTCAAGAAAAAAATTGAAAATGTAGAATCGGGAGTGGGGAAATGGGTTTCATATCTCAACCAAGAGAAGAAGCTGCTAGATTCTCTTGTTGGTCGCCATCCAACTGCTCCTTCTGCCCCAAAAGGACTATATATATATATATATATATATGCCAATGTTCGGTATTATGCTAAAAAAAAATTTATTCATCGTTTGAGTCAATACTTTTCTTTCAAGCCAGTACTTGCCGGCAAAAAATGCTTTTGGTTTCTCATTTGACTGCATCTCCCAATGTATCATTCCATTATTCATCACTACAAAATATGTTGTTGTGGATTTAAGCCTCTTGACTTCATAGTC
This sequence comes from Juglans mandshurica, assembly GCA_022457165.1. NCBI lineage: Eukaryota > Viridiplantae > Streptophyta > Magnoliopsida > Fagales > Juglandaceae > Juglans > Juglans mandshurica. Next base: position 23,454,741 of record CM039619.1, on the reverse strand, counting down.
ATTTTGAGTTCCTCTGTCCATTTAACTTGTGGTTTACTGAAAATATTACAATTAATTGAAGTAACTAATAACTATTACGGTTTTTGTGGGGAAGACAATGCTTATGGATATGTTTTATAGTGCCACTGATGGAATTGTTAATTAAACATCGAAGAAGGTATCACTTTCATGAGGTAAGCTTTTGTTTATGTTTTCACAACACCTGGTCCAAGTGTGATGATCATCATTCCAGCATTCTATATGGTCTATTGAAGATATGGCATCAGACTATAGTATTCTTGAACACACAGAGTAAGTTATGTTTGATTTTTATTTTCTTACGCTCAAGCTATGCTTAAAATTAATGAACATATGCATAAGATATGGAAGAGCCAGGTGGAAGAAAAGTCTTTGCAGTCTAGCATTTCTAGTTGGATTATGAATCTTCCATTTGATACAAAAGTTAAGGAATGGATGGCTGAAGAAGAAAGATACAAGCAAGGCATACAGATGAAAAATATTCTCCCCGTTGTAGTAGACACGTTTCTCAAATTGGGTTGTCACAATTGTAATACTTTTGGTTTGGTTGGATAAACTCTATGTAAATAGCATGTTGTATGGAATATATCATTATTGAATAGATCAACTGTAATGGCACTACTCCTATGTTTTGGTCATGATGTACAAAAAAGGGTATCTGTAGGTTCATTAAATTAACCTTCGTAATGAAAATAGCTTGTGCAGATCTCATGAATGATTTCAGTTTTGATTCCAATGTTGCTAATGGTGCAACATGAACCTAACTTCACTTGCATTCTCAGCTTGAATTAGTCGCAGCTTGAATTTATTTCCTTTTCCATCACAGTCTTGGCACTCAATCACAACACATTTAGTTACCCAACATAATAAAGCTAGAAGGATTGGTTACATCAAGATTGCAACAAAGTATATATCTGGTTTTCGATTTCATGTAAACGGAATAATAATAACATAATACAATCTGTACCTGGTTTTGGAATAATATGAGAAAGGAAAAATAAAAGAAAAGCAAATAAAAAGGACTACTCTTTCAAGGAAAAACTGCGAATCGATACATTCACATACATTTTCTATGAAATGAAATATAATGTTGTCTTAACACTGTAATATACTGTCATAACTCTTTCTCATTCCCCTCTTAAATGATCTAGATGTTCCATCTCTTGGATGAGCAGCATGGCAAAATCCATCAACATCAAACCCACATTTAGTTACTCCAATATTTGAAGATGATGAGAATGCAGAATCCAAGTCATCCAACTTGGGAAAAAAAGTCATTTTACATGAAATAAGATGCTTCTTATACCATGGTAGAAAAAAATCAACCTCTTACACAATTACAATCAAGTTGTCAACAGGTTTTTTGATAAGTAGATACCAAAGATTTCATTAAAAAGAGCTACGAGCACATTGCAAAGCCATGACAATGAGAAATCAAATACCATCAATTGTGAGGAGCATGAGATTTGAAACTGCTTGTCTGAAAAAATTGTTTGTACATGGTTTGTCGGAAGAAGCACATCTATGCCTACCCCATTTTTTAAGGAACAGGAACCTGTCCTCAGGAAAATGCTTACTTTGGCAAATTTTTGAGCCAGGAACAACAATTTTTGAAAAAAAAAAACTCCTCACAAAATAATGACAACATTTTACTTGAAGGAGAATTTGCTCATTACATCGACCTATAAATGCCATAAAGCAATATTTTTTTTGGAACTCTGTGTTTCTTGTTTTCTGCCATTGCAGAACAATTTTGTCTGCTACTCGGGCATTTGCTCTATTTGTACATTTACAAAAGCCACTACACGTGTTTGCAATACAAACATCAAAATACAAACTTTAGATACAATAAAAGATTATAGTTGTCAATACCTCCCCATGTGACGGCCAGACTCCAAGGTACGGAAAAGCAAGAATCGAGACGTTGGGATGATGACAACATGGGTCACGCATCCTAACGATAAGTGCTCAAGTGTGTCCAACATGTAAAAAGTGCACAACAAAAGTTGCAGCGGTTAATTAAAAGTTAGCCAACTAAGTACTAGAAATTTAAATACAGATTTCTAAAATAAAATATCTTTAAAAGTTATACAGTTATCCAATATAAATATAATACAAACCAAATACATAGCCAAAAAGTGGGAGACAAATTCCAATACATGACCAAGTGATTCCAAATCACTTCTCCGGTGAAGCTGAACCCTCAGGGTCTACATCAACAACTTCTGCATCAAATCTACGGTACCATAAAATGGTACTGCAGGGTATCAAATACTATCAAATTATGAGTCTCAGCAAGTAATCAACCAAGCAACCCAAGAGATATAAATGTATAAATGCAACCAACAAATATTCGTACACATGACGAAACACGAATGTGACCCAAAACCCACATTTTCTCCGAAAATGATTATTTCCAACACACGCCAAAAATCTCATTTAACCCAAGACGCGCCATGAATAATATCCACAATTTTCCCAGAAAATTGCCCAAACATAAACCAATCTTTTTCCCATAAAATGGTGCTCGTAACCATTAAATCATAAACCGTCATTTTCTCAGAAAATGGCCCAAACATAATCATTTATCAGACACTATAGGCGGGAATCACAGGTGGGACTCTACCACCATCCCTACTGCGTGCACCGTAGGCAGGAATCACAGGGGGGACTACCAACATCTCTGCTTACCACAATCCCTACAGCTCGCGTTGTAGGCGGGAATCGTAGCTGGGACTAGCACCATCCCTACCGCGTGCACTGTAGGCGGGAATCACAGGAGGGACTCTACCACCATCCCTACAGTTCCTTTCCACACAAGGGGTACCTATCAGAGCACTGTAGGCGGAACTCTTCCACGATCCCTACAGCATGCACCGTAGGCAGGAATCATAGGTGGGACTCTACCACCATCCCTATAGTTCCTTTTCACACAAGAGGTACCTATCAGACCACTGTAGGCGGGAATTACAGGCAAGACTATACCACCATCTCTGCTTACCACCAGCCCTACAGTTCATTTTCACACAAGAGGTACTTATCAGAGCATTATAAGCAGGAATCACAGGTAGGACTCTACCACCGTTTCTACATACCACCATTCCTACCGCATGCACCGTAGGCTAGAATCATAGGCGGGACTATACCACCATTCCTGCTTAGCATCATCCCTACCCCGTTCACCGTTGGTGGGAATCACTAGAGGGATTATACCACCATTCCTGCTTACCACCATCCCTACAGTCTCTTTTCCTTTCTCTCAAACTGATCAATCCAATCATTTCAAACATACTCAAAATCATCTTTCACATGAAAACCTAGTTTTTTATATATACACATGAACATGTATGCAATTATGCGAAAACCCAATTTTCATTTACAAACATGAACATGCGCGTAATTATGCAATATACAAGACACGGCACAAATATTCAACAACCAACAAATCCCTGCATATTCCAATCACACAACAACTCCATCCTCCAATCCAACCGAACCCCTTCCTCCTCGAACTCAGTCTGGCACAACCAACCAGTTCATATTAAATATGAGTTAGTGCAACAATATATATCTCAAAAGTTCTTTGGAAAAATACTCAAAGTAGGTGGCTTGAGTTGATCAAGGATTATGATTGTACCATTAATTATCACCCAGGCAAAGCTAATGTAGTAGCCGATGCTCTGAGTAGAAAGTCAATCGGACCGACAGTTGCAGCCATTACCACTCAGCATAGGTTGTTGATGGATTTAGAAAGAGCCGGTATTGAAGTCTTTTCTAGTGATACAAATGCTGTCATGGCCAGTTTAGTGGTTCAACCTGCTTTGATAGATAGAATTAAAGCTGCTCAGAAAGTGGACTCAGAGTTGGTGAAGCTAATGGAAGGGATCGGAAACGGGGACAAACCTGATTTTTGTGTTTCCAAGGATGGAGTTTTGAGGTTTAGGGGTAGAGTATGCGTACCTGCTGATGATGAACTAAAAAGGGTAATTCTTGAAGAGGCACACCGTTCTTTGTACAATGTTCACCCAGGGAGTACCAAGATGTATCAGGATTTGAGAGAGTCCTTTTGGTGGAATGGCATGAAAAGAGAAATTGCTAAATTTGTAGAACAATGCCTGACTTGCCAGCAAGTGAAGGTGGAACATCAGAGACCTGCAAGATTATTACAGCCACTTCAGATTCCAGAGTGGAAATGGGAACATATCTCCATGGATTTCATGACGGGTCTACCAAGGACCGTAAGCGGACAAGATGCTATATGGGTGATCGTGGACTGTTTAACGAAGACGCCCGTTTTGTGCCCATTAAAGTTTCTTATAAACTAGAGAAACTAGTTGAACTGTATGTGCGGGAGATAGTGAGGTTGCATGGAGTACCGGTATCCATTGTGTCGGATAGAGATCCTCGTTTTACCTCTAAGTTCTGGCAACACTTACCATTGGTTGAGTTTGCATATAATAATAGTTTCCAGGCTAGCATTGGGATGGCACCTTACGAGGTTTTGTATGGCAGAAGATGTAGGTCTCCATTGTATTGGGATGAAGTAGGTGAAAGAAAACTTCTAGGGCCAGAGATTATTCAGCACACCACATAAAAGATAGATACCATTCGGGCTAGAATGAAAGCAGCTCAAAGCCAACAGAAGAGTTATGCAGATAAACGCCGCCATCAGTTAGAGTTTGCGATGGGAGATAAGGTATTCTTGAGAATTTCACCAATAAAAGGAGTTATGAGATTCGGAAAGAAATGTAAGTTGAAACCTACATACATTGGACCGTTTGAGATTCTTGAACAGATTGGACCGGTGGCGTATAGGGTGGCTCTACCACCGGCATTCTTGGGAGTGCATAATGTGTTCCATGTGTCTATGTTGAGGAAGTATATCCATGACCCCACTCACATCATAGATCATGAACCCTTACAGATGTTGTGGAATCGAACTATTTCCTTGGTTAAAGTATTGTGGAATAATCATGCTACCAATGAAGCATCATGGGAATTCGAGGAAGAGATGTGAGTCAAGTATCCCCACTTGTACGAAGAGAGTTCTTATAACTTGTAGCGAATTCCGAGGACGGAATTCTTGTAAGGGGAGGAGGATGTAAGGCCCAGTTTCTACATCTGTGAGCCCGGACCAGTTCGCGAGTGGCCCAGCCATTTTAGTGTCTAGTGAGAATTCCGAACGACGTCGTTTTTGAGGTGAGTGTTTTTTCTTCTTCAACTTCCGTTTCTTTCCGCATTTGCTGTTTCAGTTTCAGTTTCTCCCACATACCTCTCTCTCTCTCGCACGTCTCTCCACTTTGTTCTCATCCCATTTGGTCTCTCTCTCTCATAAACTGTTTCTCTCTCTCACGTTTCTCGAGTTTCTACAGATTGGATGTTCCTCTCTCTCATCCTTTCAATTTTCCGTTGGTTCTCTTCTTCTTGTTCAAGATTTCATCTCCAAGTATAACTTCTTCACCTTCCATATTTTTGTTGTTCTGCAACAAGACTCTAATTTAATGCATCCTCTCAGCCGATCCTCTCTCCATTTCATTTTCTGCAGTTTCTATTTTTGGTCCTTACCGTGAGATTGAGTAGCATTTTTTGTGAGTTTTTCTGGTTGTAATGCGTGGTGAGTATTTCGAGTTGGTGTATTGTCCTAGGTTTGGATTATTTGAAGTTACATTGTAGTGGAATTGTTGGATTGCTGGTTGAGAAAATATTTGCAAGTATTAGTTTATACTTTCTGTTATGGAGTTGGGAATGGAAAGAAGAGTGCTTTGTGTAGTGTAAACTGGTTAAGTTGGCAAAATCTGCGTACTTCGCTCGAGCGGACTGTCGAGCGCGACTCGAGCGAACAGCCAAATGAACATTGGCTTGAGCAGAGTGTCGAGCGAGACTCGAACGAACCTCTTTGACTTGCATTCGCTCGGGCAGAGTGTCGAGTGAGACTCGAGCGAACCTCTCTGACTTGCCTTCGCTCGAGCGGTCTGTCGAGCAATGTTGAGCGAACCTCTCTGACTTGCCTTCGCTCGAGCGGTCTGTCGAGCGAAGTTGACTGAACCAGGCTCGAGCCAACTTTCAGCAAACACTTTTTCAGCTCCAAACCAGTCTCCACATATAACCAACATACTGAGTTTGGTATAGAATATTTTGGGTCGAAGTGTGGGCTGTCCGGATTGTTTTTGGCTAGTTAAGTTTGATTAAACTCGCTGAATTATGGTCTAGAGTTTGAGTCTTGAGTTGTTTAAGACCAATTGTGTATTGTTGGACTTTAATATTTAGTTTATATTATTTTATGAATAGGTGACGAGACGGATAGAGACCGTATTCAAGTCATAGATAATACGCTGCAGGAGTCAGGTAAGCGGGGTTCCTATGCTAGGCCTTACACGAATTATTGAGACTGTGGTTGATTTTCTGACCTTGCATATTGTTATGATGAAATGAGAACTTGGAAAAAACAAAACCAACCTCGGTTATTTATTTGCATACTCATGAAATCTGTATGGAAAAAGAGAAAAATATGTTCTGACATGCATTGTGTAGACATGAGCTAAATTCTGTCATGTGGTTTCTGAAATCTGGAAAAAGAGCGATATTGAGAATATGAAAAGTTGTGCATTTATTTAGAAAGATGTTCTGGCTTTTGTGTTCAGCGGGTGTAAACTGTCTGATTCTGTATTATTTTGATATGACATCTGAAAACCTTTGGCATGGTGTACTGGTTTTCGTATCGGACTCTGTCTCTGCTTTGCTCTGCTCTGTTTGGGTTGGTACCAACTTCTCTGTCTCTGAGTGCACCCACTTTGGAAACAAAGTGGTTTTATTGTGGTCTTTTCCTGTGTGCACACTCGGGGCTCCGAGAAGAATAAAGGAAATATTTCACCTCTGTCTCTGCCTGGTTTGGCCACCGGGGTTAGCACAACCCTACCACGGGGGTGAAACATGGTCTCTGCTCTGTTTGATGCTCTGTTTTGATCTGATGATGATACTCAGTTTATGTTATGCCAAAGTACCATGGGTTTTACTTGTTTTAAAACCATAGCTCTGTTATTTTGAAAATATGTTCTGTTCTGCATGATAACTCTGTTATTTCTGCTTACTGAGTTGTTGATAACTCACCTCCTATCATTATAATATTTTTCAGATGATGTGGTGAGTCCAAATGAGGACCTGGATTAGAATGCTACTTGTGTTTAAGCTAAGAAGATGTTGGTAGAAGAAGGACTTCTGGTGTTCTTAGTCTTAATGTCTTTGGGTTTTATGAGTTTAGTAAGATTTATGAATTATTTAGTTGATTTGTTATGACTACCGGGAGGTTATGGACCCCTTTGATTATTATTATTGCATTAAAAATTGTGTGGAGTTTGTAATGAGATTATTGAGAAGATTTGAGATTGATTTCATTTATGAAGTTTTTGGAGATTCTTCTTTGGATGTGTTGGGAGACATGTTTATGAGTGACAAGTAGTAATTCACCAAGCCACCCGGGTTTGGGGCATTACAAGAATATATTGCCATGACCGAGGCAATAAAAGAGTCTATATGGTTAAAAGGGATATCACATGAATTAGGCATGACTAATGGCAGTGTCACAGTTTACTGTGATAATCAGAGCACAATACATCTAGCCAAGAACAATGTCTATCATAAGAGATCCAAACATATAGACATTAGATTACATATTGTGAGAGACATAATATCTGTTGGAGAGATTGGAGTGGAAAAGATTCCTACTGAAGACAATCCTTTTGACATGATGACAAAGTCTCTAGCTACAATCAAGTTTAGACACTGTCTAAGCTTGATTCACATGGAAAATTACTAAGTACCCTCTAAGGGGAACATGCAGGAACAGCTAGAAGGAGAAAACACCTTGCAAGGTTTAAATGCTTGTCAAGGTGGAGAATTGTTATAAAAGGTGACAACCATTTATAACCTTACACTTGTCAAGTGGAGGAAAAAATAATAGTCTTTGCTCGAGTAAGTGTACTGAGGTGGAAGGCTGCCAGGTTTTCTTTTTTGCTTGTAATATGCTATAAAATGGATCCATGTGATCCATCCATTTGTAATCAAAAAGTGAGAGATACATACAGGAGAACAAGGGAGAAAGAACTTGAGAGAAAAGAATATTTTCTTGGAGAAAATAGAATCTGTGAGAGAGAGTTCTTAGTCTTGTACACAAATCTGTATGGTTCAAACTTGATCAAGAAAATTTACAAAGGCTTCTAGTTGTTCCTGTCGTGGATGTAGATCATTAGGATCGAACCACGTAAACATTTTTGTGTTCTTTACTAGTTTTCTTTACTGCATTTTTAAGTCTTTGAATTTCTTGGCACAATCATGGCAGAGCAATTCTGCATTTGGTTGCATTTCATTAAGGCAGAATTACAACAATATATATATAATCTGTTTCTTATATAATATGTATGCCTTTAAGGCAAAGCAGAACCACAAATAGTTAAGTCAGCAGACCATGAGTTGTATATATGGCATTGATAAATATTATTTGAGAAAACTTCCTGTGGGGTTGCCTAACTCACCCAATTGCATAAACAAACAACAGGTTGACTAGAACAGGTACAACTAATTAACATGACAATATTTGAGCTGAAATATCTAGAAGGATTCGCACCACTTCTAGATATTTCAAATCATCTAGTTATATCAAAACTCACGTCAAATAAGTACTCCTTGATTTACACTTTTCCTGGACGGACGTAGTTTGAGAATTTATTTATTTGTGTTTCGTATAGGTACCTACAACATTAAAAGGAAAAAACATGAGTTCCATTAGTTCAAAAGAATATAATATTATAGATACTAAGGCAAGCAAAGAGAACAGGATTTAAAATGAAAAACTGGTAGACTTAATGATGATATGTAATAAATTCTATGTTTCCTCTCTTCTAGTATTGTTGTTGGAAGGAAAAACCAGGAAATATACAAAATAATCAGTTTCTAACATATATATATATGAGAATTTTAACACACTATAGCAATTTATAATTCGATGTACGGCATGATCGAGTATATAATACATGAGTGATCCCCTTATGGCTTATGGATAACAAAAAGGTTTGAAAAGCTTTATTATCCATTCCAGAATTTCTTGCCACATACACATTTATAGTGACTGAAGGGTGGTGGGTACTAAATCTAATAATTTCACTCTCTGATCTTTAATTTCATTCCTAAGTTTTAATTTGTTGCCGGATTATTAAGGTGTCTTACTAATTAAATAGAAAATTATATATCAAGAGATGAGTACTTATGAAGAGTTCATCATGTGGTCTTAGTTGCTTCAATAGATTCCAAGTCTTCCTTTTACTTAATGAATTATCCTTGATAATTAAAAGAATATATATATATATATTTATTTATATACAAAAACTTGGCCCGCAAAGATAATTTTAAAAAACTACTTTTCAAGTTGATGGGCTTAAATATAGTATGACGTTAAACCACGTCAATTTATAAGAAATTATTTTTGTAGTTCCTTTTGGCTTAAATATAATATACAAATAGTTCCTGCTTGCATATAATTAGACTCCAATCCAATTAACAACATTTGATCCTAATCTAGTAAATAATACTTTTAAAAATTAATCCTAAAGTTGAGGGTTATAATATCTTCAACAATCGTAGATACAAGATGAAGAAAACTGCCAGCATTTCCCAATGCCCCTTCTATACAACTCATTGGTGATCCTCAAATTCTTCCTTCTCCTATAGTAGTGTTTAAAAAAATCGAGATTACATACATATATGCATCTATATATATGCAAACGGCCTCTTTTTGAAGACTTTAACATGATAGATAAAATTATTCGAACCATATGGGAGATTTGAATATTGGTTTTAACTATATTTACTTATAAAATTTTTTGAAAGACTTTGTAGGTTTGAAATAATAGATCAAAAGGGTTTGAAATAATAGAAGTAATTCATAAGTACTGGTGATGGGGGATTTTAAATTTATTAGGAGTTTCTATTTTCAATTTAAGAGTTTATAAAATTGGTTCAACACGTGAAATATTTAATGTTCAAATTGAAAGATCTCTAGTCCTACATGTTAAATGATATCACTTATTTTAACTTTTTGTGCTATATCCTTATAAACACATGCACTAATTAAAGCCATAGTCTTGCTAAAGCCCATATACAGTAACTCCTAGGAGGTGACGAATAAGTGGAAAGTCGAATGGATAAAGGAAAGATCAGAATTTGGATTAGGTCAATGAGATGGAAGTCCAAAAACTTTGATGAAAGTATAATTTGATTTTATAGATATATATGTGTGTGTGTGTGTGAAGAGCAATGAAGTAGAACACGTAGGAGTTGGGGGCTGTTGATCGAGGGGTGCATGCAAGACCACATAAATTAATTGGTGGGGAATACAATCTCTTAGCATTGGCAAGAAGCAAGACAATAAGACCAGGGCTTTTGCTAGCTGCAGGGGTCCATATATATATATATATATAGGTGCGTGCAGTCCTCGATGAAAACATAATATTTGTATGCGTTAAATACGTGGTGCATCTTTTTGTATGTAAAATGGTATATATGTCATCCACGCATTTATGAGGTGTGTGATTCTTATGTGAAAATTATCATCTAAAATGTGAAATAGGGGTGTGGTTTGCCTTCACATCAGTGAAAAAACTTTCAAATATACTCAGTGTTCTGTATCGACTGTGACATACAAAAAACTGTGAGTCTATCATTATTAAACAACTTAAATCCATGGGCTGCAGTCACATGTCAGAATAGGAAAAAGGTTAGTCAGTACTGTAAATTATAATTCGTTGAATATATCACTGCAATTTACTTCTGTCAAACACAAGATGCTATGAGATATTATTAACCACAAGGAATAGTGATACAAAAGTAGATCACACTCAAATTCCAACCATGTTGCCTGCCCCTTGATCATATAATCTCATATATTATGGCCCCGCGTTTGAAGTTCATAGAACTGATAAACATTATATAAGAAAATCAGATAGGATGAATGCATTCCCAACAATTCTTCCCAAAACACTGAAAATTCTTTTCAAAAATTGAGTTTTATGCTTAAAGCTTAAAAATCCAAAAATGGAGGATAGATATCTCTATAATTTGATGGTAGAGATTTTAGGGGAAAAGAAATACCTTGATTCACATGCAAATCTTCGAACTTGTCATCAATGACTTACAAGTGGAGGTCCGGATGTCATATATATGTCGGGTCCTTGTACATTAAAATAAAAAAAGGTAAATTCATTCATATAAAATCGAAAAAAACTTGGATAGATTGATGAGCCACCCGCGCACGATGCATGAGATAAACCGCCTGGTGTACACAGAAAATCTTAACCCATATTTTTCCAACTACACCATTGAAAATGCGAAATAGAGTCATGAGAAACTTACAGTTGATGTGGAGATCTTTCCTCATAACAGTAACCAAATTCAGTCATGGTGGTGGGGGAAATCGCGAACTGCAGAAGATGAGGTAGGGTTTAGATAGGGAAATGGGATCGAAGGAGAAAATGCCCAAAACGTCGAAAGTTCTTGTAGTAGTTATTGCGGCAACAAAATATTATAATCGTATTAGCCGTATCTCGACGGAAAGTTTTTGACGCAAGAAACGATTACTAGTTGCGGCGAACAAATCGTCGTAAAAGAACCAAAAATCGCCATAACAAGTAAACCAACTGCTCCCACTGTAATCTGCTGTAAAATCTAACGGCGACATTTATTCCGTTGCAAAAAACTACTAATTTCGGCATTTTCTTTGGCAGCATTCCACATATCGCCGTAATAACTACTATTCCTTGTAGTGAGCTAATTTTATTTACGATAACTTTGATGTAGTCTAACATTGAACACACAATTTATATTCTAAGTTATTTTATTTTCAATATTTCTATGATTGGGTATTTATTCCTTGTTTTTAATGCTTGCAATTTTTTAACTAATTATTGTTCTATCTATTGAATCGCAATGAGACTGATTGGTGATTTGTGATTAGAGCTCTAGGATTAAGCACTATTAGTTGAGCGAATGTAGTGATACTTTACTGTGATTAGTGTAAGTTTTAAGAAAAATCCAAAAAACTAATGAATCTCCAATTAATTAAATTCACATAGAGATATGGAGTTATTAATTGGAAATATTTTTAGTATTGTTCGAGAGAAAATATTGAATAGTTAAGAGATTTTTATCATCAACTTGGGATAATTGTAATTCTATAACAAGGAATAATAAATTGTGTTGGATTCACTAAGTGAAATTAAATGCTCTAGATCTATTCTTATTATATTTAAAATCTTATTTTTAATACTCTTTTCTTCAGTTTAATTTAGATAATCTATTCTTTAAATTTTGATTTTCCAAGTAGTTATTAATTTAGCAAATTCTAGTACTCGGTAACATAATTAATCTCTGTGGGTTCGACATCCATTTTCTTTAAGACATTTTACTACTTGTTACAATTATGTGCACTTGTCATTGTCGATGAGAATTCTCCTGGTGGTGTCCAGGGCGTTATCGTGGGTTAGAGGACTCCTTCCTCATCAGCTTCCCCGAAAGAGATGACTGGCGCCGCCTCGCTTCTCCTGGCGGTGAAGTTAGCCATAAGCATAGTCACCACCTGGGCGTTATCATGGCGGCAGATGAGGATTCTTTTAGCATTGTTACGAGTCATGTAATTAGTTGGCATATATCCCTTGTCATGTGTCTAACATCACAGGATCCTACAGAATTTGCGTCATGTCGGATGTCATGAGACTAGGGTTATAAATGAATCAGTCTGTTTGATAGCTTACTCAGTACTTGCCCGGTTAAACTCGAATCGAACTCGATTCGTGAAAGAAAAAGCTTGCTCATGAAAGCAAATACTCGCTCGATTAGTAAATGACACATACTCAACAAAACTCGGCTAAAGCTCGTTAAGGCCTGCTCATTTATGCTCGAGTCGACTCGTTAGCTCGACTCGATTAAAACTCATTCATATATTGATAAATATATATACACCTATGTATATATATATGTATTTAACTAATACTATAAGCATAGCATTTTTATAATTAAATATATAATATGTAACCTATTTACATATGTCTATATATTGAATATACTTCATAATTATATTTTATAATTTGTACAATAATTAATCGATAAGATTTAATTGTTTCATATATTAATATGTGGGAACCATATATGAAATAGATATATTCTATCATATTTTGTGTATGTATTAATAATTCTTGTAGGCATATAATATATTGTTATTGTGGATAAATATCAACTAGTTAGATATTTCAGATTTTAGACCAATCAGTCTATGCAATGTGGTCTATAAATTGATAACAAAAGTCATTGCTAATAGACTTAAGAAGGTGCTGCCTCACATTATTTCAGATTCTCAGTGTGCTTTTATTCTTGGTGGACTAATCACAGACAATGTGCTAGTGGCCTATGAGCTAGTCCATTACTTGAAGATGAAGAAAAAAGGAAAAAAAGGCTATATGTCCCTTAAACTTGATATGTGTAAAGCATACGATCAAGTTAAGTGAGTTTTTTGAAAGAAGTGATGAGTATTATGGGTTTTGATTTAAAGTTGATTGAATTGATTATGGGTTGTATTCAAACAACATCTTTTTCAGTATTGGTAAATGGTGAACCAAGGGGTCATATAGTTCCAAGTAGAGGAATTTGACAAGGGGACCCTTTGTCCCTTTACCTGTTCTTGTTGTGTACTGAGGGACTTATCTCTTTATTGAAAGATGTTGCTATTAAACATGATATTTCTAGTATTAAAATTTGCAGAAGTGCTCCCTGTATTAACCATATACTCTTCACAGATGATAGTATGATTTTTTGTAAGGATAATGTGGGGGGAAATAGGAAGATTCAAGCATTGTTGGCAAGATATGAGCAGGCCTCTTGCCAGAAAATTAATAGGGAGAAAATTGCTATGATTTTTAGTGGAAATGTTTCAGTTGACAGAAAAAATGAGTTGCTGCAACTATGGGGTGTGAATGGGGTACAACAATATGAAAAGTGTTTAGGACTACCTCTTGCGACTGGTACATCTAAAACAAAGGCTTTCACTGAAATAAAGCAAAAGGCATGGCAGAAAGTCCAAAGTTGAAAGGAAAATTTGCTTTCACAAGGTAGGAGAGAAATTCTGATCAAAGCAGTTGCCCTTTCAATTCCTACATATTCAATTAGTTGTTTTCTTTTACCTACTGGTCTATGCTCAGAATTGGAAGCCATGATGGCAAAGTTTTGGTGAGGCCAGAGGAAGGATGAAAGAAGAATTCATTAGATAAGTTGGCAAAAATGTGTGACCAAAAAGGGAAAGGGGGACTTGGTTTTAAAGATTTATGTGTATTCAATTTGGCTTTGTTAGCCAAGCAAGGATGGAGGATTATGCAAGATACAGATACTTTGCTTCATACAGTGTTCAAGGCAGAATATTTTCCTAATGAAGTCCTTTTGAAAGCTGGCCTAGGTAAAAGACCATCCTTTGCCTGGGAGGTATTTGGGAGGCTAAGAAATTGTTGAGCCAGGGTTGTACATGGAGGATAGAGAATGGTAAACAGCTAAGCTATGGAAGGAACATTGGATTCCAAGTCACCAATCATTGATGCAAGAAGACACTTTTATTATGGATGAGTTTAGAGAAGCCCCTGTGGAAAGATTAATAGATCCTGTTACCAGAGACTAGCAAGTGGAATAGCTTAGAGCTCTCTTCAATCCAAGTCTGGTCGCTGATATCTTGAAAGTAATGATCTATCCTGCTGAGCAATCTGATAAGATGATTTGGTCCCAAGAAAGATGTGTAACGTTTAGTGTAAGAACCTGCTACAGGCTTTTTAAGGAGAAGCTAAAGGGTGGTATAGGGGAATGCTCCAATGCAAGTCAACAATAGTTACTTTGGAAAGCATTGTGGAAACTGAAAGTCCCAATTAAAATAAAGGTTTTTGCGTGGAGGGCCTAGAAAGAGGGGCTACCATCAAAGCAGAATTTGCTCAAAAGGCATGTTAATATTGAGGGGTCATGTTGTTTTTGCAAGCAAGGGATTGAAGACACAACACATGCATTGTTTTACTATCAATCCATACATTCTAGCTGGTTTCCATATGTTCCTTTGATGAAAAATCTGGACAAGAATTTGACTGTAATGCAGGTAGCAGTGCAGATTTTAGAGAAGGACCAGGAAGGGAAGCTCTCTTCATTATTTGCTCTTGCATGGGGCTTTTGGTGGAGAAGGACCCAAATGATTCTTGAGCAGAAAAGTATAGCAGTGCAATAGGTTATTGATTATGCTCTTTCTGTTCAATGGTCATTCATAGACCTGAAGCAATTGCGTAAGCCTAAGGTTCGAGCCTACTATGAATGGAAGCCTCCACCTAGTGATTCGTTGAAATTGAATGTAGATGGAGCTGTCTTTGGTGAGATCAATAGAGCAGGGGTGGGGTGCTTAGAGATGGGAAGGGTGATGTTATGTTGACAGCTAGCAAGATAGAGTATGAAGTGAAAGATGCTGAAGCTATTGAATTACTAGCAATCCTACGGGCCTTACAGTTGTGTACTAACATGGGAATCCAAAGAATGTTGATTGAGTCAGATTGCTTGATGGTTGTACAAGTGCTTAATAATGAACTTGAAACTGCTTTTTTGTTAGACCCATTAGTGTAGGAAATCAGAAAGCTTCAAGGGTGTCGAGTGCAAAATACTACATGTGTATAGAGAAGGTAATCATGTTGCTCACAAACTTGCTCGGCTTGCTTGGAACGTTGAGGATATCTCAATGTGGTGGGATTGTTTCCAGAGTTTATTTCTCAAGCCATTTGGTTTGAAAAATATCTGTAAACTTTCTTTTATCAATGAAATGTTATGTTCCTATCCAAAAAAAAAACTAGTTAGATATTAATTATTTATAAGTTTTTAAAATCTTAAGGATAAAAACTATTGCTTAAGGATGACTATTGTATTGCCTTGGCCTCCTATATAAAGATTGGCCTAGGAGGCCAAATCAATCCAAAATCTAACTCTAATGAGTTTAAATTTTTTCATATTTATAAATTTTAATTTATTATTTAAATTATATTATAATTTTGGTCTAAAAAAATATTTTTAGACCAAAAATTTTTTTTTTTTTAATATAAGGCAGGGGGCGGGGCGGATGGGGGTTTTTCCCCCGCCCCCGCCTCCCGGGGGTGGGGGGCGGGGGAAAAACCCCCATCACCCGCATGGTGCGGGGCGGGGGGTGGGGAGGGGGTGCCCCCGCCCCGCACCATGCGGGTAGCACCCCTACATGATGATGCAGTTTAACTATGAAAAGATATCGTGCAAATCTTATCGTATTAAAATTCTGTTGTAGATTTATGGTTTCGCTGATAATTTTTGAGTTTTTATAACTAGTTACAGGTTTTATAATACACTACAATAAAATTGTTTATTTACAGTCAGTTAATTACAACAAAATGACTATTTACTATAAAAATGAATCTGTTTTAATTACAAATTATATTTTCGTCATAAACAAATAGTCATAAATATCATTTTTTCTCATAGTGGTAACTTTTAAAAAATTTATAAATTATCATTTTCGTCTATTTTCTTAACGACACAACGACGAATAATAAAGTTAAAAGTAATTATAAGCTGACATTTGGCATTTCATTGAACAAATATAAAAATAAGATAAATTAAAAATACATTAAAAAATTTAAAAATACAAGAAAAATATGTCAAGTAAAACCCAACCATGCATGGTGCAATCAGGACTATGGGATGATCGGCAGAATGACCACAAAATAGAGGGCTGCTATGGGGGGTTCAATAGTCCTTAAATTTCTTTAAAACATTTAGCATTTACTACGACTTGAGCTCGAATTTGAATATAAATTCACCTTAAGCTATTGCTATTAACTGTTTAAAAATTCATTATAATATTAAAAATTCAGGGCTGGTTTGAACTCAAGGATGAGATGAGATGGTTTAGATAAAAGATGAAAGTTGAAAAAATAATGTTAGAATATTATTTTTTAATATTATTATTGTTTTGGGATTTGAAAAAAATCGAATTGGGATTTGAAAAAGTTAAATTGTTTATTATATTTTATGTGAAAATTTAAAAAAATTGTAATGATGAGATGAGATAAGATGAATACTTTTCAAATCCAAACGAGGCCCTAGTGTCTAGATCCCTCATATCGGATTCTCACAATAATCGCATGACAACACATAGAACCACACCGGTGCCGCTGCCTTCGGGCACAACTCTTACGCTAACCACTCACCTATATAGGCTCTTGCAACAAACTCTTACCCAGGTTGGGAAGCCACGTCCGGTTGACAAGTTACAAAAAACAATACTATAATGTATTACTATGTGAGAGGAGTAGTCTAAGCCTTAGTTTTGATAGAGAGATGTTTTATATCATATCTCTCTAAAAACTCCCCCAAACCGAAACTAGCTTGAGGGGGGTGGGGGTTTTGGCTCCTCCCCCTCACTTCCCTCCTGCCCATATTTTCCTTCTTCTTTCTTTTTTTCAAGTCCGTGTTTTGCTCTTTGTTTTTGTGTGTTTTTTCTCAGGTCTAATAAAGGAGGAACACTGAACTGGGAATTTCTGGTGTTCCCAGTCAGACCCGCAACCCTCCATGGTGGAGATGAGTAGATTGGTGCTCGTGCTCGTGCTCGTGAACGCACACTGGACTAGACTGTGGTGGACCGCCTAAGTAGTGGTGGCAGTGATAAAAGAAAATGGCTGGTGCTCGTGCGTGTGGTGGGGGGCGAGAGACATGGTGGCGTTGGTAGGTGTAGGAACGTTTCGCCGCGTGCGAAGGTGGGCGAGATGAAGTGGCGAAGCAAGTACTCCAGACGAATGGGTGGGCCGCCAGCCAGTGGTGGCGACGGACGCACTAGGTGCTCGTGCTCGTGGGGAGGTGGGCTCTGGTTGGCTGGTGCTCGTTATCGAGAGGGACGGTGGCATTGGCTACCTGGGTGAGAGGGCCGGTGCTTGTGCAGTGGAGGCGGCCGGCGGACACAGAAGAGGGTCACAGGCAGCGAAGGAAGAAGCAGGAGAAATAAGGAAAAAACTTAAAGAAAGAAGAAGGGGTGGGGGAAGTTTAGTGATCAAACCCTAAGGACTGGGCCCATGTGTTCCTTTCAGTCCATGTATTTGTGATCTTTTTGTGATCTTTTTAGTTTTTTCTATGTATTTGTAGTTCTTTAGTTCTGCTTTAGTGTCCATAGCAATAGTGTCCCGCTCTTCCTTTGGAGGAAGGTGGGTGATTGTACTCCTCCTCCATGGGAGGAAGGAGTGTGGTTGTACTCCTTCTCCTTGGGAGGACGGAGCGTGTTTGTACCTCTCTTCTTTTGGAAGAGGGGTCGTTTAGTTCTGTTTTTACATAACACTTTCTCTATTGATAGGAGATAATTTATAGAAGTTAAGACAATTTCCATCACAATGAAATTTGATGGTGGGGGAGCCCCTAACAGATGAGTAGTTTGGCTGGTAATCTGGAATTTTTCTGTATTGATTAGTCACATACGTAACCTCGGTTTCATTGAATGAAATGAAGTCTATTTCCATAAAACAAATATCAAAACACAACAAATATAAATACTTTATTTCAAATATTCAACTTTTTATGTAATCATTATCTAATTATTACAATTTTTCCTAACTTTCAAACAAAACACAAAAAACAATTCTACTTTTTCAAATCTTAAAATAAAAAATAATATATTTATATATAACAATATTTTAATTTTATAATATTTTTATTCATTTTTTTTTCTCTCATTTCTCAAAACCCATAAAACATTTTAACTCAAGAGTAATTCTACTCATCTCCAATCCTTTCTCCTGCACCACGCACCGATGGGTGATGTGACTTTTTTTTCCTCCTAAAAAGTAAAACACAGGTTTTAAATATCCCAAATCATCTATCATCTTGAAAATTTTTCCCTCCCCCAAGTTATCGCTCCGCCCGCCTTCACTCGCAGAATTCACCACCATTTGGCTACTTCTGAAAAGAGGCTAGTTCTGAAAACGTGAAGAAGGCTGGAGCTGAGGGTATAAGCCCTATCTTCAGGATCTTCCTAAAACCCTCCCAGGGCACTCTCTCTCTCTCTCTCTCTAAGGTTGTTCAGCAGTTTCTTCCATATGCACGGTATTGACAGAATATTTCCCTATTAAGAGCACAAAATTAGCAATTCCTCGATTCTTGTAATTAGTCCCATATTTTTGTAATTAACATATCATTTCTTTACATGCCCAGTTTCCATACAAAGTCTAGCCTAGTGTAGATATATATATGTAACGACCTTTAGTGTAAAAAGTAGATTCCTTGAGTGAAAAGTTTGAATATTTTCTAAATTTGACATGGTATTAGCCTAACTGATCCTCTCTCCATTGCCTCCATGGCTTCTTCCTGCAACCCTCATTCCTTCTTTCTCGGTAAACCTCCCTAAACTTTCTCACCGATGGCCAACCAAACGTCATCCTCCTCCCTCTCATCGCTGGTGCCTAGTTTATCCCCAGATCTTTATCAGAAACTCCTCGACCTGTTCAGTTCGAAGTCCTCCTCAGCCAACTTTGTGGGTAACATCTCAACCTCTCTCTCTTTTAATAGCCGCCATGCGTGGGTCATGGATAGTGGTGCCAGTGACCACATGTGCCACGACCGAAGCCTTTTCACCAATTTGGTGTCTCCTTCCCATGAGCAACTCGTGAGACTACCCACTAGCCACACTCTTTAAATTAAATTAAAGGTGTCGGCACATGTTGTTTGACCAAAACACTCCTCTTGCACAGAGTCTATAATGTCCCTCAATTCCAATTTAATCTCCTCTATGACACCCCCACTTCGCTTGGGATAGAACGGAGATTTACAGCGTTGGGACATGCAACACAAAGTTACATGCCCCAGTACATGATAGTTATTATGCAATGTATCCTAGTATACAACTAGCAGTATGCAATAATCGCAGAGGAAATAAAGGTGAAAGTATAACTTATGCCAAAATAACTAAAAACATCCCAATTCATTAGTGATCATCAAGTTCAAAGTACCAAATGTAGCATAATCTTAGTATAACTAAGGGTCAAAGTCAAATCAACCGCTTGATGTGTTATAAAGCATGAAAGCTATAAACATCAAGATTAAATCCAATCTCCTCTCAAGGTCCAGCTCCTCCTCAATCAGTCGGATCCAACGCTCCATCAAGCTCGTCTTCCTCGAGATCTGATACAACTTCTACCATTCCGAGTGGAATGATAATGGTCCCACAATGGGTGAGATTTACTCAAAATCTCAATAAGTTAAACAACCAACGTGCACAAAGATAAATTGAGTATGAAAAGTGATAAATATGCAATGCATAAATTGCAGAAAAATTAGTATGCATGTCTCCCATCCAAATTCCTTAACATTTGCAAAGAAATCGAGACACATGTTTTCATTCAATGAACACTTTTACTTCCATTTTTGAAAACATAACTTCATCATAAACTTTCATCATTATTAATAATTTGTATAACATCATAACATGTAGTAACGTCACAGTTCCCCATATATATTGTGAGTACCTACCGGTGACCGTAGTACAACTCATGTTAAACTACGTTGTTTATAGACTTGTTCTTCATGTATTGGTAAATATAACATAACATCATAACGTGTAAACCCACTAGCCTTAGGTGTCATAAAAATTTGATTTCGCTCTAATGTTCTTTAAAAAGAACCCATTCGAAACCTGTTGACTGTTCTCCCAAGGGTTACCACTCCATTCTTAAACACTCTAGAGTGGACAGAGTATTTCCACTAGGATAATTCTTCATCCTAGTCTTTGGGGTTGTGACAAAAATTATTTTCATGCTAAGTTAAAAAATGTGTTTCATGACATGTGCATATGTTGCAAGCTTTTCATGTGAAAATGATATTTATAGATGCAATATGCTAAAATGGTAGAAATATCACATGACATGTAAATATGCACTCAATGTATCATATAACATGATATTTTATGCTCAAAGTGATAATTAAAACATAAATGAGGCATTTATCAATAAATCATAAATAATTTATCAAGGTGTAAGTTAGAGGCCAACTTACAATGTTCATGAATAATCGAAAAAAATGTAGTAGCAGCTGAAAACAAGTGCGTACTAAGTTAAGATTAATACAACTATGGATGAGATTCAAAATCAAATGCTTCAAAAATAGGTAGTTAGAAAAATACCCCTAGACTTTAAAAAATTCTCATTAAGGCTCTAATTTTTCACAAATTGCATACGAACTCCAAATTTAACAAACTTATGGACCTCCTATTTTTGGCATTCTAAAGCCAGCTATACCCTTTGATTTCTAAAAATCAAAGTAGCACTTGCTCAAACAGTCCCAATCTGTGGCATGCACTCTAGTTGATGCTCAAGTGTGTTTTCAACTATTGATCCCTATGAATGCATGCATATAAGATTTTCTTTAATCACAGACAATCACTAAGATCTTTAATGATATGATGAAGGCTAATTATTAGATAATCAAGTCCATCCAAATACTTAATCACGGCTAAGAATCCTTAATCACCAACTTATTCAAAACCGATACATGCTTTGATTATCAAAACAAGATAGAATTAAATCCTAGCATGGCATGCTTTTAATCGAAAATTAAACATTCCATAATCATTCTAAGACAATAATAAATCATATCGAATCATACTTAAGACATGTCATAGCTAAATTTCCATTTAAAACATTAAACACTTAAACCATCCTTAATGAACCCGGTTTTGCATTAATCATGGTAACCATTTCTAAACTCAACCAAAATTCACTCCAACACTTGAAAACAAAACTTGACATGTAAACTAAGACCAAGGACAAGAAAACTTACAAATTTTGTAGCCCATTCGAGCTCCTAGCTCAAGAGCTCTCAAGAACTCCCAAGAACACTCAAACTCACTCACTTATGGTTTCTCTCAAAACTAAGGGGGAAGATTGATCTCTATGCTCAAAGAGGAGCTAGAAATGAAGTGTGGAGGAAATGAGGAAGTGAGGGAGGTATTTATAGGCTTCAAGATGAGAGGGGGACGTTGGTTTTTCGCTCCAAGGAAGTGAATGTGAGTGGTGATGGTGGGAGGTGGAGTGTTGATTGCATTTTCCAGATTTCAGTCCATCAACTTGTATCATCTTGTGCAGAACAAAATAGTGCCCTAAACCACCATCATTTTGTCACTATAGGTGCTATAGTACTCCTATGGGTGCTGGTCAAGTCTTGGTGCAGAGAAAATAAAAGAAAAACCAACAAAACTAACCATGGGGCTGACGGGTTCAAAGTGATTTTCTTTGGACAGTTTTGTTCATTGTCTTGACTCATCATCATGGCTAATTTGTGCAAGTGCAAGGTCACTATTTGAAGGCTTTTTTAGGTGGTAGAAGGTGGAGGGTTGGTTACCACTTGATCATGGAGGTGCAATTCAAAGAAGATGATGCAATGGTGGGTGGTTGCTGAAATTTTAGATTGCCTTCATCAGCTTATGTCACATGTGCAGGGGGAATAATGGCTTGAAACCACCATGATTTCCTCCTTAGTATGGCTACAATGGTCCTGTAGAGGTTTCTAGGTTGTGGGGCATAGTTCATATGACAAACAATAAGCAAACCACCCATGCAAACCAGTGGATTCAAGTGGTTTTCACTTGGACTTTAAGGGGTATGCTTAGGTTGGATAAATTGGGCTTGTCGAATGTTAGAGCTTGAGGCTGTGATTAGCTTACTATTTTTTTTTTAATAAAATTGGGAGGGGGTCACTCATGGACAGGTGGCCTTCGTCTCTTTAAAAAAAAAAAAAAAGTGGTTTTCACTTGGCAGATTTGAGCTTCAGTTGTAGATGTTGGGTGTGAAAATCTAAGTCAAATTTCTCATGATAGTCATGGGGCCTCTTGGGGATTAAATCTCACTCAAGGCAAATGGTTGGTTAAATCTCAACCCAATCGATTCCCACTCAAACTAAACTAAGGTGCAATCGGTTTGACTTCTTGGTTTGGTTTGTGAAACCAGTTTCATCCAAGGCTTATTCTGGGTTTGAAGAGGTCTCATGAGGTTTCTAAGGACCATATTACCCTTGAGGAAATGACACAAAATTATTGGACCTAAGGGCAAAATAGTCCATGCACTCAAAGGGGATACACATGAGCCGATTGATGCAAGTTTTGGGGTTTGATATGTCATTTTCCTCAATGACATGTGGAGAGGTTTATCTAGGGTATTAGTAAGGTCTAAGTATGATGAAATGGAATAATAAATCAAGAAAATTTTTAATTAAAAGGTTAAGAAAATATTAAGAAAGAAATTAAGCTTCAAAACATGGTTTTAAATATCACTAATCTTGGGTAAGTTGATTAATGGTCTTAACCCAATTTTAAACCTTAATTTGGGTACTTAGGGTGTGATATGGGCTTGAGAGAAACCAATGGTATGGTGTATTGGGCTTTCAATTTGAATAGTGAAGAGAATCAAAACATGGTTTTGGGCCTTGTTGGGCTTAAAAAGGGCCATTTGTGTAAGTCTCTTGGGCATGGGCTTTTGGTGTGGGTTAATGAGTGGACTTATGCCCAGATTTGCGGTCCCATCTAAGACTTCAAAGGCCTACCAAGTTTGGGTCCAAAAGACAAGTCTTTCTAAGATTAGGCTAAAGGCCTTCACTCTCACCAAGTTAGGCCCAAAGGCTTCAAGCCTTCTATACTTTGGGCTTAACTTCTAAGGTTCCACAAGAAAGGCCTATATTCTTATAACTCTCAAATTGGTTTAGGCCTTATGGTACCTATTCTTAGTCCATCACATACATAGTGCATTAGGGCCCTACTTTAAAGTCTTATGTCTATCAGGTACGGCTTAAAGTCTTATTGTCTCTCCTAAGCCTTTATACCAAAAAAGTTAGGACCCTTAGTAAACCATTATTTGGGCCCTTCTCCAATTCCATCAAATATATAACCCAAATTGCTTAGTCCATTAATGTGACAACTATCCAATATGCCATGTGTCATTCCCTTATGGGCCTTTTGTCTTCTTATCCTCAAAATTAATAAATTATTAAAAATTCTCCAAAAAAATATTACTAAACCAACCAAGCTCCAAAAATTTTATTTTTTCCTCAAAAATCAATATTGAACTAGAATCTTCTAATAATTCTACTAAACCCAAAGTATACGGTCCTCTTGCCAACTCAAATATCCAAAGTTGATCTTTATTCTAGAATAGTTCAACTCCTAATTAACTAGGATTAAGGCTACTAAGGTCAAGGCCTAAAGAGCATTTTAGGCGGGCTGTTACATCCTCTATGTCCCTTAGCTTACTACAAATAATTCTTGTACTGTCTCTTTTTCTTCTACCAATTGTTTTTTCAGGACCCACCCTTGACGAGGCTGATTGGAGCAGGTTTGCTTTGCAATGGGCTTTATGTGTACTAGCCCAAATCCATTATGGCACTCTCCACACAAAATACTGCTAATAAAGTCTTATGGTACCAATGCCTACGTCATCATTCCCGCTTAAATATCTTAGTCTTTTCAATAATCCTTGTGTTCTTTTTTATTATGATATTTGTGCTCGTTCGAAGCACACCAGACTACATTTTCCTTCTCAAGTTAATAAAAGTACTTTTGCTTTTAATCGCATTTTTTGCGATATATGTGGTGGATATCATACTTCTTCACTTTGTGGAGCTCATTATTTTCTTACAATAGTTGATGTTTCACGCACTACTTGGATCTATCTCATGCATTCTTTTGCACTTATCCTAAATCAGTTCAACGCCATGATTAAAATAATTATAACTGATAATGGACAATAATTCCTTTCCCAAAAATTTCAAAACTACCTCCATGATCATGGCATCATTTATGAACGTACTTGTGTTGAAACTCTACAACAAAATGGCGTTGCGGAATGTAAACATCGGCATCTCTTGAATGTTACTCGTAGTCTCTGTTTTGAAACTTATGTTTGAAATTTTAGGGTGAATGTGTCCTCACCGCTACCTATCTTATCAACCACACCCCAAGTCGTATTCTCAACAATAAATCCCCAATTGAAATTCTCTTCAATATCCCACCCACCTATGATCATCTTCACTTGCTCGGTTGTCTTTGTTATGCTCAAACCCTCCATACTTCCCGTGACAAATTTCTCCTCGCGCCTCTAAATGTGTCTTTGTTGGCTGACCTAGCAAACATAAAGCATACAAGGTTTATAACCTCGACACCTAAGTCACCTTCCATGCACAAAAATTTCCATTTCAAGACATTCCTGATCTTACACATACAATTGCACCTGTTGTACCTCTCCATGTCCCTGAGCCTATCTTACCATCCACTTCTCACACTCCTTCCATTAATACCCTTGACCCACCTCCCCCTCCCACTTCTCTTAGTCCTTGTTGCACCACTACTCGACCAGCATATCTTCAGGATTATGTCTACCTGACCCTACACACAGAGCCCACGGCATCTTCACCTACTGCACAGACCTCAGGTACTACTCATCCCTTATTTGCTTTTATTTCTTATTCTCACTTCTCACCTTACTTTTTTAACTGCTCTCACTACTTCTGTTGAACCTTCCTGCTATTCCGCTGCCCTTCGCCATTCCCACAGGCGTGAAGCTATGTCTGCTGAAATCAGTGCCCTTGAGGCTAATTCCACTTGGACCCTTGAGCAACTACCTCAAGGTAAGAAACCATTAGCTGCAAATGGGTATTTAAAACCAAGCTTAATGCATATGGTTCCGTCGAAAGATACAAAGCATGGCTAGTCGCAAAAGGCTATACTCAAGTTAAAGGCCTCGACTACCATGAAACTTTTGCTCCTATAGCCAAAATGACTATAGTTCGGTGTTTATTGGTTGTTGCTGCTACTCAACAATGGAGCATCCATCAACTTGATGTCAACAATGCATTCTTACATGGTAATCTTGATGAAGAAGTTTACTTGACACCACCTCCAAGTTATTGTCCCAATGGGGAGACCCTTGTCTGTTGTCTCCTCAAATATATCTATGGCCTCAAACAAGCCTCCTACAACTGATTTTTTAAACTAACCACTGTGCTTCTTGATGCAGGTTTTTCTCAATCTCAGGCAGATCATTCTTTATTCATCTTGGTCACTTCCACAAGTATTACTATTGTTCTCGTCTATGTTGATGACATTCTGGTTGCTGGAAATGATCTCTGCCATATTAAGGTCTTCAAAGATGTTCTCTCTACACATTCCAAAACTA
The DNA here is from genome assembly GCA_022457165.1 of Juglans mandshurica. Taxonomy (NCBI): domain Eukaryota; kingdom Viridiplantae; phylum Streptophyta; class Magnoliopsida; order Fagales; family Juglandaceae; genus Juglans; species Juglans mandshurica. Next base: position 23,428,450 of record CM039619.1, on the reverse strand, counting down.
AAGATCTTGGCCTTCTCAAATATTTTCTTGGTCTTGAAGTTGCTCGTTCACCTAAAGGCATCTTTCTCAATCAACGAAAATATGCTCTTGATATTCTATCTGATAGTGGACAACTTGGTGCCCGTATCGCTCACTTTCCCATGGAACATAATTTGAAACTCACCAATCATGATGGAACTCTTCTTCCTTACCCTTGGACCTATCGACAGCTCAACGGTTACATGAATACGTTAATGTCATTCACAGGTGATCTCTGGCCGAGCATAAGTAAAGTTAACAAAAAGTTGGGCTCCTTCATACACCTCCATGGTGGAAGATTGTACGGAATCAACACTACAGGCCAAGTGCTATAACCTGTACTCATATTCCCAAAAGGGTTGAATCCATCGGTTGTGAGTCTCAGGCGCACGTTCCGAGCTTTTATCCCTAACTCTGGGTATTGATTATCGAAAGACTGCAACGCAAGTGAGTCAGTTGGGTGCCTCATATATGCCTCATCCTTAACTCTTTTCTCATCGTGCCACCTCATATCGTAAGCTGTTTTCTTACACATATATAGTCTTTGCAACCAAGGTCTCAAGGGCAAATACCGCAACACCTTAATCGGCACGTTTTTCTTACCCTTCCACTTCGACTCTCCGCATACAGGGCATGCTTGTTTCTCCTCGTTCTCCTTCCAGAACAAATCACAATCATTCTTGCATGCATGTATGTACTTGTACTCAAATCCTAATCTCTTTCTCAACTGTTTCGCTTCCTAAAAGTTCTTGGGCAATACAGGCCCTTTGGGAAGCACCTCATTAAATAATTCCAATACCATGTTTATTGCTTTCGTCGACATCCCACACAATGACTTAGTGTGAAGTAACCGCACAATAAACGACATTTTGGAATGTTTTGTACAGCCTGGATAAATCTCGCGATTTGCATCTTCCCACATTGAAGCGAAATTTTCACAATCAGTCCCTTCGCCACTAGAGGCATTGTCGACAACCTCATCCATAAACATCCCCGCTCCAATATCACCCAACATCTCCTCCATCTCATCCTCCTCATAATCATCATCCATGTACCGTAAATAATTGTGATGATCAACCAATACATCTACTGACTGTTCATACGGCTTACCAAGCAGTACCCATTGGGTATACCCCAGATCCATACCGTTCACAAATATATGACTTTCTACTTCATCCAACCCTATCGTACACAAATTTTTACACCCTCGACATGGACACTTAATGTAATCATGACTATCAGCAGAGGCCTGTGCAAAATCAGTGAAGGTTCTTAGTCCACACACATAGGGTACATAATCCTTTCCAAGTCTATCGCCTAGACGCATCTAATTTTTGTCCATTTCTAAAAGCATCTATCTATTAATAACACGTACATAGAAAATTCACATGCATGTCATGCTCCAATTCTCTTTTTTTTTTTTTTTATAAGGTAGTTGGTCATATCCCATTTGTGATTATATTACCCATACTGTACAAATCTCGTCACTCTACTACATTCCACGTTAGTAGAAATTTCGGCAGTACCTCCCCATAGTTCTCCAAGTATACATGTTCAAACAGTAGAGGAAGACACCGAAACTTCATATTAAACATAGAAAGTTGGAATAACAAAAATGTGCAATACAAATAATATAATCTCAAACTGTTCACACTGGACAATTCAGGAATTAGTGGACACATAAATGTACATTAATTCTCAAACGGGTCTAAGGTTATTTATGCAATGTCACACCATATCTACCAAAAAATACTACAAACAATATCCCCATGTTCTGTACCTAGATTGTCAAACAAATAGTATTGCATGTTATATTGTTAAACTAGAGAGAGATGGAAGAATATGTTCACAAGTTTCCTACCATGAGTAGATAACGAGGGAGAATCATCTTGAATAAATGTCTAAATTTTAGTCTAATTGCTTAATTGTCATAGACTCTTCAGTCCTGACAACTCTTAATTATTATTATAATTGTTATATATAATTTTAAAAGTTATTATATAATTTTAATTATTATCATTCCTAAATTATAATTTTAATTGTTATACTTAATTGAGTGAGTTATTTATTTATATAGAAAATAAGCATATAATTTTTATATAAACATTTATTTGATCCTTATTTACTTACTCTTTAGTTTATTTTAAATAAGTATATTTATTTATTCCAATTCTACTTATTTGGTAGGTTCAAGACTTTTTTATTGAAGAGTATTTTACTTTCTTTCTTTATATATATATATATATATATTTAATAATATAATAGTTTGGAACCTCACAATGGTAAGAATATTTAATAAGTAATTATTAATTATAGTTATTATATGTATATTATACTTTATATATAGTTAAGTTATATACTTTTTCTTCACTTTTTTTTTAACTTAACTTATAATTTGAATAATAATCATATTCTAACTAAATTAGTATGAATATATTATGTATACTTATTAAATGTTAAATATTAATTCTCATATTAAGTGTATATTAGATGAGTTTTTAATCTTTACTTAAATTAAGAGCCTAAACTTATGATTTTCTTGTTAAAGAACAAATTAAAAATAAAGGATAAAAAATTATAATATCAAATTTTTCACATAAATCCAAAACCTAAACACAATATATTTCTAACCATATAATTAAACATATTCAATAAAAATTCACAAACAATAATCACAATATTTCAAATTCATATCACAACAACAACAATATTCCTACAACAATATTTCTACACATGTTAATTCATCAATGAATACCATAAATTCACAAACTATTCACAAAATTCACAAACAATAATCACAATTATTTCAAGAGTAAGCATAAAATTACAACAACATGTATAAACATATTTGAGTATCTTTAGAAATATAACTGGCACTCACAAATTCAAAAAAATAAAAAAATATTATATCAAAATTTTCACATAAATCCAAAACCTAAACACAATATATTTCTAACAATATAATTAAACATATTCAATAAAAATTCACAATCAATAATCACAATATTTTAAATCCATATCACAATAACAACAATAATATTCCCACAACAATATTTCTACACATGTTAATTCATCAATGAACACCATAAACTCACAAACTATTCACAAAATTCATAAACAATAATCACAATTATTTCAAGAGTAAGCATAGAATGTATAAACATATTACTAAAATTTAGAAATATACCTAGCACTCACAATATCTTCTTACAAATCAAAAGCTTCCAATGCCAATAATCACAACCAATACTTTAAAAAATAAAACACTGACTTATTAGAAGCATATATATAACAAAAATACAAGAAAAATATCATAAAATTCAAGAAAATAAAAAGGAAAATAGTTTTTCCTTAACAAAATCAATGGAATTAGAGTTTCAAAATATTAATTAACCCTCTCTCACTCAACACTCTCTCACTCAAACACTCTCTCACTCTAACTCTCTCCCTTTCTAACCCACGACCCTCTCTCACTCAACTCGCTCTCACCCACGAATACCCTCTCTCTCTCTAACCCACGAATACCCTCTCTCATCGTCTCTCTATGTTGCACGCACTGGAAAAGCAGTAGAAATGAGTATGCTGCCACCCGTGTGTCAATTCATTCAATCACAAAATCTTTAAATGGAACGTTCGAACGTTTAAGTTGTATGTTCGAGCGCTATATTATGTAACGACCCGATCCTATATATATTTTTTTTCTTCTATAAATTTCAAACAATCCACTAACATGCACATGCATGTCTCTCCCTTTGTTTTCTCTAGGGTTTTCCACCATGCCTTTTTTATACATACGAGAATCTTCTTGTTGATAACAATCAAATTATGGTTGCCGCAATAGCCCTCCATCACCTAGACTCCTCACTTTGGTAGATTTCTATTCATGCACGGTTTAGTTGCTGTCTGTCTATCACTGTATACACGACTTTATTGCTTCCGTTTCCTCCCCATGCACGTCTACTCATCTCACTCATTGCACGTCTATTTTCCGTAGGTTTTATTTTCAACGTTCTCCTTCACCGTTCTCTATCACCTATATATATATATGTATATATGTATATACTTTTAATCTCCTCAACGCCGCTGCCAGCCCTCACCCCGTAAGTCACAAACGCACAACCTCCACCACCTCCCCTCAATTCGTCTAGCAGACCACCCAAGACCTCCTCTGTGACGCCCACCACCTCATCACATGCAAATCCACACCATTGCAAACCAACCGCACGGCGGAAACCCGTGCGTTAGCACTGCCCAGCCCCACGTTTAGTTCCGCAGCATGGCTACCCCGCAACACCACCTTGCCGAAGCCTAGTAAACCACGTCTCAGCTCCTCCCACTGGCCACCCCGTAGCCCAGCTAGTAGAAAATTGAACGGCCTGCCCTTGGAAAAGCCATCAAGCTGCTACCATCCTCCCCTGTTTTAGCCCCTCGAAACAGAGCATCCACGTTCTGCCACTGGTGGGCCGCAACGCCATTGTCAGCAGCAACATATGACGCCGGAGATCTAGCCTCCACCGCCCAGTGACGCCCAACGCCACCGCCCGAAGCCCCCATGCATGCTGCGTGGTGTGAAGAATCTCTCTCCATTCTCTCTCTCGGCGTCGCACTAACTAGCCCAAAGGAAACCAGTTGCACCACCTTGGTTCCCAGCCACCGTGCCGTGCAGCTCCTCCCCTCGGTGAGTCGTCCCCTGTAAACGCATGCCTCCTTTCCACTCTCCCGTTACTGTTTCTCTATAATTATAAAACATGTATTTTAGGTTTCCGTAGGTTATTGATACAATTACAAAAATGCCCTTTATATTGTTTTTGCAAAAATACCCATGTCTATTTAGGATTAAAAGATGAGAATATTTTAGTGTAAGCAAGAATCTAGGTTTAGGAAATATAGACTATTTTAGTAGTTTAGGTTTTAAATAAAGTCATAGGTTTAATTAGAAATTTATGAAAATTTTGTGTTTATTGTTGTAGGCGACCGATTACGCGCCGAAAATAGTGAATTAGCACTACAAGGTAAGTAGCATAATTATATCTTTACACGTATGTACGGTGAACTACTTGTCTTTTTATAAAAGATATTATGCATGTATGCCTTCATTGGAAGCCCCTTTTTACGTACCCAAGACATGATAAAATTATAAAAAATCTATGATTTTATGTGAAGTATTATGCATTAAGTTATTTATGACAAATCATGATTTTATAAAATGAGTTATGCATCAACAGATTTATAAAAAGTCATGATTTTATGTGAAAGTTTATGAATATTGATGATCTTATGTGATAATTTATGCATTAAAATAATTATGGGAAGTCATGCATGATTTTATGGGAAAGATTATTCATAAAATTATTTATGAAATGCATGATTTTATGTGAGAATTATTTCATAAAATTTTCTATGAAAAGTCATGAATTTATGTGAGGAAACATGTATCATGATATTTATGAAAGAATGCGATTTTATTTGAAATCTATGATACGATATGACAAGTATGTATGCGATTTCTGTTGAAATCTATGAAATGACCAATATTGCATTGCCAGGTTGTGCATGTTGGTAGTGCACCCGGTCTGTCTTCCTTATGTATGGGTTTCACAACCCACGGCCATAGGCGGAATCAGAATCTATTTAGATTCGCTATCCCTAACTCACGGGGGTCAACAGTGGGTAACGGCCTATGATAAGTGAAAGATAAGTTATTGTTAACGTTCATGTTATTTATGTACGTATTTATGAATATCCACGTTTTTCAAGAAATCTTATTTTTATTATGTTTACTGTATGATGTGTTGCTTATTGAGTATTCGACTCATTTTAGTTTGTTTTTATGTTTTTAAACCACCCCAGGTGATGAAATTTATGAAGATGAGACTGCAGGACAGGACTTGACCCAGGGAGGCGAGGTAGAGGCCTAGACAGATTATGCTATGACTATTTTTATGGTTTATGTTTTAAATAAATTATTCTGATAAGCACATGAGACTTCCGTATTTTATTTAATAAATGCTTCCGCCGACTCTATTTTAGATTTTCAGTATTTATTAAAGTTTGTTTTATTTATGGAAACTTTCTTATCTTTCGCGTTGTTAAGAAGAAACAGTTTTTAAAGTTCAAGTTTAGTAGTAGCACACCAACTCCCTGAAAATTCTAAAATGTCTTTTCGGGAACGGGGTGTTACAATTATCCCCCCCAGTTTTTGGATAATGTTTGAACGTTAAAAAACCAGGTTAAATTTTTATACGGATAACGTTCGGACGTTTTCTATACACATTCGAACGTATCTTCCTATGACAACGCCCAAAATCTAGCGAAAAATTTTCCGCACTTGTAGTTTCATATTCAAACGTTAGGAAATTACACGTTCAAACCTTTCAGATCATAACAAACATGCCTAAATCGAGCGGAAAATTTTTCGGATTTTTCTTCTCGTGTTTGAATGTATTATAATTGTATGTTCGAATAATATCAATTTCCTCTCATATATCTCCATTAATGTTCGAACGTTAAATTGAAATGTTTGAACATGGGAAGATCATCACATATATGAGAAAATCAAGTGGGAATTTTATTAATATAAAAGTTATATATATATGTATTGTTTTCTAGATACTCATAATACTCATAATATTACTTTGAAAACAAAATGAATCGATCCTCCCACTAAAACTACATTGCTATTTACTGATTCAATGGTCAGCCCCGTCTTTGATCTCCCTCTATATGAAAAAAATATTATACTTTATATATAGTTAAGTTATATACTTTTTTTTCTTTTTTTTTTTAAATTAAGTTTTATACTATACTTATAAATTGAATAATAATCATATTCTAACTAAATTAGTATGAATATATTGTATATACTTATTAATGTTAAATATTAATTCTCATATTAAATGTATATTAAATGTTTTAAATCTTTACTTCAATTAAGATCCTAAACTTATAATTTTATTGTTAAACATATCCAATAAAAATTCATCACAAACAATAATTACTATATTTCAAATCCATACCACAAAAACAACAACAATATTTCTACACATATTAATTCATCAATGAATATCATAAACTCATAAATTATTCACAAAATTCACAAACAATAATCACAATTATTTCAAGAGTAAACATAAAATCACAACAACATGTATTAACATATTGCTAAACTTTAGAAATATAACTAGCACTCACAAATTCAAAAAAACCAATTAATCTATTTGTCATTCATTATGGAGAGTAATTTGATTCCAATTGATCTATTTAGGAATTTGTACACTAGAATCTTGTGTATTAGATTGTAATGATAAAGTATATCATTTTGGGCTAGTAATAAGAGTTTGTGGTTCTAATGTTGCTTTCATTAGTTTATAATGGATCCTATATATATAATATATTATATATTATATTATAATATATAATATAATATTAGATATATAATGTACTATATATCTAGTACAGTATATATATAATGTATTATATAATACATTATATATGTAACACCTGGATCCAATCAAGTACAATTTTTTTTCTTTGTTATTTATTTTGTTTTAGTTTATTTATTTATTTTAGTTCATTTTTATTTTTTTTATTTGATTTTCTTCACATGTTAATTTTTTTTTCCTACATGTTTATTTTCTTTTTCTTTCCATCCATATTTCTTATTCACTCGTAAGTCTTCCTCTCGTCCACTCCATGCACACACACGACACAGCCTTTCATCCGCACACACGTCTCTCTCGCCTCTCTAAGGTTTTCAGTTCATATATATATTGACACTCATAGGTTTTTCCCATGCTTTTAGAAACTACCCAAACACCATCCACAAGAACCACCCAGCGCTCCTAGTTCGACGCCAACCTCCATCTCCATGTATAAACCGATGCCCATCCTTCCACTGTAAACGACCATCACCTAGGCTCAAAACCCCACTATGCACTTCTGTAGTGCCCCACCTACGGCCAGCACGGCCAGAGACCCGCCCGCGCAAGGCCAAAAGCCAACCTGCACCTTCACGGTTTTACCCAACCATCTCATGGAAAACGCAGCCTCCCAAGGAGGTCAAGTCGCCGCATGCTCGTCCTCAACACTGCCATACGCCACCACCGTGACCCAGCAGTGAACACACGAAAGCAACCTTTGTTTTTATACCACCGAAACAGGGGAATTGTTTCCCACCGTGAGCCACATTGCTAAGCCCACCCGTCGCCACCACACAGCACAGAAAGTGCCGCCTGGCACCTAGCACCACCCCAAGCCGTCGCTCTCGCTCTGTAAGGTCACGCCTTGCCCACGGTCTCCTCCCCGATCTCTCTCACAACTTTCAAACTCTCTTCCTCTCATCACTTGGTCTCTCTCTTATCACTTCCTCTCTCCCTCAGCGATGGGCTGCTGCACTGACCCCCTCAACCGCCGCCCAGATCACCCAGCTCCGTCGTGCCTAGTCCTTCCCTCTCAGTAAGCCTCAGTCTTACCACTCTTTGCAATTCGTTTTTGTTTCAGAATGGGAAGGAGTTGTTTTTGCCGTATTGTTAACAAAATTTTTTTTTGACGAAAGTACAATCTTGCCCTCTTATTTTTAAACCAAAGCATGAGGTTTTTCTTTTAAAAAGTTATATTTCAGTGGATTGTCTATTTTTTTTTACGTTGAGCCAGGTTTTTTTGTAGAAAATTACTGGGTTTTTTTTTAGTGTACTCAGGCTATTTTTTAAGTTAGTCTAAAAAGTGGTTTGATAGAAAATAGTAAGGTTTGTAAGTTATTGTTAGTCTTAAGCTCTATAGAATGAGCTTATGTTTTGGTCAGGAAAAATTGAGTGAAAATTGATGTATTTAAGATTTGATGATATTTTAGGGTTCCGTGGAATTTAGATTTATAGAAAAATAGGTTACTTAGTATTTCAAGTTTAAGAATTGAAGTAAGTGTTCGATTGAAATTTATGGGAGTTTCACGACAATTTTTATAGGTGACGATTGATTTTCGCTCAGCACTGCTGTGGAAAAATTTTGATAAGCTAAAAAGTTCAGGTAGGCGGGGTTCATATACTAGTTTTGCATAAAAGAAATAAAATGAGGGTGACTTTGAAAATATTCATGTTTATTTTTGAAAAGAAATCTAAAAACGACCACAGATGTTTGTTCTGCTTATGCATAAATTCTATAAGAGAAAGTATTTTCTGTCATGACTGGTGTAAACATGAGATAGTTTTGTGCATTCTGTTTCTGAACTATACAAAAAGGGCGAATATGAAAGTTTAAAAGTTTTTGTTATGAATAAATGAAGATGTTTTGGTGTCTGTTTATTTCGAACATGTGAAATGATCTGAAACTTTTCAGTATTTTGTTTTGATATGATGTGTCATCTGAAAACATTGGCATAAAGTTATGATTTTGTATCTGAATGTGATCTGCTCCGATAATGTTCCGTTCTATTTCTGTTAAGGCACAGTCACGGGTATAATGGTGGTTTATAACCCTACCACGGGGTGAAACATGGTATACGGCCCAGCCACGGGTATAATGGTGGTTTATAACCCTACTATGGGGGTGAAACATGGTATACGGCCCAACCACGGGTATAATGGTGGTTTATAACCCTACCACAGGGGTTAAACATGATATTTGTCCCGATGTGATACTATGAGATAATATAAATATAACATTTCAGTTTGGATATGGCAAATGATTTTCTTTTTGAGAACAAGTTTATTTTTCTGAAAATTTCACTCAGATATTTTGTACCAAGTTTTATTTATGTATTCTGAAAGTAAATATGTTGTTTCTGTATTATGAAAGTAAATGTTTTGTTCTGCATACTGAACTTTATAAATGCTCGTGTTTACATGCTAGTATATGCTCTCTACTTACTGAGTTGTTGATAACTCACCCCTTATCTCCACAATATTTTTCAGATATTTTGATGCTTCAACTGAGGATCAAGATTATGAGGCATTGGGTGAGATGATTTAAGTATAGTGGTTTAAGCGTAGGAAGCTTTTGTAAGTATTGTCGATTTTTATTAAGAAATTTTATTGTGTTATGATGACTTGGCATTTCGGAAAATTGGTTATATTGAGGAAATTATATTGATTCGAATTTTCTATATGATATTGAGAATTTGGAGTTTTTTTTTATAAAGTTGAAATGTGAGTTTAAGTGTTAGGAAGTAACTCTCCCACCTGTGCGGGACCGGGGCGTTACAATATATATAATACGCAGTATATATATATACTATAATATACTATATAAATTATAATATCATATTAGATATAGTATGCTATATGTTATAGTATACATTATAATATATAACATATATTAATAATATAATATAATATTTTTGAATATTTTGGAAAATCAATCATCAAACATACTAAGAATTACGTTCGAACATTTCGTGTATATAAGCCCAAAACAGAACGGTGAAACGTCATATTCATTGTTATCTAACTTCGTTCCCGTTTGCATGCCGCCACTCCTCCGTCGCCGCCGCCGTCAAACCCTACCACAACCGTCACTAAAATGTAGGCGTCCATCTTTTAACCTCTAAAAGATTGAGTTTTGAAACTTTAATAATGGCTGAGTCGACTTAGCCATTCTGTATCCTAACGTTCGAACGTTTCACCAAGACGTTCGAACATACCACGTTTCAATTACATAGCCGTTAAGGTTCTATGTTCGAACGTGTATTGTTTTATATTCGGACGTTATTTTTCGTAACATTTACATCCAAAGGTTTAATTATAACGTTCAAACGTACTACTTTTAAAATTTATTTATGCTTCAACGTTCGGATGTGCATCCTTTACGTTCGCACGTAAAACCCATACTTTCGAATTTATAACATAAATGTTCAAACGTACGTCATTTAAATTTATTTACTACTTACGTTCATACGTAACGTGCGAACGTAAAAGATACACTTCCAAACGTTTTATCTAAACTTTCAAACATTTCTTTTACTATGTTCAAACGTTAATGCAGAGCCGCTTAAAATTAACACAAAAGATGCATCGATGTAAATAATTTTTTTTTCCTTTTCTATTTTTAGGATATGGCTCATCCTCTGCATACTAGGAAACGAGGGAGGGAAGCAGCCACTCAGGACACTGCTAGTATCGGGCTCGTACTATTTTGGTAGAGCGAGAGGTCTTGATCAATGAGTTCGACGAACTCATATGTGAGCAGACCCTGAGAGATGTTTTCGTCAATAGAGGCTGGGGAAATATCTGCATATTGAGGGGGAAGGTATACCCCTCAATGGTTCAAGAGTTCTATACGGGGATGCGTGACATGCCTCAGGATGCATCCTCTCACACCGTGACTGTACGCGTTGTTTCCATTGAGATTTCACCAGATGTCATCGTCGAGCACCTCGGGATTTGTCGAGGAGTTGAGACATCTGCACACACTACACCGCGTGAGGATGTAGGCACTTTTGCATTATCTACTGGCCGCCCATTTGAGCCAGCATCAGCCAGAGACGCAGATTGGTCAGAGGCTGAGGATACTGGCCTCTAGGCTCGGAATGATGACCGAGATGAGGATTTCTACATCCTCATCGGGAAGGACCGCATGCAGATCGAGAGGAGGAACGCCTTCAACCAGAACCATTTGCTACCTTTCTTCCGCATGTTGCACCTTATTGTTGCAATAAATGTGGATCCTATGGCACATAAAACCATATTTAGTCGGCTTCGGGCACAGTTTTTTATACGAGTGGCACGTGGAGATCCCATAGATTTGACACTGCACATCTTTGAGAGGATCATTGACGAGGCGAGCATCATCTCCACGGATAATCTCCCATACGGTGTCCTGATCAGCCGACTATTACTTGCTCGGAGAGTGCCAACCTAGCAGGAGGAGTGGGTCAAAGATCAGATGAGCATCCTCGACATGACCACGCATCGACGTAGCATTGGACATACGAGGGGATGTCAGCCACCCCCTGTAGAGGATCTAGTTCTTCCGACGCAGCCTAAGCCAGGTCATGTGGGGAGTAGTAGTCATCAGCCGGCGAGTACATCTGCGGGAGATGCGCGGCTTGCTTGGGTTGATGCGGTGATCTCACAGCTGACTGCACATATCGCTCTTAAGATTGATTGATCGCTCGCGGTTGTAGAGGCGTCTGTCGCCGAGATAGCCCATCATGCAGGTATCCTCAATGACAAGGTTGATACCTTGACTGAGGAGGTATGGAGTTTGAATTTCGCAAACAACACTGTCATCTGAGTGTTGTTTATAAAATTTTATCATATTTTGTATTTTACTTTTAATATATGTAGAGAAAAATATTATTTAATATTATATGGTTTTTTAATTTCAATTCTCAATCTTCTTTAATGTTATATTTTCCAACTTTAATACTAAATCACTGCACTTCAAATATATATAAACATTTCTATATTACAAATTGTGTATATATAAATATATACAAGTCAATTTTTTAGACTTGTTCACAAATTATGCACTATAAAAATCACATAATTTTTAAATTAGAGTCATATTTAATTTAAATTTACAATTAATGTTTGAACGTTAGTAATTAACATTCAAACGTTGGCGCAAAACATTTCACGTTCAAACATTAATTACTATCGTTCGAACGTTGGCGTCAAAACATTTCACGTTCGCACGTAAGTAGCCACAATGTTCAAATGTATATGTGACATTCGAACGTAAATTTCCCATACGTTGGAATGTAAAAAAAATCTCATCTATATTTAGTGACGGTTTCCAGAAACTGTCACAAAAAAGGCTTTTTAGTTACGGTTTGGGGACTGTCACAATTTTCCAACCGTCACTAAAAACCAATTGTGTTGTAGTGTGATTCAAAAGCCCTAGAACTATTGGATACTAATTTGGTTAAACATTTAACTTTCAGGATCATAACATTCTACCACACTTTCGAATCCGAAGTTCATGACAGCCTACTCTGTCGACTTTGACTCAATGGTAGCTCTTTCCCTTTTGACGGCTTCACTCATCTATTAGTATTCAATAACTTAACACTAAGCCCATAAATAGTACCAAAGCATTATGATCCAGCTTATAGGTCGCCCCATTTGTGACTTGAACTCTTGATGTGTGACGTGGTCCCTTCTTTGATACCAATTGTTAAAGACTCAACCATTGATCCAACAATCCTAGTATTGTTGATTATTAATTTGGTTAAACCTTTAACCTCCAGGATCATAACATAATTTAACACTGTTGGTCTTATTATAAAAGTGCACTTTGAATATGCTCAAAGAATACATGACAATTAAATAGATAAATTTAGAGTCATTTCTTTCAAGCCGAAATTTCTCTTCCATATATGCTTCAATTCTATAAAGTAAAGCACACATGATATTGTTTGATGAAACATTGTTTCTCTCACACAACAAATTTTATTGCATGCATATATAGTTTAGATTTTGATCACATATGAGAAAATCTTAGTAATGTAGGCAAGCAATTGGTAACAAGATTGGATAAGATGGCATACGTACGTGCTTACCATTCGAGCTTTGATCGGTGTTGTATAGAGCCCTCGGCAGTGGTTCGGTGCGGCTGTATAGTGTCTATGGGTGCATCAATGGCAGTGAGCAACAAATAAATACAGAGAAAATAAAGAGGCAGTGACATACGAATTTACATGGTTTGGCGTAATGCCTATGTCCACGAGGGTTTTGGTGAAGGGATTATCCACTATAATATGATTGTTTTACAGTCACTCATGGTCTCTTATCCTCGTTGTTCAATAGAGATCGAAGCTCTATCTTCTGGTGGAGATCTCGTCGTTGGAGTCCTTGGCGTGAGGTTGAAGAAGCTGAAGGAGAAGTCGAGGTTCCCCCTGAGAAAGTTGAAGTCTGCCCCTTTATCCTCTTCCCCTCCCTTGCTTTATGTATCTTCTCTTCTTTACGTCACATCTCCACTTTTCTTCCTGACACCCTTTTCTTTCCTCAAATTTTTGCCCCCTCCTTCCTTCTTTGTTTCCTCCCTCCTGCAGGGATCCTCCCGCTTAGGCTGGGCCTAGAACCCATTATGAGCCCGTGATATTTTATCTCTTCCAGTTGCTCGCGGTTCCTAAGGTCAATTCGCTCTGAAAGAGGCCTTAAGACAAGATAAAATATGCGAAAGAGATGCAGAAGTCAGTAGCAATCCATAGAAAAAAAAAGCCTTGGAATGTGTCTCAGGTTGTTCGTTCCGCTTGTGTTAAGCGAGAAAGATTTCCAAGCGCGAGGTTAGGCGGAAGGTTGGCTCTGACGCATATGGTGTGAGCGTAGAGCTTAGCTTTGGCGGGAGATGGGCTCGACTGCATAAGATCCAAGTGCTTACCTAGGGTACAACAGGAGATGTACTCAATCGCATAAGGTGCAAGCGTAGAGCTTGGCTTTTATGCACGTGAGGGTTGTCGGGTACTCAAGTGACTTGCCCACCTATTCAGGCTCGTAGGATGTCGGGCGGTCCCTGACCTCTCCCACTTGTTTACTTGTTATGAAAAGGGTGATAAGCCGGGTAGCTGAAAGACTAGACCCGCTTCTTTGGCGTGACAGAGGTCAAGCATTTCGAAAGACTGGACTTGCCTTGTTGCGGTGAGGGATGCAGAGCAATGAGTATGACTAGACTTGCCTCATTGACACACGTAGCCGTGAGGGGAGTCAAGTAGTGCGTAAGATCGAACTTGCGTTGTTGTCCTGGTGGAGGTTGAGCAATGCGTAAGATTGGACTCGCTTCGTTGTCCTAGCAAAGGTCGATTAATGTATAAGACTGGACTTGCTTTGTTGTCCTAATGGAGGTCGAGCAGTGCATGTGGCGCCCCCAATCCCCCTTATAAAAATACACGAGATTCGAGACATCAGGATGGTGACAACACGGTCACACATCCTAACGAAGTGCCAGTGTGTGTACATGCAACGGTGTACAAATAAAATAACGCAGCGGATAGTCAACTAAGTACCAGAATTTAAACACAACTAAACATCAGTAGAGGTTTAAAAGTAGTTATACAGTCATCCAAAATAAACTTAACACATGTCCCGAAAATACGATAAGCAAAATAAAATAATAATAACAAGTGATCCCAGATCACTCCTCGGGCGGAGCCGTCTCCTCAAGCTCGCCCTCCTCCTCCTCATCTGCATCAAAATCTGTGTTACCACAGAAGGGTACCGCAGGTAAGTATGACCCAAATAATCCTCAAGAACTAAAATGCATTTAATGCAACCAACATGCATGCATATGATGAAGTATGCATTTTTCTCAAAGCATCATTTTCCCAGAAAATGACAATTTCCAACACATGCCAAAATTTCATTGGCCCAAATATCCGTAAAACATTTTCCCAGAAAATGGTTTACACAAAATTCACGCACACTATTTTCCCAGAAAATAGCCAATTATTCAGTTATTAACCTATGCACCATGGCCTCCCCTAGGGACCATCCGCACGTCCTAGCTTCGTAGTGATGCTCGGTTCCGCGCCCAGCGCATACGTAGCCAAGCACCCACTACGCAACGAGCGATGCCCAGTTCCGCGCCCAGCGCGTACGTAGCCAAGCATCCTCTGGTCCCCACCAGCAGAAGGACCACGGAGTCGGCACGAATCTCTCGTCTAATCCCATCATCGCCCAGCGACAATCCAGGGGACGTTACTCAGTTTATTCCGCTCCCGAGTAACCAGAGGAGCTCCACCGAGATAATACCCCATCTCGGCTTGGGGTCGTGATACACACGCACCCAAAAATATTCTCACATAAAATCATTACTTTCCAAATCACACATGAGCATGAATGCACTACACGAAAACCCAGTTTTCTTTACAAACATGATCATGCATGAAATAATGAAATGCACATGTACCAACACCAATCCAAAATCCATCAATAACCAATCCCAACAAATCCAACCAAACAACTCCAATCAACAAACCATTTGACTCCCGTACTCCTTGGACTCAGTCCGACAAAACCAAACAGTAGATTAAATACAGTGAAATGCGTTAGTGCAAAAATACATTAAATTCACAAGAATTCTTTGGAGAAATACTTATAGTGCAATATAATAATTTCCGGAGGATCACGAAGCTGCAAGTGGTGATGTCTGAGCAACACCACAGTGTAAAATACACTGTGGCCGTGGGTCACAGATACCCACTTTTCAACGAAGACAAACGAAGACCCAAAAATGGTAGGGTAGGGCCTAGAGAGGTCGGTGAAGCCAATGGTGGTGGTGGTTTGCCGTGGGTGGCGGCGCAAGGGGTGGTTTTAAGGCCAAATAGTCGAAATCGGAAATGTACTTGGTGGGGCTTCATCGGTGACGGATCGGAGCTGGGGTTGGGTCCATTGGGTTGCCAAGAGGTCGGGGATGATGTGGTAGGAAGATGGTGGCCGGAGGTGGAGCGATGGCGGCGCAACGACGGAAAGAGTGCCGCGGCTTCGTGGGTCTCGTGGTGGCTAACGGCGGCACAAGGGAGGCTAAAAATGGAGGGGTAGCTTCGTCGGCGGCAGGGGAAGCGGAGGGGCTGGGCGGTGTCGACCACCGTCGGCGGACGGCAGTGCTGGGAGGGAGAGAAGGAAACGGGCGGAGGAGAGGAGAGAGAGAGATTGCGCGGGAGAGAAGAAACCGAAGGAAAATAAGGAGAAAAAGAAAAAAGGAAAAAAAGAAAAGGAAAGGAAAGAAGAAGAGGGGAAAAGAAATGAGGTCCAATCCTCATAACTTGGGTCACAAAAATGATCCAACGGAAACGATTTTAAAACCACAAGTTAAATAAAATAATTTAAACGTAATGGAAAAGTCAAATTGAAATAATTAAATCCCACAGTAATTAATTTAAATATTAAAAGAAATTTAAATGCATAACAATAAATAAATATTAAGAAAGCACATAAAAAATAATTTTCACCAAATTAAAATCATAGAAATAAACTCACTAAAAATCCGACTAATTTTAAAATAAGAGGATAAATTTTTGAATAAATAAAAATAATCATTCAGTAAAAATGCACTAAAATACGGGGTGTTACAGTGCATAAGTCTGGACTAGCCATTTTGTCCTTGTAGAGGTCGTGCAGTGCATAAGACTGGACTCACCTCATTGACCCTCGTAGACATGAGGGAGGTGGAGTAGTTTGTAAAACTAGACTTGCATGTCATTTTCAGAAAGTGTATACTTATCCGACTATCTAGGAAAATTTTATATTCTCCTTCGGATATTATTTACTACTCCGAAAAATCGCCCTTCTTCCGGTTCCAATGTGGATCCCACAGATGGCGCCAAATGTTGACGCAAAAAAATAGTGTAACATACCAAAAGGGGAGAAATACTCATTCCCGGCCCACTGAGACTATTCGGGCCTCAATCGGTGTTGTATAGAGGCACGGGGGGTGGTTCGATGTGATTGTACGATGTCCATGCATGCATCTATGGAGTGAGTAGTAAATAAATGTTGAGAAATTAAAGAGGCGGGGTCACGTAGATTTACATGGTTCGTTGTAATGCCTACGTCCACATGAATTTTAGGGAGGGGAGAATCCACTATAATATGATTGTTTTACAGTCTCTCATCCTCGTTGTACAATGGAGATTGGAGATCTATCTTCTAGTGGATATCTCGTCATTGGAGTTCTTGTCGTGAGGTTAAAGAAGTTGAAGGAGAAGTCGAAATCGAAATCCCTCTTAGAAAGTTGAAGTCTTACCCTCTCTTGCTTTATGTCCCATCTTCATCTTCTCTTCTTTACATCAGACCTCCATTTTTCCTCTAGATACCATTTTCCTTCTTCAACTTTTTGTCTCCACCTTCTTTCTTTCTTTTCTCCCTCCTGAAGAGACCCTCTCCTTGGACTGAGCCTATAACCCATTATGGGTTTGAGATATTTTATCCCCTCCAACTAATTTATTTTGGGTCTCTCTTTTCTATTTTTGATTTAGTCGGATAATATATACTGTG
The DNA here is from genome assembly GCA_022457165.1 of Juglans mandshurica. Classification (NCBI taxonomy): domain Eukaryota; kingdom Viridiplantae; phylum Streptophyta; class Magnoliopsida; order Fagales; family Juglandaceae; genus Juglans; species Juglans mandshurica. The sequence goes on along the minus strand of CM039619.1, from coordinate 23,410,505 downwards.
TTTTTTAAATTTGTTAGGGACATGAATTTGGACTTTTCAAAGGAGAAACGGGTACATTGACGATATGGCTAATTCGAATTAATATCTTAAAGTGAAAAATAATCAATAATTATTATATTATTATTTGATTTCGTATAAAAAATAATGAAATGATAATAATTAATTAAAAAAAAGATTATTGAACCTATTTTTTCTTTTTATATTTATTTACAATTTTGTGCGTGGTTCCCATGCATAGGTACATATACATGCAAAACGCGCACGTGCAAACTAGACGCATATTTATATAATACATAGATACACAATAATTCTACCTCAATTGCAAATTAAACATGTATTATAGACAACTGTCATTGTTTACATTATATATATATATATATACTGATAAAATATATATATATATATTTAAATGGTCTTTGTTTGATCTTGTCTTGTCGGTGACCTTGGTTTCTGATCATAGTTGCTCCAATTTTTGCAGTTCTTTTGGTCACCTTATTCGCAGTTTCGATTTCCATCTCTGGCTTGCTACTGTTTTTGTATTTCCTCGGTAATTTGCAGGTTGGTGCTCAATGTCTTACACTACAACACAATTGCTTTTTAGTGACAGTTGGAAAATTGTGACAGTCCCTAGACCGTCAGTAAAAGGCATTTTCTGTGACAGTTTCTGGAAACCGTCACTAAAGATAGAATGAGATTTTTTTACATTCGAACGTATGGCAAATATGCGTTCGAACGTCACATATACGTTCGAACGTTATGTCTGTTTACGTTTGAATGTAAAATGTTTTGGCGCAACCGTTCGAATGTTATTAATTTTACGTTCGAACGTAAAATGTTTGCACTAATGTTCAAACGTTAAGAAATAACATTCGAACGTTCATTGTAAATTTAAATTAAATGACTTTAATTTAAAAATTATGTGGTTTTTATTGTGCATAATTTGTGAACAAGTCTAAAAAATTGAATTGTATATATTTATATATACACACTTTGTAATATATAAATATATATTATTGATTTATATATATTTGAAATGCAGTGATTTAGTATTAAAGTTGGAAAATATAACATCAAAGAAGATTAAAAATTGAAATTAAAAAATGATAAAAATATTCAATAATATTTTTCGTTACAAATATTAAAAATAAAATACAAAATTTGATAGAATGTAGTAAACAACAGTCAGATGATAACATTATCCGCAAAAGTCGAACTCCGTACCTCCTCAGTCAAGGTATCAACCTTGTCGTTGAGGATAGTTATACGATGGGTGAGTTCGGCAACAGACGCCGATATAGCCTCGAGCGATCGATTGATCGATCTTATGATCGATATGCGCAGTCAACTGTAAGATGACCGCATCAACCCAAGCAGGCCGCACATCTCCAGCAGATGTACTCGGCGTATGCTGACTACTACTCCCGACATGATTTGGCTCAGGCTGGGTCGGAGGAACTAGATCCTCTACAGGGGTGGCTGACGTCCCCTCGCCTGTCCAATGCTACGTCGATGCGTGGTCATGTCGAGGGGGCTCATTTGATCTTTGACCCGCTCCTCTGGCTGGGTCGGCACTCCCCGTGCAAGTAATAGTCGGCTGATGAGGACACCATATGAGAGATTATCCGTGGAGACGATGCTCGCCTCGTAACGGATCCTCTCAAAAATGTGCAGTGGCAAATCTATAGGATATCCACGTGCCACTCGTATCAAAAATTGTGCCCGAAGTCGACTAAATGTGGTTTTATGAGCCACAGGATCAACATTTGTTGCAACAATAAGGTGCAACATGCGGAAGAAATGCAGCAGATGGTTCTGGTTGAAGGCGTTCTTCCGCTCGATCTGCATGCAATCCCTCCCGGTGAGGATGTAGAAATCCTCGTCTCGGTCATCATCCCGAGTCTCAACGCTAGTATCCTCAGCCTCTGACTGGCCTGCATCTCTGGCTGATGCTGGCTCACATCCCCGGCCAGTAGATGATGTAGAAGTGCCTACATCCTCACGGGGTGTTGAGTGTGTAAATGTCTCAACTCCACGACGAATCCCGAGGTGCTCGCCGATGACATCTACTGATACCTCAATGGAAACACCGCGTACAGTCACGGTGTGAGAGGATGCATCCTGAGGCATGTCACACATCCCCATATAGAATTCTTGAACCATTGAGGGGTATACCTTCCCCCTCAATGTCCAGATATTTCCCCAGCCTCTACTGAGGAAAACATCTCTTAGGTTCGTCTGCTGCCAACAGAGTTCGTCGAACTCATTAATTAAGACATCTCGCTCTACCATAACAACAGTACAAGCTCCGATACGGGCAGTGTCCGACGTGGCTCCTTCCCTCTCTTGTTTCCTTGTATGCAGTGGAAGAGCCATATCTTGAAAATAGAAAAGGAAAAAAAAATTATTTACAATAATGCATTTTTTTGTATTAATTTTAAGATGCTCTGCATTAACGTTTGAACGTTTTATCTTTAACGTTTGAACGTTAAAAATAAAAACGTTCGGACGGTAATTTATACGTTTGCACGTAAAATAATGTAAATAAATTTACGTTCAAACGTAAAACAAATACGTTCGAATGTACAAATGTACGTTCGAACATAAGCAGTAAATAAATATTGGCTGACGTACGTTCGGATGTTAAAACAAATACGTTCGAACGTATTTGTTTTACGTGTGAATGTAAATATGAACGTCCGAACGTCGAAGCATGAATAATGTAGAAAATCACTACGTTCGGATGTTATAATTAAACGTCCGACCGTATGTGATTTACGTGCGAAAGTAAAATATTCACGTTCGAACGTATGTCGTTTAATAATATTCACGTCTGAATGTAAGACAATTAACGTTCGAACGTGGAAGCCGTAACGGCTCTGTAATTTAAACGTTGTACGTTCGAATGTCTTGGTGAAACGTTCGAACGTTTCGACGTAGAATGGCTGAGTCGACTTAACCATTATTGAAATCTCAAAAATTTCTCTACAAGGTTCTAAATGCCAAAATGTCACCGTGGAAATGAAGTATACACTTCAAGAAACATTTCTACGGTGACTATTCGGCCAATGACTGGCCGTGGTGGCCGGAAAATGAAGTTGAAAATCTGGCAATCACTTATCCGGTTTTAAACAAAACTCAATCCAAATCTCAATCCAAATCTCAATAAAATACATGTTATTTGAATAAAATATGAATGCTTACCTTTTAATGACGGTTGTGGCGGAGTTGACGGCGGCGGTGACGGAGGCGTGGCGGCGTGCAACGGAGAAGACGATTTGGAAATGTCGTTTCGACGTTCGGTTTTGGCCTTATATACACAGAACGTTCAAACGTACTTATTATTACGTTCGAACGTTTGTCAATTTAATTTCCAAAATTTTATCTATAATATATTATATTATAAATGTTTAAGTTATATATTAGGATGTTATATAATATTATTGACAATTAGATTATTGGTTTTTTTGTGAGTGCTTGTTATATTTCTAAAGTTTAGCAATATGTTTATACATGTTGTTGTGATTTTATGCTTACTCTTGAAATAATTGTGATTATTGTTTGTGAATAGTTTATGAGTTTATGGTGTTTATTGATGAATTAATAAATAACAATTTAATATATATTATTGATTTATATATATGGTATAGTTTATATATTATACATTTATGTTCTCATTTAAAGTATTATGCTATCATACTATACAATGTAGTATATAGTTATAGATATATAAAATGTAGTATATATATTATAGTATAAGTTAGTATATAATAAAGAATTTAATAAGTAACAATTTAATATATATTATTGATTTATATATATGGTATAGTTTATATATTATATACATTGATGTTCTCATTTAAAGTATTATGCAATCAAACTATACAATGTAGTATATAGTTATAGATATATAAAATGTAGTATATATATTATAGTATAAGTTAGTATATAATAAAGAATTTAATAAGTAACAATTTAATATATATTATTAATTTATATATATAATTTTAGAACTTAATCAGTACACGCATGGGAGGAAGCGGATCATTTTTTCTTCTCCCGTGCGCGCAACAGAAAGAGAGGGTCCTGCAGGAGGGAGAGAGAGAGAGAGAGAGAGAGAGAGAGAGAGAGAGAGAGGGTTAGAGTGAGAGAGAGTTGAGTTAGAGAGTGAGAGAGAGTTGAGTTAGAGAGTGAGAGGGAGTTGAGTTTTGGTAAGAAAATATTTTTATTTCTTATCTTTATTTGAATTTTATGTTATTTATATAATGTGTTTTTGTTATTGAATATTTCTAATAAGTTAGTGTTGTATTTTTTTGAAGGATTGCTTGTTTTGGGAAGTTGGAAGATTTTGATTTGTAAGAGGATATTGTGAGTGCTAGGTATATTTCTAAACTTTATCAATATGTTGTTGTGATTTTATGCTTACTCTTAAAATATTGTGATTATTGTTTGTATAGTTTGTAAATAGTTTGTGAGTTATTTTAAATATGTTGTGATATAAATTTGAAATATTGTGTTTATTATTAGAAATATATTGTCATTAGGCTTTGTTAATACATGTTTATTGCTTACTCAAGTTTAGAAATATGTTAATACATGTGGCATCTTATTTTGTGAATATATTGTGAGTTATTGTGATATGGACTTGAAATATTTAAATTATTATTTGTGAATGACATTTGAATATGTTTACATTGTTACAAATATATTGTCCTTAAGCTTTGTTAATACATGTGGCATGTTATTTTATGCTTACAATTGAAATATTGTGATTATTATTTGTATAGTTTGTAAATAGTTTGTGAGTTATTGTGAATATGTTGTGATATGGATTTGAAAAATTGTGATAATAATATTTAAAATTAAGTAATAACAAATAAAAGTAACTCTTTAAGAATTATAATAATTAAAATTATTGTATAACCATTGAAATTTAAGTATGATAATTAAATATTTATAATAATATTTAAAATTAAGTAATAACAAATAAAAGTAACTCTTTAAGAATTATAATAATTAAAATTATTGTATAACCATTGAAAATACTCTTCAATAAAAAAGTCTTGAACTTACTAAATAAGTAGAGTTTGAATATGTAAATATACTTATTTATTATAAACTAAAGAGAAAGAAAATAAGGATCAAATAGATTCTTATATAAAAATTATATACTTATTGTCTATATAAGTAAATAACTCATTCAATTAAGTATAACAATTAAGTCGACATTAATTGTGGAATGATAATAATTAAAATTATATATAACAATTATAATCTCTAAATTTTAGTCTAATTGCTTGACTGTCATAGTCTCTTCGGCCTTGAGAGTTGTAATGGTCGGACAGTTTGTGACGGTTAAGTAATTAGACTAAAATTTAAACATTTCTTCAAGATCATTCTCCCTCGTTGTGTATAAGACATGAAACGTAGGGTCACATAATCTTTCATCCCTCTTTAGTTTAACAATATAACACTACTTGAAGGTGACATTGTTAATTTAAACAACATGGAGATATTGTTGTATGATTTTTTGCTAGATGCGTGTGACATTGCATAAATACCCTTAGACCCGTTCGGGAATCAGTGTACATTTATGTGTCCACTGATTCCTGAATTGTCCAGTGTGGACAGTTTGAGATTATATTATCTGTATTATACATTTTTGTTACTCGCTACTTTCCACGTTTAATATGAAGTTTTGGTATCTTCTTCTACTGTTCTTCGGGCATACTGTTCGTAGGGTCACAATCCCGATATTTGAACATGTATACTTGGAGAATTATGAGGAGGTGCTGCCGAAATTTCTACTAACGTGGAAATTAGTAGAGTGACGAGATTTGTGTAATATGGAGAATATAATCTCGAATGGGATAGAACCAACTACCTTATCAAAAAAGTAATGAGAATTAGAGCATGACATGCATGTGAATTTTCAATATACGTGTTATTAATATATAGATGTTTTTAGAAATGGACAAAAATTGGATGCGTCTGGACGATAGACTTGGAAAGGATTACGTACCCTATGCATGTGGAGTAAGAACTTTCATTGATTTTGCACGGGCCTCTGCTGATAGTCGTGGTTACATTAAGTGTCCATGTCGAGGGTGTAAAAATTTGTGTGCGATAGGATTGGATGAAGTAGAGCGTCATATATTTGTGAACAGTATGGATCTGGGGTATACGCGATGGGTACTGCATGGTGAGCCATATGAAGGGTCAGCAGATGTATTAGTCGATCATCACAATTATTTACAGCACATTGATGATGATTATGAGCATGATGAGATGGAGGAGATATTGGGTGACATTGGAGCTGGGATGTTTATGGATGAGGTTAACGACAATGCCTCAAGTGGTGGATCAGGGACTGATTGTGAAAATTTTCCTTCACTGTGGGAAGATGCAAAGCGCGAGCTTTACCCAGGTTGTACAAAACATTCCAAAATGTCATTTATTGTGCGGTTGCTTCACATAAAATCATTGTGTGGGATGTCGACGAAAGCAATAAACATGGTATTGGACTTATTTAACGAGGTGCTTCCCGAAGAGTCTACATTGCCTAAGAACTTTTATGAAGCGAAACAGTTGAGAAATGGATTAGGATTTGAGTACAAGTCCATACATGCATGCAAGAATGATTGTGTATTGTTCTGGAAGGAGAACGAGGAGAAACAAGCATGTCCTGTATGTGGAGAGTCGAGGTGAAAATGTAAGAAAAACGTGCCGGTTAAGGTGTTGCGGTATTTTCCCTTGAAACCTAGGTTGCAAAGACTATATATGTGTAAGAAAACAGCTCATGATATGAGGTGGCACGAGGAGAAAAGAGCGAAATGCTGATTTTGCTACTCCGCCTCCTCGTGAGCTATCAGTGTTTTCCCAGAATGTACGACCCTTGGGTGCACAAACAGGTTACGATTTAATTGCTGGAGAGTTGGGTAAAGTTCGGTGGTATGTGCTAAATAACTGCCGAGAGATTGATGATTATCTTAAGTATGTCATTTCATTTCTTTGAATAATTATAGTTTTCTTTAAATTAATTAGAATTGTAGTGCTCAAAATATACTTTTTTTGCAACATGTTATAACAATGACCACATGGACAAACTTAGAACAGAAGGCGTAGAAAATATAGAGGCAAGACACGAGGAAGAATTTCCCGGATGGTTTGAAGAACGTGTATGAACTAAAATTATATATATGTTATATTGTGAAATTTTTAACTCTGGATAATGAAATAATAAATATATACTATTTCAATTTATAGATTTTGGAACAACGTGCTCGTGATCTCGGATCAATTTCTTCTGAATTGTATGCATTGGCCCGTGGTCCCTCAAATAGAGCACTTCGATATACTGCATGCACGGTTCGAGGTTATAGATTCCATACTTTGGACCGTGAACGTAATAGAAAGACTTAAAACTGTGGTGTGTTGGTCGAGGGGAGTCATGGAACAGATGATATTGACTATTATGGTGTCATACGTGATATTATCGGATTGAAATATCTGGGTGGGTCTGTAACATATGTCTTTAAATGTGATTGGTGGGATCTAGGCGGTGGTCGGGTTTCAATACATAGGGATAATTACTTTACGAGTGTCAATACTGCATCTAAATGGTACGAAGATGATCCATTCGTATTGGCTTGTCAAGCTACCCAAGTCTATTACTTGATTGATCCAATGAAAAGTGCTGATGAAGATAGTGGGGAGATAACTTGGCGAGTCGTACAAAAATTTGTTCCTCAAAATAAATATGAAGCAGGAACTAGTGCAGATTACGAGAATACTGGAGATGAAGATGACACTCCGATTGTTGAGGCATACCAGGAAGATGGAGAGGGTATTAACTTATTTGTTGACCTCGGTGCACTCGAGTTGCTCCCCTTGTGTAGAGATGATGTCCCACCCGTACATCTCGACCCGTCTGTATTAAATGGTCATTCAATTCAAGTCAGTGAGGAGGAAGATGAAGAAGACGAGTCAGAAGATGAACACGAATCAGAATCCGGGCAGGAGGTGGATAAAGATGATGAATAAGAGGTGCATGATATTGATGAAGATGTTATTGATGGAGATTCTGAAACAAGCATGGAAAATTCATCTGAAGAATAAAAGTACTAAATATTTTATTTATATAGGTGACTATAAAATATCTTAAATTTTCATAATTTATTCTAATTAATTTTCTTTGATATACTTAATTATTTTAAAGAATGCCGCCAAAACGACAACGAAGAAATGTGCCTCCGCCAAGTCCAAGTCCTGAATCCATTAAGGACTCCCCACTCGAGGAATCTGTTCCTGAAGATCAAGCTAACACAGAAGAGAACAACAGCCAGTCGACACCTACCAGTAAGGAAATATTGTTGTTGATAATTATATATATAGTTAATACTTTTTTCTCAATAACTATATCATTATAATTATAGTATATCTATTATCATGTAGTTGATGCATCTGCATGTTGCGGTCGTGGCTATACACGTGGAATCTCTCTTGAAAAAAATAGAAGGCACGGTAAACTGAAGATCACAATTCCTGATAATTCCACTGGAGGAGTGGATGATAGTGCAGCAGCGCTTTCCTTCTATATTGGCACAGTAGTTCGAGCTTATGCTCCATTTTATGTGCGCTCATGGCGAGATGTTCCGAATGAGATTAAGGAGCACATTCGAAGTTGTGTGCTGGTGAATTTACTTTTCAGTACATTTTTTTCACTTAGATTAATATATTATATTTTTGACCTGATTCCCTTGTTAGGATGAATTCGACCTCGACTTTGGCCGTAGCGAGGATTTGAGAACCGTGAATGAGTTGATGGCTACACTATTCCGATGTCACAAAGGACGATGTCATGACCACTTCAAGAAGTTTGAGACGTTGGAAGAGGCTGCGCAGTCTCCTTTTCAGCAGATGAAGTTAGATGATTGGAGAAAGTGTTGTGATCTTTTCGCATCTCCAGATTATCAGGTATTTTACATTTATATCTTTTAATTATTTACATTCATATTCGTTTTATATATTATATGTATACATATTACAATTAACATTTTTAATATATTTTGTAGCACTTGAGTTCTACAAATGCATAGAATATATCCGTTCTGACTGTCCACCATCGTGCCGGTTCAAGGAAATTCGACCGTCTTGCTGAAAAAATGGTAATTAAAAAATTATAGAATTCATTTATTTTCCTGATATTCTTTCTGATAAGTACTAACATTATCTTTTTAAAATTGCTAATATTGTCGCTTTGTTAGAAACGTGATAATCCTGAAAACTTTTCCCTCATTCATGTCTATGCTGCTGCTCACACAAATGAGCATAGTGAGTGGATAGATCCTGTCGCTGCAGATAATTATGTAAGCAGTGTTAATTTTGTTAAATAATTTTTTTATAGAACATTTTAATAGTTTATTTCTTATTTCTATTTCTTTTAATACGTTACTAATTATTTACGATCATTACCTTTTAAATTGCAGAGCAAAATGTTGGAGATGCAGTCAGCTTCTGTGAAATCCTCTCCTAGTGACAAAGACATATTCACCCAAGTGCTCGGGCTGCAGTCTAGTATGGCAAGAGGTTTGGGACGATCTATCAAGCATAAATGTTCATCCTCCTCAACCTCATTGGCTTCACAAATTAATAATCTTACAGCAGATTTAGAAGCTGCACGGCGTGAGAATGAGTATATGAGGTCGAGACAGCAAGAGTTAGAGTCTCTCTTAGAATGACAGTCTCATTTAGAGACGCGTTTGGAGGACCAACAGAGAGACCAGGAGGAAAGAATGCGCAGTGAAGTGCAAGAGCAAGTGCAACGAGAGATGATGGTGCAAATGGAGCGTGTTATGTCGTTGCAACAGAATCCCCGTGGGCGAGGGAAAAAGAAGAAATAAATTTTATCAATATTTCTGACTAGTTTTAATATCTAATTTTGTGCTTTTATAAGACATTGTTACTTGTTAATTGAGTATGTAATATGATACAATTGGTATTTTGCTTTTAAATTTTATGAAATTAGTATTTCTGATCTGTACGTTCGAATGTAAATAAAAATCGTTTGAACGTTGGTTCACACTGTAACAAACGTTCGAACGTAAATACAATTGAATCGTTCAAACGTTAAAGTGACTAATGTTCGAACAAAGAACTTGCATTCGGACGCTCCTTCGTTTACATTCGAAATAACGTCCGAACATTTACGTTTACGTTCGAACAAATATTCGAATGTTTATTGTAATTAACGTCCGGACGCATTAACATTCGAACGTAAATATGATACGTTCGAACGATATCCAACAAATGTCAAATTTTCTCATTCGAACGCCAATCGGTCGGGTATAACGTCCGAACGTTTGATTTTACGTCCGAACGTGATTTTCTGTGACAGTTCATAACCGTCACAAAAAAAGGAACATTCGAACGTTGTACCGAACGGAATACTTCCAACCGTCACTAAAAATATTTTTTATGACAGTTGAACAGTAAACCGTCACCAAATGTTTTATGTGACGCACTTTAGGTGACGGTCATTGTGACGGTTTCAAACCGTCACCAAATATGTTTAGTGACGGTTTGCCATTTTTTTGTGACAGTTTCCTCTGTCACAAAACACACATTCTGTTGTGGTGTTAATTTTCTTAACTTAATTATTTTACTTTTTTGTTTAATATTTCTTACTTTAACGATAATTTTTTTTTTCAGAATTCATCATCAGTATATATATATGGTTTAAAATTTTAAATATATATATATATATATTTATTTTGTGTTATATCTATAATATTCTTTACTAGTGTTACTTCATAAGTACGTACGTACATGATATATATGGACTTCAGTTCACAAAGATTAATTAATTATATCTGCACGATCGAAGTCATTAAATAGTAAATTTTTTTTATATATACTTTTGATAATTTATAGTTTTTCTACTTCATTCTACAAGAAAAATGTGTATTTGTAACCAAGTTATTTAGTTGTTATGAAAATGACAATTTCCTATTAAATTGATCAGTACTCAATCTCATAGCATGTAGTAGTCATTCTCGTCGTGTATAACTCGTTTACCCATGAAAGATAGAACTCGTTTAGCTAAATTAAAGTATACTGACATTAATCTCTGCTTTGAAGAGAGTACACTGACGTCCATCATATAGCTAGGTGGCTAGCTTCGCCATTCCAAGCTGCCTCAACGTGATGAGAAAAGCTAAATCCATGGAGGATCCATCCGGAGCACAGCTTCCTCATTCTCCAACGGGTCCGATCTCAGAATCTAAAAAAATAGTGGAAATTGAAATCTATGTAAGTTACCATTAGTCTTAAATCGACAAAACAGGATTCGTGTCATCTTGACCAGGTCTGAAAGGGGGTTTAAATGGTCTGTGAGGTTGCCCCGAACTGCTCTGGATATTGTTATTGTTGTTGTTGGATCCGGTGGTTGTTGATTTGATCGAAATCTCCGAAACTTTCATTGTTGCAACACTCTCTCACACACAGTCGGAGGAAATGAGGGGCGGCCCCTCCGGTACGTTTGGATAGTGAAAGTATTCGAGAATGTTTGTGAATAGTAGTTAAAAAATAATGAAAACATAATAATCGAATATTGAATAGTAATAAAAAGTAGGTAAAAAATAATAAATAGAAGTAAAAGTAGGTGAAATGTAATAATAAAGTAAAATATAGTAGTGAGAGTGTTTGAGAGTACTTGAAGTACTCTAGTTAGCTTCACGTCTGGCATCGTGTTGAAACTCAGGAGGACCATCAATGGCGAGGGAACCGTGCTCGAGTGTATTGAAAGAAAAAATCTATACAACCTCATACTATTCACACAACATCCACACACCATATTTTTTATTATTTATTTCTTTTATCAAGTATTTAATATATGAACAATTAATAGAAGAATTGAATTAGTTTAAAAAGAATAAACTCAAAAAAAATATTAAAAAATTTAAAAAATATGGTATGTAGAGATTGGAGAGGTTGTATAGCATTGCTCGTATTAAAATTTGTGATTTGGATATTGAAGTTAACGACATTCTAAATTGTGGGTTTACAATTTCAAAGACTCCCCACACCCCCTATCCAACCTCCAATCTCTAAAATAACTCTTAAAACACATACGGAAGTTGATGGCTTTGTTCTAAGTGCCAAGGAACTGATGGAAGAGCTTCACAAAGCACCTTCTAATACAGAAAAAGCAGTCGGCCAAGGTAGTTCCACGAGTACTACTATAGCTAGTTGTGAATGTCTGTGCATGAAGTGTTATTACCCAAAAAAAAAGATTATTTGTGACAGATTATTTGCGACAAGAATGATTATTAATTTAAGATAAAAAAAAATTTTGTTTAGTATGGAATAATTATTTTTGCATGAATTAGCTGACTACAAATAAACAATTTTCTATGATTTCCAGCGATACGGAATGGTAAGTGTATGTAGAAATAGGAATGAACGTCGCGCATATGTATAAATATATATATAGAAAGAGAGAGAGAGAGAGAGAGAGAGCAATGCTACACAATCTCCTCAACCTCCACACATCATATTTTTTAAAATTTTAAAATTTTTTAATATTTTTTTATAACTTTTTTTTTCAGTTTATTCTTTTTAAACTAATTTAATTCTTCTATTCATTATTCATATATTAAATATTTAATAAAAGTAAAAAATAATAAAAATTAAAAAAAGTGTGGTGTGCGGAGGTTGTGTGAATAGTAAGAGGTTGTGTAGATTTTTTATTGTTTATTATCACAAACTTCATCTTATTGGTGACATGATTGTATAATAATTAGTGGCTGAACGTATTGACGGGGCAAAATAATTGCCATTTTAAAGCTAGCTTTTGGACTTTACTCCAACTGTGAGGGAGGGGCCCATTTTAGAAGGGTCCAGGCTCGAGGAGCTCGAGGAAGGCAACTCACGGAACTCCAAGTCCAAAGAGGAAACCCTCCCGTGGGCTAAGAGATCGAGTCAGAGGACCAAGTGCCGAGCCTGTGACCGCAAATCTATCCGAGAAGGCCTTTTAGCACCAAGCTCGGAAATACCAATGAAGATCGTCTCGGGGCTGGGCAGCCTACCGAGACTTACCAAAGATCGCCAGACAGGATGCCTAACTGCACGCAGACGGCTGAACGTGCCCGGTCATCGACTCGTCAGACACAAGACACGCCGCATTCAATTCATGTGTCAGGAGACCCGACATGCAACAGTGCTCCCAAAGTACGAAGGACGGCTCGCTCACGACCTGACACCCAACCCTAGTAGAAAGGTGGCAGCAGGACTGACCTAGCACAACTGACACACCACGATCTCCCTCAGCTGCTTAAGCCGTGGACTAACACACTGTAGCAGCAAAAAATGAGTGGTAGCAGGTCTGACACCTGACACGCCACGATCTCCCTCAGCAGTGGAACTCAGATCAGGTATAAATAACGGCCATGCCTTCCACGGGAGCTCTCTCTTAATTTTGATTGTTCTTACTACTCTTCAGAGTTATTCTTATCACTAGAGGATTATTCTCTGACTTTGGCATTGGAGTGACCTAGAACATCACCAGAGCCCTTTTTTCTTCTTAGTTGCAGGTGGCATGAGCTTGGTTATCTCGGAAGTGCTCAGGCTGCGGAACACGTCATCAACAGTGGGACCGTCTGTGGGATAGCTTTTCCATAAAAGCATATACTTCGCATGCCAGCAATGACGCGGTCCCAAGCTACACAAAGGGGAGACGAGGAAGGGACGATGGAAGCAAGACTCACGAGCATGGAGGAGACAGTAAGGCAACTGACAGAAGAAGCTGGGATGCTACGCTAGGAGAATGCGGCCCTTAGGCGTACCAACAAGAGCTAGTGGGGGGTGTAGGACTGAGTGGCAATGATCAAGAGGATTCGTGGTTGGTCCCTGTGGACACCGCGGCGTAGGAGGAGAGGCGCAAGATGCACGTCCAAATCTTAGAGCTTGGCGATAAATGCACAGAGATGGCTAAGAAGATAGACACGCCATCCATTTTTGACCAACTATTCGTTAGTACCCGACCTCCCGTACAGCGCGGAGGTCATGGCAATGCCACTTCCCCCCAAGTTTAGGGTCCCCGAGATGGAAATGTACGATGGATCCAAAGACCCATTGGAGCACCTGGAGACATTCAAGGCCCACATGACCCTGCATGGTTTCCCAAGGGAAATCGCCTGTCGAGCCTTCCCACTCACACTGAAACGAGCCGCTCGGACCAAGTTTGGGTTGCGAACAATGGGAATGGAAGATAGCTTCGACGACCACACCCGCCTATTCATGACGCAGTTCCTGGCAAGTCGAAAGAGGAGATGCCCGGCAGCTTACCTCCTGACTGTAAAATAGTGTGATGGTGAGAATCTGAAGTCATACCACTTGCGGTTCAACCAGGAGCATATGAGCACCGACGACCAAGACGAGAATATCGCATTGGCAGCCCTCGTGGGAGGAATCTGGCCTCTGAATCCATTCATGATGGAAATAGCACGAAAGACCCCTACTATGCTAAGGGAGTTCATGGACCAAGTAGATGGGTTCATCAACACTGAAAATACACACGAGGCCTTGACTACTCCACGACGGCCCGAGATGGAGCAAGTGGATCAGAAGGCATTAGGCCCGCGGGGAGGCTGCGACCAGGGAGGGGAAAAAAGGAGAGCGCTAGATACGAAAAGCAGGGGAGAAATGCTGGCTTGGCCCCAAGGGGGGAGCCGCGCTCACACAAACTTGGCCGTGGAAAGCAACCGGCGCCTGAGCCCCCGAAGGGAGCAGCCCCGAGATGAAGAAAACCATCCGTATAGTGAGTTCCATATGAATAGCCAGCACAACACTCGAGGCTGCTATGCCTTGAAGAGAATGAGGGAGGAAGACCAGCGTAATTAGACACACTGGTCGGAGGACTGCGTAGATAGACGCGGAGGAAGGTGTGTGGGTCCCCGACAGGGTGTGAGTCCAAGAAGGAAGGAAGTAAGGGATGAGATGCAGAGGAGTCCCCCGACGGAGAATAGGCCACTTGGGGAGATTAGCACAATCACCGAAGGGTATGCCGGAGGAGTGGGCACTTTGTCTGCCCAAAAGGCACATGCCCGAAGGGCACGATATGAGGAAGTGTTCAGCGCTGAAAAAGTTGCAAGCAGGCTCCTACGATGCACTTGAGGCCCCACAATAACCTTCGATGAGAGGTACAAAAAGGGCATCCTTCACCTGCATGGCGACGCATTGGTGGTAACAATGCAAGTGACAAACTTCAAAACCAGGAGGATCCTAGTCAACAACGTCAGTTCGTCATACATCTTGTTATGGGAAGCCTTTGTCAAGATAGGAATCAGCCTGGACTGGCTGCATCCTGCTCCAATGCCACTCAAGGGCTTCACAGGAGACGTTGTTCAACCAATGAGAGCCATCACCATGTCCGGCTTCTTAGTCGTCAAAGTTCCATCCTTGTACAACGCCATACTAGGCACCCCACCCTGAACAACTTGAGGGCAGTTACGTCCACTTACCACATCAAAATGAAGTTCCCACCAACTCGGGAGTGGGCAAATTAGTCGCGACAGTCAAAAGGACAGAAGAAGTGCCCAAGCCGGGTTCACCTCCATCATGACCAAATGGGATGAAGAAACTCGTGATGAACATGCTCTTTGACAAGCAGAACCCAACGAGCCCTTGGAGCTGGTTGCAGTTGACTAGCAAACACTTAAATGAAAGGTCCAAATCGGGACTAAGCTGGACTCTGAGATGAGAGCGGTGCTGATATCCCTCTTAATAGAACACCAGGACGTTTTCGCTTGGAGCCATGAGGATATGCCTGGGATCGACAACTCCATCATTGAGCATCGACTTTGTGTCGATCCAACGGCTTGGAGAGTCAAGCAGAAACGGCGGAGCTTCAACGCTGAGAAGTATGGGGCAATAGCCGAGGAGGTGGACTGTCTCCAAATGGCAGGGTTCATCCTGGAGGTCCATTACCCATAATGGCTATCTAATGTAATTCTAGTGAATAAGGCTAACGGGAAGTGTCAGATGTGTGTTGATTTCACTGACCTGAATAAATCTTGCCTGAAAGATAGCTTCCCCCTACCACGCATCGACCAGGTCGTGGATTCGATGGTAGGGCATACCCTCTTTAGCTTTATGGACGCCTATTCCGTGTATAACCTGATCAGGATGAACATGGATGACGTAGAGAAGATAGCGTTTGTAACAGACCGAGGCCTCTACTGCTAAAAACAATGTCATTCAGCCTCAAGAATGCGAGGGCCACCTACCAATGGCTAGTCAACCGAATGTTCAAACAACAGATTGGCCGAAATATGGAGGTGTACGTAGACGACCTGTTGGTGAAGACAAAAGAGCCCAGATAGCATTTGGCAGACTTACGAGAAGCATTTTCCATCTTTCGACAATATCAGATGAAGTTGAACCCATTGAAGTGCGCGTTAAGAGTGGAGATGGGTAAGTTTCTGGGGTTCATGGCCTCCGAGAGAGGGATTGAGGAGAACCCCGAAAAGGTGGAAGCAGTGATAGGAATGCCTCCCCCTAGCAACCTTCACGAAGTCAAGAGGCTGGCTGGGCAGGTAGCAACCCTGAACTACTACATCGCTCAATCAACCGACCGATGCCTACCCTTCTTCAAAGTCTTAAGGAAAGCCTAGGAGTGGGTGAGACCTACGAAAAAGCCTTCATCGATTTGAAGTTGTACCTGAGTTGGCCCCCACTACTAAGTCAAACAAGCCCGAGAAGACCCTGATGGTGTACCTAGCCGTGTCACCACACATCGTATTAGCCATACTTGTTCATGACACAGAAGAAGGCCAGTGGCCCATCTACTACATGAGCTGGGCCTTCCACGGAGCAGAGGCAAGGTACCCCCAAACGAAACTGTTAGTATTCACCCTAGTTATCGTGGCTAGGAGATTAAGGCCATATTTCTAGGCCCACACGATGAAAGTACTCACCGATCGCCCCCCCAAGAAGGTACTGCAGAAGCTAGACACCTTGGGACGACTTGCAAAATGGGCGATCAAGCTCAGCAAATTAGACATGGAGAATAAGTCTCGAGCCGCAATCAAATGACAAGTGTTGGTAGATTTCTGTGCCAAGTTCACCAATTTTCCAGAAGAAGTTCCAAACGCACCCCAAGGAAAGCCCTAGTAGGTCTACGTCGACGAGTTGTCCTACTGGGCTGGTGGTTGAGTAGGGTGCACATTGTCACCAAAAAGGAGAGGAGCACAACTATGCAGTTAAGCTGGCCTTCAAAACGACCAACAATGAAGCTGAGTATAAAGCACTATTGGCCGGAATGACTATCACACGCTAGGAGCTAAAGAAATAGAAGCGAGGGCCGATTCCTAAGTGGTAGTTAGCTAGGTACTGGGCAATTCACCACGAAAGGGGAAAGGCTGAAGAGGCATCTCCAGTTGATTTGCAATGAGCGCGACCTCTCCGCTACTTTAGTATCCAACAGGTGCCAAGTGGAGAAAACTAGAAGGCAGATCGTCTAGCAAGGGTTGCATCGGGGTAGGAAGAACTCCCACTTCTGGAACGCACCGTAGTCAAGATGGTCAACGCCCCCTCAATCGGGATGGAAGTGTCCATCACGACCCCAGCACCTCTCGAGTGAGTGACAAACATCCTTCCTGCAGGAAGGGCAGCTGCCCAATGACAAGGAAGAAGCATGAAAGGTCAGGAACAGGGTGGCCCAGCTCACCTTATTGGAAGGAGTTCTGTACAAAAGAGGTTTCTCCGAGCCACTCCTCAAATGCTTCTCACCAGATGAAGCCCAATACTTGCTAGCAGAGATTCACGAAGGGATTTGTGGAAGCCAATTAGGAGGAAGGGCTCTGGCTGCGAGAGTAACCCGGGCTGGATATTACTGGCCCCGTTCCCTCAAGGATGCGGAAGACATTGCCAAGAAATGCCCCAAGTGTCAGGAGCAAGGGTCGATTCCGCACTGCCTGGCTGAGGAATTGACATCAATCACGGCCTCGTGGCTTTTTACCCAATGGGGTCTGGACCTGATTAGCACTTTCCCGGCAACAAAGGGAGGAGCTAAGTTTGTCATTGTCGCGGTCGACTACTTCACAAAATGGGTCAAGGCAGAGGCTCTCGCAAGCATCACCTCTCGAACCATCACAAAATTCCTGTGGAAGTCAGTCGTCTGCCGATTTGGCATACCTCAAACCTTTATATCAGACAATGGAAGACAGTTGGACTGCACACGTTACCAAGAATGGTGCACAGAGGTTAGAATTAATGTGAAGTATTGCTCGCCAGGACACCCTCAAGCCAACGGACAGGCCAAAGATACCAACAAAACCCTCATCTCTACCCTCAAGAAGAAGATTCGGGCACACAAAGGAGCATCGGCCGAAGAGCTCCCTAGCGTGTTATGGGCGTACAAGACCACTGTTAGTACCCCCACAGGGGAGACACCCTTCACCCTCACCTACGGCAGCGAAGCGGTAATTCCCGTGGAAGTCACTTTTTGTATCCAACATTTCGACCCAGACGCTAACAACGAAAGGCTAGCTCAGAGCTTGGATGTCCTAGAGGAGAGAATGGAAGAAGCAACAGTGCGAATGACAAATAACAAGTGAAAGGCGGAGTAATACCTCAACAAATGGGTCAGGCCGCGCTCCTTCTTTGATGCCCACAGATGCCTCTTGGGATCGGATGGACATATGAAGCATCGAGACATGCAACACAAGGTTACCTGCCCCCTTTCGTTACATATAAGATGCAATGATCCTAACATACATCTAGCATTATGCAATATTCATAGCGGATATTTTTTTTTTATCAATACTATGCACCAAACTTATAATATCCCAAATACTTAAAACATACTTCATACATAAAGACATACTAAACAACTGAGATCGCAACACTAGTCTAAAATGGTTGAGAACAAAAGAGTGCTGGAGATTGAACTCCACAAAAAAAACAAGTAGTAATCTAACGCAACTACATCTACGTCGCACCGTCGCTTAGTCGATCGTTTCCAGTTGGTCGATTCCCGATTCTCCTTCAGATCCTGTAACAAGATCTACCATTCGGGGGGAATGGTAGTTGGGACTACCACAGTCAGATTTGATTACAAATCTCAGCAAGTTAACAAAAGTCTTCACACAGGTTAATGATGCATGCATGGCAAGAAAGACATGAATGCACAATCAAAGTCAATAGTAAACATAACATAACCTGACATAACATGGCATGAAATAATAAGCATAACATGACTTGACATAACATGGCATGAAATAATAAGCATAACGTGACTTGACATAGCATGGCATGAGCTGACATAACTTAAACTAAAACTGAGACTTAACTTGACATGAACGTAAACGTGAACATAACATACCGTGAAACATAACTTGAATGTGAAATACACGAATTTGGAATCTTATTCAGTAGACTTAATCATAAAGTGACCAAACGGGTGCTACACTGGTCCCCTTGATCTGTGTGTCCCTGCCGATTACCGCATCACAACACAAGTGTCTATACCAGCTGTGTGTGCGTTAATATGTACTCCACAATTACTGTGGCCTCACGTACTCTACGTGTCATAATTACTGTGTCTCACGTAGTGTATGCTCCACAGTTGTTGTGGCCCCATAAATTGTTTGTGCCACACTTACTGTGGACACACGTAAAATAAAGTGTGGCTCCATCGGCGTTAGTGCGTGGTGCGGTTCGGTGACCAGTTAATTAGGCCCCATTTGTAATCTGTTGATTGTACTTCATCAACTCAGAGAATTTCACACTTATTTAGACACTCCAACATGAACAAAGGAGTTCCACTTGGATATTACCTCATCCTAACGCTTAGGGTCGTGATTGACATGAATAACTTAAGAAGATTGTTCTCAAGATACACAAACAGTATTCGAAACAAGATGACATGAATACGAAAAGATAGAAGTCTTGACGTAGCGTAAGGTTTTCACATCCTAACTCTAAAAGTTACCAAAATTTACATTTCTCATGGAAATTTTGTCCTAAACTCAAATATGAAATCAAAGAAATTTAAAACCATTCACAACTATGGAAAACTCAATATGGCCGAAACCTACATAGGTCATTGGTCTTGATTTTGGTTGCAATTCGTTAAAGTTTCAAAACTCATGATTAAAACAAAATTTTGTAACAAAGATCTTCCTATCCTAAGTTTAAAAACACAATTGAAAAAAATCCATTAAGAAAATCTAATCATCAACACCAAACTTTTTTGTAAAAAGACCTAAACTTTTTAACAAAAAGTAAACCCTTAGATCACAAGTTTTGACCTTAATAAAAACATCTCCAAGAATTTCAAAAAATCAAATATTATTTCTAACATATTCATAACATCATCCTAAGATCAACCATGCTTTTAAAACATCAAACAAAAGTCACCAAAATCACAAAACAACACTTAGAGTTTTTGGCTTTAAACTTAGTTCAAAACGTAAACTTTTCTCTCAACTACCTTGGATCAATCTCTTGATCCATAGCTTAAAGACATATGATCTTCAAACTAAAACATCACATGGTTTAACAATGTTTCCAAAAGAAGATCCAACCATCAAACTTAAAAGCACATGGCTAAAATTCAACAAAACATGGATCTAACCCAAAAACATCAAATCTTAGGCCAAACCGAAATCCTCTTGCATGGAAAATCATATCCTTAAGACTAATACTTAATATCTTCGAAATAATATCTTAACATGTATATAAGAGGCTTATAATCATCATATAAATTATCAAAGCCTTTGGAATAAGATTAAACCACGAAATATTCAAACTTTCACAAAACAAAACTGTTTTTCCACTTCCTGTTTTCAAGTTTCTAATCTAAGGAAATCTATCACTAAAAGTTTTATTCATGCAACAAACCATGAAATATTCGGACCAAGATATGTCCATTAGCTTGGTCAAAAATTCCAAAACATATCATACTCTCCAGTTTCACAAACAGAATGACCTTTCAATGGTTAAAATTTCTTTTGACCGACAACTGAGCATGGAATAAGACTAATAAGATATACACAGAAACTAGACTCAAATAAAAACAAATTTTATGAACGAGTAATTGTGATAAAATACTTACAAAGGGTCGCAAATGGCCACACAAAAAGACCCAAAAATCTGCCCGAGATAGCTCTTTTGGGTTTCTCTCTAAGAACGGGGGAAAGAAGTGATAAAATGGAGAGACGGGTGTCTTGCACGACTTTAGACTCCTAGAGGGGGAAGTTATGGGCTTGAAAGACCCTTGATTGGAGTTGGCTATGTGACATAAAGTGGAGAATAGAGACGGCAAGGACTGCTAGCAGTAGCTGTGAGAGATGAAGGTCGATGGAATGGATTTCTCCTTCACATCAAGGCACTATTGGGTGTAGCCAATGGCAGTGGATGGTCTGCCATGGGGGGAGGAGACGTCTTCAAGAATCTTTGCCAAAGTGGCCAATTTTCGTGGGCCTTGTTGGGTCCCAACCAAGTGGGCTTCAATTTGGGGTTTAAAGGGGGTTTGGTTAGGGTTTGAGATGCTATCAAGTTCAAAACCAATTTTTCTTGACCCAATCAAATTTTCAAGGTTTAAATGCTTGGATTATGATATCATAACAAGGATTTGATTAATTAATAGCATGTAGAAATCGGTTAGAAAGGTTTGGAGGCCTTAGAGTTTGGGAAACCGTTTAGAGTATCGATTCCAACCAACCTTTTGGGGTTTTAATTGAATTCCAACCATTTAGGGTTTTGCTAGGATTGAAACGTTCTTTGGTCTAGCCCAATTTGGTTGAATAGATGAAACACAATTTTGCTTAGGTGGCATGATCTCACACCCTGATTTCCTTCACAAATCTTTCTAATGGTTCATCTTTGTGCCAAGTGTCTAATATCAAACACTATGTGTGGCTAAGATCTTGCCAAGTGTCCAAATCAAACTTCTCTAACCTAATTTTGATATTCCACACTGTGATTTTGAAAATACTGCACTTGGTGCGCTTAACGAGGTTACTATTCACTCCAAAAGAATGCATAATAAACTTAGTACTAAAAAACTCTAAATATTCATATTAACCTATAGTGAAAATCGTTTACCAAAATTCAACCCCAAAGTGCCCTTAAAAATAATTTCACAATTTCGAACAACCGTTTCGTCCAAAATTATAAAAATGAGTTATTGCGTCATAAAGTCCTAAATAATCAGCTGAGTCTAATGGCATAGACTAAAACCCATTCTGACACTTTTAACTACCCAAAATAATTAAGCTTATATTTCTAGCATCATAGTGAGTGATAACACTAACTATGTTGACACACTAAAACCTGAGCGATTAAACGATTCGTAAAAACTTATGGGGTTTTCATGAGGTTCCTAATGTCAAAAGAAATTCCACCAGTGAATTTCTAGTGGGCCGTTACATCCTCTCCTCCTAAAAAATAGCTGAGTTCGTCCTCGAAATCGACTCAAGTACAAACATTAACAAGCTAAGTAAAAAATGTTGTTCACCAGAACTATTGTCCATCACTGAACGTAACACTATTGTCGGCTCCGGTGGAGGTTCATTGATGTTCATCGGCACGGTGTGCTGGGGTAAGTAGTAGAATGCATAATCCTTTGAATCATACACCAAATTTTCAAAATGACCTGGGTTGGGGGGCTGCACGACCTCCTCATCACTGCTATCAGGCTCCTGACCATCATCCAACAAACACCCACGGTGAGTCGATGACATGGATGAGCCTGAGGTAGCGAGCTCAGCGTCCACGGTGGCAGCATGCTCCTTCGTTGCACTTCTAGACTCTGCTCGGTCCCATGCCCACCTAGCCTTGAAACTATCTCGATCAAGCCATGTGGTCGGGTGCAACGGGGGGTAACGCTCCTCATGAGGTAAGGCTCTCCTCTCATAACCTACTCCGTTACTATCAATGTCTAGAATGTGTGTGCTATGGTGCTCTTGGCATTCCATCTTATGCCAATAAGCGAACACCTCCCTATTCAACTCAGCTAGTCGTCTTCTACAACGCCGTTCTCGCATCTCAAGCACTCATTGTGCAGAAAGGGTCGATTTAGGGGTGGTCTTGCGCTCTCGAGCCATGGAACTGCAAAAAGAACATAATCAAAACGGAGAACATTCTACAACATACACACTAAAAATGGCCCACAAAACTCTGAAATGGAAATATATACTTTATTGATATCCAAACAACGAAGTACCACATCTGATATAGCAATCCCATACAAAGTGAAGCACATAGTATCGACTGAGCCGAAAACAAAACAAAACAAGACTGGATTAGGTATCAAATAACTGGGGGTACTTGGCTCGCATATCAACTTCCTTCTCCCAAGTTACCTCTTGAATATTATGGTTTTGCCAAAATACTTTGACCAATAGAATTTTGCGGTTTCGTAATTCTTTTTCCTTCTAGTCAATGATCTATACCGGCTTCTCCTCGTAGGTCAAGTTGGACTGCTGGTATTAGGTTCCCAAAACTCTTCTTCAATGAGGACACGTGGAATACATTGTGGATTCCATGGAACTCAGTTCGCAACACCAGACGGTACACAATTGTTCCCACATTCTCCACTATTTCATAGGGTCCCACGTATCTTGGACTTAATTTTCCTCTCACTTCAAAACGGCTTACTCCTCTCATAGGGGATACCTTCACATAGACCCAATCTCTAACTTCGAATTCTATACTCCTCCTTCGATTATCAGCGTAACTCTTTTTTCGGCTCTGTGCAGTTTTCATCCTTTCTCTGATCATGTGGACTTGATACTTTATCTCATCCAAGACTTCGGGCCCAAGCACTTTGCTTTCCCCTGCTTCGTCCCAATACAACGGCAATCTACACTTTCGACCGTACAAGGCTTCATAAGGTGCCATCTGAATTATGGTCTGCAAACTATTGTTGTAGGCAAATTCTATCAGAGGCAGTTGCTTCTCCCAGTTCCCCTCATTTTCCAATACACAGGCTCTTAGCATATCTTCCAAAGTTTGTATCGTCCTTTCTGTTTGCGGATGGTAAGCACTACTAAACTTCAATCTAGTTCCCATCAAGTCTTGCAAACTTTGCCAGAAACGTAACGTGAAACGAGGGTTTCTATCGGACACAATCCTCTTAGGCACTCCATGCAATTTGAAAATCTCTACTATATAAATCCTCGTTAATCTCTCCAAAGAATCTGTATTCTTGATGGGTATAAAGTGAGCACTTTTTGTCAGACAGTCCACTATCACCCAGATAGCATTATTTCTGGTTGAGGTTCTTGGAAATCCTAGTGGCTGCAATTCACCTGTTGGTTTCTGGTGTTCCGCTTTAACTAATCTGCATACTGAACACTTGTTCACAAATTCTACTACGTCCTTCTTCATTCCTTCCCACCAGAAATGCTGCTTCAGACCTGGTACATCTTTGTACTACCGGGATGAGCAGTGTAAGGTGTGTTATGAGCTTCCTTCATTACCTTTCCTTTTAACTCTTGGTCTGCTGCGATGACCCTTCGATTCTTGAAAATACAAAGTTCCATCCTCTTTGATGCTAAAGTCCTTCGGTCCTTTCGACTTCTTTATTTTCCCGATAACTTTTGCAAGCTTACTGTCTTTCTTCTCATGGTCTTTCAGTTCTTCCCAATCTAATGGAATGAACTCCTGAATGGTCGTCAGAATGAATTCCTGGCTACGGTTCTCGATCAACAGTTTCCTCATACTACATAAGAGTGAATTTACTTTTGACGACAAGATAGACGAATCCTTTGATCTGCTCTTGCGGCTCAAAGCATCAGCTACCATATTCGCCTTTATGGGGTGGTACTTGATGTTGCATTGATAATCACTGATTAATTCCAACCATCTTCTCTGCCTCATATTAAGGTTCTTCTGCTCGAACAAATACTAGAGGCTTTTGTGATCTGTGAAAACTTCACACTTTTTGCCATACAAGTAGTATCTCCAAATCTTAAGAGCAAAAACCACTGCAGCTAATTCCAAATCGTGCATAGGATAATTCTGCTCAGGATTCTTCAGTTGACGTGAAGCATAAGCAACTACTTTCCCTTCTTGCATCAACACACATCCAAGTCCTACTTTAGATGCGTCACTATACACAACAAAAGGCTTAAGAGGCTCTGGTAGTGTAAGTACCGGTGCGGTCGTAAGTCTTTTCTTCAACTCAAGAAAACTTGCCTCCCACTTATCGTTCCAAACAAACTTCACGTTCTTCTTAGTCAAGGCCTTGAGTGGTCCAGACAAATTAGAGAATCCTTCAACAAACCTCCTATAATAACTAACCAGTCCTAAGAAACTTCGAATCTCATGCACATTGGTCAGTCCCTGCCAGTTCGTTACGGCTTCAATCTTGCTTGGGTCCACTGCTACTCCACCACTAGAGATCATGTGACCTAAAAACTTCACTTCATCAAGTCAAAACTTGCACTTGCTGAGGTTGGCATATAGCTTTTGGTCCTTGAGTATAGTCATAGCCATAATTAGATGTTTTCTATGCTCCTCCTTGCTCTTCGAGTAAATTAGGATGTCATCAATGAATACAACAACAAAACTATCCAGAGAGGGTCTGAATATTCTGTTCATCATGTCCATGAATGCGGCTGGAGCATTGGTTAACCCAAAAGATATTACCAAAAACTCGTAGCCAGTCCATACCCAAGATTAGGTCAAACTCCATCTGACTGAATACTAGCAGGCCAACCTTCAGTGTCCTTCCTTCTAGCTCTACAAGACAATCCTTAACTAAACAGGTACAAGCTACCGAATTCCCGTCAGGAATTAATACTACAACCCGTCAAGGTAATAGCTCAGTTTGCAAACTACAAATCCGTGCAAACGCTGTAGACACAAAGGACTGCGACGCGTCCAAATCAAATAGCGCACAAGTTGTGAACCTTAACAGATTGACGTTTCCTAATAACATATAACGCGATTCTATTAATAACCATAATTCCAACACTCAAGTTAATAATAAAAGCATAAAGACTTGAAGGAAAATACCAATGATGACGCCAGCTTCCTCAACCTATGATGCATTAGCATCGATATCACCTGGGCTACAGCATACACGCGTGCTGGGATGTGGGGCCTTGGCTTGTGATCACCAGCTCCAATACCTTGTGCAGTGTTGGGACAATCTCTAATCAAATGTCCTGGTTTCCCGCAAAAAGGATAAGCAAATGGCATATGTCCTCCTATCACTATTGCCTTGCCTTTCGCTGGGCTGAAAAAAGACCTCTTCTTCTCGGCACTACCGCTTGCAGCAAATGGCATGGTCCTCTTTCGTTCGGAATTGATCTGGATTGCCAGACCTCTCTGCTCAGCCTCTGCTATCGCGGCCACATTTACCAACTCTTGGTAATTCTCTATTCTTAGGCAAGCTACTTGAATACGGATCCTTGGTTGAAGTCCTGCTTGAAACTTTTACGCCTGCATCCTTTGAGTAGAAATCA
This sequence comes from Juglans mandshurica, assembly GCA_022457165.1. NCBI lineage: Eukaryota > Viridiplantae > Streptophyta > Magnoliopsida > Fagales > Juglandaceae > Juglans > Juglans mandshurica. Next base: position 23,384,028 of record CM039619.1, on the reverse strand, counting down.
AGTGTGGTGCAAACCTTCCTAACGCCGTGAACTTAGCATCATACTATTCTATAGTCAGACTGCCTTGAGTTAAACTCATGAACTCCTGCACCTTTAGCTGTTTTGCAAAATTCAGGAACAATCTATTGTCGAACTCTTCCTTAAATCTCTCCTATGATAGTGCAGCAAGACTTCCTAGTTCCCTAACTAGGAGCTACCTTCGTGTATCCCACCATATTCCAGCTTCTCTTTGGAATAGGTATCCAACGTATAGAACCTTCTAGTCCTCAGTACAACCACAGATCTCGTATGTCCTTTCGAGATCCATAATCCATTTCTCGGCTTTCAGTGGCTCTTCTCTACTTGAAAAGTTTGGATAACGATGGATCAAGAACTTCTCATATAGACAACCCCTGACTTCGAGTCTGGGTACATGCGCTTGTTGCTGTTGTTGTTGTCTAAGCACGTCAGACAGCAAACGTACAGCTTCAGCGAATCCTCCATCCATTGGGGGATTCTGATTCTCTCGATTGATGCCTCCCTCTAGGTTCTGAGTTATCCTACCGCGAGCCATGTGTCACTTCTTGAAACACGCGAGTACACGTATTAGAAACGTATTATCTCCCATACTTCAACAACTTCAAGCCTAATATTCGGTGCATTCCCTAAGGACATGTGGATTTACAACCCAGAGACGTATTGCTCTGATACCACCATGTGACACCCACATATTCCGCTTGGGATCGGACAGACATCTGAAGCATCGGGACATGCAACACAAGGTTATCTACCCCCGTTCATGACATATAAGATGCAATGTTCCTAACATGCATCTAGCATTATGCAATATTCACAGCGGATACTTTTTTTTAGCAATACTATGCACCAAACTTATAATATCCCAAATACTTAAAACATACTTCATACATAAAGACATACTAAAAAACTGAGATCACAACACTAGTCCAAAATGGTTGTGAAGAGTGCTGGAGATTGAACTCCACAAAAAAACAAGTAGTAATCTAAGGTAACTACATCTACGTTGCACCGTCGCTTAGTCGACCGTTTCCAGTTGGTCGATTCCCGATTCTCCTTTAGATCCTCCTACAAGATCTACCATTCAGGGAGAATGGTAGTTGGGACTACCAAAGTGAGATTTGATTACAAATCTCAGCAAGTTAAAAAAAACCTTCATACAGGTTAATGATGCATGCATGGCAATAACGACATGAATGCACAATCAAAGTCATTAGTAAACATAACATAACCTGACATAACATGGCATTAAATAATAAGCATAACATGACTTGACATAACATGACATGAAATAATAAGCATAATGTGATTTGGCATAGCATGTCATGAGCTGACATAACTTGAACTAAAACTGAAACTTAGCATGACGTGACATAACTTCAAACTTGACATGAATGCAAACTTGAACAGAACATAACATGAAACATGACTTGAACGTGAAATACATGAACTTGGAATCTTATTCAGTAGACTTAATCATAAAGTGACCATACGAGTGCTACACGGGTCCCCTTAAGCTGTGTGTCCCTGCCGATTACCGCATCATAACACAAGTGTCTATACCAGCTGTGAGTGCATTAATACGTACTCCACAATTGCTGTGGCCTCACGTATTCTGTGTCACAATTGTTGTGTCTCACGTAGTGTATGCTCCACAATTGTTGTGGCTCCATGAATTGTTTGTGCCATACTTGCTGTGGACACACGTAAAATAAAGTATGGCCCCATTGGCGTTAGTGCCTGGCGCGCTCTGGTGACCAATTAGTTAGGCCTTATTCGCAACCTGTTGACTGTACTTCGTCAACCAAAGGAAGTTTATACCTATTTAGACACTCCAACATGAACAAAGGAGTTCCACTAGAATATTACCCCATCCTAGCGCTTAGAGTCATGATTGACATGAATAACTTAGCAAGACTGTTCACGAGATACACAAACAATATTCATGACGGGATGACATGAATACGAAAAGACAGAAGTCTTGACATAGCATAATGTGATATGAACGTAAGACGACAAACATGACATACGTTGAGACATACATGTAACAGATAGCATTTCATAACAGGGCATGCATGTAACAGACAAAATTTTGTAACATGGAATAACATATAAAAGACAACATTTCATAACATGGCATAACATGTGACAGTGAATATTATGTGACATGACATACATATAACAGATGACATATGTAATGTGATATACTTGCAATAGATAGTAACATGAGACAGAATATATTATGTAACAGATAAGTATTTTGTGACAGAATAATTCGATTAATAGATAAACATGAGATAACATGGCATGACATGGCATATAAACAACATACTAACATAAACTATAGTTCCCTTACCCATCACACAAACATAGTAACCTGATAGTAAGTTAAGAGCAAACTTACCTCGATAGTCGCATTCTACGAGAAAAAGTGCGAAACACGAGGAACTGTAAGAGGGTATTCTATAAGTTAAAATTTTAATTACTAACAATTAGAAATGTGAAAAGAGAGAACTTAGAGTAAAATTACCATTTTACCCTCTATCTGTCGGAAAAAAACTATTTTACTCCTAACTTAAGGATTTCACATCCTAACTTCAAACACTCATGTAAATTTTGTCCTAAACTCAAATATCAAATGAAAGAAATTTAAAACGATTCACAACTATGGAAAACTCACTATGGTCGAAACCTACATAGGCCATTTGTCTTGATTTTGGTTGCAATTCTTTCAAGTTTCAAAACTCATGATTAAACCAAAATTTTGTAGCAAAGATTTTCCTATCCTAAGTTTAAAAACACACTTAAAAAATCAATTAAGAAAATCTAATCATCAACACCAATTTTTTTTTTTAAAAAAAGACCTAAACTTTTTAACAAAAAGTAGACCCTTAAATCACAAGTTTTGACCTTAATAAAAACATCTCAAAGAATTCTAACAAATCAAATCTTATTTCTAACATATTCATAACATCATCCTAAGATCAACCATGCTTTTAAAACATCAAACAAAAGTCACCAAAAATCACAAAACAACACTTAGAGTTTTCGGCTTTAAACTTAGTCCAAAACATAAACTTTTCTCTCAACTACCTTTGATCAATCTCTTGATCCCTGGCTTAAAGATATATGATCTTCAAACTAAAACATCATATGGTTTAACAATGTGTCCTAAAGAAGATCCAACCTTCAAACTTAAAATCACATGGTTAAAATTCAACAAAACATGGATCTAACCCAAAAACATCAAATCTTAGGCCAAACCGAAATCCTCTTGTATAGAAACTCATATCTTTAAAAATAATACTAAATATCTTCAAAATAACATCCTAAGATGTATATAAGAGGCTTAGAATCATCATAAAAAATATCAAAGCCTTTGGAATAAGATTAAACCATGAAATATTCAAACTTTCACAAAACAAAAATTGTTTTTCCACTTCCAGTTTTCAAGTTTCCAAATCTAACGAAATCTATCACCAATAGCTTTATTCATGCAACAAAACCTCAATGACCATTCATAAACAAATTCTAAAAACACTCCATAAAATTTTCGGACCAAGATATGTCCATTAGCTTGGTCAAAAATCCCAAAACATATCATACTCTCCAGTTTCACACCTAGAATGACCTTTCCATGGTTAAAAATATTTTTAACCAACCAAATGAGCATGGAATATGACTAATAAGATATCCACGGAAACTAGACTCAAATAAGAACAAATTTTATGAAGGAGTCATTGTGAGAAAGTACTTAAAATGTGTCCAAAAGGACCACGCAAAAAGACCCAGAAATCTGCCAAGAGAGCACTTTTGGGTTTCTCTCTAAAAACGGGAAAAAGAAGTGATAAAATGGAGAGAATTGTGTCTTGCACGACTTTAGACTCCTATAGGGGGAAGTTATGGACTTGAAAGACCCTTGATTGGAGTTGGCTATATGACATAAAGTGGAGAATAGTGAGGGGCAAGGACTGCCAGCAGTAGCTGTGAGAGATGGAGGTTGATGGAGTGGATTTGTCCTTCACATCAAGGCACTATTGGGTGCAGCCAATGGCAGTGGATGATCTGCCATGCGGGGAGCAAACCTTCTTCAAGAAGCTTTGCCAAGGTGGCCAATTTTGTGGGCCTTGGTGGGCCCCAACCAAGTGGGCTTCAATTTGCGATTTAAAGGGGGTTTGGTTAGGGTTTGAGATGCTATCAAGCTCAAAACCAATACTAGAAATCGGGTTAGAAAGGTTTGGAGGCCAACTTTAGGGTTTAGGAAACCGTTAAGGGTATCGGTTCCAACCAAGCTTTTGGGGTTTTAATTGGATTCCAACCATTTAGGGTTTCGCTAGGATTGAAACCTTCTTTGGTCTGGCACAATTTGGTTAAACAGATGAAACACACTTTTGCTTAGGTGGCATGATCTCACACCCTGATTTCTTTCACAAATCTTTCTAATGGTTCCTCTTTGTGCCAAGCGTCTAATACCATTCACTCTGTGTGGCTAAGATCTCACCAAGTGTCCAAATAACTTCTCTTACCTAATTTGGACATTCCACACTGTGATTTTGAAAACACTGCACTGGGTGCGCTTAACGAAGTTACTATTCACTTCAAAAGAATACATAATAAACTTAGTACTGAAAAACTCTAAATATTCATATTAACCTTTAGTGAAAATCGTTTACCGGAATTCAACCCTAAAGTGCCCCTAAAAATAATTTCACAATTTCGAACAGCCGTTTCGTCCGAAATTATGAAAATGAGTTATTGCGCCATAAAATCCTAAATAATCAACTGAGTCTAATGGCGTAGACTAAAACCCATTCTGACACTTCTAACTACCTCAAATAATTAATCTCATATTTCTAGCACCATAGTGAGTGATGAAACTGACTATGTTGACACACTAAAACATGAGCGATTAATCGATTCGTAAAAACTTATGGGATCTTGGCGAGGTTCCTAAGGCCCAATCCGTGTGTGCTAAGCCAAGTCTTTACACTCGCAAGAAGACGGGTCCCTTGACTCATTGCAGGTAAGGTACCAAGCCCCCGGGTTGGGTGCTAACCCCCCGTCTAACTAACCAAGTCCTTACACTCACAAGAAGACTGGTCCGTTAACTCTTTCGGGGGTAAGGTCCCAAGCCCCTGGGCTGGGTACCATTCCCCTGTCCAACCAAACCGAGTCCTTATACTCGCAAGAAGACGAGTCCCTTGACTCGGTGCAGGGTAAGGTCCTAAGCCCCGGGCTAGGTACCAACCCCTCGTCCAACCAAGCTGAGTCCTTACCCTCGCAAGAAGACGGGTCATTTGACTCACTCTGGGGTAAGGCCCTAAGTCTAAGAACCGGGTCCCGACCAGTAAAGCCAAAGCCCTCGTCAGAACCACAAAAAGAAAAAAAAGGAAGAGAGGAAAAGGAAACTAAAGAACATAACAGTTGCAAGAAACCAATATTTATTTCATTCATCATCAAACATACATCGTTATAAGGAATGAGGCGCCCCCAATCCCCCTTATAAAAAAAACACGGGGATCGAGACGCCAGGATGGTGACAACACGGTCACGCATCCCAACGAAAGTGCCAAGTATGTGTACATGCAATAGTGTACAATAAAAACAACGCTGCGGATTAGTCAACTAAGTACCAGAATTTAAAATATAATTTAAATATCCGAAGAGGTTTAAAAGCAGTTATACAGTCATCCAAAATAAAGTTTAACACATGTCCCAAATTACAAATGAGTAAAATAAAATAATAATAACCAGTGATCCCAGATCACTCCTCGGGCGGAGCCGTCTCCTCAGGCTCGCCCTCCTCCTCCTCATCTGCATCAAAATCTGCGTTACCACAGAATGGTACCGCAGGTAAGTATAATCCAAATAATTCTCAGGAATAAAATGCATATAATGCAACCAACATGCATGCATATGATGAAATATGCATTTTTCCTCAAAACATCATTTTCCCCGAAAATGACAATTTTCCAACACACGCCAAAATCTCATTGGCCCAAAAATAATCCGTAAAACTTTTTCCCAGAAAATGATTTACACAAAATCCAATACACACTATTTTCCCAGAAAATAGCCAATTAATCCGTTATTACCCTATGCACCATGGCCTCCCCTAGGGACCATCCGCACGTCCTGGCTTTGTAGCGATGCTCAGTTTCGCGCCCAGCGCGTTCGTAGCTAAGCACCCACTACGCAACGAGCGATGCCCAGTTCTGCGCCCAGCGCGTACGTGGCCAGACATCCTCTAGTCCCCGCCAGCAGAAGGACCACGGAGTCTGCACGAATCTCTCGTCCCCGGCGACAATCCAGGGGACGTTACTCAGTTTATTCCGCTCCCGAGTAACCAGAGGAGCTCCACCGAGATAATGTCCCATCTCGGCTTGGGGTCGTGATACACACGCACCCAAAAATATTCTCACATAAAATCATAACTTTCCAAATCATACATGAGCATGAATGCAATACACGAAAATCTAGTTTTCTTTACAAAATGATCATGCATGAAATAATGAGATGTACATGTACCAACACTAATCCACAACCATCAATAACCAAACCAATCAAATCCAACCAAACAACTCCAATCACAAATCTATCTGACCCCCGTACTCCTCGGACTCAGTCCGGCAAAACCAATCAACAGATTAAATACAGTGAAATGCGTTAGTGCAAAAATACATTAAATTCACAATAATTCTTTGGAAAATACTTACAGTGCTATATAACAATTTCCGGAGGATCACGAAGCTGCACGAAGTGGAAAAACAGCTACAGAACAGTGTAAAATACACTGTGGCCGTGGGTCACAGATACCCACTTTTCAACGGAGACAAACAAAGACCCAAAAATGATAGGGTAGGGCCTAGAGAGGTCGGTGAAGCAAATGGTGGTGGTGGTTGGCCGTGGGTGGCGGCGCAAGAGGTGTTTTTAGGCCAAAAATACCCAAAACGAAAATGGGGTTGGGTCCAATGGGTTGCCAAGAGGTCGAGGATGAAGTGGTGAGAAGATGGTGACGGGAGGAGGCGCGACGGCGGCGCTGGAGCGAATGGTGGCCGCGGCTTTGAAGGGCTGGTGGTGGTTAACGGCGGCGCGGATGGAGGTGAGGTTGGTGGGGTGAGGTCGCCGGTGGCAGGGGAACCGAATGGGGTGGGCGGTGTCACGAGGAGAGAGAGGGAGGGGCTCGCGCGGGGAAGAAAGGAAACCGAAGGAGAAATAAGGGGAAAAAGAAAAGAAAAGGAAAAGAAAAGGAGGAAAAGAAAAATAGAGGGAAAAGAAATGAGGTTCAATCCTCATAACTTGGGTCACGAAAATTATCCAACGGAAACGATTTTAAAGCCATAAGTTAAATAAATTAATTTAAACGTAATGGTAAAGTCAAATTGAAATAATTAAATCCCACAGTAATTAATTTAAATATTAAAAGCAATTTAAATGCATTACAATAATTAAATATTAAGAAAGCACAATAAAATAATTTTCACCAAATTAAAATCATAGAAACAAATTCACTAAAAATCCAACCAATTTTAAAATAAGAGGATAAATTTTTTAATAAATAAAAATAATTCTTCAGTAAAAATACACTAAAATACGTGGTGTTACAAGGAAAGCCGGGAGCGCTATGCAAAGTACCACGAAAAAAAGAAAAAAGAGAAAGTGAAGGGGGCCGAACCCATCATTGGGGTGGAGAAGGCAGAGGAGCGCCCGGGAGGAACGGAGGATACCATGTGAAGCCCAAGACTGATTTGGAAATGGGCTTTTCTTTCTTTTAGTGTGTGTGTATGTAGGAAATAGGCCCAATCCGTGTGTGTGAAACCCAACCCATGTGGAGCCCAAGTTTGGAAATGCATGTATCTTTACTAAGGTTGAGCCCAAATATGTGGATTAAATGGGTTCTTCTAGTGTGAGTGGAGGCAAGTTTATGGCTCAGCCCATGTGTGAGCCCATAAACTAATGAGAAAAGCCCAACCCTCCCACCTAAACTACGTTGTTTTGGCCTAAGGAATAGAAAACCTTACCTTCATTTTTCCTATTTTTTTCTTCTTTTCACCCCTCCCTTCTCCTGCGCCACACCACCCCCAAACCCCCTTCCCTTCCATTTTCTTCTTCTTGCCACTATGACCTTGTCGCCGCCTCCTCTACCATTGTCCAACCACTATTGCCTTCCTTGCTGATAAGCCACTCTACCATCTCCACCCCTTCGTCAACCACCATCTCCCATATGGAAACCCATATCCATTTTGGGTTTGAAAACCCTTGAGGCCGCCGCCTATCCCTCTCTACCACGCAGTCCAACATCCTCCAAGGTGACTCCTCCCTCTTGGCCTCTATGTTCGTGCCCTCACCTTGTCTCTACCGCCTGCTACTTTTGTCTCTCTCTCTTGTCGTGCCGTCTGTTGTAGCCATTGTGGTTGCTGGTCCTTGTAGTGTGGTTTCCCTTTTAACCCTCAGCAATCTCGCCCTCCTTCCCGTAGATCTCTCCCTCCTACTATCTCTCGATCTTTGTCCCGCAGTTAAGACACCGCCGCAAGTCGCCACACTCGGCCGCTCAGCGATGGTCATCTAAGCCCCCCCCCCCCCACCCCTCCAGTTCTCACTAGGGCTCTCCCCTCTCAGATCCGCCCAAAACCTGTGCCTAGAGCTCTCTCTCTCTCTTTCCCTCCCTCTCTCAGGGTTGTGTCGTTGCCAACCATTGTCAACCACCACAAGTTCCCCTCTGTTTTCAAAAGGACCGCCACCCACTACTTTCCCAACAGTAGATTCTCACATTTTACCCAGATCAGCCACTGTTTATTGTGCTTCGCAGCCCACCACCACCCTCCCTCGCGTGAGTCCTTCTTTCCACCCTCATTTTCATCAGTCTGATCACCCTTAAGTTTTCCCCTAGCCGTGGGTCCCCACTAATCTGCCCATATTTGCCTCCGTCACGGTACGCCACTACTTTCGTCATGCCACCACACAACACCTACGCACACTAACAAGATCTCTTAGACGGTGCGCTCGATCATCCAGAATTTTGCCTTCCGCATTGTAAGTAAAACCCTAGACAAGCCCTTACAATACTTACATTGGAAAACTGTGTTTTTATTGCAGTTTGGTTGTGATTGGTTAAGTGGCTGAGGATTTATGGAGCATTGGGATAATAACTATAGTTGGTGATGATCGACTGGTTGAGGGCTAGGTGAAGCGTTGGGAATCGAGTGTAGTTGTGATATGTGAATATGCGAACATGTGTGTTTTGGCCATTGGTTGATGTATTATTGCCATGTCATCCAATATCTACCAGTTCACGCATCTACATTATTATTAATTAACTTGATCGTATTAACTGTACTTTCATCTATGTCTGTGCCATTAATTTGTTAACTGTGTTTTTCATGTTATTTATTAAAAACGTGTTTTGTGGGTGGGTGTGTATCACGACCCCAAGCTGAGATGAGACATTATCTCGATGGAGCTCCTTTAGTTACTAGAGCATGTAAAACTGAGTGATGTCTCCTGGGTTGTCATCGGGCGACAACTGGACAAGATGGTAATGCTATCATGCCAACTCTGTGGCCTCTTTGCTAGGGGTGGGTAGCGGGGCCCCGCCCCAGCTGCCCCGCTCCGCTTCCGCCCTGCCCCCTCATGGCAGGGCGGGCAACCCCGCTCCACCCATGCCGAGGCGGGGCCCCCCGCCCCACATCTAGGGCCCCTAGCGGGGGCGGGTGGCGGGGACGGCCCAACCCCGCCCCGCCCCGCCCCCGCCCCCGCCCCTTCCTTTTTATATATATATATTATTAAATATATATTTATATTTTAAAATTTGTGTATATATAAATATATATTACAATTTGTTAGACTTGTTCACAAAATATGCATTGACAAATTTAAAAACTACATAGTTTAAAAATTAATACACAACAATTTACACAAAATATGCATTGACAAATTTAAAAACTACATAGTTTAAAAGCTAATACACTACAATTTACACAAAATATGCACTAGCAAATTTAAAAATTACATAGTTTTTAAATTATAGTCATATTTACAAAATTAAATTTTTTAATTTAGATCTAAAAATGTATTTTTAATTGCTTTTACACTTATAAATAATTTTTAAATCAAATAAAAGTAGTGTTTTTTTTAAAGTGAAAAGAGTCGGGGAGGATTCCCAATCCACCCCGCACCCCGCCCATCGGGGCGGGATACCCCGCCCCCGCATCCCGGGGGTGGGAGACGGGGGTGAAAACCCCACCCCTCGCCCCATGCGGGGCGGGGTGTGGGGAAGGGGTGCCCCCGCCCCGTAGGGGGAGGGTAGCACCCCTACTCTTTGCTAGCGAAGGCTAGGGAATGTCCTGTCACATACGCGCCAGATCCGAAGCTAGGCATCATTCGTTACAAGTTCACATTCATGGTCGTTACCTGTGATGTGGTGAAGGGAGTCAGGGTGTGCGGATGGTCTATAGGGGAGACCATGGTGCATGCATAATTAAATGAATGCTTTAAAAATTGACATGTAGATTTTTGGTGTGCATGGTATTTTTCATAAATTGCTAAGAAGGATGTTGGTTTTGTGCACTGTTGAAAGATCTTGTTTTTAAAATTCTGTGATATGTCCACTTTTTCTGTGTTTGTATTTTTCGGTGTCATTCTATTGGTTTTACTTGCTGATTGTGAAATCGCATTGTGGTGTTCCCACCTGTGGTTTCACATTGCAAAACCATAGATTTTGATGCAAAGGACGGTTATGAGCTTGGAGAATCGGTTCCGCCTGAGGAGTGATGACTTGGGTACCTTTCCCCGTGCGTAGTACTGTTTGGGGTTTTCCATTTAATTAGTCTAATGACTATATAAATTTTATTTCGGGGATTAGGAGACTAGTGGCTTATGTTGGAGTTGTAAATTTTAATTTTCTGGTATTGTTAACAATAATTGATTGCCTCTTTTTTTTTCACAACAAATTAACTGTACTCATTTATTAAGCATGCGAGCCCACACTATGCTTTCACGTTATGCGAGAGGTGTTTGGCCCAAGCGGCCAACATCCCAGCGTCACGACTTCTGCCTATGCCGAAGTGGCTGTTGAGGGCACCACAGTGTGGAAAGCCAGTTTGAAAAAAAATAAAACCCAGCCCGTGTGCACGTAAGCCTAGCTCTTTCCCCCTCTAGAAACGACGTCATTTTGAGGCATGGACTAAATTTCAATCTTCCTAAACAACATCATTTTGAGCCGAAGGGTAAAAACCCTAACACCCCCCCAACCTTTTATCCACTACGCCGCGCAACTCCCCTCTCTTCCTCTTTCCTTTCTTCTCCCTTTTCTTCTTCTTCCTTTGCCTCCGCCCGTGACCTGTAACACCTTTCCCCACCACAACCAAATCGCCTCCATGTGTTCTCCAGGTAGAAGCCCATCTCCTTCTTTGCCTCCACCGCATGCCCTGACCAATCCATGCCATTTGATCTCTACAACCCGTGAGGCCTTCGGCCATGGCAACTGTTCACCGTCGCTACCCGCCACTAGTGGCACTCCACGAGTGCGACGCTCATGAAGCCCCCACCACCAATTGCTGCGACGACCGTGATCTCCTACTCCCAACCTTCAGCCTATAAATAGGCCTAGTCTCTCCACCCCCAAATCATCACTCAAACACCTCCACCGTGCGCCGCAGCAAGCCAACCCTTTCCAGCAGCTTCGTAGTGGTCGTGCGACCCCTTCCCCTCGGCTGGGCCTTTTTCCCTCTCACATCTACCCCAACCCGATGCCTAGAACTCCCTTTTGAGATCTGCTCTGCCATGCACCACTATCCTTTGCCATGAATAATCCCCTCCTCCACCCATTGTCACAACAGAACTACCTTCTTGTGATTTTTTTTCGGTTGTCGATCTCCTCGTTTCGACTAGATCCGCCACAATCTCTGTTGCACAGCCACCATCACTAAAACCTTTGTATGCCTTGTGACGCTACATTTTTCTTATTTCTTATTTTATTCTTCGTTATTAACTATTGGTATATTTTTCCACTCGCAGCGATGCACACTCGTGGGATCTCTTAGAAGGCATGCGCCATCATCCAGAATTTTCGCTCCGCATAGTAAGTAAAACCCTAGGATGACCCTTGGAATATTGAGGTTAGAACTGAAACGACATGGTCTAGGATCCTCGGAGCAGAAATTGAATTCACAAACTGAGGAGGGTAACAACTTCTAATCACCCAGAATAATTAAGGTTTTAGATTCTACAGAATTTATGAAACGAGAGATATGAAATCTGAGGTTGTAGACCCTAATACGTGAGTTAATTCAATATGAGGATTTAGATTTTTGCAGACTTTAATAGATATTTTGATAACATTTAAGGCTTTAGAATCTGCAAGCTTTAAGAGGCGATTTTATTAGATTAGAGGTTTAGAGTTATCAACTTTAAGGACAAGGTTCTAACAACATTTGAGAGTTTAGGTTTTGCAGGAGTAGTATGCAAGTTTGATCTAATCTAAGTTGTACATTTGGAGACTTTAAGAAGTGGATTTTTTCTATTATATTTAAAGGTATCGATCACGCAGACTTCTGAAAATGATTGTCTTATATAGTTTTATAGATTGCACATGGTTTGGAAATTATTGTTATAGTGTGTACTTTGATTAGATAGGTACCTCTTGGATAAAGTTTGGGTGTAAGGATACCATCGCCTTAGAGCTGAGTGATAGAATATATGTTGGCTTATGTAGAATTTGACGGAATAATTCAAACCTTCTCCGCCGCAAATGCTTGAAGTGCGATCACCCACATAATTCGCTCGTAAGTGTTATCAGCATGACTCTTCCCAAATACTCAGACCTCCCTACACTCACTCATACTTGTTACATTCTTGAAAAGGTCATCCCATGAATTCTTTGCACAATGGTCCTTATAGAATGACTTTACTTGTTTTTTAACACACGGTCCATTTCTTAAATATTTGAAATTCTTTGTACAAGTCTAAGTCGTCCTTGAAATTCTTTTGGGAAATGACATGAAGGAAACCACCACTTTTGTAAACCTTTTTGAGTTGGACTTTGAGAAAAATTGTATTATTATGTTTCTTTACTTAAAAAAAATCTATTATTATGTTTTTGTCTATTCATTGTTTTTTTTACTTATTTTGTGAAATCAGCCTCTTTGTCCAACTTACTTAAATCTTTTTGAAACTATTTTAACGAATTGTTGGAATCTAGCATTCTTTGTATGAGTGTGTGTGTATGTGTATATATATATATATATATATATATATATATATATATATACTTTTAAGGGATTTCTCAATGGAAGGACCAATCTTGAACCCAACTACTTCGTTGGGACCCTTCTTCCCCATTCCCGTTGGGAACCATATTATTCTTTAGTCACTTGGTGAACCAAACCTTTAGTCACTGATTTTCTTTCATTATTAGGAAACCTTCGAGTAAGTCCCAACTTTCACCTCATCACATTAGACTTTTGACCGCTTTATTTTGAGTACTCAACCTTATCCACTACATGGGCTTGACTTTGTGTTTGGGTTTCTAAGTTCTTAGGTCACTTCAAGGAAACTATTGGAAATGATGTTCTAGGTAGACCTACTTTATGTGTTGAATCCTTACCCATTGATATGTCGTTGTTGTTTCCGCCATTTTGAATGCTTAGGTCGATTGGTAGTAGTCTGTTGTAATTGATCAGATGTACATTTCATGGAGTATTGGTTTTGACCAAGGATGCAAGAGATCAACTCGTAATATATGTGAGTGTGTATGAATTTCATAAAGTAGGGGTCTTTGTCTCACTTAAGCATGGAAGGAGTTGCTTGGGTAGATGTTGAAGTGGATTTGATACAATAGTGTTAAATTCAAGAGATCTTAGCCTGAGGCATTTATTGAGATGATCAAAGGGCGTAGCCGAAGCATGACACTTGGTGAAATGATGGTTTGCAGTAATTTTATGATTATCTTCAAGAATTAGTTGTGAGTTCAGATCACATAGAAATTTTAAATTTTGATACTACATGTTCCTTTGGAGGTTGATCATGTTTTAGTTAATATTTATGGCTGTCAATGATTAGGATTAGAAGAGTTTAATAGGTGCCATAGTGACAACAATAAAAGCTTGAAAGTTGAAGCTTAGGCATCAATAGAGGAAAACATAACCTAATTTTTAAGATATTGATGCATTAGGATCAATGGGAGTTGAAGAAAAGTTTCTTGTCGAGTGGAGACTTTGAACTGCTTGGCTTGCTTTGAGGTTTTAAACGTCATGTACTATTGGAAGACTTAGTCATGCTAATACTTGAAAAAGTTAGGGAAGTAAAGGCAAGGATTATTAGCTTGATGAGCCAATTTGAAATAGCAATAGTAGCTAAGCAAATCTCAAGGATGAAATTCTTTTTTAAGGAGGGGAGGAGTTGAAGCCCAGCCCATGTGAAGCTGAACGCTGATTTGGAAATGGGGTTTTCTTTCTTTTAGTGTGTGTGTGTATAGAGGAAATGGGCCCAGTCCGTGTCGAAGCAAGGTTGAAGAAAAAATAAAACCTAGCCATGTATGCCCAACCCTTTCGCCCACTAGAAACTGCGTTGTTTTGAGGCATGGACTAAAATTTAGCCTTACTCCCCTAAACGACGTCGTTTTGATGCAAAGGGTAAAAACGCTAAGACCCTCCCCCCCCCCCCCCCCTTTTTCTCTCATTTTCTTTTCTTCCTCTTTCTTTTCTTTTCTTTTCTTTCGTCCACCTTTTCTTCTTCTTCCTCAACCTCCGCTTGTGACCTGTAGCACCTCTCCCCACTACCACCAATTGCCCCCACATGTTCGCCAGGTAGAAGCCCCTCTCCTTCATCTGCCTCCATAGCATGCCCTGAACAATCTGCACCGTTCGACCTATGCAACTCGTGAGGCCCTCGGCCATGGTAGCTGCTCGCTGTTGCTGCACCACTCATCACATGACACACGTGTGATGCTCGTGAAGCCCCACTGTCCCCCACCACCAATTGCAGCCACGACCGCGATCTCTGACCCCAACCCTCGGCCTATAAATAGGTCGTGTCTCTTCTCTCCACCCCCAAATCATCCTGCAAACACCCTCTCCACCACTTAAATATGTTCTCTTAGCCATCCTCTACCTCCGATCTTCATTTTGTAGCCTCCAAGAACTTTTTCTCAAGGCTCCACAGTGCGCCGCCACAGGCCAACCCTTTCCAGCAGCTTCACAGTGGTCGTCCGACCCCTTCCTCTCTGCTGAGCCTTTTTCCCTCTCAAATAAACCCCAACCCGATGCCCATAACTCCCTTTTGAGATCTGCTCCGCCATGCACCACCACCCTCCACTGCAAAAATCCCCTCCTCTACCCATTGTCATGACAAATTTGCCTTCTTGTGATTTTTTTTTCGATTGTGCATCTCCTCATTTTGACCAGATACGCCATTGCCTCCGTCGCATCGCCACCATCACTGCCATGACGGTGGCGACAGATCTATCATGAACTCCCTTTATAAGTTGTGTCATTCAATATATGTCTGCTCACGCATCTGCATTATTAATTATTGTTATTTACCTTTATTATATTAACTGTGCTCTAATCCATGTTTGTGTTGTGATTAATTTATTAATTGTGCTATGTTATCTGGTTGTGCTGTGGAAAACTAGTTCTTATGGTTGTTTATAAATGTGTTTAGTGGTGGGTAGATCAAGACCCCAAGTCAAGTTGGGGCATTATCTCAGTGGAGCTCCTTTAGTCATTCGGGAGCGTGTAAAACTGAGTGATGTCCCCAGGCAACAACGGCTTGGAGAAGACGACAACACTATTGTGCCAATTTCGTGGCCTTTTTGCTGGCAGAGGCTAGAGGATGCCTAGTCACGTACGTGCTGGGTGCGGAGTTGGGCATCACTTGTTACGAAGTCACCTGCACAGTCATTACCCGTGGTGTAACGAAGGGAGCCAGGGTGTGTGCATGGTCCCTAGAGGAGACCATGGTGCATGCATAAATAAAATGATTATATGGATTTTATGTGGATCATGACCCCAAGCCGAGATGTGACATAATCCCGGTGGAGCTCCTCTTGTCACTCGAGAGCTAGTAAAACTGAGTGACGTCCCCTGGGTTGACAACAGGCTCGGACTAGATAGTAATGCTTCCATGCCGACTCCCTGGCCTCTCTGCTGGCGAAGGAGAGGAAGGGGTCGCTCATTACGAAGTCACGTGACGTACGTAGATGAGCATCGCTCATTACGAAGTCACTTGAACGGTTGTTACCCGTGGTGTGACAAAGGGAGCCAGGATGTGTAGATGATCCCTAGGGGAGAGACCATGGTGCATGCTATTGTTAAATGGATGCTTCAAAAATGGATATGTGGATTTATGAATGTGTGGTTTTCTGGGATTATTGAGATGGGAATTGGTTTGGATACAATTTTATTAATGCTGAATGATCTCAGATTTTCCCTTTATTGTGAACTGTGTATTTTTTTCTGTGTTTATATTTTTGGATTTCATTTTATTGGCTTTACTTGCTGAGATTACAAAATCTTACTGTGGTGTCCCCACCTGCTGTTCTGTTCTACAGAACCGTAGACTTTGATGCAGATGACGAATATGAGATTGGTGGATAGGCTCTGCCTGAGGAGTGAAGACTTGGGTACATTTCCCCTTATATGGCGTTGTTTGGTGTTTTTCTTTTAATTAATCGGATTGACTATATAAACTTTATGTCGGGGATTGGGAGACTGGTGGCTTGTGGATATTTTGCGTGGTAATGTAATTTTAAATTTTCTGGTATTATTAATATTAACTGATTGCCCTTTTTCTTTTCTTTTTTCCACTACGAATTAACTGTACACTTTCATCGAGCATGCAAGCACACACTGTTTTCACATTATGCAAGGGGTGTTTGAACCAAGCGACCAACATCCCAACATCGTAACTCTTGCTAGAACCCAAGTGGGGGTTGAGGGCGCCACATTCGAATATCATAATAATGTTCAAATGTTTACCCGATTGATTAGCATTCGAACATTGATAATAACGTAAGCACGTTCGAATGTGACTTTGAATTTTGTATTTACACGTTAATGGGCAATTGTTCAAACGTCAAAGATTAAATGTTCGGATGATTAGTCCATACGTTCGAACGCATCTTCTTCAATCGATGGATTAAGAAGTATACATTTGAACGTAACAGAATAAGTTTGAATGTATGTATTGCATGCCCAAGTAGTTATGTTCGAACGTTGTTTCAAACGTAAAGATAGGTTCAAACCTTTTTGTATACATTCGAATGTACAAATCAAAACTAATAATTTCATACAATTAAATATCATTCAAATTGTATCATATTACACCACATATAGTCTCATTTAGTGAAAATGTTTTAAAGTGTTGCAAAATTAGACGATAAAAATCTTGAACAATGATAGGATTTATTTCTTCTTCTTTCATCGCCCGCTGTGATCTTGCTATAGTGACATAACACGTTCCATCTGGACTAGCATCTCCCTCTGTACTTGGTCTTGAACTTCAATGCATATCTTTCCTCCTGGTCTATTTGCTGCTCCTCAAATGAGTCTCTTAATCGGATAGTCGCAATAATAGAGCCTTTAACTCCAGCTGTCTCGACTTCATCTACTCAATTTTCTACCATGCAATGTCCAAATCCTTGGTAAGATTATTAACTTCTGAAGTTGAGGCCATAGAAGATGAGCCGACAAGCTTGACAGAAAGTCCCAAACCTCTAACCAAACTAGACTTGGTCCCGAGGACTTGGTCCCGGACTTGCATAAATATATCGCTGTCATTGGGAGAAGATTCCTCAGAGGCAGACTACATCTCAATCATTGTGCACATCAGTGTGAGTAGCAGCATAGACATGAATGTGGGAGAAATTTTCAGGATTATCGCATGCATAACAAAGCCACAGTAGTAAATTTAAAAAATCATTTTAGTATTTAAACAAAGAATATGATAAAAATGACTGAATTTAATTACCATTTTATCGGCAAGGCGTTGGAATGACCTTGAACCGGCGCGATGGTAGATTGTCAAAGATGTTCTATTCTGTGTATTGATAGAACATAAGTGTTGCAGATAAAATTAACAATATTAAATATAATCTATGAAACCAATATAGATGTAAATAAGTTATAGGGGAAAAGTCTATAATACCTGATATTCTAGGCTTGCAAAAAGATCTCAACACTTCTTCCAATCGTCTAACTTCATTTTTTGAAAAGGAGACTCAGCAACCTCTTCCAACATCTCAAATTTCTTGAAGTGGTCACGACATTGTCCCTTGTGAAACCAAAATAAAATGGCCATCAACTCATTCACAGTTCGTATCCTTGCTATGACCAAAATTTAAATCGAATTCATCCTAAGAAGAGAATTGCTTCAAAAATATGAAATTAAAACGTCTCTAAAAATACTAGGGTATATAAACTAATCAGTACACGACTCTGAATGTGATCCTTAAGCTCATTTGGAACATCTCGCCAAGACCGCACATAAAATGGTGCATAAGCTTGAACAAGTGTTTCGACATCGGAGGAAAACGATGATGCACTATCATCCACACTCCCAGTGGAGTTATTGGGGATGTTGACCTTGATTTTCCCGTACTTTCTATTTTTTTCCAAAGCCAGGCCATGTGTTAAGCCACTACCACGATGTGACAAGACATCATCTAATATATCTAAAATCACTAAAAATAGTTTCCCAAGTATTCAAATATAATTAATTATCAACAAAAATCTACTTACTGATTGGTGTGGACTGGTTGTCTACCTCTTGTGTATCAACTTGATCACGAGCAGAGTCCTCAGTTGGGGAGTCCTCAACTAGTTCGGGACTTGACGGAGGAGGCACATTTCTTTGTTGTCATTTTGGTGGCATCCTTAAAAACCATTATTATTTTCAATTAACTTGCTTAGAAATAATTATGAAAAAGCTAATAGCCTAATCTATGTAAATAAAACATTTAGCAATTTAATAGAATGTAGAAAAATTAGAATTATTCTAATTCTGGATCGACATACTTGAGATAGTCTTCAATCTCACGACAATTATTCAACGTATACCACCGAGCTTTTTCTAACCCTGCACCGATTAAGTCATATCCCGTTTGTGTATCCAAGGGCCGTATATTCAAGGAAAACATATATGACGAGGGCGAGGGGCAACAAATCAACATTATGCTCTTCTCAATTGTAGCATATGCATCAAAAGTTCATAAGGCCTCACGCATCTACCAAAATATGAAACATAGCTATTCGGCAATTTCACACCTTACAACTATTTGATTCACTAACAAATGAGTAGCATGAAAACTATCACAAGTGCAGAAGGATATCGTGTAATAATTAAGAATAAATTCATAAATTGTCTCCTCAGAAAAAGTTGCTTAAAATCAATCGTTTAAAATGGTGAAAATATTCACAAAGAGAACATTAAAGTGGTGGTATGTGCAATGAATGGAAGAGTGCAATGGGAATGAAAAGGGTACTAGTCGTCGACTAGATTCATATTTTTAGATTTTTTAGTGTCGAAATGAAATGTAAGAGATTAACAAATTAAAATTAACAATCAATCAACCAAGCTAAACAATCTCAATTAATCATAAAATTAATTAATAAAACTAAAATTAATTAAGTCCTAACTAACCTAATATGCAATGAAACTAAAAGATTGACAAAACTAAACTAAGAACTAAGCTAGTTTAGAAAATAATTAATGCAATACGAGTTGAAAATTGAAAAACCCCAAAATTTAAATTGTAGGGTCAATTCTTGTATTTAAATCATCAATTCTTCAAATCAATCGATAACAATTGTAATGCCTATTTAATGGAACCTTAAAGAAGCAAAAAAAAAAAAAAAACTAACATCAAGGAAAATAAACAGCAAATAAAAGGCCCAAACTTCTAAGTCAAAAATCTAAAAAATACACCATAAATTTCAAACTAAAATTAAATAAAAAGTATGGAGTGAAAAGAGTAAGCAAAATGAATGGAGATAAAGGTGGTAGGCAGTGGAGAACGGCTGGGCAGTGGCAGACGTTGGACCCCTCGAGGTTCTTCAATGCGCGGTGCTACTCTGTGCGTCTCTCCAGAAGCCAAAAAGAAACTCGTTGCCTTTCTTTTATGCGTGTTGCTTCCAAACGAAAAAAAAAAAAATATATATATATATATATATATATGCTGGGTCCCCCGTGCCTTTTAGCCCCTCGTGCCTTTCTGCGTCTCCAAACAAAAGTGAAAAAACCCTTCTTTTTTTTTTCCTTTTTGCGCATTTTTCTTTCTTTTTTGCGTGCGTGTGTTTCTTCTTGTTTTTTTTTTTTCTGTCCAGCATGAGTTTCTCTTTTGCTTTCCAGCATTTGTGAGTTCTTCTTTTTTAGCTTGTGTTTTTGGCCCATCTCAAAAATTAGAAAACAGAAAAAAAAAATTAAAAAGAAGAATAAAATATTAAAGATGTGTTGTGCATGTAAAGAAATATTGCCCAATTAAATCATAAGTTACAAAATTAAGCAAAAATTATGTTATAAATCAATTTAAATCACAACTCAAATCTATGTATCATAACCATTTTTTCATCTAAAACCAATAATAATGTAATGAAATAATTCAAATATATGGGTTCTAGATGTATAAAATATGCAATAATTTAACTCAATCACCATTTGCAAAAGTTCATCCTCTCATTCCTTGTCATTGTAAAATATCCATGCGGCATAATCACTCTATTGTCTTCCAGCCACAAATGAAGATTATGTTTAACTTCAATTCTCTTGAGATCTTTCATTGTCTTAATCGTGTCCTTCATCTTTTTGTTAATACTCATCAATATCCCATTTATATTATCGCAAATATTCTTCTTTATATGCATTACATCCAAACTATGTCGCAAGATACATGACGACCAATGTGGTTTTAATCTTAGTATAGATTCTTAATTAGTTATTTGTTTTAATCTTAGTATAGATTCTTATTTATTTTAATTAGTATGTGGATTTCCTAGTGACCATTATTTTTTTCGTAAATGAAATTAGATATGGATAACTAGGTATTTTTAATTAGTATATACTAATGTATGGATTTAATCTTACAAAGATTTTCTTAATCGGTATTATGTACTATATTATATAATATGGATGTAAGTGGTTATTATTGGATATGTGTTGGTTATTCATTTTGTTAATTTTTGGTTTTATTTACTAGCATTTATCAATCTAAGGTGTAGATTTTCTAGCGTTTATCAATCCAAAATGTAGATTTAAACTTAATAATTTGATTTCATTTTCATTTTCATTTTTCTATAAGTTGGAAATGTGTTGGTGAATTGCATGTGTGGTTACGTATTAAACTTACTATATGATTTAAACTTATATATACTTTTCTCTAAGTGTTGATATGAGTTTATTAATTGGTTCTTGCATATGTAAATGACACATTAAATTTCTATATGTTTCTAACAATGCAAAATCAACACAAATCATAACACATGCTTATTTAAGGTTTTCATTGTGAGAGAATTAGGCTCAAGTGATTTTATTAAAAAAATTAATTTTATTAATTTAATTATGTATTCTTTACATGCTCAATTGATAATTTAATAGAGTAGACTGGAAAAACTATGTACATATCTAAAGAGGAATTTTATTTTCTAAATATGAAGACTATGAAACTTTCTAATATTTCTTAAATATATATTTTCCATTTTCAATCAAATTGGGTATTTTAAATACCACAAATCACAACATAATCACAATATATCCAACAAATCATAACATAATCAAAATACAATCCCATAGAAATTTGAAGATTATGAAACTTTCTAATATTTCTTAAATATATATTTTCCAATTTCAATCAAATTGGGTATTTTAAATACCACAAATCACAACATAATCACAATATATCCAACAAATCATAACATAATCAAAATACAATCCCATAATAAAGTTTATAGATATACCTAGCTAAAATCACAAACTTTTTTCTCTCACAACCTTCAACAAGCTCCAACAAATATTCCTTCAAAATAAACACAATAAATATTAGTTCAAAATAAAAATAATAAATACAATAAATATTCCTTAAAAATAAACAAAATAAACTCAAAAAATGAACATAATAATAAATACAATAAACAAAAAATGAACACAACAAATACCTTCAAAATTCTAATTGTTCTCTCCATGCTCTCCCTCTTGGTCTCTCCGTGCCCTCCCTCCCTCCCCCCTCTATCTCTATCCAGGTCTCTGTCTCTCTTTTTCCGTCTATCTCTCTCTCCCTCCATCTCTCTCGATCACTCACTCTCTCTTACAACCACACTCTCTCTCTAACTTCTACTCACTCTCTCTCACTGACTCCCTCTTTCTCGGTCACTCCCTCTTGCCGAAATGGGGAATAAACACCATTCACGATTTCTTAATGTTCGGGCATAATTTGTTTACCTTTATATATATGTCTACTCATGTTTTTTCTTTCTGTATGATATGGCTCATCCTTTGACAACTAGGAAATGGGATAGGGAAAAAACCCATGACACTTCTCGGATAGGCCATAAAACTATTATGGCCAAACGCGAATTGTTAATCAATGAATTCAACGAGCTGACTTGGGAGGACAAGAGTCTAGGGTCTGTCTTTATTTCTAGAGGTTGGACCAACATCTGCGCACTGAGGGGAAAGATATACCCCTCCATGGTCCACGAGTTCTACATGGAAATGTTGTCCATGCCTTAGGATGCAACTACTCACACCGTAATTGTATATGGTGTTCAATTTGAGGTATCGGCGGATGTCATCTCCGAGCTACTCGGGATCAGTTACAGATCTGAGGCATCAACTAACCAAATATAGGCACATATGCATCATTTACTGGCCCAGTCAAGTCTATGGCCAGAGATGTAGACCGGTCGGAGGGCAAGGGCAGTGATTAGCCTCAGGATGAACACCACGATTAGGATTTCTTCATTCTCACTGGAAGATACCGCACACCGTTTGAAAAGAAGAACACGTTCTCCTAGACATTGCTATTGCCATTTTTCCCAGCCAAACATGAGGAAAGGTAGGAAAGCGACATCATTTTAATCTTCCCAGCCAAACTTTCACATAATTTGGAAAGTGATAAATGTTTCATATGCAAGCGTAGAAGTTTTTGAAGATAAATGATGTGTAGGTTTGACTCTTGTTATTTTAAAGAAAATATTGGAAATCTTGAAATTATAATCTATTATGATGATAGAACTTCTATACAGTTCTCGACTCATACAAGCTCATATAAACTTGAATAATTATGTAAGTATTATTTTAATAGTATTACCTTTTATTTATTAATGAGAATATCATAGATATTTAGAAGGATAAGAGAAAACTCTGTTCCTAATACCATTGATGTAATTGTTTGAATCCTCATGATTGACTTTTTGGAACTCAATACGATTACAACCTTAATATTATGTGGATTTTCACTAAGTTGAGAATTTTCAACCAAGTTTGCTGAGAAAATAACTGGTGTTGGCGTTAATATCTTTGGGTGAATTTTGATTCAAGCTCGGCCACTCCAAGGTGGCCAAGGTTTTCTATTAATTCGCTTTTTTTATTGATTTTAAAAGAAAATGATTTTTTGAGAAATTTGATATATTTAGATAAAAAATAAAATTTTCAAGTTAAATAGGAATTAATGATGTTAAATATGGTAGATGAAATAGATCATAAAGGAGGGCCGGGGTACAAATTTAAAGTTTTCCAAAGCACTGGGATGACTCAATACAAATTGAGGCATAAGGAAAAAGTTTAAAACGAGGCATTTTATCTATTTTATAATATAATGATATACATCATGTTAAATATAATATATTTTTAATTTATTTAAAATCAATATTTACAACTCTATAGGATGAATTATAATCAAATGTTCTATTCAAGATTCAAAATTATAATAAAATGTTCTATAACATTCTTGTGACATGTTTAGTTGATCAGATAAGATTTATTACATTAGGCATTGAAGAAAATATACATATCAATGCTTCAATCGGAGTATTAGTTTAATTCTAAAAATATATTTAAACCATAAACATTAGAATATATGCCATGTTTTAGAAGATTTTTAAATCAAATACAGTCTTTTTTACAAACCATACTTTAAAAATTTTAGAAAATATTATTTATTATATCACCTTATACTAAATGTCTCTTCTCATTTATTATACTCTCAAGATTAGCCAAACTCTTATGCAATATAGATGAAATAGCGAGAAGAATGTGTGTATTTAATACAACACAAGGCTTTTTTAAATTTTAAGTTGCAAAGGCGGCCTTATTTTTTTTTTTTTTTTTTTTTTGAGCAAAGTATAAAATAAACTGGCCCTTTATGGATTGTTTCTTCTAAAGGAATATATAATAGATTTATGTGGACTTTGTTCAGTTGCAAAAAGGGGGCTTTAATTTGCATTTTGGGGGGCAATAGGCAGTCGCCTAAATTGCATTGCTTTGAGCCACCCGTACATAGCACGAGAGCTAGCTAGGCTATTTAATCGAGAAAAAGAAATAAATAAAAAATTTCAAAAGGCATACCAAAATCATGTATTATGCACTAATGACCTAATTATGATGAAATGTATGAAACACAATCCAACTGAAAATTAAATTAATTAATAATCTCTCCGTGAGGGATAAAAGAAAATATATAAATGTTGGCAACTTTCTCAATCGCTAATTGAACGTCTTTTGGTCATATTGGATAAAGTTATAACCACCGTTTCATTTTCCTATCAAAGATGCCGGGTCCATAAGTTGAAATATACATATCTACAAGAAGGGGGAATTGCATCAACACAAAGAGGGTGACAGGAATACTAGCCAAAGCTATGACAGGAATAACCATCCATGATTCTTCACCTAGCATAAGTAAAAGACCTGCAGAAAAGGCTATCATCATGGTTGCAATGGAGAAGAAAAGAGTGGAAAGGCCTATTATCATCTTTGTGGGCAAGGATTTAAAGAAGTCTTCTTCTGCATAACGTGATGTGAGGATTCCCATGAACATCAATACAGAAGATGTAGAGGAAAATAGTGACAGAGAATCAGATATTATAAAGAGCCTAAACAATTTTTTATTGAAGAATATTGGCAAGCCTTTGTCATCGTTGCCTCCTGGAACGGTAAAGGCTGCAGCAAACATGATAGTTATAATCAGAGCGGCTACCACTGTGCAAGAAGTTGATGTATCCTTCATCCATCTCTCACCCTCTTTCATTAAGTCCTTGTGGTTTTTTGTAAACAACTCTCGTGGAGTCATATCATCATTATTTATAACTTCCTTGACCTTTGGATGAACAATACTCTCGACCTCCTAATAAATATGTAACACAAATTAAAGATAGTTTACCAAAATATTTATTGAAGTACCTATCAATCAATGACAAGAACCAAGGACTTCATCATGTAATTAATAAAGGAAACGTAAATATCAACTTTAATAGCTTCGTTGGCAAACCTTTATTGATTAGATTCAAATAAAATCATGACTTTCGATGAAAAGTAGAGTGGACGATATATTCATGTATGTGAATGAAATAGGAAAAAATAAAGAAAATTAGTAATGATGATATCCCTACAAGTTTTTTTTATAACTCTTTATCCCTACTAAAATAAAGAGTTTTTATTTTTTAATTAAATGACAATATCATATGGCTTAATTTAAAATAGATTATAAAATAGTTATATGAATATATTACTCTAAGTGAATACATAGGACCTGAAGTACTTCGATCACTTCATTCACGGTTTTAAAAATTGATTGGTACTTTTAATTTTTCCACAACAGAACTGAAAGCTAGAACCATAACCCAAACTACTAATCAAACCCATTGCAAAACCCGAGAAAATGATAACACAAAACAAAAGAAACACCTAATCCTACTTACCAAAAATATTTAGTGTATTTATGTGTGATGGAACTCCTAGATTTCTACAAATTTCCAGCTCACAAAGACTAATCGTGGGCTGATCACCCAATGAATTCAACCAAATGAGGAATCTAGGAATTTTAATGAGATTCCTCATTTGGTTGAATTGATGCCTTATTACACCTCAAGTTTGGTTCTTTTCTTTTCCTATATATAATAGTCTTCCACACCACATTTCGTGTCAGTTGTGCTAAAATAGACACGGCTTGCAGTAATGAAGAGAGTATATCAGATAAATATATATAGAAAGTGAGAAAGATGACCTTAAACCATTGTAATTCTCTTTGCATTTGTAAAGCTGCACCTGGTATGCGATTAAGCATAACGGAAACTGGTGGCATCCCTGCCATATGTAATATATTGTTGCGGGAGTTATCTCTATCATAGGCCATGTTGTCCTTCACATCTACTCCATATATAAGACTAAAGATTTTAGCTTGGCGGCATAGGACAGCATACGAGAATATATTTCTTGACTCGCCATCATTGCTCCACAGAAGATCTGGATTCGCTTTCACTACATCGTGAACAAACTCAAAAACCCCTTCTTTGATTGAACGGAAAATGGCTTGATAAACATTACCTTCAGCCCTTCCTTCCTCATCTGTAATTAAGATTTCTTTGCACATAAGCTGTAGAAGTTCGTGGGATTGCTCATGGACCATCTTCATTTCATATAAATGCTCCATATCTTTGTCAACAATCATTCACAATTGACAATTTAATCAAATGAAACATTAATACATAGA
Source organism: Juglans mandshurica (assembly GCA_022457165.1). Taxonomy (NCBI): domain Eukaryota; kingdom Viridiplantae; phylum Streptophyta; class Magnoliopsida; order Fagales; family Juglandaceae; genus Juglans; species Juglans mandshurica. The sequence continues at coordinate 23,357,315 of CM039619.1, read as the reverse complement.
AAAGGGGATAAATTAAAAGGTTAAAGAAATGAGATAAATTTGGCGAATGAAACTTACGTACCCAAAAGTTTAATGAGTTTTGAAAATGGTCGGCGCAACAGGGCTCCAACTACGTACAAAGTAGAAACGAAATTAATCATGTGAACACATTAGAAGATTGTTCAAATATATTATTCTAAAATACTATGAAATTTGCTCATATTCCCATCACTTAACGTAGGTAGCAAACACATATGTGAAACCTTATTTTGTAATCAAGTTTATTTGTCATTTCATGCTTCCTCGCTCTTCTAGAGTTCCGATCCCCTTCTTGTCAACTGGCCTTGCAACTAGCTAGATAATTCATTTGTCGTTTCATGCATCCTCTTCAGAATCTCTTCAACATGTCCCATTGTCCGAATTTTAAGTAGCATGCATGCGTGAATTTCAAACGTTACCATTTTTTGCAATCGTGCTACGAGAATCTTGGTTACCTTTATAGTATGGAAAATTCTATACACCATACTACCATCTCACTTTCATCCCACTAAGTATGATGTGTCATATTTAACACTATTAAATGGTCATCTACTGCATACTTCTTTATCATTTAATTAATGGCAATCAATGTGCCACATACCACTTAGTATGATTAGGATTGGATGAAAGTGTGGTATATATATCGGCCGTAGGTGCTCATGAAGCCAAAAGTCCAACTGTAGAATTGGTGCCTAAGAAGTTGCCCCAACGGACTCATACTGCAAGATTCAAGAGAAGAACGATTTGCTAATACGGAGCAAAGATTAATGAAGATTGCCCAAGCCATGAAAGCCTTGCAACGTCAAAATGCGAAAAATGAAGTGCGGAATTAGCTGGGTGAGGTGGACCACCCTCGACCGGCACATCCGTTCGTTATGGCGAAAGTTTTGGCGACAACTTGGATGAAATGAGTAATGTTAGGTCGGGTAGACAATGCATGAGTACTTAAGCTATGCTAGTTAACACCACAAGATCAGAGAAATGAACCTTAACGTGCAAAATACGATCCTTATTGCAAGTTACTACGTACGTACGTACCTGATGATCTGTTAGTTTTTACTGCATCGCTTTGGCGTCCCTCGTCTTTTTGAATTATCAAATGAACTTCATTGGTAGTCGTACCATTTGCCGATTGAATGTGTATACCTTTCATGAGATATAAACTTCAATGAATCACAAAATTGGTACATATATACATCTTGCAGCATTAATTAAGAAAGTAACATGATAGAAGAAGCAGGATTTTAGAATTTTTTAGTGAACTTTAGTACTCGAAATACCCTGATATTCCGCCTTGCAATATGTAATCCTAATTGTAAGAATAGTACTTAAATTCATGATCGATCATTGATGTGCTCATTATAATACTGGAACAATTTGATAAAAGAGAGGGAAAAAAAAAAAAAGAGCAAACAGAAAGAAGAGTGGGCGTATACTCACAAGAGGAGATCCATCGTTTCCAAAACACGAGACAATGTCCACTTGGGAATGCGTACTTCATAGAAGCCAATGCGTATACAGGGCTGAAGTTCTCTTTGTCCGGAGCAAGAACCAAACGTGGACAGCGCCGGATTAGATCCAAAGCAATATCTGTACGTTGTGTTGTACATAAAACAATAATTAAAAAAAAACCCATAGAGAATTAATAATTGTAGTGGAGATTATATATATATATATATATAGTTTGACGTAGATCAAGTTCTTACGTACGTACCTAAAGCTCTGGTATATATAGCTTGGGTACAAAGTGTTGAACCGCTCCTGCCCTTTTCTGGAATTAGATCTTCCAGCGGAGTGAGAGAATAAAGATATCGAGCCATTTTTATATATCCATTTGAAAGAGCAAGAACAACCGGAAGCATTTGGCCCCCATTGCCTCTAGTTCTTCCCATGCTGACCAACTTTTTGTTCTTTCTAAGCATGCACTTCGCCATCTTGTACTGTCCACTATATGTTGTCTCCAGTAGAGCTGTGTCACCGAAATTGTCTTGTACTTCCAAGTCATCTTCCGACAGTAGCTCCACCAACGCTTCCACTATATGGACATGTCCCGCCTCAACAGACAGGTGAAGAGCAGTCTTGCCCAAAGTAGTAATTTTTGCGCTCTTTGAGTTGGGTTGGAGCTCAAGGAATTCTTTTGTAGAATTCCAATCACCACTTTGCAAAGCCTTATGTAGTGGCGCATACCCCACATAGTAGTCCGCGTTCCAAGTATTAAATAAGTTTTGCCTCCCTGCGCCAAGTAAATTTCCTTGTTTTCTTGTAATAAGTCACAAAAATTGCTCGAATATCATATGAATTTTCAATCAACGATCAAACGAGCAATGAGTTGCTTGTCAGGAAAATAAGCTCGCAACAAAACGGAGAATTATTAATTAATAACCTAGCAAATATATGAGTTGTGTAATATTCTCATCCGATCACAATGTGTTGTCATTAAAACCATTGATTTAAATTCTGACTTATTTCAACTTGTAACAAAGGAAAAAATCAAGACTACATTGTATTTTGCACATATTCGATTCATAGTCTCTAGATGCAGGTTCAATGTCAAACCATACAAGTATTAGTCTCATTTTTTTTTTCACAACTTCATTCATTTTCTCTTATTAACGGTAGTTCAACACTGTCACCACCAACATTCGATCATCTAATTACTATTTGTTGTGAAAAACACACACACCAATGATCGCAAACTAAAGTAAAAGCAAGCACGATCAAATACACGACACACAATATACGTGCTTTGGCAAATTGCCAACGTTCACAGAACTGCATAAATCTTATTAACCAGAGGAAATTGCAATCACTCAATCTCAACTCACTCTGTATGGATTTTTGCTCTCTCACACAATATGCACTCATTTGACTATAGTTATCTCTCAAAATATACTGAAAGCCGTAAAAGACAACTCAAATATAACATATTTATAATAAACGGCACTGGAAACCCTAATCTGACAAAAATTACATTCTTCACTCGAACGGCATGCCGAGCGCGCCTCAAGCGAACTCACTGTTTTTTTATTTTCTACTTACAGACCAATCTCCACGTACAACCCAACAATCTCTCACTTAGAAATTAGGTCTCCACATTGCAACCATTATTTCCATCCAAACTCTATCATCTCTACAGCTCACAGATTCCATCTTCAAGTTAGAAGACACACTGAAGTCGAGCTCTACTTCAGTCACTTACGTACATCACCCCTTAATCAGCACATCCACTGGGCAACTCACAACTCCCACTGCACCAGGAGTATTCAGTCTCAAACCGATCTTGGCAACCTCAGCCAACTTCCCTAGGCTTATATGAGGAACGACAAAGCTGACTCTCATTGGCTTTCTAACATGTTTTGCGCTATCAAACTTGCATTTTTGCACTCTTGTATTTCCCTGCACACCACTAGATCTTGATATTAAATACAAAGAGTTAGATCTCTTACCATGCGCTAAAACCAGCACACCCTTAGTGATCTTCCAAATTCCTTAAGAGAACGCTACTGCATAACCGCTATAATCAAGCCGTCCCACTGAGATTTAGTTTTTCTTCAGATTTGGAACATGTATGACTTGTTGTAAAGTCCACACGCCCCTGTTTGGAAGTGTGATGTGCACATCACCCACTCCCACTACATCTAGTCAGTGTGATGCACACATCACCCACTCCCACTACATCTAATGTCTCTTTATCAGCCGTATACATCTTTCCAAAATCACTAGTAACATAATTCTACATGATCTCATGATGAGAGGTGCTATGGAACGAACCTTCTAAGTTTAACACACAATCATCAATCGGACTGTGCATACAAGAGTTAGGACATCATGTATTTCTTTAGCCACTACATTCACCTCATCCTCAACACTTTCTTGATTCCTACAGTTTCTCTTGATGTGGCCTGGCTTACCGTAACTCCAACACATGATCTGCTGCACAAATCTCGTCTTGCTCTTCCTCTTACTCTCGGAGCTTGACCTGTCATGTCATCTGCCCCGATTGTCATCATTCAGTCTGATCCTGAACCCGAGAACTCACCTGAGTCTTTTCTACGTACATCTTCAGCAATGATCATGTCACATACGTCGTCGTTGTTTAGTTTCGTCTTACCTACTGAACTACTCACAGCCATCCTCATAGCCTCCCAACTATTTGGCAGTAATGCCAATAGAACTAACCCTCTAACCAACCCTCTAATCTCATTATCAAACTCAATCTCTACAGAAGACAATTGATTTGTGATTGTATTGAATTCATTCAAGTGTTGGGCCACAGACATACCTTCTAATATCCTCAGATTGTAGAATTTCTTCATCAGGTGCACTTTGTTATTTGCTAACGGCTTTTCATGTATACCTAACAAAGCCGTTATGGTTCTCTCCTTACTGACATTGTGTGCCACTGTTCTGGACCAGGTTAGGCAAACAATCCCAAGAACCTGTCGATATAACAAGGCCCACTCAGTATCATCCATGCTCCTAATAATGGAAGGTGGAGCCTCTTCCCATAGCGATAGTCCTCGATCTACATCTTTCAGTATCCAAAATCAATGTCGTCGAACTTCTCGATCTCAGGTGCTTTCACTTTATCTCCAGCCATTGCTCTCTTTCAGATCTGACCTTAGCTCTTGATACCGGTTGGTTTGAAAAATACACACATACCAATGATGGCAAACTAAAGTAAAAACAAGCATGATCAAACACACAACACACAATATATGTGATTCGAAAAATTGCCTATGTTCACAGAATTGCAGAAATCTTATTAACCAGAGGAGATTATAATCATTCAATCTCAACTCACACTCTGTAGGAATTTTTGCTATCTCATACAATATGCACTCATTTGACAATAGCTCTCTCTCAAAATATACTGAAAGTCATACAAAACAAGTCAAATATCATATATTTATAATAAACGGCGCTGGAAACCCTAATCTGGCAGGGTTTGTGTCAAGCACGCCTCAAACTTCATGTCGAGCACGCCTCGAACGAACAGCCAATGAACATTGGCTCGAGCGGGTGTCGAGCGTGGCTCAATCGAATACTAGGATTTGTGTCTCGCTCGAGCCCACTGTCGAGCGAACCTTAAGCAAAGTCATGGGTTGAGCTTCACTCGAGTCCACTGTCGAGCACACCTCGAGTGAACTCATTGTTTCTTGATTTTCTACTCACAGATCAGTCTCTACCTACAACACAACAATTGACTTTTGGGTTTGAAGGTCAACATCAATGGTTGATGTCTTCTGTGAGATTGAGTTGTTCCTCTTTGAAAAATGGTCGCATGACCCCAGAGAAATATAAAAAGAAATGAAGAGCCAAGTCATTTCATCAATCTCTTCATGTCTGTCCCCTTTAGTTATTATTAAAATTGCCCATGAACATATCATCTTTGTTTAGAAATTATAACAACTAATCCTTAACTCATGGGAAAGCTCACCAAAAGAACTCTACTAGTCCAAGGCCATTGGAATAACTCACATGAGGAAGCAAGGGACATGGAGTAGCCCCTAATTTGTGCACACTGCAAATCCATTGAGCACAGTGCTCGCATGCGGAGCTCGCCTTTCTGGCATGCATTGTAACCTCCTTGTTTACGTAAGCTCTCACGTCTACCCTCATGGTGAGCTCCCCATTTCAAGGGAGCTCCTCCCATCTCCCAATGACAAGCCAACAAGAGAAGCGAGTGCACACTTGCACCCGCCTAGAATATAGGCCATAGAGACCAATACATACGCACATCTAAACCGTAGTGCTATCATGTTATGGCACAAAACATTCAAGTGTTCAACATTCACATGTTTTTCACAACTCTTATAACAAAGTATTAAATTGCATTCCTATTGATTACATATTAACATGCCTATTGCATACCTAATTTGTTAAATATTTTAACATCAAACATTAATATTAGGATTTTCGATCTAAACCACAATATCCAATACAATTATACAAGTTAGAAAACATACCTATCTCCATTGTAGCTTGAAGGAGAGTTGACCTGACTACAAGATAATGATTATCACCCTAACAACTTTTCATTTGAATTTCTCTTAATAGCTAGGGCACAATAATGTTGTAGGGGGGAACTATTAACCATCTCAGTACTTAAATAGATTTCTTGGCCATCATGGAAACCCTAGATGTGGTTTTATCCCATTATAACTTATTAAATAACCGATTTGATTTGGGCTAGTATAAACGTATTGAGATATGGGCATGTGGAACATCTAATATTTAGAATAAAGTTTTTATATTCTCCCACTTTACCCATATACCCATAAAACAATATTTTGCTTTAGCCAGAAAGAAGATTCTATTGGTTTATTATAAGAGAATAACCATACTATTCATGTTCAGTTTCAAAAGACATTCTTAGCCCAAAATACATAGTATGAATTCCATTATATCAATATTAAATTAGCTAACAAAGCGAGTCAAAGTGGTCATTTGTTATATAACCAATAAAATTATTTCCATGTACTACAGCATTTGTAACTTCATTTACCATGATCTTTAATAGGGACTACTTAGGCTAATGATATAATGGCTTGGGGAAAAAAAAAGTTTTAATATATAGTATGGATGTGGCCGAAGAAACAATTTTTGCTGATTGGTGTTTTAAAATTATGGGATTATAAATGAATCCGAGAAGATGAGTAACCTTATGGTGGAGTATAGTACCTTTGGGTAGTTGTGCTTGGGCCACTATAAACTTGAGGCACCCAGTGGACTTAAATTAGATTGGGTTGTATATGGGCCCATGTATTTCGATCCTTTTTTACTTCTGTTAAGTTTTTAGAAATCTTGCATGCTTTTGTTATGAAAACGAGCTTGGTTATTTTCTACAATGCTCTAAGCATCTAAACAATGGACTATGACTTCTAAAATCTTTAGGTGATAATATTAAATTATCTGTTTTAATGTATTGTTCTATTATTGTATATGACAACCATATAACATGTTATTCTGTTTTTGCATTTTTTCTGACCTTACCATGGGTATAAATTATGGTCTCTACTATTATGTTAGTACTGACTTCTCTATTTCTAAGTACACCTACTTTGGAGACAAATGGGTTTTCTGTAGTGGTCTTTCTAAATGGGAAAGATTTTACTCGAAGGGACCTCAATGAGCCAATCTTTGAGGACATCCTCAAGCATGTCTTAGAGGCTTCTAGCCAATCTAGATGGTCCCCTCGAGTATATCACATTCACCTATAGTAATCCTACATACCTCCATGGCTTATGCTTCTATTTTATTATTAAAATTGTTTTGAAATAGATGATATATGTGTGTGAGTGAGTCAATTATTGCAAAATTCATGTATGACATTTTGTATTTTATATCTTGACCTTGTTTAGAATAGAGTAAATAGCAAAGAAAATTTCTCTATGGTTTTAGCTCCGTTAATAGTAACAAGAAAATTGCTCCTGAAAGGTAATCACAAATTCTTGCTTTCACAGTATAATTTAATCAAATTTGCCATAACTTTGCACAAACAACAATAAATGATAAAAGAAAAAGAAGAAAACATCTGGTTCAATGGGCATGTCATCTTTTTGTCTTCCATGTCCCTAGTTGTAATCTTATGTTTTTTTTTTTTTTTTTTTTTGTTCAATAATGTTAATATTGCTTGAGAGAGAGAGATAGAGAGAGACCTGGGTTGTTTGGGGAGCTTCCTGGTTCAACCTTTTGATCAGGTGCAATCATTGATCCATCCTCGTGAACATTACTGGATGGGATATTCAATGAGTTTCCCTGCTCAACCACTGGGTTATCACTAGGTCCTTTCGATGGTGGTTGGTGCACTAATTTAGGCAACATATCCCAAACAGTTTTAGCAGAACTGATATCATTGATCTGAGATTGTATTTCCACCCCACATGAAATCTGAATTGCATGCAAAGCCGCAGCATTCTTCTTCCTCCAAGCTTTGAATTCCACTGCATCATCTTCTGGTTTTGGAGGTTTTGTGGTTGTTTCAAAAATATCCCAAAGATCTTGAGCCAAGAGATAGTTTTTAATGCAAGCACTCCAATTCGCGTAATTGTCATTTCTAAGAACCTCAAGAACAATTGTGCTTGAGAGCATACTTGTAGCCATGTTCATTAATCTGTCGAAATCAAGAAATATATATATATATATATATATATATATATATATATATGCAATTAGATGAAACTTGAAAGATACAGACATCATGACACGCATTTCAATTTCCTGTTACGGATATAAATAAGTAAATTTATCTCTTCCCTTTGACTTAAGTCTTTGAGGACAAGGATTTTAGCATACATGGTATTTGTAACACCCCGTATTTTAGTGTATTTTTTATTGAAGGATTTATTTTTATTTATTCAAAAATTATTCTCTTATTTTAAAATTGTTGAATTCTTAGTTGGTTTATTTTTTATGATTTTTAATTTTGCGAAAATTATTTTGAAGTGCTTTCTTAAAATTAATTATTGTTATGCATTTAAATTTTCTTTTCATATTAAATTAACTTATTTTTGGATTTAATTATTTATTTTCATTTTAATCACTGCGTTCGAATTATTTTATTTTACTTATTGTTTTGAAACCGTTTCCGATGGATCATTTTTGTGACCCAAGATGTGAGAATTAGACCTCATTTCTTTCCCTTCATTTTCTCTTTCCTCTCTTTTTCTTTTATTTTTATTCTCTTCTTTCTTCTCCCTCTACTTCCCGCATGACACCCCTCTCCCTCTCTCTCCCCGTGCGCTTCTCCTTCTCCACCCAGCTATTGCCGCGCACCGCCGTGCGCGACACCACCAAGCTCATTCGCTCCCCCACCAGCCGGCCATCATCCCCCACCAATCTCAGCCCCTAACTCGCTGCCGTTCTCCTCCATGAATATCTTAAAGCCGCGGCATTCCTTGCGCCGCCTTCGCGCCACCTCCAGCCACCATTTCTTAACCACTTCATCCTCGACCTCCTAGCAACCCAATGCACCCAACCCCAGCTCCGATCCGCCACTGGTGAAGTACATCCAACTCTATTTTCGTTTTGGGTATTTTTGCACTTCAACCACCCTCTACACCGCCACCCACGACCAACCACCACCACCACTAGTTTCACCGACATCCCTAAGCCCTACCCTATCAATCTCGGGTCTTCGTTTGCACCCGTTCAAAAGTGAGTTTTTGAGACCCACGGCCACAATGCATTTGGCACTGTTTTGTTGCTGCATTGCCACTTCGTGCAGCTCCGTGATCCTTCGAAAATAATAAAATAGCACTGTAAGTATTTTCCAAAGAACTCTTGTGATTTAAATGTATTTTTGCACTAACTCATTACACTGAATTGGTTGGTTTTGCCGGATTGAGTCCGAGTACGGGGGTCGGATCGATTGGTGGATGAAGTTGTTTGTGTGTTTGAGCTATGTTGAGTGTTGTTGGATGTTGGTTATTGAGATGTTTCATGTACATTGCATATTTACACGCATGATCATGTTTGTAAAGGAAACTGGGTTTTCGTGTAATTGCATTCATGTTCATGCGTTTTTTGAAAACTGGGTTTTCATGTGAAAAGATTTCTGGGTGTGTGTGTATCACGACCCCAAGCCGAGATGGGGCATTATCTCGGTGGAGCTCCTCTGGTCACTCGGGAGCGGAATATACTGAGTGACGTCCCCTAGATTGTCGCTGGGCAACAATGGGATCGGACGAGATGGTCTCGTGCCGACTCCGTGGTCCATCTGCTAGCGGGGACTAGACGATGTCTAGCCACATACGCGCTGGGCGCAGAATTGGGCATCGCTCATTGCGTAGTGGATGCTTGGCCATGAATGCGCTGGGCGCGGAACTGGGCATCACTACGAAGCCAGGACGTGCGGATGATCCCTAGGGGAGATCATGGTGCATACGGTAAAATTGGACTATTTTCTGGAAAAATAGCGTGTGTTGGAATTGTAACTTGTGAGATCATTTTCTGGGAAAATGTGTTACGGATATTTTGGACTAAATGAGATTTTGGCGTGTGTTGGAAAATATTCATTTTTGGAAAAAATGATGTTTGAGAATAATGCATATTTCATCATATGCATGTATGTTAGTTGCATTAATACATTTTTATTCCTGAGGGTTGTTTGGTTTATACTTACCTGCGGTACCATTTTATGGTAACGCAGATTTTGATGCAGATGAGGATGAGGGTGAGCCTGAGGAGTCAGCTCCGCCCGAGGAGTGATCTGGGATCACTTGTTTTGGTTTGGACTTGTAATATATTTATTTTGGATGACTGTATAACTTTTTAAACCGTTTACTGATGATTAAATTGTGTTTAAATTTTAGTACTTAGTTGACTTAATTTATCCGCTGCGTTGTTATTGTACACTATTGCATGTACACGCACTTGGCACTATCGTTGGGATGCGTGACCGTATTGTTATTATCCGGATTTCTCGATTCTCGTGTTCCCATACATGGGGGTTGGGGGCGCCACAATATTTGAATAGAATTCCTGAATTTGTACCTTGTCGTTACAATTCATTCTAAATAAATATTTCATATGTCGAAATGACTTATTGAGGGAGAGTTTGACCTGCGTGTGAAATAGAGTGTTAATAATATGTATTTTTATCACCATGCCGGTGCTAAATGGTACGAAAAGATGAAAGAAAATGGTAAACAACATTCGCCCTGATCTTCATCTAGTGTATTTCAATTTATATAAAGAGGACCTATGTTCTTATTACTTTATATAGGACATCTTCCTTACAAAGAGGACCTATATAAAGAAGAAGAAAACAAACCCCAAACCCCGTCTAGCTTGGACGAGAATCAAGGAAACATATACAAAATCTATGAAACACTCTTTGATGATATATTTCCGATGTCTACTAGTGTTGACCGTAGTTATTATTTACAATGATTTCCTATAATAAAATTAAGAGAAAACAAATGTGTGGATGTGGAGATAGTTTTAGGGTTACGAGGATTTTAATGATTATGGAAATAAAGGTTAATTAAATATTTCAGGTTTTAATTGCACGTACGTGCTTAAGTAGAAATTTACACAAGTTACATGCGTGTTTTATAGGGTGAGAAATGATATTCGTTTGGCACTGTTGTGAGGAAATTTAGATATTGTTAAAAAGTAAGGTAAGCAGTGCTCCTATGGTAAATTTTGCCAAAAACTGACTGAGATTAATTTTAAAAAAACTTGTATATTTTGTTAGGAAAACTACCTTGGTTGTTTTTTGCACTAGTCTCTATATTTGAACATTGAAATATGACATTTTGTCATGACTTATGTAGACATGAATAATTTTCGTACTATATTTCTCTATGGCATAAAATGTGAATATGAAATCTGAAATGTTGATCCGATTCTATGATATTATCTGTTTAGTATACTATTTATGTTATTGCATTGTATTTGAAACCCCTACGGTATAAGATTTTGTTTTGTCCGATTTCTAGCCCCGCCACGAGATATAATAGTGGCCTCTATTTTGAACTCAATTGCTTTGGTGATATGGTGATTTATGTTCTGATTTACTATCTGCAAAATGCACAAATCTGCCATGGGGTAAACATGGCCTCTGTTTTGAGTGCACTCACTTTGGTGACAACATAGAGATTTATGTTCTACTTAGCTAACGACAAATATGTACAATCTTCCACAGGAGTAAAAATGGCATATGTTTTGAGTGCACTCATTTTGGTAACTAAATTGTTAGTTACGTTATGTTTGGCTATCTGCAAACATGCACAACCCTATCATGGGAGTAAACATGGACTCTATTTTGTTTCTGATGTTGTTCAGTACGCTTGTGTGTAAGGTCTTTTGTATATATTATTTGACAAATAAATGTTTTAGAAAATATCACTGCTATTGTTATTGAGAATTATTTGTTTCTGCATTTTGTAGCTGGCTCACGTTTACATACTACTATAAGTTTGATGCTTACTGATTCAGTGGACTCACCTTTTGTCCACTATTTTTTTAGATACTTGGTGGTTATAACAATTGGAATAGATGACACACGACAGGATTATAAGATAAATGTGAGATAAGTGTCAGGTGGTATAAGTGGATTAGTACGAGTTCAAAGATTTTTTTTATAGTGCTTCTTTATTGGATTTGGAAGAAATTTTAAGCATTTGACTTTGGAGGATAATTATATCTAAGTTCTATATTTTCTGGATTTCATGTTAAAAGGTTCGCCCCGATTATGCATGCGGCATGACAAAATATATACGGATAACATGGTAAGCTAGGTAACATAACCCTTGTAGAACTCCCAATTGCATAAACTCGAAACTGTCATATTAAAGTTTGGTGACTTTCTTCCGAATAACAAGTGAAAAGCATAAAAAAAAAATAGAATAATAGTTGGATCACTTAAGAGAAACGATAAGGAGAAAAAAAATTGGATTAAAGTTGTGGAACTTCACTCATGTTACCTAGAACATGTAATGGTCTAACAAGAAGTACGTTAAGAATTTAAGGAATTATTGTAATATCTCAAATTATGTATAAGATGATGGTGAATGAACTGTCATTTTACCTGGGTAGAAGAAGTTCAGGTAAAATGACAGTTCTTACAACTCTAATTATGATCTTGATTAATTCTTTAGACTATAGGACATTACATACTTTGTAAATGGTTCATGTTTATATACTAGTATATGTTCATCCCTTATGATCACCACAGTATTTTCAAATAATTTTAATGCTTCAACTGAGGATCAGGAATAAGAATTGTGGGAAGATTAGCCAAGGATAGGGGATTGAGTACCTAAAGGTACTACTGCTATTAGAGGATTTTATTTGGTAGATTGGATCTCGTTATGTTTATTTGGTTTATTGAGATGTTGATAAATTATTGAGACTTGTGAAATTGTTGGTTCATTATATATATATCGAGATATAGGCAAAACAACTAAGTACATTCATTATTATTTATGTTATCGCATCAGTACCTTCATGCACTATCTCATGTATGTTCTCCAGCAAGACGAAATGATCATCATGTGAAAAAATAGTTAATACAAGTTATAATACGTTAGCATACGAGAAAATAAGGAAAACTAAACACTAACCTGCCGGCCAGATTCTCCTGCAGATGCCCATTGACTTGATCAGTACTCAAACTTGAAGACTCGTGCATGGGTGATACAATGTCCAAAATAAACAGTAGAAACTCCAAATTATTACCCCATAAACTATATAATTCTTCTATAACTAGTAGCAAAACTTTGAACTTTTACTAAAAAAATTGGCGAGAGCCAATTTACCTATTTGCAATGATCTGGACTTCACTTAGTGCTTGTTTGAGATTAATGTGGTAGGAAATAGAACTTTTCATTATGTAGTGTTCTAATTGTAAAGCTTTGTTAAAAATTCTACTGTTGAAAAACAGTTTACTTTCTGGTAATCATGGGTTTAAATTGCTTTTAGAGTTAGTGAAGATCAAGCTATTTTTAGCATGCCCTCATGGCTTACACTACAACATTTAAGACTTTTTCGACGATCAAAATCAATGATATATTGAGGAAAGATCAATCTCAGAGAATACCTCTATTTTTTGCAAAACCGATTAAACTAAACAGATGATAATTGATATGAGCAAGATGACATGTATTTTCTGGAGTTTTGGTGAATGAGGTAGACTCCTAGCTTGTTATTTCAAGAAGGGTGAGAAGTTCTCGAAGTTCTCGAGTATTTTTGGGTGTAAATGTACGTAAATAAGATTTACAAAATATATGGCCAGCTAAAATTCCCAAAACTGAAACTTCAGTTTAAATAAATTTATCAAATAATGTATTATAAATTATTAAAAAAAAAAAGAAAAAAAAAAAGAAAAGAAGAGAAGAGTACCTGTAAAGGCAGAATCAGTCTGGCTAAGCGCAATATAAGCAACCTAAAATTGTGCCGAAATGAAACTCTCAAGTCTCCTTTTATTGCGGTAAAAAGGAATGAAAACAAGTGTCTTTCGTTTCTGTGTAAAACGTGAATCACGGAGAGAATAGGACAAAACAGTTAAAATATAGAGAAAATATTTCATCTCATTTCATATTATCTATTTTATTTCATCTTATTATTATAAATTTTTTTAAATTTATAAACAAAATATAATAAATTATTTAATTTTTTCAAATCTCAAAATAATAATAATATTAAAAACTAATATTTTATTTAATTTTTAATTTTTATCTAAAATCATCTTATCTCATTCCTAACCCATCAAACTTTTGTTTTATTTGAAAAGACGTGCCACGTTTTCAAACGAGAGAATTGTGCCGAGTCGATGGCGATTGTCAGAGACTGCACATTGGATGGTTGGGGCTTCGGGGGACATTGTCTCATATAACATGTGTAAGGGTGGGCACAGCATCTCTTGCACGTCAAGCTCCTCGAAAGTTGATGGGAAATAATAAAAAACACGTATGACTTTACTATAGTTCAAGACATATATGAATTATGGGATATATTTAGTGTAGCTCATACGGTGGATGGCTTTGGTTTGACTAATCTAATGTGGCCTAAATATTGATAATATTAACTAAATTTATAGCTCCACTGGCATCTGGCTAAGCCAACTTATAGAGCAAATACTCTTACGGGAGTGTCATCATCTTTTCAAAATTCTATCCATTTCCGTTCTACATAATTCTATAGTGATATCAAGAACCTTGATCATAACAGAGAGATTGTTTCTCAACACTACCTGGGTTAGACAATTTCAGGGACAGGTCGGAAATAGGGTAACCATCTTTCAACTCGTTAGAGGGAAGTGAAGATCCCACTTTCAAAGAGACGGACTCATCTATATGAGAGGAAGAAGACGATTGTGTTGGTTGAAAAGATGTCGTCTGGACGAACGATCATCACATTAAAAAATTGTTGTGTTGAAAGATAGTGTCGTTTAGTGAATGGGAAGGAAATCAACCAAAACGAGATTGTCGTTTTGGCCACATCTGGGGATCCAAACAGTGCATCAGGCGATGCCATTTCGAGCAAGGGCCCAAATGATGTCGTTCTGAGAGCGCAACATGCTACCCATTAGAAACAACACAACTTTTTTTCGGCCCAACCAAACAACGCCGTTTCATATGGAACGAGCTTACTTGAAACGGAGAAAATTAGAGGAAAGCATCCAACAGACTTTGCTAAAGCCCGTGGGTTCATAAGGAACTGGACTCAAGCCCAAGCCATAGTCACCAGCCCACAAGTCGACCCATGAGAAGAAGCAGCATACCGAGCCAAGGAACGAGTCGAAGATAGAACCGCGTACCAAGCCGTTGATCACACTGCTAACCGCCAATTTACTGCAACTAAACCTAGCTTGAACTGGCTGACTCGATGTTTTGAACCGGTTCAGGACAATTTTGGTGTTTTTGGCCATTCTGGATAATTTCAAGCTCGATTTGGTCCGTTCAAAAGTTGTTGTACTCTAACTTTCGTGCCAAATCATTATAGGGCACCTGATGGTCGAAATTATTGTCAGCAACTCCTTGAAATGGGAGATACATCAAGGAAAGTTCATGGGAATACTCGATCAGGGCATCACTTTCATTATTCTCCTTATTTAAAATATGAAGGAGAACTTTTAGGCTACTACCTTGGATTAAATCCAATAATTATTATTATTATTATTATTGTTAAGTTTGTAATAATTTTATTTTATCACAGTTAAAACTATTGTATTTAATTTATTTACAATAGAACACATTTATTATTTCTTCATTTTTGTTTTTAATTTTCAAGATTTATTATTTATAGCGCAGAAAAAAAAAAAGTATTGATCTCTCGGAGATAGAAAATTTGAATGGAAGATTCGGGTCTGAAAAATGCATATATCTTTTATTCTAACCCATGAGAAGACCTTATAAACATTAACAACTCCAAAGCCATCAAAAAATGTAGAAAATGGGCTGAATGGAAGTGGAAGCAACATACGAACTAGCGATAAGTGGGAATAACACAATGCATAGGCAAAAACTTTAATCTTACATTATTTGAATGATCATATCATTCCTCTCTTTGAAGACTATGAAACTACCAAGGATATTATAGATGCAGTTGTGGCAAAGTATGGTTTAAGGTCTAATACTTATATACAACTGTTATTGGATAAGTATAACCAAACAGCTAAGAACAGAATGATGACAAGGCGATTATGTGCTCCAAATCGAATGATTGCAAAAGAACTATACAATGCTGGTCATTTTCTCACTGATAAAATGCAAGTTACGATCATACTGAATAGTCTTCCTTCATCTTGAGATCATATTGTTACTTCCTTAACACAGTAGAAATTAAATAACAATGACATCGCTTCTAGTATTTTTAGTACTTGAAGGAGAATGGATGAAGATGAGGAATAGAGATAGTGAATCATCTAATTTGTTGATGACTCGGGATAAACGTTGTATACAAAACAAAATGAAGCTAAAGAGTTTAAGAAAAATAAATGGTTGAAAAATAAACAATATACCATTAACAGAAAACTATTTTAAATGTGGGAAGAATGAACATTACAAATCAAAATTTCCTAATAAGAGAAAAGTACAAAAAAGTAAGGAAATTGTAATGACAATTTCAGAAGAATACTCGTGGAACTAGCATCAAATTTATGGTGGGCTGGCTTTGTAGTAACAAGACATATATACAGGAATAGAGAGTTGTTGTCAATCTTGAAGAGAAGCAAACAGGTGAGAATGGAGTGTATATGAGAAACAACACATACTTCGATGTCTTGGGGCAAGGTACATGTAAATTTAAAGTGAATGGTTCTGTTATCTTACTTAGTGATGTATTGTATGTACCTAATAGTATCAGTGTCTATACTAGATTAGAAAGGCTACACAGTATTTGTGTTTCTTTTTATATTAATAATGTGTCTATTGATTTTGCATACTTATAATATTTAAGATTAGGCCAAATAAATAAAAATAAGATGATAAGAATATATAACAGTGAATTAATAGCACAAATAAACTCAGATAATTTTTATATATGTGAACCATGTATCAAGGGAAAAACAAATAGTAAATCTTTTTTCAAAAGTTGGAAATCCACAGATTTACTTGAAATTATAGATTCTGATGTTTATGAACCTTTTAAAATAAGAACCCATAGAATAATTGAGTACTTTATTACTTTCATTGATGACTATTCGAGATATGGACATATCTACTTACTCAAACATAAATATGAGACAACTGATAAATTTAAAGAATATAAGGAGGAGGTAGAAACCCAATTAGGTAAGCCCAAGTTTGAATAGTGACAAAAAATGTGAATTTGAAGTTTTGAATGATTTCTGCAAATTGAAGGGTATAAAATATATTTATATTATGCCTTATAAGCCTTAACAAAATAACATTACAAAAAGAAGAAATAGAACTCTATCGAATATGACGAAATCGATGATGGTATATGCTGATCTACCAACACATTTTTTGAATGAAGCATTATCGACTGCGACATATATATTAAATAAAGTTGAAACCAAAACAAAACCTCTTATACACCTTACAAGATATGAACGAGATATAAACCATGCTTAAGTAAACGCAACGTGTAGGGTTATAAGCTACAAATGCTGATCCCAAGGCAACTAAGGGACAAATTGAAACGTAAAATCTAGGAATGCATGTTTATTGGATACATAGAAAATTGAAGTGAGTACAGATTTCATCATCCTGATACAAGATTGATAGAAAGTAGAGATGTCGTTTTATTAAAAAATACTAACCTACAAATTAAAAAGTAAAAGCTGGGAATGTCGGTTTATTGGGTAGATAGAAAATGGAAGTGGTTACAAATTTCATCATCTTGATAGAAGATTGATAGAAAGTAGAGATGTCATCTTATTAAAAAAACTGACCTTGTTACTCTCATTTTTTTTTCTAGGAAGAGAACGGTATCCCAAGTTTAATGATAGCCCTCACTTGTGGCGGAGGAAAACCTTGGTTACAAACCAGATACCTGGGGCTTACAAATATTTCAAGAAGACCCAAACTCAAGCATCAAAATACTAAAGACATAAAAACCTCAGTACAAAATAATCCAAAATAAACCAAAAGAATACTACTTCGAAAGCAAAAGAAACACAAACAACCTGCAAAAACAAGGTTAGCCCATGCAAGAAATAAAACAATACAAAACCAACCACAAAACCATAAGCAACAAAAATAATCTAAAACCAGCAAAAAGCGAACTAAATTAGCAAAAGCGTAAAGAAGGGAGACCCAACTTATCCAAGCGAATTAAACGTCTCAGCAGCCTCAGCACATCCCCAATCACTTGCCGCTCCATGTGATGACCATCGCACCATACTTTGCAAGCCAATCTGTAGCTTTATTACCCTCTCTGAAGACATGACTCACAAAACAGACCAAAGAATCCATGAGGCCAAGAATCTCCTCTAAAGAATCTTCAAGATACTAAACCCCACATCTCCGTTGCTTCCACCACGATACCACCACTTGCGAGTCAAGTCCAAGTTCCACATAACCAATCCTCAGAGTTTTCCAGGCTTTAAGACCATACAACAGAGCTAATAACTCGGCTTGATTATTCGAACCAACGCCTAGAGGAGAAGCAAAAGTATGAATTAAATTGTCGTGAGCATCTCTGATAATGCCACCTGCCCCAGACGGACCATTCCCAAAACTACTACCATCTGTATTTAACTTAATCATCATCGTGAAGGTTTTCGCCAGACCACCAAACTCAATCGGCACCTTGACGGAACTAAAGGCACAATAAGCCAAGATTGTAAGATCTGAGAATCATGCCTAGAACATTTCGAAACTTTGCATATGTCATGGTAGGCTGAACTAATCCAATGAAGAATTGACTGCCAAGCCACATTGAAGGACTCAAGACGACCTTCCATGAAAGCTACACATATGCGACGCCAAGAAAGAAAAGAAGGTAGAAGACCCACAATAATCACGACCTGAAAAGAGGAAGATGCATGGCGAAACCATGCAGTCACCGTCTCTTTCCAATTACCTCTTAGGGTGTGGCGCCCCCAGCCCCCACTTGGGATTGGACGGTGATTAAAATGCCGGAACATGTAACACAAGGCTACACACCCCTCGTACATGATAGATAATATGCAATACACCTAAGTACACTAGCAGTATGCAATACCGTAGCAACAAAAAAATAATAAAAGTCGGATATTCTAAGCAACGCGACAAGCAATCGCAAAGCATATGGCACCGTACTAACAAAACATCCCCACATTGTCCATAACCATAAACATGTATCATAAGATATAGTATCCCAAAAATAACATAGAGTAAAGTTTAATCTACCAAAACACGGGACCTCCTCAAAAGATTGTTCCTAAAAAACTGAGATCTAAACCATAAGTTCTTTCTTCCTTTTCTTTTTCACAAAATAAGTAAGTTCTCGTACTCTTCATTGCTAATGTCCCATCGGGAGCCAGACACCAAAAGACTCCGTGAGACTTCTGAGGTTCGGGTGGTGGCGACTCTAATTCCTTGGCTACTGCCCTTGCGTTAGATGAGAGCTTCGAGGTTTGCTTACGATAAGTGGACAACTAGTCCATGTACCAATCGAACTTCAAAAAGTCAGAACGAGCATGTATAGAATACTCGTCCTCTAGCATGGAACCATCTAGATTTATGATTCTTGGGAATCCGGAATATCTGTAACAACTTCTACCATTCCGGTTGGGGAATGGTAGTAGAAACTACCACAATGAGATTTCGAGAAATCTCAACAAGTAATCACACAATGTACAATAGTTAACGCAAGCATACAAAAGGTATATCATGAAATGCACGCATGGACATGTACTTGACATTTGGTTTGACCAAAACTTGACTTATGTACTTGACCATTTTCAAAAGACTTGTAACAGAGACTTTAACATTTTCAGAAAAACTTCTTTGACTTTCTTTTTTATGTTGATCTTAATCAGAACTTTTCTTATCAGAACATATCACAAGATTTGCATCGAGTGATCCTTATCATATGAGCTCTTATTCTTGTTCATAGGGTGGACACAATACAACTCCCCTTTGCACTGCGTGTTCCTGCTAGTTACCTCACCATCAACGGTCCGTACACTGTGATGAATACGTCATAAACAGATAATCATATTAACTCGACCTTACTTCATCGAGTTGCATGCTTTATGCATCAACTAGCGTTAGGTGCTTCTTCGCTCCGGCATTCTTTGAAAAGAATCTATTCAAAGATCATCGATTGTTATTCGTCGACCTAGGGGTTACCACTCTATTCTTAAGCACTTCAGAGTGTATAGAGGAGTTCCACAAGGACAATCCGTTGTCCTAGCACTTGGGGACGTGATAAAACATTTATACTCTTTTCTTTGAAAACACTTTTTGAAAATACTTTTCCCCAAATGCATGTGACATGAGACTTAAAACATACATACTTACACTTGGCATTTAACATATGGAATGCCATGCATGAAATAACCAAGCATAACATGTTCAATTCATGACATGATAACATGAAACACATGAGACATCAAAACGCATACATGGAATCATGAAAACTTGCTTAGACCAAAACAGACAGGCACAAAAACATGAAGAATCATCACTTAAACATGTTCCAAACTTCAAGCATATAATATAAAAATCAAAGCATAATGAAACAAAGCATGAAATCATAGGTTTTGACTAAGGTCCAAAACTTCCAAGGCATATTCAAACCGAAATATCATGTTGCATAAACCATCAACCTTAATCAGGTGAAAACCGAAACTTATAGGAGTATTTTATGGCATTTTCATCAAAAATTTGAAACATATAATTCCTTTCATAGACTCACTCAAGATCATATTAGCATATTCAAACAAACAATCAAGAGATAACAAACAAAGCAAACACAACAATGAAAGGATTTACACAAATATATACAAGTATTAACCAAGAGTAAGTTGAGTGTATACTTACAAAAATCCACAAAATGAAACAAATAGCAAGCTATAAATCGAAATATAACTCGTTAGAAATAGGGTTCCAAAACCTTAATCTGTATTCTTGAGTGTATGAGGGTTTCTAGGGTTATCATTAAGGCTTAAGAAGTTCCAAACCAATCGGCTTCTAGGGTTTTGAATCAAGAAACCCTTCAACTTCCTTGTACCTTCGACTAATCTCGAACAAGTGTGAATACATGAGTGTGGACAAAAACATAGAGGATGAACTCCCCCCACCATTCATCTTCAAGGGTTTCTTAAAAACCCTAAGTCATATTCCAAGAAATCAGGTAGAAAGTGTGTATGTCCCACCATTTTCGAAATCTTATGAGATTTGAATCTCACTTTTGGATTGAGAAAGTGACTTGTGTGTGTGAAACTAAGAGAAAACTGATCCTTACCTTTCCTAGTCTTGACGGTGGTGAAAACCTCTCTTGAAAAGGAATCCTCTTGTTAGGTTGGAAAGAAACCGAGAGAAAGTGTGAGAAAGTGGAGGAAATCTCTTAGTGGTCGTGTAAGAGAGTGTGGAGAGAATGAGAGCATGTAAAATCCGAAAATGACAAAAGAGGAAAGCCTTTGGGCATGTTACTCCTCTCCCTTTTTATAGAACTTTTCTCAATACCTCATTGGTTATTTAAAGTCCATTGCATGCTAGGCAAGTGGCCTTTCCCTCTTCCTTTTTCTCTTTAGCCGAAATGTCCCTTGGTGTTCCCCATCATTGGATTTCATTGGGAAGGCAAAAAGCTTGGGTGGCGTGTGGGTTCTTCCCCCCTTGGCCGAAACCCTCCTATTCCCCTTTTTGTCCTTCCTTTTCTTAAGCAAGTGAATATCTCTTCAATGGTACTTTTGTAAAACATCTCATGCCTCTTCCAACAAGCAACCTTTGGCATGGGTGACAAGTGGCATGGGCGTGTGCCATTGCCTTAGCCGTCCACTCCTTCTTTTTCTCAAGTTGATGTTTCATCTCCTAGTGCTCCTTCCCTAGGTGACTTCTCATATGCCATTGGTCTAGGGATAATCTAAGTGACAAGTGGCAAGTGAAAAGGTGCTTGGGATTGTGTTAGCAGAAACCCTAGGGGCATATTTATCCTTTGATACAATAGTCGCTTCATCTAGTCTTGTAGAAGCTTAGTGCATGTTTGACACTTGGCAAAAACTGACTAAATTCGAAATCCTTTGTGCCCTCATTCGGTTTCCCATGCAGATTTTCTAGAAAAACTCAAATTTCTCTTCTCTAGGCTTCCTTTTCCAAGAAATCTACCTTGGAACTCAAAATTGGGCCAAGACAAGGGTCTAGGCGTGTGGGAAGATGGGCTAGACGAAAATTCCTTAGTCTTCCTAGGTTCCTTTTGTCCCTTGATTCTTCTAGAAGGTTTCGAGCATGTTGACAACTAGCAATTCCTCTAAGGTAGGCGTGCAAGCCACTTCTTGGTGCGTTCCTGCACTTCTCTATCCCCCTTATCCCACTATCAAGTCTAGATTCCTAGTGTAACACTTACATGACACATGGCACTAGTGACTAAGATTTGGGTCATGGGCCTAAAGCCATTGGGCCTAAAGCCATTGGGCCTGGATTTTCTAAATAGAGCCGAAATTCACAAGGCTTTCTAGTGTTACTCCCCTCTTGGGCTCAAGTTGCCAATTCAAAGATTCTAAGGCTTTCAAAAATAACTAAAGCTCCCAAAATGCCATGGCAACTAAGAATAAGATCTATGGGTCATGCTTAGGCAAGCTCGGGTCATCACAAGAGGTAACCCAAAAGTAGCACTGCAATAACGCCACACTTGAGCAGCAAAATCCCTTTTGAACAAAACATGATTTTGATCCTCATAATTACCCACATCACAACAATCACACTCAGAAACAAATGGCACACCAACTCGTTGGAGGCGATCATCCACACGGAAAGCATTATTCCAAGCCTTCCACATAGAAATTGAAACCTTCAAAGGAAGCAGGTTATGCCGCATCCAAGAATGCCAATCCAAAGTAGAAACCCTAATACGGATACAATCTCAAGCTGATTTTGTAGGAAAACAATCACTATCATGCTTTGTCCATATCAACACATCCGATCCTCCTCCCTTACACACTGCTAATGATTCAAGAATATCATTCACATTTTTGTGCCCCACAAGCTGACCAAAAGGTCCATATCCCACGAATTAGACAGATTACAATCCTTGACTTTTAGCAGAGGATTACCCACAATCAGAAGATCATAAATTAAAGGACCTCGATCCCTCCATTTATCATACCAAAAGAAGCGATTGCCTTCCCTGATTCGCTACTTGGCGTTTTCAAGAACCAATGGAATACATTTAACAATCATCTTCCAAAATCTCATACCCTTATGCGTATCAATGAGAATCAAAGGTTTTGAACCCACATATTTCTCTTTGAAAAAACGAGCCCATAACGAATTATCTTGAATTAAATTCCAAACGAACCTCATATGTAAGGCCTTCTGGATATCATCTAGGATACGCAAACCCAATCCACCTTCTTCCACTGGTTTACACATGTTCATCCAAGCCACCCATTTTTTCTTACCTCTCCCATTAGAGTCTCCCCAAAAGAAAGTGCTCATTAAACAATGTAACTCTTTGATAATGGATTGAGGAACCTGTGAAACAACAAAGAAATGTAAAGCCATGCTAGAAAGCACATGCCTAAGGAGAGTTAGACAACCTCCCGAAGAGAGAAGTTTCATCTTCCAACCACTAATTTATTACGGACTTTGATAACCATCTCCAGATGAGCTTGCTTGAGCCACCCCAAAATAATAGGCACCCCTAAATATTTGAAAGGAAAAGAACCTTCCGAATACCCAGTAATACACTTTAGAGCTCTCTTGCGACCCAAAGAAATTTTTTGTGAAAAAAATATAGCCTTCTTTTCTTTATTAATTCTCTGGCCAGACCAAATCTCATATTTTTTAAAGATAGCTAAAAGCTCCTGAATTGATCTCCTGCTACCATTAGTAAAAATCACCAAATCATTAGCATACATATGATGCGAGATTTGAATCATACCTCTAGCTTGAAAACATTGACAAAATCTTTTCTCCACAACATTATTCTTAAGAAGCCTAGAAAGGACCTCTTGAAGAATAATAAACAGATAGGGAGAAAGAGGATCCCCTTGACGCAAACCATGACCTTCTTGAAAAAAACCCTTAGAGGTTCCATTCATCATAACAGAGTACCAAGGAGATGAAATACAAGCCCGAATTAAATCACATACTTGAGGCGAAAATCCAAATGTGCGAAGGACTTCCCACAAGAAAGACCAATCAACCCGATCATATGCTTTAGCCATGTCCACTTTGAGAATAATATTGCCACCATAAGTTTTTTTGTTAATAGAATGGACCATTTATTGAGTGAGGGAAATATTTTCAAAAATGCTACGCCCCGGTATGAAAGCACCTTGCTCAAGAGAGATCATGTTAGGGAGAAGATTTGTCACTCGATTAACAATAATTTTGGAGCAAATTTTATAGAATACCGAACAAAGGCTAATCAGCCTAAACTTGTCAAAACATGTAGGCACATCAACCTTCAGAAATAAGACAATGAAAGAGGCCGAATAGAATCTCGGCAACTGCTTAGAAAGAAAGAATTTCGAAACTGCTTCACAGATATCAACTTTCACAATCTTCCATTAGCTTTTAAAAAAACCCGCAACAAAGCCATTAGGCCCTGGAGAACTATTTGTAGGAATATATGAAAGAGCAACAAAGATTTCATCCATAGACGGAGTACAAACTATAAGGCCATTATCCTCATTAGAAACAATAGGTGAGATTAAATAAGAAAGATCCGACCGACCTTGTTACTCCAATTAATCACATAGATTCATTAAATAATCTAGAGAATCAACAAACCTCCATTGGTTTTGACAATGAAAACCTTGATGTTACTTAGATATAGAGTAATGAAAATAAACGAAATTAGATAGAAATCAATTTTTGGGTATTGAGGTTGGAGACAATGGGAGTAAAAGAACCACACAACCATCAACATTATTTCAAGATCATTATGCTCTAAATACCAGTTTGAAAATTCTAGAAAATGATCTTGAACATTTTTTTGAGGCAATCAATAGTGTCAATTCAGATAAATGGCTTGAGACCACGGAAGATGTAGTAGATAGAATTAATCGATTATAAATGGCTTTAGATAGAATTAATCGATTATAACGATGCTGATTTTGAAAGTGATGTACATGATAGAAAATGTACCAATGGATATATATTTCTATTTAGTAGAATAATAGTTTATTGATAAAGCAAGAAATAGGGTTGTGTTGTTGAATCTACCATAAAAGCAGAATATATTGTTTGTAGTACTGCAGTGAGTAATGTGGTGTAGATGAAATACTTTATTGAAAACTTAAATTTGGATACATCCACAGAACGAATCAATATGTTTTTTGATAGTCAGTCCACCATCTCATTGATAAAAAGTAGAACACATAGTTTTAAGGGAAAACACATTGATATGCATTATCACTTTATTTTAGATATAGTGGAAAGATGTGAGATCAATGTTAATTTTATTTCCTTGACCGAGATGGTAGTAGATCCGATGACCAAGGGATAGTCTCTGGATAAATTCAGAGAACATATGACTATAATTGGGTTAAGAGATGCCTAGGTGAAGCAATCTTATGGTCAAAATGCATAACTCAGGAAATTATGGGGACATCTAGATAATTGGAGTTATGGTGATTTACCCAAATGAAAGTTTTGGTCATTTGTAAAATCCCTGATAAGGTGATTAAGAAAAAGCTCAATAATGACCTTAAGTTGAGTACTTGATAAAATTTTAGTACAGGTTGATTAACAAAGTAATTGGTTGATCATTTGTAAAGTCTCTGATAAGGTAACGAGGGAAAGCCTAAGGAATAACATTTAGAGGAAGTACTTAACAAAAATTCAAAGCAGATCGATACATGTGTTCTGTATTCGGCTGAAATCGTCAATTGTGACAGCAATGCTAATTATTGATTCATTCATAGAGAATTGATGTCGTTCACTAAAATTCTTAGTGAAATGAAGTCACCCTTTATATGTGGTAAGTGAGAGCACATATGGTGGATGATGTGATCATATAAGGTAATGAAAAAAAGGTGCAACTGTAGAGGTTTGTCATGCTCTAACGTCGATCTATAAGAGTCTGTAGATGAGAGTTGAGTAGTGGAAGACTTATATTGGTACCAAGGTAAAATACTGGTTTGGCAACCAAGAGTATCTCAAGTACTCTCACTACTATTCTTTACTTTATTATTACTTTTCACCTACTTTTCTACTATTCATTACTTTTCACCTACTTTTTACTACTATTCAATATTCTATTATTACTTTTTCATTTCTTTTTCACTACTATTCACAAATATTCTCAACACTTCTCAGGTATTCTCACTACCCAAATCCAGAAGTAGGAGATGAAATTCTAAGGGGTGTGATAACCAGATAGTGTACCCATTAGAACAACACCATTTCCATGGTGATGGTTCCCATGGGGTTGATGGTTGAGGAAGTGTCAAAATGTTTTGTCACTTACCAATGGTTCGACCAGTGTCTCATAGTCTATAAATAGAATCCATTTGTGCACAATTAACACTTGAAATCTCCTCTATCCATCACCAATTTGTGGGACAAATACCATCATGAAAGTATTCCCATATTGCCAAAATCTATCCATTCCCATTCTACAAGATTCTACATAGAGATAAGTTGAAGCTCTCATATATTTTCAACCACAAATTATTAAGACCCAGCCTTGTTGGGATTTATTCTCACAAAAATCCCCCAGTACCACTATTTTTCAAAATTTAGTCCTTGAAACAATAAAACACGAATCTATTTAGAGGATTGTGAAGGTCTCATAATGTTGTATTAACCAATATATTGTGGTCCTTTAACCAGTTCTCCTCTTATAAGAGTCCTCTTCAAAATGTGCCCTTCTATTAAAGGTCAGAGAGTTAGAGTTGATCTTCCTCAACAATTACAACCCGATCAATCAAAACTGGTGTGATTATATCTACTGTAATAGTAATTTATGGGTGCAATGAAAGACTCTCTTACTCTGTAACACTATTGACCAAAAAAATCTAGAACACGTCACCAATACATGAATTCTGCTAGTTGAACTTGTGTAAAGCCTAGCCCTTGTACAAGCGCAACCCTTATGCCCTAACCATAAACACAATTCCTCCCCTCTTCATCTTTTTCTTTCTTCCCTGCAGGAAGCCACCGCCCACCTCTCCTTGTCCCTTACTCCTATTATCATTCACCACACTAGACATCAAGCCACTCAGTTCACCACTGTCGATAAGCTCCACTGCTCCCCCCCCCATTCTCTCTCGTCGTCTCTCTCTCTCACCTCCCCCGCAACCTCACCAAGTGTTGCCTTCAACCAAGCCCTACACCAAGCCGACGCTGGTAAGCATCTTCCTGCCCTCTCTCTCTGCTGTTTTCTCTCCCATCCTTGATACCCACTCTTTCCCTTTGATTTTGTTTGTGTTTTTCACTACCACCCTTGTAACTATGACGCACCACCAGTGCTCGCCATCACAACAGCTATACCGCCTCACACCGGTAAGCCTCTCCATCCCCTTGATCTATATCTTCAATCTTGCTCCCTCTTTGTGTCCCGCAGCTTAAAGTTTAAGGCATTTGGAAAACCCTAACTGCCACCCTCTCCTTGCCATGCTCTGCCTTTGATAGCGGGCTCCCCTCCCTTTTGAGGCTCACTGTCCCTCTAGATCTCTCCTCCACTCTCTCTCGCCCTCTCCTCCTTACCTTATCCCTCTCTATTTTGTCCTCGTCTCGAGAGCCGCCATGGTCCTCCATGCCTCGGCTTTGTTCGTCGCCTAAAACACCCCCACCACCCTCTCTCTCTATTTCCCCTACATCAGACACCCTCTCCGCACCACTCTCCCCTCTGATAAGCAATGCCAACCACTGCCACCACCTCCTTCATAGCTCATCCCTCACTCCATCTCTCTCTAACCCTTGTCCCAACAGCGTGCACACACACATACAAACTCTCTCTCTCTCTCTCTCTCTCTCTCTCTCTCTCTCTCGTTGCTCGAGAAACCCACACGACCACTGAAGGACCACCACGTCATTATTGAAGGCGATGCTTTCGACCAGCCACTAAGTACGGGACACTTTGATCATCCAGAAGTTTGCCTATGCGCTGTAAGTAATCCTCGAACTAGTCTTTAAATTAATTGTAGTTGGAAAATTGTGAAAATGTGAATCGTGCAATCTAGTTGTGAATTGGTGTGGTGGCCGAGGGTCTCTATGAAGCATTGGGATGGAAACTGTAGTTTGGTTGTGAATTTGTGTTGTGGCCAATGGCCCTTATGAAGTGATCATACTGAAATTTGTAGTTGGTTGTGATGTTGAAAATGTTTGCGTTGTTTAAATATTATTTTTGCCTTGATAAATATTTTTTTTTTATCCGTCATTCACTTATAAATTGCTGCATTTATGGTTGCATTATAATTGAAAGCTGACGTTGATAATTATGTGGTTCAATTCTGATTTGGTGTGTATAAGCTAAAATGTGTAAAACTATTGGTTTTTGTGTCAAAGGGTTTTTGTGGTTGCTTGCGTATCACGACCCAAGCCGATATGAAGCATTATCTCGGTAGACCTCTTCTAGTCACTCGGAAGCGTATAAAACTAAGTGACAGCTCCTGGGTTGTCGTCGGGTGACAACGAGCTGGTGGTGTCTAAAAGATGCCTGGTCATGTACGTGTTGGGTGTGAAGCTGAGCATCGCTCATTACGAAGTCACATGCACGATCGTTACCCATGGTGTGATGAAGGGAGTCAGAGTGTGCAGATGGTCCATAGGGGAGGAGATCATGATGCATATCTTAATCAAATGGTGGTTTTCAAAATAAAAATGAGATTTTCCAGTGGGGGGTGTCTTGTGTGAGAAATGGGTATATATTTGTGTTTGGGAATATTGCAAATGTTATAATTCTATGAAATCTTCTATTCGCATAAATTCATACTTTTCCGCATGACTTTATTTTAAATGTTAGATTTGGTTTTACTTACTGAGATTTTGCGAAATCTCACTATGGTGTCTCGACCAGCGATTTCGCTCAACGCAACCATAGACTTTGATGTAGAGGACGATTATAACCTTGGAAGTTCAGCTCTACCTGAGGAGTGAAGATTTTGAGGCTATTTTTTTCCTTTTTTAGTGTTGATTAGTTGGTTTAAATCTAAATTGGATGACTCTATTATTTAAATGTCAGGGTTTGGAAGACTAGTGGTTTATGGATTTTGATTGTGATGTAACTTTAAATTCTAGTATTGATAGAATTACTGGCAGTCCTTTTATTTTATCGTTGCAAATTAACTCCACACTATTATGTCACATGCTTGCACACACTTGCACAGTACGCTAGGGGTGTGTGACCCGAGCTGCCAACTTCTTGACGTCGTGACTTTCGCCAAAACCTAAGTAGGGGTTGAGATCGCCACAATTTGCCTTCTGTCAGTTCTAGCTTTTTTTTCCTATCCAGCCTTTACCTTTCATACCATAGAATTTTAAAAGAAAACTATTTCCCAGTAAAAATCCATATGTCATCGTACCATTCTACACTCGTCTAAATGCTCATTGTAACATTCTAAATCCATATACTAGGCGGTTTGAATACAATCACTCGTATTAAATTATTACATTTAATTATTATAATTTTTTTAAATTATTACATAAAATATAATAAATAATTTAATTTTTTAAATTCTAAAATAAAAATAATATTTTATTTAATTTTCAATTTTCATCTCAACTCATTTCATGAAACTTACTAAATAGATGTCCGTCCGATGTGTCCAAAAAAATTAAAAAAACTATAAGATAGCCAGCTAAATACAGGGTGTATCAAATGTATGAACATCAACCACTCCCCACCATGTCTGGGTAGGCGAATGTCTCCGCATCGACACTATTTTACGGGAAAACGTCAATGATGAGACAGCTTTTTTTTTTTTTTTTTTGATAAAAAGGATCTCATTCCATTCATTTAAGAGGACATACAACTTTGACTTCAGACAACAAGTCAATTACAAACGTTAATAGAATCTCAGTACACTATTGTGACTGACATGGTCTAGTCCAGACGGCTTATCTCTAAAGACCGAAGTCTAAGAGATAGCACAACTCTGTTTCCAACAGAGTTCACAGTAACCAAACATAAAACTCCATACCCAACTAGGTTGAGTATGGAGAAACCGAACCCCAACACTACCGACTAAGCGGAGGGGGGACAACACCCTTTGGACCAAAGTCCGAAGGGACAAATGTTTTTTGGTTTTTTTGTTTTCTTGAAAATAAAGACAATGCATAAATAAATTACATAGAGAAAACACTGTAAAAAGGAAAAAAACAGGGCACAAAAAACGCCTCGGACGGGAAAACCGACGGTCGGTCTTGGGAGATCCAGAGTCGCCGGTTCGGGAGCTGCCGCGCGTTGCAACGGCAAAGAGCTCATTGATGGCTCGTGAGGGCCATGCGCCGACGAGCTTCGGAATTTTCGTCCTGCGCGTGCTGGCTACGCTCCACTCCGGTTGGGGCCGTGTTCGGTGGACGTGTAGATCGGCGGCTGGGCAACCTCCTGGTGGGGCGCGTGTTGGCTATAGGGATCCCGAAGACCACTAACGGCGATTCTCCCTCTATTTGGCCTGAAAAAACAAAAAGGAAAAAAACACAATACAAAAAAACAGAGTAGAGGGACAGAGTGCTTAATTTATGATAATATGGTCCTTGAAATGCCACTGCTTGACGCGGTCTCCCATAAATTGTATTGAAAATGTTATGTCATCTAGAAATGTAATTGTGGTATTGTATCGTGTAAATTGAATTTTATTTTTTGTATTTTTTATAATTTCTTAAAATATTTTATAAAAAATTATAAACACAGTATAAAATACTTAGTTAACTATTAAATTAAAAAAAAAAACAGATAATAATTTTTGTGTTAATTTGTGTCCCGTCATTTGCATGCGTGTCGGATTATTCAGATTCGAAATATTAATTAATTAATTAGAGAGAGTTAAATTCAGCTAGGAGACCTTGAGCGTCGTGAAAAGTTCAAACAAAAAAACATAGAATAGATCTAGATCTACGCTGGAGTGCATGGACCCAGGGCCACGGGCAGGCCTGCACTTAAAGAATTAGTAAAAAATATTTCGAATATTTAATAAAAGTACAACGACTACTCTCTGACCTCTAAAAAGTATTAAAAATTCTTCATTCCCTATCTTTATCTAAGTAGCTATCAAACGCGCACTAAACCAAAATTATTGTTTTCCGTTAACTTTCCATTAAAACAGCGTTAAACGTTAATCAATTTTTACTTTTTCATATCTTTATCGATGTTATTTTAATCTGTCATACAAAAGGATTATGATGCAATGACACTGATTTTAAGTTCTGATCTGTAATGTTATTTTAATCTGTCATATAAAAGACAAGTGTTTTACCTCTTTTATTTTGCCTGTTCTGATGTATTGATACTATGATTTTAAGTTCTGATATGTGATGTTATTTTAATCTATCATACAAAAGATAAGTATTTTGTCCTTTATGTTTTGCCGGTTCTAATGCACTGACACTGTCATTTTAATTATGTGGAAGGAAATTGTTGGTCTGCATATAGACAATTGTCATTTTAAGTTTTGATGCACTAATTTTTCATTTTAAAAATAAAAACAAATCTGTAAAAAAAATGGTGCTCGCTACAGAAGATGAAAAAAAAATACCAAAAACAGATAAAAAAAAATACAAAAAAGTGCTCACTACAAGAAAAAAAAACGGCAAAAATCATATAAAAAAACATATAAAACATTAAAAAAATTGTAAAAATAATCAATCAAAATCTAAAAAACAGATAAAAATTCACAAAACTATTAAAAAAATATTCTTAATCATTACTAAAAAAATAAAATCAAATCCATGCATGCATGTATTCTATCCGTTCATGGTCCTGTTATTGCACTTTCCTGCAAAATAAAATAAAGTACATGGAAAAGAGATTTTGAAGAATAATAAAATCGTCCACCCAGCCCCGCCACTTCGCGCCGCCCGGCTCCCCAGCTTCCCCAGCCGCTGGCGACGCCACCCCTCTATTTCCAGTCCCAGTCGCGCCGCCGTTAGCCACCACGAGCCCATTGAAGCCGCGGCACCTCTTGCGCCGCTGCGCCGCCGTCGCACCGCCATTGGCCACCATCTTTTCACCACATCATCCTCGACCTTCTAGCAACCCATTGGACCCAACCCCACCTCCGATCCGTCACCGGTGAAGCACATTCATCAACATTTTCGTTTTGGGTATTTTTGTACTTCAACTACCATTTGTGCCGCCACCCATGGCCAACCACCATCACCACTAGCTTCATCGACCTCCCTAGGCCCTACCCTATCACTTTCGGGTCTTCGTTTGCACCCGTTCAAAAGTGAGTTTTTGAGACCCACGACCACAGTGCATTTGGCACTGTTTTGTTGTTGCGTTGCTGCTTGTTGCACCTCCGTAATCCTCCAGAAATTGCTATATAGCGCTGTAAGTATTTTCCAAAGAATTCTTGTGAATTTAATGTATTTTTATACTAACACATTACACTGTATTTTGACTGTTGATTGGTTTTGCCGGACTGAGTCCGAGGAGTACGGGGATCGGATGGATTGGTTAATGGAGTTGTTTGGTTGGATTTGTTTGGGTTGGTTATTGATGGTTGTTGATTAGTGTTGGTACATGTACATTTCATGATTTCATGCATGATCATGTTTGTAAAGGAAAACTGGGTTTTTCGTGTATTGCATTCATGTTCATGTGTTTATTGAAAACTGGGTTTTCATGTGTGAAATGATTTATTGGGTGCGTGTGTATCACACCCCAAGCCGAGATGGGGCATTATCTCGGTGGAGCTCCTCTGGTCACTCTGGAGCGTAATATGCTGAGTGACGTTCCCTGGAATGTCACCAGGCGACAATGGGATCGGACAAGATGGTCTCGTGCCGACTCTGTGGTCCTTCTGCTGGCGGGGACTAGAGGATCTCTGGCCATGTACGCGTTGGGCGCAGAACTGGGCACCGCTCGTTGAGTAGCGGATGCTTGGCCACGAACGCGCTGGGCGCGGAACTGAGCATTGCTACGAAGCCAGGACGTGCGCATGGTCCCTAGGGGAGATCATGGTACATAGGGTAATAATGGGCTATTTTCTGGGAAAATAGTGTGTGTTGGATTTTATGTAAACCACTTTCTGGGAAAATGTTTTACGGATATTTTGGGCCAAATGGGATTTTGGCGTGTGTTGGAAAATGTTCATTTTCAGGGAAAATGATGTTTTGAGAACAATGCATAGTTCATCGTATGCATGCATGTTGGTCGCATTAATGCAGTTTTATTCGTGAGGGTTGTTTGGTTTGTACTTACCTGCAGTACCGTTTTATGGTAACGCAGATTTCGATGCAGATGAGGCTGAGGGTGAGCCTGAGGAGACGGCTCCGCCCGAGGAGTGATCTGGGATCACTTGCTTATTACCTTATTTTTACTATACTGTATTTTACTTTTGGATGACTATATAACTGGTTTTTAAACCTCTACTGATGTTTAGATTGTATTTAAATTCTGGCACTTAGTTGACTAATCAGCAACGTTATTTTTTGTACACTGTTGCATGTACATACACTTGGCACTTTTGTTGAGATGCGTGACCGTGTTGTCATCATCCGGGTGTCTCGATTCTTGTGTCTCCTTGCATGGGGGTCGGGTGCATCACAAGTGGTATCAGAACAATTCGGCTCTGGGTAAAACCACATGTCCCTTAGGATAGTACCAAAAATGTTTTTCTTATTTTAAAATAATTTTTTAAGTGTTGTAAGTTAAATTATTTATTTTAAAAATAAATATGATATATTATGAGTTTATTGTTATTTTATTTTATGTTAATTGATGTTATTTAATTCTATTTTATCTTATTGTATTTTTGGTGTTGCTTTTGGGTTGTGTTTGATTGTCTGGGGATTTAAGCGGGGTTAAGGATTGCTCTTGACAGGAAGATGGTGAGACCAAGAAGGCCAACTGATGTGCCCGATGATGATTTACCAAGGGGTGATAGAAATTACGCCATGACAAGGGCGTTAAATACGATGACAGAATTCCTTCAGCAGAATTTTCGCCAGAAGGTGGATTGAAGACCTTGAGAGAACGTTTGAAATTTGTGGTTGCACAGAGGCTCGAATGGTATTGTATGGCAGTTATATGTTGCAAGGTGAAGCAGCTTTGGTGGCAGATGAAGCGGCAACTCCTAGAAATGGAGTTGGGATCTTTTGCTGATGTGTCTTGGCAGCGTTTAAGAAGCAATTTGACGACCGTTTCTTTCCTGTTTCGGTGAGATGGCAAAAGGGTAGAGAGTTCAATAATTTGGTTCAAGGTGGCATGACGGCCGAGCAATATGCAAGGAAATTTATGGAACTTGGGCGGTTCGCTCCTCACCTCATTGCCACTGAAGAGTTGCCGGTTGAGCGTTTCCAGGAGGGTCTGCACCACGAAATACGCAGACAAGTGGCTTGTCTTCAGATTATGGAATTTCAGAAGTTGGTAGACTTGGCCAGTATCGCAGAGTGGGAGAATAGTTTTGCAGTGGGCTCCCCTCTTGGTCAGAAAAGGCAGAGTTTTGTTGGCGAGGGAAGAAGTTCTGGATCTCCACAGAAGTTTGTTCAGAGGACCGGGGCCCGTTCACAGACAACCTCCCGTGTTCGTGCAAGAGGCCGGACTCCAGTGTGCCCTAGATGCAATAGAGCCCATGAGGGCGACTGTGGTCAGAGGGGGATCCAGTGTTTTAGATGTGGCCAGTCGGCTCACTTTGCTCGTGAGTGCCCCAACCAAGCTCAAGGAGGTAGAGGAGGACGGCATGGTGGCATGGATAACCAGAGACAGTTGGTACAAGCTCGAGTCTATGCAGTGACTCCTGGTGATGTGGATTATGAGGCTCCAGAGACTCATGATGCAAGGGTGATTACTGGTATGCTTTTAGTTTAATTTTTGGGATTTGTTTGGTGTGAGTTGCTTGTTGAATTTCACAGGTACATGTGTTTTCTTTAGGTAGAGTTCGCCTATATGATTTTTATGCATGTACCTTGTTTGATTCTGGGGTGTCTCAATCTTTTGTGTCCACTACGTTTGTACGGATATGCAATCTAGTCACAGAACCTCTACCACAATCCTTAGTTGTGGCTCTTCCCAATGGCAAGATTGTGTGTTGCTCCAAGGTTGCTTTAGGTTGTCCTTTGATTTTTTGTGAGAGGACACTTGAGGCAGATTTAATTGTATTCAAGTTGTTGGGGTTTGATATAATCCTGGGTATGGATTGGCTGACAAACATAAACTGTAGGAGTCGGGTAATTGGATTTCAACTTCCGGGAGGAGACTATTTGGAATTCGTAGGGAGCAAGTTGAAAGCAAGACCGGCGGTTATATCGGCCATTCAAGCAAGGAAGGATATAGCTTGTGGTGCAGATGCTTATTTGGTTCAAGTGGTGGCTACATCGTCTGAGAAGAAGTCTTTAGCGGATATTCCAATTGTAGAAGAATTCCCTGATGTGTTCGTGGACGTGTTGCCCGGGTTGCCTCCAGTTCGCGAGATGGAATTTACTATTGATCTGGAACCTGGGGCGGCTCCTATGCATAAGGCACCTTACCGCATGGCACCGGCTGAGTTAAAGGAGTTGAAGACTCAATTGCAAGAATTGGTTGATAAGGGGTTTATTCAGCATAGTACTTCGCCGTGGGGAGCACCTGCTTTATTTGTCAAGAAGAAGGACGGTACTCTTAGAATGTGTATAGACTACCGTGAACTTAACAAGGTGACCATCAAGAACAAGTACTCACTTCCTAGAATTGATGACTTATTTGATCAGCTTCAAGGAGCAGCCATCTTCGCAAAGATTGACTTGAGATCAAGATACCATCAATTGAGAATAAGAGACAAGGATGTACCCAAGACCGCTTTCAGAACGAGGTATGGGCATTATGAATTTAAAGTGATGTCTTTTGGGTTAGCTAATGCCCTGCCGCTTTTATGGATCTGATGAATCGGGTGTTTTGTCCCTTTTTGGATTCTTTTGTGGTGGTGTTTCTTAATGACATTCTGATCTATTCTTGAGACTACGAAGAGCATGCTTGTCATCTTCGTTTGGCACTTGGAAAATTAAGAGAGCATCAGTTATATGCCAAACTGAGTAAGTGTGAATTTTGGTTGGGAGAAATTAAGTTTCTTGGGCATGTGATTTCCCAAGAGGGAGTGGCTGTAGATCCTAGTAAAGTGGAAGCAGTGTTGTCATGGCCTCGCCAGTCAACAGTACGTGAGATACGGAGTTTTCTTGGACTTCCCGGTTATTATCGAAGATTTGTGGAGGATTTTCTCGGCTATCCGGACCTCTCACTGCTTTGACTAGGAAAAATACGGAGTTTCTATGGTCGGACAGATGCGAGAGGAGTTTCTTAGAGTTGAAGAAGAGGTTGACAACGGCACCCGTTTTGGCACTCCCGGAGCCACACAAGCCCTTTGTTATTTTTAGTGATGCTTCCAAGTTCGGTTTGGGATGTGTTCTTATGCAAGAGGGACGAGTTGTTGTTTATTCATCTCGTCAGTTGAAAATTCATGAGAGAAATTATCCCACGCACGATTTGGAATTGGCGGCTATAGTTTTTGCTCTTAAGATTTGGCGGCATTATCTATATGGTGAAATCTGTGAAGTTTACACTGACCATAAGAGCTTGAAGCACTTGTTTACCCAGAAGAATCTCAATATGAGGCAGAGGCGGTTGTTAGAATTGATTAGCGACTACCAATGCGAGATCAAGTATCATCCAGGAAAGGCAAATCTAGTCGCTGATGCTTTGAGTAGGAAGTCTCAACAAGTAGACGAGGCAGAGTCGTCAGGTTTGGACTCTCTCCTTTGTGGAATGAGAAGACTTCTTATTGAGAGTTCACAAGAAGAGGAATTGTTATCTTCAGTTTTGGATGTCCGAGTAGTTGATTTTGAAGAATTGAAGACTCTCCAAAGGAAGGATCCTAAGTTGTTAGCTATTAGAAAAAGAGTCAGGAAGTCTAGAGGACCCTTGCATTACAGCTTGGATAAGGATGGTATTCTTCGGTTTCGGGATCGTAGAGTGATTCCCTGAGACTCAGAATTTAAAGAGCGAATTTTGGCAGAAGCTCATGCAGCTCCCTATTCAGTTCATCTTGTAGCACAAAGATGTATCGAGATTTGAAGAGAAATTTCTGGTGGGAAGGGATGAAAATGGATATCGCTATGTTTATTGAGAAATGTGACACGTGCCGTCAAGTGAAGGCTGAGCATCAATGACCTGCTGCTAGACTGCAACCTCTCCCTATTCCCGAGTGGAAATGGGATGATATTTCTATGGACTTTGTTGTGGGCTTACCGAGGACACCTAGTGGAAAAAACTCAGTTTGGGTGATTGTTGATCGGTTGACCTAGAGTGCCCATTTCTTGCCTATCATTAATACTGACACCTTGGGTAAGTTAACTCGGTTGTATGTCAAAAAGATAGTGCATTTGCATAGAGTATCCAGGAGTATTGTATTGGATCGGGACCCGCGGTTTACGTCTCAGTTTTGGAAAAGCTTACAGGCAGCTTTAGGCACTAAATTAAAGTTTAGTACTGCTTATCATCCTCAAACAGACGGTCAATCAGAGCGCACTATTCAGACTCTTGAGGATATGTTACGGTCTTGTGTCATGGAATTTCAGGGAAGTTAGGAGAATCATTTGCCGTTAATTGAGTTTGCTTATAATAATAGTTTTCATTCCTCCATTCAGATGGCTCCGTATGAAGTTTTGTATGGAAGGAAGTGTAGATCGCCTTTGTGTTGGGATGAAGTTGGTGAGAGTAAAGTAATTGGGCCTGAGATAATTCAAGAAATGAAGGATCAAGTTCAGTTTATAAGGAAGAAAATGGCGGAAGCGCAAAGTCGCCAGAAGAGTTATGCAGATACAAGAAGAAGAGACTTATCCTTTGAAGTATGTGATTGGGTTTATCTCAAAGTCTCTCCTATGAAAGGCATTAAGCGCTTTGATAAGAAGAGAAAACTTAGTCCGAGGTATGTCGGCCCTTTTCAGATCATGGAGAAGGTTGGGCTTGTTGCTTATAGAGTTGCCTTGCCGGACTATTTTGGGGATGTTCATGATGTGTTCCATATATCATCGTTGAAGAAGAGTTTGCACAGCAAGAGCCACGTTTTGTTGACCTTGGACGCATTCAACTTCAACCTAACCTTATGAAGTTGCTCCGACGCAGATTGTGGATTGGAAAGAGCAAAGATTAAGGTCCAAGCTTATACCTCAGGTGAAAGTGTCATGGGGTGATCCATTGGCACAAGACTTCTCTTGGGAGAGAGAAGCCGACATGAGGGAGCAATATCCGTATTTGTTTGATTGACTACAACGGTATGTTCCATATATCTTCTCAGTTGAATCTTATTCCTGTTTTAGTTTAATGTTTGACCTTGCCAATTTCGAGGACAAAATTTTATTTTAAGGGGGGAGGATGTAACACCCAGTATTTTAGTGTATGTTTACTGAAGGATTATTTTTATTTATTCAAAATTTTATTCTCTTGTTTTAAATTGTTGGATTTTTAGTTGGGTTATTTTTATGATTTTTAGTTTGTAAAAATTATTTTTGAAGTGCTTTCTTTAAATTAATTATTGTTATGCGTTTAAATTTCTTGTCGAATTAAATTAACTTATTGTTGGGTTTAATTATTTATTTTCATTTTAATCATTACGTTTGAATTATTTTATTTCACTTGCTGCTTTAAAATCATTTCCGTTGGATCATTTTTGTGACCCAAGATGTGAGGATTGAACCTCATTTCTTTCCCTATATTTTTTTCTTTTTCCTCTTTCTTTTCTTCCTTTTTCTTTTTCTTCCTTTCTTTTTTGGTTCTTCCTTCTCCCGTGCGACGCACCCTCCTCCCTTTCTCTCCGTCCGTTTCCTTCGTCCACCCAGCCCCGTCACTTCGCGCCGCCGTGCGCGACACTGCTCGGCTCCCCAGCTTCCCCAGCCGCCGGCGATGCCACCCCTCCATTTCCAGCCCCAGTCGCGCCGCCGTTAGCCACCACGAGCCCATTGAAGCCGCGGCACCTCTTGCACCGCTGCGCCGCCGTCGCACCGCCATTGGCCACCATCTCTTTACCACATCATCCTCGACCTTCTAGCAACCCATTGGACCCAACCCCACCTCCGATCCATCACCGGTGAAGCACATTCATCAACATTTCTGTTTTGGGTATTTTTGCACTTCAACCACCATTTGCGCCGCCACCCACGGCCAACCACCACCACCACTAGCTACACCGAGCTCTCTAGGCCCTACCCTATCAATTTCGGGTCTTCGTTTGCACCCGTTCAAAAGTGAGGCTGGTGGCGTGGGATGGCAGATGGGTGGCTCGCGGTGGGGAAAAATTTCTTCGATGACATGGGTATGGTGGTGCACGATGAACAGTACGGTGGTTCTTCGATGAGATGGGTATGGCGGCGCAAGGTTCAACAAGAAGAAGAAGAAACAAGAAGAAATGAGAAAATAATAGAGAAGGGAGGAGAGGGCCGTGCGGCGCATCAGAAAGGGGAAGAGAAAGAGATAAAACCCTTAGGGTTTCTCTTCAGTAGTGCCAAAACGACGCCATTTCCGTAGGGGCTGGGCTCCCCTTTTCTCTCATACAGGCTGGGCCCTAAGTCTCTCACACACACAAAGCCCAACTGAAATAGATCACTATAAAATCACTACAAAAAGCCCAAACTCAAAAAGGAGAAGAATAGAGATGAAAAAAATTAGAACATAATTACTTGAAATAAAATAAAACAACCATCCACTTAAAAATAAATGACAACAATAATAATGATTAAATCAATATAAAAGCCAATAATTATAAGTAATTAACTAATTAAAAACACACTAATTATGGATCTCACATCGAAAGTGGAAGACACAAATGCGTGCCTGACAGGTAGGGAATAAAAGATCGGCGGTGCAAGCTGTAGTAGAGTCAGTAATATATAAAAGACTATCATGTGAGAATAGGGTTTTTTCTTGCTTCAAACGGTGTCGTATGGGTTGCCGAATTGTTAGGGCTGAGTTTTAGATGTGAGAATTTGGGGTTTTTTTTTTTTGGGTCATAGTAAAAACATCAAAAAACTCATATTTTGAACTGATGTTTTTATTGGGTTTGTTGCTAAAACTATTGATGCTATAAATATGTATTAGACTATGTTATATTTTGAACTAATGTTTTTGTTGGGCTTGTATTAAACTTATCGTAGACAACTTTGCTAAAACTATCGATGTTATAAATATGTGTTGGACTATGTTATATTCTGAACTAATGTCTTTATCATCTAATCTATGCAAGCACGTAATTATTATACTCTACTAAATTATCATTATCCCTAAATATTTGCTAGATTTCACATTTTTTTTTATTAAAATCAATTTTTTTTATGAAATATATACTATTTTTTTAAAATAATTATTTTGCCGAACTAGGCAAACGGTTCCCACCTTGTAAGTTTCTCGAAACCTCACAAAAATCCAAAAGTTCTTGTCCGCTATTTTAAATAACCCCTAACCCTAATAAGTTTGAAAAAAGGCGCAAATTTCTACAAAAAAAAAAGGATAATAATTTAAAAAATTAAAATATATATTTTAACAAATTAAAATATTCGCCCGAAATCTTAATATATAAAATCTTTATTTTTTTACTAAAAAGTCTGACCCTGAAATGCTTGATCTATTGCTAAGAGTTAAAAGGCGTATGAAACCATGAACAACATACGTAAACTAATTTTTCTATTATATCTTATTCCCTACAACATTTTTCTTGCTATTTTCTATTATCATAGGTACTTTGAATGGAAATATTGAGTTTTCTGTTATGGAGATATCATTTATGATATGTTAGCATCATAATATGCCTTAAAGCATTTTCAGGTTAATAAACAAGTTGATATGTTTTTACTACCGCTTCTATATATATATTTATATAAAAAAAATTATTATTATGGTATATGTTCCCGAAAGATGGCCACTGATGGCACCCACACATGATACATCCTGTCTGACCTGCATGTTGTAGGGGAAAAAAAAAACAAAGCTTGTCTTCCCTGTTTGAACGCATGCAGTAAGGGGAGGAGCATGCAGAAGTTGGGAGGACGACGTGCCATCCTTGGAGCGTCCGTCCGAGACAAGAGAGGACTTCCACCCGGAAGTATAATAATCTATATATTTTAAAAGCTGTAAAGGAAAAGCATAAATGGAATGGGCTGGGAGATCAAGGTGGGTGGCCGATGACGGAGGGAGGAGGAACTCACTACAACAAAATTTATTTTTATGGACGAAATTATTTAGGGGACGAACTAAATTTGATCCTTAAAAGTCATTTTTGGGACAAAATTTAAATTTTGTCCCAAAAAGTTGGTAACTTTACAAAACCGTTCGAACGGCAAAATATCCGTTCGAACAGTACTTTCAGTGACGAATTAAATTGTCTCAAAAAGATTTTTTCGTTCGAAAGGAAAAAAATACATTCGAACAGAATAATCTTGGCGGAAAAGTAATTTATTATACCGGGAAAAATTCAAAACCGTTCGAACGATAATTATTTTTGTTCGAATGGAAAGTATTTGGTGGCAAAACCTGGCAGGAAGGTTTATAAACCGTTCAAACGGAATGTATTTAGTTTGAACATATTCAAGCACCACATTTATACATTCGAACGGATAATATTAATTTCGGTACATAACTCAAAATATAAAAAACATATATATATATATATATCATATATACAAATTCATTAATTAATTTTATGTAATTAATTTCAAAATATTTTAATAATTTCTTTTATGTTAAATAAGATTTTTAGTTAAATAAATATTATCAGCCGTACACCACATAATATAAATAAATAATTATTCCCAAAAAGATAAAATATTTAATTTACAACTAAAGTAAATTATCAAAACACCATATATACTGTCCATAACTATAAAAAAAATTAAAAAAAAATAGAAACTACTGTGATGCAAGGTCTCTGCACACATCCTCGACTGCAGCTAATTATCTCTCTACCTGTGCCAGTCAAGTACTGAGCGTGATCTGAATTGCATTATTGGCATTAATCTTTGTACGTAACTCAAAGACGCTAGCCATAATTTTTGTACACAACTCAGACATGGCAGTTTGCACTGCATCGATCACCGTTGATGTGTGTATGCCGATCTCAGCACGCAGTATGTCTGCCATCTCCTCGCAAGTAGATGTGTCTGATGCCTCGGCCTGTGTAGATGCCTCACCAGCCAATACTCCAGTATCTCCCGACTGTGCATCTCTCTGAATATCAGCCCTGTCAGGAACATGTCCACGAAAACAAAATCTTGAGAGTCCTGTGCTCCATGACAGGGTGGTGCTGTTGATTGGCTCCCGTGAACGCTCGGCAACTTCTGGCACGACCCCGGAATGTAGCAAAAATCGAGTGATCAGGATCCCAAACGGCATAATATCTGTCGTAATGTACCGAGCCTCTGATCGAATCCTCTCAAATATGTACCCCACGAGGTCGATCGGAATGCCACGTGCGACCCGTATCATAAATCTCACTCGATCCATACCATCCTCGATCTTATGCTGCTGAGGGTAAATATTGTTGGCGATGATCAAATTCATAATCTTGAAGAAATAAGATAAATCTGCCTGCCTAATGCTCTTTGTCCCATCGCACACTGGAGCATCTGGACCAACAATCAAGTCTCTGACCTCATGATCAGCAAGTGTATCGATCTCATCTGTGTAAACTGGTCCCTCGTCTTGAGACATCTCTACATCACCTGAATGATTAGACTCTCTAGGCAGCACGTTCGGATAGGTATCGACCAGCTTAGGAATACCGAGATATGGAGTGAGTCCATCCGCTGAAAATATAACAGGAGCTCCTCGAACACAGATCCTGTATGCCCCTGCATCATCTGGGCTGGCACCACCGAGCTCTTTATAGAACTCAGCAATGATCTCAATGTAGGAAATGAGCTTCATTCCTTCTTCTCGCTGATCTAAGATTGGTGCCCAATCACGATCATTGAATACTGATGGGAGGGAATGACCCTCCCATATACGAGGGACAAAATCAGGCAGTTTTACCTGCCGCTCAAGTAAAATAGTCCGCTCTCGAACTGTTTGGATGGACGGGTCCCCTAATCTACCACGTTTACGGCCCCTATAAGATATTATTATGAACCTGAAATTTTAAAAATAAAATATATATTCAACATTAGTGATAAAATCTAATTTGAGAAAATATTTACAAAATTATATACTAATAGCAATTTAATAAATTAATTGATAGAACAATTCAATAAAAAAAAAAGTGTTCAATTAATAGCAATATAAAAAAAAGTGTTCAATTGATAGAACAATATAAATTAATTAATAGCAATTTTACGTTCGAATGATAAAAAGTAGTGGGCAAACGGAAAACTGGTTCAAACCGTTTGAAAGTTTAAAAAGTGTTCGAACAGCAAGGTTAAACTCATTCGAACTCGTTCAAACGGAAAATAGATCGAGCTCGCCCATGGCTGAGTCAACTTAGCGGCCATGAAAACACTTAAAACTGCATCGATTCTGTGGGTTTCTTTGACAAAACACATACTACTTTTCAATTCTAAACATCCTACAGTGGATTTGTGGTGTTCTACGGTGACTATTGATGAAATAATATAATTTTTCTAGGGAAAACGAATAAAACCATAAAAATAAATGGTAAAATAACTTTTAAAGTGCATACCTT
Source organism: Juglans mandshurica (assembly GCA_022457165.1). Lineage (NCBI taxonomy): Eukaryota > Viridiplantae > Streptophyta > Magnoliopsida > Fagales > Juglandaceae > Juglans > Juglans mandshurica. Next base: position 23,313,427 of record CM039619.1, on the reverse strand, counting down.
CACTTAGGAGGAAGAGTGTTTGACGTAAGCGGCGACTGATGGGCATTCAACCGTTGAATCTAGTTTTCAAGACAGTGGAGACGGCAGCGTTCGAGAAAGTTCTGCCCGCGATAACTTATATGTGCAGAGCCGTTCAAACATTATATTTAACCATTCGAACGGTTTTAAATTACTGTTCGAACGTTATTATTTATAGTTCGAACTTTATTTTTTCAAGTTTAGTAAAAATTTATATTATAGTATATTATATTTATAATCCTATAAATTAATATAATATATATACTATTATAGTAGATTATATATACTGTAATATATATATGTCATATTATAATATATAAATTATGATAGTATAATACTTCAAATGAAAACATAGTAACTTATATATATTTTATTATAGTATAATAGTAATATATTATAATACTTTACTGTCAAAGTATTATATATTATATATATTATAGTTATTTATTGATTTTATAACTTATATATATATATATATATATATTATGTAGGTGTTTATTAGATTAACCACAAAATATGTTTGTTAGAGGGTTGTTATTCGACGTATATATGTTGTATGTTTGTAGTGTTTTCTGAATATGAGTTTGTGATGTTTTGTGAGATTGTATCTTGTCTGAACTGATTGGTGTTTGGAATCTGAGTTGAGACCTTTCGAACACAGTAACGTCGCATTCGAACGGTATTTTTTCAAGTTGGAACAGCTATTAAGTGTTCGAACGATTGTGCTCATGAGTTATAATATAAATAACTTAAAAATAATAAATATAAGAATTATTAATACTTAAACTCATATTAATACTTAAAAGATAATAGTTGTAAAAACTATCTTACAACTAACTTAAAAATTAATAAAATAAAATTATAAATAACTTTAAAGTATTAAACATAAGAACTAATAATACATAAACTCATATTAATATTTAAAAGATAATAGTTGTAAAAACTATCTTACAACTGACTTAAAATGTGCTAAAATTATATTATAAAAACATAAGAATTATTAATACTTAAACTCATATTAATACTTAAAAGATAATAGTTGTAAAATCTATCTTCCAACTAACTTAAAAATTAATAAAATAAAATTATAAATAACTTAAAAGTATTAAACATAAGAACTAATAATACATAAACTCATATTAATATTTAGAAGATAATATTTGTAAAAACTATCTTCCAACTAACTTAAAATGTGCTAAAATTATATTATAAAAACATAAGAATTATTAATACTTAAACTCATATTAATACTTAAAAGATAATAGTTGTAAAAACTATCTTACAACTAACTTAAAAATTAATAAAATAAAATTATAAATAACTTAAAAGTATTAAACATAAGAACTAATAATACATAAACTCATATTAATATTTAAAAGATAATAGTTGTAAAAACTATCTTACAACTGACTTAAAATGTACTAAAATTATATTATAAAAACATAAGAATTATTAATACTTAAACTCATATTAATACTTAAAAGATAATAGTTGTAAAATCTATCTTCCAACTAACTTAAAAATTAATAAAATAAAATTATAAATAACTTAAAAGTATTAAACATAAGAACTAATAATACATAAACTCATATTAATATTTAAAAGATAATAGTTGTAAAAACTATCTTCCAACTAACTTAAAATGTGCTAAAATTATATTATAAAAACATAAGAATTATTAATACTTAAACTCATATTAATACTTAAAAGATAATAGTTGTAAAATCTATCTTCCAACTAACTTAAAAAATAATAAAATTAAATTATAAATAACTTAAAAATAATAAACATAAGAGTTAATAATACTTAAACTCATATTAATACTTAAAAGATAATAGTTGTAAAAACTATCTTACATCTAACTTAAAAGGGGCTAAAATTATGTTATAAAAAAATAAGAGTTATTAATACTTAAATTCATAATAATATTTAAAAGATAATTAATTAAAAACTATGAGGACTAACTTAATAAATAATAACATTAAATTTTAATTAATACTTAAAAATAACTATAATGTATAATTAATCTAATTAGTAATACCCATGATATATTTTGGATACTTAAAATATCCGTGATATATATAGATACTTAAAATAGTTTGATAATTAAAATACATAATTAAGATTTGGAGAATCTCATATCTTCTATTCTCGTATCATCCTGTATTATCGTATTTTTTATTATTGTTGTGTTTTAATATCGTATCTTCTACTTACCATTGAAATAAACCTTAGACCCATTCGAGAGTTATCAATCATGTTGAACGGTTGATTGATAACTCTTGAATTGTCCAGAGTGGATAGTTTGAGATTGTAAAATCATTCTCGCAAACTATCAAACTATATATGTTGCATCCCACATTATGATTTTGGTAGAGCCATCCCTTATTGTTCTCTGGATATGCAGTTTCGGTAATGGTGCATCGATGTATAACTCGTCGGTGTGCACGACCAAACTAGCATATTTGGATAACTATGGGGAGATGCTACCGAAATTGTGTTGGATGTGATAGATAATAGTTGGTAGGTTGGCGATTATGATCATATAATCCCGAATAGGATAGGACCAACTACTTGGTAAAATGAAGAAATTGCACAATATGTTAGATAATTGATTGTTTGTTGATGCACGTGACTGTTTGCAATAGGATATTAGACATGGATAATAGTTGAATGCGAGTTAGAGATCGGTTGGGTGAGGATTACAATGTATATGCTGAGGGGAGTTAATAAATTTTTGGAGTTCACATCCTGTATAATTGGCAGTGACGGTCGTATTAGATGCCCATGCAGATTTTGTAAGAATTTGCGTTCCCATAAGATAGAGTTGGTGAAAGAGCATTTGTTTGTCAAAAGTATTGACCAAGGTTATACCAATTGAGTCTTACATGGAGAACCGTATCCAACATCATTCAAACTTCGAGATGAAGAAGAAGACATCGATGAAGATGTACATCCTGAGGTTGTTGGTGACGATCCCGAAGAGGATATGAAGCAAATGCTGTGCAACATTCGTGCGGGAATGTTTATGGATGAAAGTGAAACAAATCCATCAAATTCAAATGATCTGTGCCATAATACTTTTACCCTCTTGTAAAATGATTCACAACGTGAGTTATATCCAGGGTGTAGAAGGCACAATAAGTTGTCATTTACAGTTAGACTGTTTTATATAAAATCCATGTGCCGAATATCTATTAAGGCTGTCAATATATTGCTCGAGCTGTTTAAAGAGGCACTTCCATTAGACAATATTTTACTCCACAACTTCTACGATGCAAAACAGTTAAAAAGAGGACTCGAGTTTGATTACAATGTAATACATGCATGTAAGAATAATTGTGTGTTATTTTGGCAAGAAAATGAGCAGTTGAACGAGTGCTCCATTTGCCATGAATCAAGATGGACAACTGAGAAGCAGAATGTCCCGCGAAAGGTTGTACGTCACATTCCATTGATACCTAGATTACAACAGTTATTTATATCACATTCAACGGCTATGGATATGACATGACACTCAACATCTAGAGTCAAGAATGATAATGTTTTGTCACATCCTACAAACTCTCAAGTTTGGAAGGAATTTGACTTAGACCACCCATGGTTTGCTAAAAAACCTTGTAATGTTCGACTTGGGTTAGCAATAGATAGATTTAATCCATTTGGGAATATGAGTACTAGTCATAGTACTTGGCCAGTTGTACTTATGTCGTACAATCTACCACCGTAGAAGTGTAAGAAATATCTATATTTCATGATGAGTTTGCTCATTCCAGGTCCGAGATTACCAGGAAATGATATAGATATACACTTGCAGCCACTGGTAGCAGAATTGAAAGATTTGTGGGAGAATGGGGTCTTAACATTTGATTCATCAACATACAAGCCGTTCAAGATGCATGCTGAGATGTTATGGACAATAAATGATTTTTCCGCTTGTAGAAACTTGTCGGGTTGGAGTACTAAGGAGAAATTAGCATCTCCCACTTGCAACAAACATACCCAATCTGAATGGCTTACGTATGAGAGGAAACTATGCTTCATGGGTCATCGTCGATTATTACCTTGTGACTATAGATGGCGTGGAAATGGTAGGATGTTTGGGTGCAATGAAAGACTCTCTTACTCTGTAACACTATTGACCAAAAAATCTAGAACACGTGACCAATACATGAATTCTGCTAGTTGAACTTGTGTAAAGCCTAGCCCTTGTACAAGCGCAGCCCTTATGCCCTAACCATAAACACAATTCCTCCCTTCTTCATCTTTTTCTTTCTTCCCTGCAGGAAGCCACCGCCCACCTCTCCTTGTCCCTTACTCCTATTATCGTTCACCACACTAGACATCAAGCCACTCAGTTCACTACTATCGATAAGCTCCGCTGCTCCCCCCCCCCCCCATTCTCTCTCGTCGTCTCTCTCTCTCACCTCCCCCGCAACCTCACCAAGTGTTGCCTTCAACCAAGCCCTACACCAAGCCGATGCTAGTAAGCATCTTCCTGCCCTCTCTCTCAACTGTTTTCTCTCCCATCCTTGATACCCACCCTTTCCCTTTGATTTTGTTTGTGTTTTTCACTACCGCCCTTGTCACTGTGACGCACCACCAATGCTCGCCATCACAACAGGTATACCACCTCACACCGGTAAGCCTCTCCATCCCTTTGATCTATATCTTCAATCTTGCTCCCTCTTTTTGTCCCGCAACCTAAAGTTTAAGGCATTTGGAATTCCCTAGCTGCCACCCTCTCCTTGCCATGCTCTGCCTTTGATAGCAGGCTCCCCTCCCTTTTGAGGCTCACTGTCCCTCTAGATCTCTCCTCCACTCTCTCTCTCTCCCTTTCTTCCTTACCTTATCCCTCTCTATTTTGTCCTCGTCTCGAGAGCCGCCGTGGTCCTCCATTCCTCGGCTTTGTTCGTCGCCTAAAACACCCCCACCACCCTCTCTCTCTATTTCCCCTACATCGGACACCCTCTCCGCACCACTCTCCCCTCTGATAAGCATGACCCCAAGCAATGCCAACCACCGCCACCACCTCCTTCATAGCTCAACCCTCACTCCATCTCTCTCTGACCCTTGTCCCAACAGCGTGCACACACACACACAAACTCTCTCTCTCTCTCGTTGCTCGAGAAACCCACACGACCACTGAAGGACCACCATGTCATTATTGAAGGAAATGCTTTCGATCAGCCACTAAGTACGGGACACTTTGATCATCCAGAAGTTTGCCTATGCGCTGTAAGTAATCCTCGAACTAGTCTTTAAATTAATTGCAGTTGGAAAATTGTGAAAATGTGAATTGTGCAATCTAGTTGTGAATTGGTGTGGTGGCCGAGGGTCTCTATGAAGCATTGGGATGGAAACTGTAGTTTGGTTGTGAATTTGTGTTGTGGCCAATGGCCCTTATGAAGTGATCATACTGAAATTTGTAGTTGGTTGTGATGTTGAAAATGTTTGCGTTGTTTAAATATTATTTTTGCCTTGATAAATATTTTTTTTTATCTGTCATTCACTTATAAATTGCTGCATTTATGCTTGCATTATAATTGAAAGCTGACGTTGATAATTATGTGGTTCAATTCGGATTGGTTTGTATAAGCTAAAATGTGTAAAACTATTGGTTTTTGTGTCAAAGGGTTTTTGTGGTTGCTTGTGTATCACGACCCAAGCCGATATGAAGCATTATCTCGGTAGACCTCTTCTAGTCACTCGGAAGCGTATAAAACTAAGTGACAGCTCCTGGGTTGTCGTCGGGTGACAAAGAGCTGGTGGTGTCTAAAAGATGCCTGGTCATGTACGTGTTGGGTGTGAAGCTGAGCATCGCTCATTACGAAGTCACATGCACGGTCGTTACCCATGGTGTGATGAAGGGAGTCAGAGTGTGCAGATGGTCCATAGGGGAGGAGATCATGATGCATATCTTAATCAAATGGTGGTTTTCAAAATAAAAATGAGATTTTCCAGTGGGGGTGTCTTGTGTGAGAAATGAGTATATATTTGTGTTTGGGAATATTGCAAATGTTATAATTCTATGAAATCTTCTATTCGCATAAATTCATACTTTTCCGCATGACTTTATTTTAAATGTTAGATTTGGTTTTACTTACTGAAATTTTGCGAAATCTCACTATGGTGTCTCGACCAGCGATTTCGCTCAACGCAACCATAGACTTTGATGTAGAGGACGATTATAACCTTGGAAGTTCAGCTCTACCTGAGGAGTGAAGATTTTGAGGCTATTTTTTTTCCTTTTTTAGTGTTGATTAGTTGGTTTAAATCTAAATTGGATGACTCTATTATTTAAATGTCAGGGTTTGGAAGACTAGTGGTTTATGGATTTTGATTGTGATGTAACTTTAAATTCTAGTATTGATAGAATTACTGACAGTCCTTTTATTTTATCGTTGCAAATTAACTCCACTCTATTATGTTACATGCTTGCACACACTTACTTGCACAGTACGCTAGGGGTGTGTGACCCGAACTGCCAACCTCTTGACGTCGTGACTTTCGCCAAAACCTAAGTAGGGGTTGAGATCGCCACAATTTGCCTTCTGTCAGTTCTAACATTTTTTTCCTATCCAGCCTTTACCTTTCAAACCATAGAATTTTAAAAGAAAACTATTTCCCAGTAAAAATCCATATGTCATCGTACCATTCTACACTCGTCTAAATGCTCATTGTAACATTCTTTTTTTTTTTTTGAAAATTCAAGCTTTCATCATTAATTTAGCAAGTGCGGGATACAGAGAGGGATTGTAACATTCTAAATCCATATACTAGGCGGTTTGAATACAATCACTCGTATTAAATTATTACATTTAATTATTAATTTTTTTAAATTATTACATAAAATATAATAAATAATTTAATTTTTTTAAATTCTAAAATAAAAATAATATTTTATTTAATTTACAATTTTCATCTCAACTCATTTCATAAAACTTACTAAATAGATGTCCGTCCGATGTGTCCAAAAAAATAAAAAAAACTATAAGATAGCCAGCTAAATACAGGGTGTATCAAATGTATGAACATCAACCACTCCCCACCATGTCTGGGTAGGCGAATGTCTCCGCATCGACACTATTTTACGGGAAAACGTCAATGACGAGACAGCTAAATACAACGGACGAGTGCTTAATTTATGATAATATGGTCCTTGAAATGCCACTGCTTGACGCGGTCTCCCATAAATTGTATTGAAAATGTTATGTCATCGAGAAATGTAATTGTGGTATTGTATCGTGTAAATTGAATTTTATTTTTTGTATTTTTTATAATTTTTTAAAATATTTTATAAAAGATTATAAACACATTATAAAATACTTAGTTAACTATTAAATTAAAAAAAAACAGATAATATTTTTTGTGTTAATTTGTGTCCCGTCATTTGTATGCGTGTCGGATTATTCAGATTCGAAATATTAATTAATTAATTAGAGAGAGTTAAATTCAGCTAAGGAGACCTTGAGCGTCGTGAAAAGTTCAAACAAAAAAACATAGAATAGATCTAGATCTACGCTGGAGTGCATGGACCCAGGGCCACGGGCAGGCCTGCACTTAAAGAATTATTAAAAAATATTTCCAATATTTAATAAAAGTACAACAACTACTTTCTGGCCTCTAAAAAGTATTAAAAATTCTTCATTCCCTATATTTATCTATTATATTAGTAGCTATCAAACGCGCACTAAACGAAAATTATTGTTTTCCATTAACTTTCCATTAAAACAGCGTTAAACGTTGATCAATTTTTATTTTTTCATATCTTTATCGATGTTATTTTAATCTGTCATACAAAAGGATTCTGATGCAATGAAATTGATTTTAAGTTCTGATCTGTAATGTTATTTTAATCTGTCATATAAAAGACAAGTGTTTTGCCTCTTTTATTTTGCCTGTTCTGATATATTGATACTGTCATTTTAAGTTCTGATATGTGATGTTATTTTAATATAGAGCAATGTTAGGTTCAGTCCCCAAATGGGGACTGCAATACAAGCCTAAGCTATTTTAACTTTAAAATTTTTTAAAATTACAAAATTATCCCTCCTAAAATTATGTTTTCTCTCATTTCATAATGTGCTTGTACATACAGACTCTACTTAAGTACTGCAAATAAAATTTCTCTTTAATCTATCATACAAAAGATAAGTATTTTGACCTTTATGTTTTGCCGGTTCTAATGCACTGACATTGTCATTTTAATTATGTTGAAGGAAATTGCTGGTCTGCATATAGACAATTGTCATTTTAAGTTTTGATGCACTAATTTTTCATTTTAAAAATAAAAACAAATCTGTAAAAAAAATGGTGCTCGCTACAGAAGATGAAAAAAAAAAAATACCAAAAACAGATAAAACAATACAAAAAAGTGCTCACTACAAGAAAAAAAAAGCGGCAAAAATCATATAAAAAAACATATAAAACATTAAAAAAATTGTAAAAATAATCAATCAAAATCTAAAAAACAGATAAAAATTCACAAAACTATTAAAAAAATATTCTTAATCATTACTAAAAAAATAAAATCAAATCCATGCATGCATGTATTCTATCCGTTCATGGTCCTGTTATTGCACTTTCCTGCAAAGTAAAATAAAGTACATGGAAAAGAGATTTTGAAGAATAATAAAATCGTCCACCCAACCCCGCCACTTCGCACCGCCCGGCTCCCCATCTTCCCCAGCCGTCGGCGACGCCACCCCTCCATTTCTAGCCCTAGTCGCGCCGCCGTTAGCCACCACGAGCCCATTGAAGCCGTGACACCTCTTGCGCCGCTGCACCGCCGTCGCACCGCCATTGGCCACATCTCTTCACCATATCATCATTGACCTTCTAGCAGCCCATTGGACCCAACCCCACCTCCGATCCGTCACCGGTGAAGCACATTCATCAACATTTTCGTTTTGGGTATTTTTGCACTTCAACCACCATTTGCGCCGCCACCCACGACCAACCACCATAACCACTAGCTTTACCGACCTCCCTAGGCCCTACCCTATCAATTTCGGGTCTTCGTTTGCACCCGTTCAAAAGTGAGTTTTTGAGACCCACGACCACAGTGCATTTGGCATTGTTTTGTTGCTACGTTGCTGTTTCTTGCACCTCCGTAATCCTCCAGAAATTGCTATATAGTGCTGTAAGTGTTTTCCAAAGAATTCTTGTGAATTTGATGTATTTTTGTACTAACACATTACACTGTATTTGGACTATTGATTGGTTTTGCCGGACTGAGTCTAAGGAGTACGAGGATCGGATGGATTGGTTAATGTAGTTGTTTTGTTGGATTTGTTTGGGTTGGTTATTGATGGTTGTTGATTAGTGTTGGTACATGTACATTTCATGATTTCAAACATGATCATGTTTGTAAAGGAAAATTGGGTTTTTCGTGTATTGCATTCATGTTCATGTGTTTATTGAAAACTGGGTTTTCATGTGTGAAATGATTTACTGGGTGCGTGTGTATCACGACTCCAAGCCGAGATTGGGCATTATCTCGATGGAGCTCCTCTGGTCACTCGGGAGCGTAATATACTGAGTGACGTCCCCTGTATTGTCGCCGGGCGACAATGGGATCAGACGAGATGATCTCGTGCCGACTCCGTGGTTCTTCTGCTGGCGGGGACTAGAGGAGTATCGTCTGGCCACGTACGCGCTGGGCGCGGAACTGGGTATCGCTCATTGCGTAGTGGATGCTTGGCCACGAATGTGCTGGGCGCGGAATTGAGCATCGCTATGAAGCCTGGACATGCGGATGGTCCCTAGGGGAGATCATGATGTATAGGGTAATAATGGACTATTTTCTGAGAAAATAGTGTGTGTTGGATTTTATGTAAACCACTTTCCTGGAAAATGTTTTACGGATATTTTGGGCCAAATGAGATTTTGGCGTGTGTTGGAAAATGTTCATTTTCAGGGAAAATGATGTTTTGATGGCAATGCATAGTTCATCATATGTATGCATGTTGGTCGCATTAATGCAGTTTTATTCGTGAGGGTTGTTTGGTTTGTACTTACCTGTGGTATCGTTTTATGGTAATGCAGATTTGGAAGCAGATGAGGCTGAGGGTGAGCCTGAGGAGACGGCTCCGCCCGAGGAGTGATCTGGGATCACTTGCTTTTTACCTTATTTTTACTGTACTGTATTTTATTTTTGGATGACTGTATAACTGGTTTTTAAACCTCTACTGATGTTTAGATTGTATTTAAATTCTGGTACTTAGTTGACTAATCCGCAATGTTATTGTTTGCACACGGTTGCTTGTACATACACTTGGCACTTTTGTTGGGATGCGTGGCCGTGTTGTCATCATCCGCGCATCTCGATTCCCGTGTCTCCTTGCATGGGGGTCGCGGGCGCCGCAGGTGGTATCAGAGCAGTTCGGCTTTGGGTAAAACCACATGTCCCTTAGGATAGTATCATAAATTATTTTCTTATTTTAAAATAATTTTTTAAGTGTTGTAAGTTAAATTATTTATATTAAAAATAAATATGATATATTATGTGTTTATTGTTATTTTATTTTATGTTAATTGATGTTATTTAATTCTATTTTATCTTATTGTATTTTTGGTGTTGCTTTTGGGTCGTGTTTGATTGTCTGGGGATTTAAGCGGGGTTAAGGATTGCTCTTGACAGGAAAATGGTGAGACCAAAAAGACCAACTGATGTGCCCGAGGATGATTTACCAAGGGGTGATGGAAATTACGCCATGGCAAGGGCGTTAAATAGGATGACAGAATTCCTCCAGCAGAATTTTCGACCACAGCAGGGTGATCAGAGTAGGGCGGTGCAGGCTAGATGCACCTATGAGTGCTTCTTGGCGCATAGGACCCTGCCTTTACTAGGGATGAGGATCCATTAAGAGCCAGAAGGTGGATTGAAGACCTTGAGAGGACGTTTGAAGTTTGTGGTTGCACGGAGGCTCAAATGGTATTGTTTGGGAGTTATATGCTGCAAGGTGAAGCAACTAATTGGTGGCAGACGAAGAGGCAACTCCTAGAAATGGAGTTGGGATATTTTGCCGATGTGTCTTGGCAGCGTTTTAAGAAGGAATTTGCCGATTGTTTCTTTCCTGTTTCGGTGAGACGGCAAAAGGCTAGAGAGTTCAATAATTTGGTTCAAGGTGGCATGACGGTCGAGCAATATGTAAGGAAATTTATGGAACTTGGGCGGTTCGCTCCTCACCTCATTGCCACTGAAGAGTTGCGGGTTGAGCGTTTCCAGGAGGGTCTGCGCCACGAAATACGTAGACAAGTGGCTTGTCTTCAGATTATGGAATTTCAGAAGTTGGTAGACTTGGCCAGTATCGCAGAGCGGGAGAATAGCTTTACAGTGGGCTCCCCTCCTGGTCAGAAAAGGCGGAGTTTTGTTGGCGAGGGAAGCAGTTTTGGATCTCCACAGATGTTTGTTCAGAGGACCGGGGCCAGTTCACAGACAACCTCCGGTGTTTGTGCAGGAGGCCGGACTCCAGTGTGCCCTAGATGCAATAGAGCCCATGAGGGCGATTGTGGTCAGAGGGGGATCCAGTGTTTTAGATGTGGCCAGTCGGCTCACTTTGCTCGTGAGTGCCCCAACCAAGCTCAAGGAGGTAGAGGAGGACGGCATGGTGGCATGGATAACTAGAGACAGTTGGTACAAGCTCGAGTCTATGCAGTGACTCCTGGTGATGTGGATTATGAGGCTCCAGAGACTCACGATGCAGGGGTGATTACTGGTATGCTTTTAGTTTAATTTTTGGGATTTGTTTGGTGTGAGTTGCTTGTTGAATTTCACTGGTACATGTGTTTTCTTCAGGTAGAGTTTACCTATATGATTTTTATGCATGTACCTTGTTTGATTCTGGGGCGTCTCAATCTTTTGTGTCTGCTACGTTTGTACGGATGTGCAATCTAGTCATAGAACCTCTACCACAATCCTTAGTTGTGGCTCTTCCCAATGGCGAGATTGTGTGTTGCTCCAAGGTTGCTTTAGGTTGTCCTTTGGTTTTTGGTGAGAGGACACTTGAGGCAGATTTAATTGTATTCAAGCTGTTGGGGTTTGATATAATCCTGGGTATGGATTGGCTGCATCGTTATGATGCAAACCTAAATTGTAGGAGTCGGTTAATTGGATTTCAACTTCAGGAAGGAGACTATTTGGAATTCGCAGGGAGCAAGTTGAAAGCAAGACTGGCGGTTATATCGGCCATTCAAGCAAGGAAGGATATAGCTTGTGGTGCAGATGCTTATTTGGTTCAAGTGGTGTCTACACCGTCTTAGAAGAAGTCTTTAGCGGATATTCCAGTTGTGGAAGAATTCCCTGATGTGTTCATGGACGAGTTGCCCGGGTTGCCTCCAGTTCGCGAGATGGAATTTACTATTGATCTGGAACCTGGGCGACTCCTGTGCATAAGGCTCCTTACCGCATGGCACCGGCTGAGTTAAAGGAGTTGAAGACTCAATTGCAAGAATTGGTTGATAGGGGGTTTATTCAGCCTAGTACTTTGCCGTGGGGAGCACCTCTTTTATTTGTCAAGAAGAAGGACGGTACTCTTAGAATGTGTATAGACTACCATGAACTTAACAAGGTGACCATCAAGAACAAGTACCCACTTCCTAGAATTGATGACTTATTTGATCAGCTTCAAGGAGCAGCCATCTTCTCAAAGATTGACTTGAGATCAGGATACCATCAATTGAGAATAAGAGACAAGGATGTACCCAAGATCGCTTTCAGAATGAGGTCTGGGCATTATGAATTTAAAGTGATGTCTTTTGGGTTAGCTAATGCCCCTGCCGCTTTTATGGATCTGATGAATCGGGTGTTTCATCCCTTTTTGGATTCTTTTGTGGTGGTGTTTGTTGATGACATTCTGATCTATTCTCGAGACTACAAAGAGCATGCTTGTCATCTTCGTTTGGCACTTGGAAAATTAATAGAGCATCAGTTATATGCCAAACTGAGTAAATGTGAATTTTGGTTGGGAGTACGTGAGATACGGAGTTTTCTAGGACTTGCCGGTTATTATCGAAGATTTGTGGAGGGATTTTCTTGGCTATCCAGACCTCTCACTGCCTTGACTAGGAAAAATACGGAGTTTGTATGGTCAGACAGATGCGAGAGGAGTTTCTTAGAGTTGAAGAAGAGGTTGACAACGGCACCCGTTTTGGCACTCCCGGAGCCACACAAGCCCTTTGTGATTTTTAGTGTTGCTTCCAAGTTCGGGTTGGGATGTGTTCTTATGCAAGAGGGACGAGTTGTTGCTGATGCATCTCGTCAGTTGAAAATTCATGAGAGAAATTATCCCACGCACGATTTGGAATTGGCGGCTATAGTTTTTGCTCTTAAGATTTGGCGGCATTATCTATATGGTGAAATCTATGAAGTTTACACTGACCATAAGAGCTTGAAGCACTTGTTTACCTAGAAGAATCTCAATATGAGGCAGAGGCGGTGGTTAGAATTGATTAGCGACTACCAATGCGAGATCAAGTATCATCCAGGAAAGGCAAATCTAGTCGCTGATGCTTTGAGTAGGAAGTCTCAACAAGTAGACGAGGCAGAGTCGTCAGGTTTGGACTCTCTCCTTTGTGGATTGAGAAGACTTCTTATTAAGAGTTCACAATAAGAGGAATTGTTATCTTCAGTTTTGGATGTCCGAGTAGTTATTTTGAAGAATTGAAGACTCTCCAAAGGAAGGATCCTAAGTTGTTAGCTATCAGAAAAAGAGTCAGGAAGTCTAGAGGACCCTTGCATTACAGCTTGGATAAGGATGGTATTCTTCGGTTTCGGGATCGTAGAGTGATTCCCTGAGACTCAGAATTTAAAGAGCGAATTTTGGCAGAAGCTCATGCAGCTCCCTATTCAGTTCATCCTGGTAGCACAAAGATGTATCAAGATTTGAAGAGAAATTTCTGGTGGGAAGGGATGAAAATGGATATCGCTATGTTTATTGAGAAATGTGACACGTGCCGTCTAGTGAAGGCTGAGCATCAAAGACCTGCTGGTAGACTGCAACCTCTCCCTATTCCCGAGTGGAAATGGGATGATATTTCTATGGACTTTGTTGTGGGCTTACTGAGGACACCTAGTGGAAAGAACTCAGTTTGGGTGATTTTTGATCGGTTGACCAAGAGTGCCCATTTCTTGCCTATCATTAATACTGACTCCTTGGGTAAGTTAGCTCTGTTGTATGTCAAAGAGATAGTGCGTTTGCATGGAGTACCAAGGAGTATTGTATCGGATTGGGACCCGCGGTTTACGTCTCATTTTTGGAAAAGCTTGCAGGCAGCTTTAGGCATTAAATTGAAGTTTAGTACTGCTTATCATCCTCAAACAGACGGTCAATCAGAGCGCACTATTCAGACTCTTGAGGATATGTTATGGTCTCGTGTCATGGAATTTCAAGGAAGTTGGGAGAATCATTTGCCGTTAATTGAGTTTGCTTATAATAACAGTTTTCATTCCTCCATTCAAATGGCCCTGTATGAAGCTTTGTATGAAAGAAAGTGTAGATCACCTTTGTCTTGGGATGAAGTTGGTAAGACTAAGTAATTGGGCCTGAGATAATTCAAGAAATGAAGGATCAAGTTAAGTTTATAAGGAAGAAAATGGCGGAAGCGCAAAGTCGCCAGAAGAGTTATGCAGATACAAGAAGAAGAGACTTATCTTTTGAAGTAGGTGATTGGGTTTATCTCAAGTCTCTCCTATGAAAGGCGTTAAGCGCTTTGGTAAGAAGGGAAAACTTAGTCCGAGGTATGTCGACCCTTTTCAGATCATGGAGAAGGTTGGGCTTGTTGCTTATAGAGTTGCCTTGTCGGACTATTTTGAGGATGTTCATGATATGTTCCATGTGTCATCGTTGAAGAAGAGTTTGCACAGCAAGAGCCACGTTTTGTTGACCTTGGACGCATTCAACTTCAACCTAACCTTATGAAGTTGCTCCGACGTAGATTGTGGATTGGAAAGAGTAAAGATTAAGGTCCAAGCTTATACCTCTCGTGAAAGTGTCATGGGGTGATCCATTGGCACAAAACTTCTCTTGGGAGAGAGAAGCCGACATGAGGGAGCAATATCCGTATTTGTTTGATTGATTATAGCGGTATGTTCCTTATGTCTTCTCAGTTGAATCTTATTCCTGTCTTAGTTTAATGTTTGACCTTGCCAATTTCGAGGACGAAATTTTATTTTAAGGGGAGGAGGATGTAACACCCCGTATTTTAGTGTATGTTTACAGAAGGATTATTTTTATTTATTCAAAAATTTATTCTCTTGTTTTAAATTGTTGGATTTTTAGTTGGGTTATTTTTATAATTTTTAGTTTGCAAAAATTATTTTTGAAGTGCTTTCTTTGAATTAATTATTGTTATGCGTTTAAATTTCTTGTCGAATTAAATTAATTTATTGTTGGGTTTAATTATTTATTTTCATTTTAATCATTACGTTTGAATTATTTTATTTCACTTGCTGTTTTAAAATCGTTTCCATTGGATCATTTTTGTGACCCAAGATGTGAGGATTGGACCTCATTTCTTTCCCTATATTTTTTCTTTTTCCTCTTTCTTTTCTTCCTTTTTCTTTTTCTTCCTTTCTTTTCTTTCTTTTCTGGTTCTTCCTTCCCGCGCGCGACGCACCCTCCTCCCTCTCTCTCCGTCTGTTTCCTTCGTCCACCCAGCCCTGCCACTTCGCGCCGCCGTGCGCGACACCGCCCGGCTCCCCAGCTTCCCCAGCCGCCGGCGATGCCACCCCTCCATTTCCAGCCCCAGTCGCGCCGCCGTTAGCCACCACTAGCGCCGCTGCGCCGCCGTCGCACAGCCATTGGCCACCATCTCTTCACCACATCATCCTCGACCTTCTAGCAACCCATTGGACCCAACCCCACCTTCGATCTGTCACCGGCGAATCACATTCATCAACATTTCCGTTTTGGGTATTTTTGCACTTCAACCACCATTTGCGCCGCCACCCACGGCCAACCACCACCACCACCACCACTAGCTTCACAGAGCTCCCTAGGCCCTACCCTATCAATTTCGGGTCTTCGTTTGCACCCGTTCAAAAGTGAGTTTTTGAGACCCACGACCATAGTGCATTTGGCATTGTTTTGTTGCTGCGTTGCTGCTTCTTGCACCTTCGTGATCCTCCGGAAATTGCTATATAGCGCTATAAGTATTTTCCAAACAATTATTGTGAATTTAATGTATTTTGGTACTAACACATTACACTGTATTTAGACTGTTGATTGGTTTTGCCGGACTGAATCCGAGGAGTACAGGGATCGGATGGATTGGTTAATGGAGTTTGTTGGTTGGATTTGTTTGGGTTGGTTATTGATGGTTGTTGATTAGTGTTGGTACATGTACATTTCATGATTTCATGCATGATCATGTTTGTAAAGGAAAACTGGGTTTTTCGTGTATTGCATTCATGTTCATGTGTTTATTGAAAACTGGGTTTTCATGTGTGAAATGATTTATTGGGTGCGTGTGTATCACGACCCCAAGCCGAGATGGGGCATTATTTCGGTGGAGCTTCTCTGGTCACTCGGGAGCGTAATATACTGAGTGACGTCCCCTGGATTGTCGCCGGGCGACAATAGGATCGAACGAGATGGTCTCGTGCTTACTTCGTGGTCCTTCTGCTGGCAGGGACTAGAGGATGTCTGGCCACGTATGCGCTGGGCGCGGAATTGGGATCGCTCATTATGCAATGGATGCTTGGCCACGAACGCGCTGGGCGCGGAACTGAGCATCGCTACGAAGCCAAGACGTGCGGATGGTCCCTAAAGGAGATCATGGTGCATAGGGTAATAATGGACTATTTTTTGGGAAAATAGTGTGTTGGATTTTATGTAAACCATTTTCTGGGAAAATGTTTTACGGATATTTTGGGCCAAATGGGATTTTGGCGTGTTGTAAAATGTTCATTTTCAGGGAAAATGTTGTTTTGAGCACAATGCATATTCATTATATGCATGCATGTTGGTCGCATTAATGCAGTTTTATTCGTGAGGGTTGTTTGATTTGTACTTACTTGCGGTACCGTTTTAGGGTAACGCAGATTTCGATGCAGATGAGGCTGAGGGTGAGCTTGAGGAGACAGCTCCGCCCGAGGAGTGATCTGGGATCACTTGCTTATTACCTTATTTTTACTGTACTGTATTTTATTTTTGGATGATTGTATAACTGGTTTTTAAACCTCTACTGATGTTTAGATTGTATTTAAATTCTAGTACTTAGTTGACTAATCCGCAACGTTATTTTTTCTACACTGTTGCATGTACACACACTCGACACTTTTGTTGGGATGCGTGACCGTGTTGTCATCATCCGGGCATCTCGATTCCTGTGTCTCCTTGCATGGGGGTCGGGGGCGCCACACATTGCACTTTAAAAGATATACATCCTGACTTCTATACAGCCTCACTTCCAACCAAAGAAATTCTGGTCTTTGCTCCTGATATTTCGAAATTGAGGATCAAGCAAATTATCATAGATGAAGAATTGTTTAAAGTGTTCGGTGTTCATCTTTCCTAGTTCTCTAAGGTGTTCTTGGCTGGGGATTTCCAAAGTTTCTGGTGTTTGCTTATTGTGAGTGCATAGTTGTTTAGTGTGGTATTTTCTAATGGTTTTTTGGTGTAGTATTTTTTGACTTTTTGTTTTTTATTCCTTGGTTACTGCAGTACTTAGTATTTTCTGTTGGTTATTTAGTCTTGTTGGTTGAAGGCTTTCAGAACAGGACGTTTCTGGCTCTTTTCTTTGTAAGTGTATGATTAATAATTTCTTGCCTTCTATTTCAAATTCTTATAGATTTGTCAGATATAATATTATTTTGCTGCAATCAATCTAATTTTTGCAACATGTTTTATATATTTTGGGTGTTTGTGGTCGGTGGGCATTCTATATATAAAATTGTGAAATTGGTCAAACAAAAGGAAGACAGTTAAATGTAACATTCAGATTAGATACAAAGCAATGTGGGGTCTGGTTGGCTATGTAAGGACTTGGAGAAGCAGAAAACGTAAGGCAAACCAGATGCAATTATCCCATTTTCTTAAAGTTATAAACCCAATCATAAAACCCTAATAACACAAACCCAATTTTAAAGTTAAAGTTATTTTACTTTGATTCTATTCTTTTTTGTTTTTTTTTTTTTTTTGTTTGCTGTGTCTTTTTTGTTTTCTTTTTCCTATAAACCTCAACATATGTTTATATCTTTGAATATATTGTCTCTAGATTTATTGTTTTCTATTTTTTTTTCCTGTTTGATCTTTACTTTATTTTTTCTATTGTGAATCTTCAAACCAAAGGAAGACAGTTGAAGGTAACATTCAGATCAGATACAAAGCAATGTGGCGTCTGGTTGGCTATGTAAGGACTTGGAGAAGCAGAAAAAGTGAGGCAAACCAGATGCAATTATCCCATTTTCTTAAAGTTATAAACCCAATCATAAACTCAATCTTAAAGTTAAAGTTATTTTACTTTGATTCTATTCTTCTTTGTTTTTCCCTTTTTTTGTTTGCTATGTCTTTTTCTGTTTTCTTTTTCCTATAAACCTCAACAGATGTTTATATCTTTGGAGATATTGTCTACATATTTATTGTTTTCTATTTTTTATTTTTTTTCTGTTTGATCTTTACTTTGTTTTTTCTATTGTGAATCTGTAGATAAATTAATGGATATTATTCGTTTCTGTTGGTATTTTTCCCTTTATAAATCTCAGCACATCTTCACATATACGAAGAAATGGTGTGCATATATCAATTTCAATTTTTTTTTGTATAATTTCTGTTGCCTGTAATATGAAAATATGTAGAACATCTGCGTTTGTAAAAGTTTTGATTTTTTTTTGTTTCGATAAATTTCTGGATCTGGTAAATTTATGGATTTGTAGAAGTTTTGATTTTTTTTTTTTTTTTGGTAAATTTCTATTGTTGTTTTTCCCTTATTGATTTCAACAGATCTTCACATATTTGAGATTTGAGATTTCAAAGTAATTTTAATAATACAAACCTAATTACAAAACCTTAATAATACAAATACAATCACAAACACAATCACAAAAATTCTAAATTTCGGATTCAAAAACACTAATAAAAGAAATACATTATATAATCTACCATATTTGAGATTTCAAAATAATTTTACATAAAAGCAACTTACTGTGGGGAATCGAAGACAGAGGGTGAGGTGAGGCCGAGGGTCTATGCGTGGTAGCACTGGTAGGCTGCGGCTAGGTTATGTGCGATGGAGAGTGGGGACTGAGGGACGATAGAGTGGAGCTGAGGAAGAGAGACGAGAGAGTGAGGCGACAAAGTTGAAGAAAAGCAAAGAGAGGACGTGGTGGTGGGAGAAACAGAGAGAGACAAAAACGAGGGTGGGTGGCGCAGAGGAGGCTGGTGACGTGGGATGGCAGATGGGTGGCTCGCGGTGGGGAAAAATTTCTTCGATGACATGGGTATGGTGGTGCACGATGAACAGTACGGTGGTTCTTCGATAAGATGGGTATGGCGGCGCAAGGTTCAACAAGAAGAAGAAGAAACAAGAAGAAATGAGAAAATAATAGAGAAGGGAGGAGAGGGCCGTGCGGCGCATCAGAGAGGGGAAGAGAAAGAGATAAAACCCTTAGGGTTTCTCTTCAGCAGTGCCAAAACGACGCCATTTCCGTAGGGGCTGGGCTCCCCTTTTCTCTCATACGGGCTGGGCCCTAAGTCTCTCACACACACAAAGCCCAACCAAAATAGATCACTATAAAATCACTATAAAATCACTACAAAAAGCCCAAACTCAAAAAGGAAAAGAATAGAGATGAAAAAAATTAGAACATAATTACTTGAAATAAAATAAAACAACCATCCACTTAAAAATAAATGACAACAATAATAATGATTAAATCAATATAAAAGCCAATAATTATAAGTAATTAACTAATTAAAAACACACTAATTATGGATCTCACATCGAAAGTGGAAGACACAAATGCGTGCCTGACAGGTAGGGAATAAAAGATCGGTGGTGCAAGCTGTAGTAGAGTCAATAATATATAAAAGACTATCATGTGAGAATAGGGTTTTTTCTTGCTTCAAACGGTGTCGTATGGGTTGCTGAATTGTTAAGGGCTGAGTTTTAGATGTGAGAATTTGGGGTTTTTTTTTTTTGGGTCATAGTAAAAACATCAAAGAACTCATATTTTGAACTGATGTTTTTATTGGGTTTGTTGCTAAAACTATTGATACTATAAATATGTGTTAGACTATGTTATATTTTGAACTAATGTTTTTGTTGGGCTTGTATTAAACTTATCGTAGACAACTTTGCTAAAACTATCGATGTTATAAATATGTGTTGGACTATGTTATATTCTGAACTAATGTCTTTATCATCTAATCTATGCAAGCACGTAATTATTATACTCTACTTAATTATCATTATCCCTAAATATTTGCTAGATTTCACATTTTTTTTTCATATGAAATTATTGATTAAAATCAATTTTTTTTTTATGAAATATATACTATTTTTTTAAAATAATTATTTTGCCGAACTAGGCAAACGGTTCCCACCTTGTAAGTTTCTCGAAACCTCACAAAAATCCAAAAGTTCTTGTCCGCTATTTTAAATAACCCCTAACCCTAATAAGTTTGAAAAAAGGCGCAAATTTCTACAAAAAAAAAAGGATAATAATTTAAAAAATTAAAATATATATTTTAACAAATTAAAATATTCGCCCGAAATCTTAATATATAAAATCTTTATTTTTTTACTAAAAAGTCTGACCCTGAAATGCTTCTATTGCTAAGAGTTAAAAGGCGTATGAAACCAACAACATACGTAAACTAATTTTTCTATTATATCTTATTCCCTACAACATTTTTCTTGCTATTTTCTATTATCATAGGTACTTTGAATGGAAATATTGAGTTTTCTGTTATGGAGATATCATTTATGATATGTTAGCATCATAATATGCCTTAAAGCATTTTCAGGTTAATAAACAAGTTGATATGTTTTTACTACCGCTTCTATATATATATTTATATAAAAAAAATTATTATTATGGTATATGTTCCCGAAAGATGGCCACTGATGGCACCCACACATGATACATCCTGTCTGACCTGCATGTTGTAGGGGAAAAAAAAAACAAAGCTTGTCTTCCCTGTTTGAACGCATGCAGTAAGGGGAGGAGCATGCAGAAGTTGGGAGGACGACGTGCCATCCTTGGAGCGTCCGTCCGAGACAAGAGAGGACTTCCACCCGGAAGTATAATAATCTATATATTTTAAAAGCTGTAAAGGAAAAGCATAAATGGAATGGGCTGGGAGATCAAGGTGGGTGGCCGATGACGGAGGGAGGAGGAACTCACTACAACAAAATTTATTTTTATGGACGAAATTATTTAGGGGACGAACTAAATTTGATCCTTAAAAGTCATTTTTGGGACAAAATTTAAATTTTGTCCCAAAAAGTTGGTAACTTTACAAAACCGTTCGAACGGCAAAATATCCGTTCGAACAGTACTTTCAGTGACGAATTAAATTGTCTCAAAAAGATTTTTTCGTTCGAAAGGAAAAAAATACATTCGAACAGAATAATCTTGGCGGAAAAGTAATTTATTATACCGGGAAAAATTCAAAACCGTTCGAACGATAATTATTTTTGTTCGAATGGAAAGTATTTGGTGGCAAAACCTGGCAGGAAGGTTTATAAACCGTTCAAACGGAATGTATTTAGTTTGAACATATTCAAGCACCACATTTATACATTCGAACGGATAATATTAATTTCGGTACATAACTCAAAATATAAAAAACATATATATATATATATATCATATATACAAATTCATTAATTAATTTTATGTAATTAATTTCAAAATATTTTAATAATTTCTTTTATGTTAAATAAGATTTTTAGTTAAATAAATATTATCAGCCGTACACCACATAATATAAATAAATAATTATTCCCAAAAAGATAAAATATTTAATTTACAACTAAAGTAAATTATCAAAACACCATATATACTGTCCATAACTATAAAAAAAATTAAAAAAAAATAGAAACTACTGTGATGCAAGGTCTCTGCACACATCCTCGACTGCAGCTAATTATCTCTCTACCTGTGCCAGTCAAGTACTGAGCGTGATCTGAATTGCATTATTGGCATTAATCTTTGTACGTAACTCAAAGACGCTAGCCATAATTTTTGTACACAACTCAGACATGGCAGTTTGCACTGCATCGATCACCGTTGATGTGTGTATGCCGATCTCAGCACGCAGTATGTCTGCCATCTCCTCGCAAGTAGATGTGTCTGATGCCTCGGCCTGTGTAGATGCCTCACCAGCCAATACTCCAGTATCTCCCGACTGTGCATCTCTCTGAATATCAGCCCTGTCAGGAACATGTCCACGAAAACAAAATCTTGAGAGTCCTGTGCTCCATGACAGGGTGGTGCTGTTGATTGGCTCCCGTGAACGCTTGGTAACTTCTGGCACGACCCCGGAATGTAGCAAAAATCGAGTGATTAGGATCCCAAACGGCATAATATCTGTCGTAATGTACCGAGCCTCTGATCGAATCCTCTCAAATATGTACCCCACGAGGTCGATCGGAATGCCACGTGCGACTCGATCATAAATCTCACTCGATCCATACCATCCTCGATCTTATGCTGCTGAGGGTAAATATTGTTGGCGATGATCAAATTCATAATCTTGAAGAAATAAGATAAATCTGCCTGCCTAATGCTCTTTGTCCCATTGCACACTGGAGCATCTGGACCAACAATCAAGTCTCTGACCTCATGATCAGCAAGTGTATCGATCTCATCTGTGTAAACTGGTCCCTCGTCCTGAGACATCTCTACATCACCTGAATGATTAGACTCTCTAGGCAGCACGTTCGGATAGGTATCGACCAGCCTAGGAATACCGAGATATGGAGTGAGTCCATTCGCTGAAAATATAACAGGAGCTCCTCGGACACAGATCCTGTATGCCCCTGCATCGTCTGGGCTGGCACCACCGAGCTCTTTATAGAACTCAGCAATGATCTCAATGTAGGAAATGAGCTTCATTCCTTCTTCTCGCTGATTTAAGATTAGTGCCCAATCACGATCATTGAATACTGATGGGAGGGAATGACCCTCCCATATACGAGGGACAAAATCAGGCAGTTTTACCTGCCGCTCAAGTAAAATAGTCCGCTCTCGAACTGTTTGGATGGACGGGTCCCCTAATCTACCATGTTTATGGCCCCAATAAGATATTATTATTAACCTGAAATTTTAAAAATAAAATATATATTCAACATTAGTGATAAAATCTAATTTGAGAAAATATTTACAAAATTATATACTAATAGCAATTTAATAAATTAATTGATAGAACAATTCAATAAAAAAAAAAGTGTTCAATTAATAGCAATATAAAAAAAAGTGTTCAATTGATAGAACAATATAAATTAATTAATAGCAATTTTACATTCGAATGATAAAAAGTAGTGGTCGAACGGAAAACTGGTTCAAACCGTTTGAAAGTTTAAAAAGTGTTCGAACGGCAAGGTTAAACTCATTCAAACTCGTTCAAACGAAAAACAGATCGAGCTCGCCCATGGCTGAGTCAACTCAGCGGCCATGAAAACACTTAAAAATGCATCAATTCCGTGGATTTCTTCGACAAAACACATACTACTCTTCGATTCTAAACACCCTACAGTGGATTTGTGGTGTTCTACGGTGACTATTGATGAAAAAATACAATTTTTCTAGGGAAAATGAATAAAACCATAAAAATAAACGGTAAAATAACTTTTAAAGTGCATACCTTCACTTAGGAGGAAGAGTGTTTGACGTAAGCGGCGATTGATAGGCGTTCAAACGTTGAATCTAGTTTTCAAGACAGTGGGGACGGCAGCGTTCGAGAAAGTTCTGCCCGCGATAACTTATATGTGCAGAGCCGTTCAAACATTGTATTTACCCATTCGAACGGTTTTAAGTTACTGTTCAAACGTTATTATTTACAGTTCAAACAGTATTTTTTCAAGTTTAGTAAAAATTTATATTATAGTATATTATATTTATAATCCTATAAATTAATATAATATATATACTATTATAGTAGATTATATATACTGTAATATATATATGTCATATTATAGTATATTATAATATATAAATTATGATAGTATAATACTTCAAATGAAAACATAATAACTCATATATATATATTTTATTATAATATAATAGTAATATATTATAATACTTTACTATCAAAGTATTATATATTATATATATTATAGTTATTTATTGATTTTATAATTTATATATATATATATATATATATATATGTTATGTAGGTGTTTATTAGATTAAACACAAAATATGTTTGTTAGAGGGTTGTTATTCGACGTATATATGTTGTATGTTTGTAGTGTTTTCTGAATATGAGTTTGTGATGTTTTGTGAGATTGTATCTTGTCTGAACTGATTGGTGTTTGGAATGTGAGTTGAGACCGCCCGAACGCAGTAAAGTCCCATTCGAACGGTATTTTTTCAAGTTCGAACAGCTATTAAGTGTTCGAACGATTGTGCTTATGAGTTATAATATAAATAACTAAAAAATAATAAACATAAGAATTATTAATACTTAAACTTATATTAATACTTAAAAGATAATAGTTGTAAAAACTATCTTACAACTAACTTAAAAATTAATAAAATAAAATTATAAATAACTTAAAAGTATTAAACATAAGAACTAATAATACATAAACTCATATTAATCTTTAAAAGATAATAGTTGTAAAAACTATCTTCCAACTAACTTAAAATGTGCTAAAATTATATTATAAAAATAAAAGAATTATTAATACTTAAACTCATATTAATACTTAAAAGATAGTAGTTGTAAAATCTATCTTCCAACTAACTTAAAAAATAATAAATTAAATTATAAATAACTTAAAAATAATAAACATAAGAGTTAATAATACTTAAACTCATATTAATACTTAAAAGATAATAGTTGTAAAAACTATCTTACATCTAACTTAAAAGGGGCTAAAATTATATTATAAAAAAATAAGAGTTATTAATACTTAAATTCATAATAATATTTAAAAGATAATTAATTAAAAACTATAAGGACTAACTTAATAAATAATAAAATTAAATTTTAATTAATACTTAAAAATAACTATAATGTATAATTAATCTAATAAGTAACACCCATGATATATTTTGGATACTTAAAATACCCATGATATATATAGATACTTAAAATAGTTTGATAATTAAAATACGTAATTAAGATTTGGAGAATCTCGTATCTTCTATTCTCGTATCATCCTATATTATCGTATTTTTTATTATTGTTGTGTTTTAATATCGTATCTTCTACTTACCATTGAAATAAACCTTAGACCTGTTTGAGAGTTATCAATCATGTTGAACGGTTGATTGATAACTCTTGAATTGTCCAGAGTGGATAGTTTGAGATTGTAAGATCATTCTCGCAAACTATCAAACTATATATGTTGCATCCGACATTATGATTTTGGTAGAGTCATCCCTTATTGTTCTCTAGATATGCAGTTTCGGTGATGGTGTATCGATGTATAACTCGTCGGTATGCACGACCAAACTAGCATATTTGGAGAACTATGGTGAGATGTTGCCGAAATTTTGTTGGACGTGACAGATAATAGTTGGTAGGTTGGCGATTATGATCATACAATCCCGAATAAGATAGGATCAACTACTCGGTAAAATGAAGAAATTGCACAATATGTTAGATAATTGATTGTTTGTTGATGCACGTGACTGTTTGCAATAGGATATTAGACATGGATAAGAGTTGGATGTGAGTTAGAGATCGATTGGGTGAGGATTACAATGTATATGCTGAAGGAGTTAATAAATTTTTGGAGTTCACATCCTGTATAATTGGCAGTGACGGTTGTATTAGATGCCCATGCAGACTTTGTAAGAATTTGCGTTCTCATAATATAGAGTTGGTGAAAGAGCATTTGTTTGTCAAAAGTATTGACCAAGGTTATACTGATTGAGTCTTACATGGAGAACCGTATCCAACGTCATTCGAACTTCGAGATGAAGAAGAAGACATCGATGAAGATGTACATCCTGAGGTTGTTGGTGACGATCCCGAAGAGGATATGAAGCAAATGTTGTGCAACATTCATGCGGGAATGTTTATGGATGAAAGTGAAACAGATCCATCAAATTCAAATGATCCGTGCCATAATACTTTTACCCACTTGTAGAATGATTCACAACGTGAGTTATATCTAAGGTGTAGAAAGCACAATAAGTTGTCATTTACAGTTAGACTGTTTTATATAAAATCCATGTGCCGTAAGGCTGTCAATATATTGCTTGAGCTATTTAAAGAGGCACTTTCATCAGACAATATTTTACTCTGCAACTTCTACGATGCAAAACAATTAAAAAGAGGACTCGAGTTTGATTACAATGTAATACATGAATGTAAGAATAATTGTGTTATTTTGGCGAGAAAATGAGCAGTTGAACGAGTGCCCCATTTGCCATGAATCAAGATGGACAACTGAGAAGCAGAATGTGCCGCGAAAGGTTGTACGTCACTTTCCATTGATACCTAGATTACAACGGTTATTTATGTCACATTCAATGGCTGTGGATATGACATGACACTCAACATCTAGAGTCAAGAATGATAATGTTTTGTCACATCCTACAAACTCTCAACTTTGGAAGGAATTTGACTTAGACTACCCATGGTTTGCTGAAAAACCTTGTAATGTTCGACTTGGGTTAACAACAGATGGATTTAATCCATTTGGGAATATGAGTACTAGTCATAGTACTTGGCTAGTTGTACTTATGTCGTACAATCTACCACCATGGAAGTGTATGAAATATCCATATTTCATGATGAGTTTGCTCATTCCAGGTCCGAGATCACCAGAAAATGATATAGATATACACTTGCAGCCACTGATAGCATAATTGAAAGATTTGTGGGAGAATGGGGTCTTAACATTTGATTCATCAACATACAAGTCGTTCAAGATGCATGTTGCGATGTTATGGACAATAAATGATTTTTCCGCTTATAGAAACTTGTCAGGTTGGAGTACTAAGGAGAAATTGGCATCTCCGACTTGTAACAAACATACCCAATCTGAATGGCTTACGTATGAGAGGAAACTATGCTTCATGGGTCATCGTCGATTTTTACCTGGTGACTATAAATGGTGTGGAAATGGTAGGATGTTTGATGGCACTGTTGAATGGGGGCACCCTCCACCATTCTTGTCTGGCGAAGATGTTATTGCATAGTTTGTGGATGTCGAAAGTAATGATTTTGGTAAAAAGCGATGGAAGAGAAAACGAACTGCGAATAAGTTGAATTGGACAAAGAAGAGTATATTTTTTGAACTCCCCTACTGGTCGACGTTAAAATTGCGACATAGTCTTGATGTTATACATATTGAAAAAAAAAATCCTAGTCCGTGTTAGGAACGTTGATGTCAATTGAAGGTAAAATGAAGGATAATATAAAATTACGGAAAGATCTAAAGAGGTTGGGAGTTAGTCCTGAAATGCACTTGGAACAAAGTGGTTCGTCTATTTACATGCCAATTCGGTTGTATACATTGTCAAGGAACGAAAGGGCTACATTTTGTGAGTGGTTGTAGAAGATTAAATTACCGAACGGGTATGCCTCGAATATAACAAGGTGTGTGCAAACAAATGACTAGAAAATTACTAGACTAAAAAGTTATGTATCTTTGCAACGTATCTTGCCTGTTGATATCCGTGGGTTCTTGACCAGAGATGTGCAGGTTGCGTTAATTGAGTTGGGTGCATTTTTTAAAGATTTATGTGCTAGAACGTTGAATGTAGAAACTTTGGATCGTATGGAACGAGAAATTGCACTAATATTGTATAAGTTGGAGAGTATTTACCCACCGTCATTCTTCGACATTATGGGTCACTTAGCCGTTCATTTGCCACGTGAGGCTCGACTTGCAGGACCAGTCCAGTTTAGATGGATGTATCCCATTGAACGGTTTCTTGGAAAGTTGAAATGCATAGTGGGTAATAAGGCCCGTCCATAAGGATCAATTGCAAAAACATATATTGATGATGTGTAACATCCCATATTTTAGTATATTTTTATTGAAGGATTATTTTTATTTATTCAAAAATATATTCTCTTATTTTGAAGTTATTGGATTTTTAGTTGGGCTATTTTTAGGATTTTTAATTTTGTAAAAATTATTTTGAAGTGCTTTCTTAAAATTAATTATTGTTATGCATTTAAAATTCTTTTCATATTAAATTAACTTATTGTTGGGTTTAATTATTTATTTTCATTTTAATCACTACGTTTGAATTATTTTATTTCACTTGCTGTTTTAAAACCGTTTCTGTTGGATTATTTTTGTGACCCAAGATGTGAGGATTGTACCTCATTTATTTCCCTCACTTTTTCTTTTTTCCTTTTTCTTTTCTTCTTCTTTCTTTTTCTCCTCCTCTCTCTCTCCACTCCCATGCGCGCGCGAAGTCGTTCCTCTCTCTCACCGTGTGAATTCTTCTCCTCCAACCAGCCACCGCCGCGCGCCACCGAGAACCTCACTACCCAGCCCACCTCCTTCCCCACCTGCTGACGACCCCTCCCCTCCGATCTCAGCTCCTCCCGCACCGCCATTAGTCCCCACGCGCATCACCAAGCCGCGGCCTTCTCTTCGCTCGCTCGCCGCCGCCGCACCACCTCCAGCCACCATTTCTTCACCACTTCATCCTCGACCTCCTAGCAACCCAATACACCCAACCCCAGCTCTGATCCGCCACCGGTGAAGTACATCCAACTACATTTCAGTTTTGGGTATTTTTGCACTTCAAACACCCTCTACGCCGCCACCCACGACCAACCACCACCACCAATAGCTTTATCGACATCCCTAAGCCCTACCCTATCAATCTCGGGTCTTCGTTTGCACCTGTTCAAAAGTGGGTCTTTGAGACCCATGGCCACAGTGCATTTGGCACTGTTCTGTAGCTGTGTTGCCACTTCTTGCAGCTCCGTGATCCCTCGGAAATTATTATAGCATCGTAAGTATTTTCCAAAGAAATTTTATGATTTAAATGTATTTTTACACAAACACATTACACTGTGAATTTGTTGGTTTTGCCAGACTGAGTCCGAGGAGCACGGGGGTCGAATGGATTAGTGAAGGAAGTTTGTTTGTATGTTTTGGGCTGTGCTGAATTGTTGGTTGGGATTTGTGTGGTACATGTACATTGCATAATTTCACGCATGATCATGTTTGTAAAGAAAACTGAGTTTTCGTGTAATTACATTCATGTTCATGTGTTTAATGAAAATTGGGTTTTCATGTGAGAAACGCTTTGGGTGTGTGTATCACGACCCCAAGCTGAGATGGGGCATTATCTCGGTGGAGCTCCTCTGGTCACTCGGGAGCGGAATATACTGAGTGATCGGACTAGATGGTCTTGTGCCGATTCCGTGGTCCCTCTGCTGGCGGGGACTAGAGGATGCCTGGCCACGTACGCGCTGGGCGCGGAACTGGGCATCGCTCGTTGCGTAGTGGATGCTTGGCCATGAATGCGATGGGCGCGAAATTGGGCATCGCTACGAAGCCAGGATGGTGCATACGGTAAAATGGACTATAATATGAGAAAATAGCGTTTGTTGGATTTGTAATTTGTGTGATCATTTTCTGGAAAAATGTTTTACGGATATTCTTTGGGCCAAATGGGATTTTGGCGTGTGTTGGAAAATTTTCATTTCTGGAGAAAATGATGTTTTGAGAATAATGCATATTTCATCATTTGCATGCATGTTGGTTGCATTAATACATTTTTATTCCTGAAGGTTGTTTGGTTTATACTTACATGCAGTACCGTTTTATGGTAACGCAGATTTCGATGCAGATGAGGATGAGGGTGAGCCTGAGGATTCGGCTCTGCCCGAGGAGTGATTGGGATCACTCATTTTATTTGGGAATTGTATTATATTTTTTTTAATGGATAACTGTATAACTTTATAATGACTATTTATTTTAGATATTTGTATTAAACAATTATGGTACTTAGTTGACTACTTTTAATTTATCCGCTACGTTTTTGTTGTACACTTTCTGCTTGTACACACACTTGGCGTTTATCGTTGGGATGCGTGACCCGTGTTGTCGTCATCCCGACGTTACGATTCCCGCATTGCCGTATGAGGGGGTCGGGGCGTCACATGATGAGTGGCATACATTCTATTCCAAATACTTCACGGCGTTGACACAAGATTTGATCGGCCGGAAAAAAATTTTGATGTTGACCAAGCAAGACAACAGAACGGATTTGAACGGATTTTTTGTATTTTCCCAACAAGTACGTCCACTTGGTGCTCAGTGTGGTTATGATTTGTGTGAAAGGGAGTTCGAGAAATCTCAATGGTACGCGCTAAATAATTGCCCAGAGATAGAGAGCCACTTGAAGTAAGTTCAAATTAATTGTTAATTAATCAATGAATTTACTTATTAAACAATTATACGAATATACTTATTGTTGGTAATTTTTAATTTCAGTGATCATATTAACGTGTTTAAAGAAGTGGGAGTAAATGATATAGACCGGATACATGAACAGGAGTTCCCGAAATGGTTTGAACAACAGGTAATGACATTAATGTAGATGCAATTTTGCACTAACATATTTAAAATAGAGAGGATTGTTAACGATTGAATGTTTATACTTTATTTAATATATAGGTTGTACAAATGCATACGAGTAATCCGAACGATATATCAAACGAACTATATGCATCGGCGCTTTGCCCCTCAAGACGCGCTGCTCGCTATTCTGCATATATTTGTCGAGGAAGTATGTATCACACAATTGATCAAGAACTTTATAGGAAAACACAAAATAGCGGTGTCCTTGTCGAAGGGAGTCATGATGGAGACAATGTTGATTTCTATGAAGTTATCATAGATATAATTAGAATGAGATATGTGGGGGAGCTTGTGGTTTATATATTTAAGTGTGATTGGTGGGATTTATGCAATACTCGAAGGGGAAAATGCCAGGATGAATATTTTATGAGTGTTAATACATAAAAAAATGGTATGAAGATGACATTTTATTTTGGCTTCCCAAGCATCTCAAGTATTCTATTTAGACGATCCTCAGTTAGGAAATCATTGGCATGTAGTACAAAAGTTTTCTCCTAGAAATATTTATGATTTATGACTATATCATTGAGGCGGAGGGACAAGATGAAAAAGAAGATGATACATAAAAAAATGGTATGAAGATGATCATTTTATTTTGGCTTCCCAAGCATCTCAAGTATTCTATTTAGACGATCCTCAGTTAGGAAATCATTGGCATGTAGTACAAAAGTTTTCTCCTAGAAATATTTATGATTTATGACTATATCATTGAGGCGGAGGGACAAGATGAAGAAGAAGATGATCCCTCTACTGAAGAAGCATACCAAGAGAGTCAACCTGCCTTTAACTTATTTGTGGATTTGAGCGAGTATGAAATGATCTCATTACATAGGGAAGATAACGAGACTAAAATAGTTGAGGCGACAGTTGATCACAAAGTGTTGAGTCATCTAAAGATCTACAGATGATGAGAGTGAATCTATAGATAAAACTGATACAGATGATTGACCGATTTTGTGTTCACATTAACAGTATCTAGCAATTATGACACCAAAGAGGAAGGAAGTTTGCATCCCATCTCCACCTGTTCCTAGCTCTCTATCTGACTCACCATTAGAGAGTGACTCTAAGGAACAAGGTAAATGGCTAATACTCATTTTTTTCAATTAATATATATAATAATTGATACGAGGTAAATAACTTATATTAGTTTATAGAGATAATAGTACAATCTCATCACGAAAGAGGCACTACTAGAGGCGTGACTTTGGAGAAATATTGTAAAGTAGGTAAGATTAAGGTTAACATTCCTGACGAACATACCGGAGGCGATGGACAACAAGCAGCATGGCTTGCATTGCATGTGGGTGCTCTTATACGGACTTATGCACCTTTGGCTATGAGTTCATGGCATAAAGTCCGTAAGATGTGAAACAATTTATAAATAAGCGTTGTTTGGTACGTAATATTTAAATAATAAATTTATATTGATATTATTTAATATTCTAAATGATAATGTCTTTGTGTATATACTTTTTCTAGGATGACTTCGAACTAAATTCTGGTCGGAGAGAGGAGCATAGGACTATCGAAGAGCTGATGTGTAATGCATTCCGCAAGTATAAAGCAAGGTGTCATGAGCATTACATGAAGTACGAGAACAAGGAAGATGCACGCCAGCATCCTTTTCAGGATGTCCGGCCTGAAGATTGAGAAAAACTTTGCGACATGTTTGATGATCGATCATATAAGGTAAATTAAATAAATTCTTTATGTGTCATATTTGTAATTTTCACTTACTAACTTTTACAACTTCTATACAGGAGCGAAGTTCTATAAACAAAACGAATAGATCAAAATTAAAGATTCATCATCATGCAGGGTCAAGATCTTTCAATCGTCTCTCTCAGAAATTGGTAATGTACTCTTTTTTTTATTATTATTCTATATAGTTTGTTTTTAATATTGACTTTATATTTTAACAAAGTCTCTTGTAGAAAGAGTCAGACACCAATTATGATCTGACAAAATTATATGCTGCATCACATACTAATAGTAATGGAGAGTGGACTCATCTCGATGCTCGTGAAAATTATGTAAGTATTATAATTTCTTTTAATTAAACATATTTCAATTATTGTATCAATATTAATTTTATATGTTGTGTGTAGGATAAAATTGTTGCCCTCCGTGCTGAAGCTGCATCAGATTATAATTCATCAACAAGTGATGTTGAAATTTTTACACAAGTTCTAGGTCAACGTTCGGGATATTTGAGGGGTGTGGGTCGCTGTGTAATGCCTTCAAGCTCTTCATCAACGTCAAGCACTACTGCCATTACGTCAGAGAATGAAAATTCTAGTATCGAATAATTGATTGCAAAACAGCATGAGTTAGAGGGTCAATTGACAAAACAAGCAGACATGGAGATGCGCATAAAACAACAAGAAGATCAACAAAGAGAGATGCAACTCCAAATGCAAGAACAACAAAGACAGATGCAGCTTCAAATGCAGATGCTTATGCAACAATTCAGGCCTCCAAATAATTGAACAATTATATATCATGTACTGATAATTTTATTAGTATTATTAGTATTTTATTATTTAGTTCTAACTTATTAGGTTAATTTTATTTACATTGACGAATTTGTAATGTATTTTTGAAATATAAATATCTATTTGGTTTTAAATTAGTATTGTCCAAGAAAATAATAACCCTTTGAACTCTCATCAAACATTCAAACATATATAAATCAGACACAACCGTTCGAACAACACAAGTTGGAGTTCGAATGGTAAAAAAATTGCGCACCGTTTGAGTGTATTCGAACAGTCAATTCACTATTTGTGTTCGATCATCAATTTTTTTGTTCGAACGTTTCTTCATCTATATTTGGTCGAATAGACTGGTATCGATCGACCGGCCATGAAGTACTCGTTCGAACAGTCCCTCATTGTTCGAACATTATTCACGCCGTTCGAACGACTTTCCGAGACGAATTTACATAGTCCCAGGAAAAAAAAGCCGTTCAAACGCGATCGAATGGTCCAGCTTAATTTTGTCCCAAAAGATATTTTTTGGGACGAATTTGTGATTTTCGTCCCAAAATACCTTTTCGGACAGTTTTATTGGGACGACCTTGGGTCACTTTTTTTTCGTCTCAAAATATATTTTTGGACGAAATGCCAGTCTTTTGGGACAAAACTTTTCATTCCAAAAGATCTTATTTGTTGTAGTGACTCATGATCTCTCCACCGACGAAGAGAATATTGGGTGACGGTGGAGGGCTCCAAAAGATCAAAGATATATATTCAAGCTATTGTTTGACACTATCATCCTTAAAAAATCACTTTCAAGTGCAAGTTATTATAAATTGCTGGATATAAAAAATAAAATTTCTATTCAATGTTTCCACACACCACACACTATATATTTTTTATTTATTTGTTCTCTTATCAAATATGTGGTATATGGGTCATGAGTAGAAGAATTTAATTAGTTTAAGAAGAATA
Source organism: Juglans mandshurica (assembly GCA_022457165.1). Lineage (NCBI taxonomy): Eukaryota > Viridiplantae > Streptophyta > Magnoliopsida > Fagales > Juglandaceae > Juglans > Juglans mandshurica. The sequence goes on along the minus strand of CM039619.1, from coordinate 23,279,207 downwards.
AAAAAAATTTGAAAACAAATTGATATATAGTGTGTGAAGATGATAAATAAAAAAATCTAAAAGGTCCGGCTAAGGAGTTGACTAGGGAATTGCATAAGGCTCACCCCTATTGAAGCCCCAACATGAAATACTAGTTTTGGTAAAAATCAATTATAGAAAAAAAAAGAGAAAAATTGGGAAAAAAATGTAGGAACAGAAAAAGGCCAATGAATGTTGCGAAACAACTTGAGAAAAGAGAAAGAAATAAAAACCTTAACATGTTGTTGCTTTTGTACAATAAAAAATGAGAGAATATAAGAGACTGTAAATAAGTTTATTATAGTGGAATCTCTCCTTCTCAAACCCTTGTAAACGTAGGCCTAGTGCTGAACCACGTAAAATCTGTGTGTTCATCTATTTATTTTCTACATTTAAAAACTGTTCATCGCCAAGGATGTGTGAACTGACGCTGTACAGCCACACCAGACCACTGCCAGGGGCTCACACGCATCATCGATCGAGGTCTAGCTCCAAAGACCCGAGTTGCCAGGGCCTGGCCCACGGGCGTGCGAAATATAACATCAACAGTGGCACCGTCTGTGGGATCGTAATAGATCTTGCGTATCCTTCGTATGCCTGTGGCAACCTATTCTAGGCGACTCGGAAGAGATACAAAGGAAGCTATGGAGGCAAGGCTGGAAATCGTGGAGGAATGGGTGACGAAGCTGAGCGACTAATTGCAAACGCTCCACAAAAGAAAACGGGAAGCTCATAACAAAGGAGTAGATAAAACTTTTTCAGATAAGTATCTTCAGTCTTTTCACTTTTATTTTTATGAAAAACACTACTACAAGAGAAGTGTGATAAAAAGTGCAGCGCACCTTTTGTATATTTTTAGCATGAAGGGTTGAGAACCAAAACTTCTCGACCACTTAAGCGGTAAATGACATTGCATGTACTTTGAGTATGCGGTACATCTAAAAAACACTAGGAGCATACCTAGATGCACATAAGCCGGACACTGTTCACTTAAATGCACAGCGCACCCAGGTGTACTTCGTCGTGCACCTGGGAAGCTCCCCCACCCCCCTCGCCGCGAGGGGCCCATTGACCCGCCGGCAACCACCACATGGATCGATGGCGATTTCTGTCTGGTACCAGTAGGCCCCCATCGACAGGGGGCCTTCCCGTCTGAACCGCGCACAAAGGTGCGTGAAAAACACACCCATAAGCCACATGCACGCCGTGGCGGAACCAGGGGCTGCGTCAGTGGTTGCCGAACGTACCACCGGAGCCGTCTATCTCTTTGATGATGGAAATCCTGCATGGGACATGAACAGGACAACTTGTGACTGTGGCCTTCTCGGCCTAGCCTCTACACAGCATGATAGAGCCACCGACGGCCACCAGGTGGCCCGCCGGCCTTGTCTACTTCCTCGGGTGCAATTCCTGACCACCCCAGCTGCGGACAATAGCGTTGGGTTGCATGCGCAGCAAGCGAAACTTGTGCGCGACTACTCTCCACGGACCTGCAGCAGTGGGCAGAGCAACTACGCGGCCTCACCTCCACGGCTCCTCTCTCCGGCCATATGCACACAGCCATATACACGACACCCGAGGTCCTCATCTCCATGGCCTCCATGCATTACGGTAAAAACTCCACAACAACAACTTCAAAGACTCTCCACGGCCACACAATCAGCCAAGTACAACTGCTACTCTATGCGGCCTCCATACAGAGCGGCTAAAAGAATTTCATGACCTCAGCAGCCTCTTCACGCCCACTAAGCCCCATAGCTTAAGCTCCTCAGTCACTACATGCACGCCATGCACCACAGCTAAGGTCTACACAGTCACGCGGGCACACCATGCACCACGGCAAAGGCCCGTACGGTTACTGTATGCTGCCTCATCCACATGGTCAAAGGTTACGCGGCCATTACATGTACGCTATGCATTGCAGACATATACACAGTGCGACATATATGCAGCATTGCTGATGTTTCCTTAGCTTCACAGTTAACAAGTCCAGCGGATGAACAACAGCAAAAACAAATAAAAAATGAAATGATGAAAGAAGAGAAAAAAAAAAGAAGGAGCCCGGAAGAGAATAAACAACGAAACAACTGCGGAGAACTTTAGTCAAGCAGTGGACAAGCAAAAAACGAAAAAAAAAAGAGAAGAAGAAGAAAGAAGAGGAAGAAGTGAAAAATCAAACAACAACGGGCAAAAAATCTATCGTGGCAACTACACGTTCCAGCTTGTCTTCTTAAAAACTTCTGTGAATTCTGTTTCACTAAAGCAATTATTTCCAGTGGTGTGAATTCTGTTTTGTACGACTCGACACTGTAACGACAAAATCAACCAAGTTCCATTAATAAAGTCAACTCTACTAAAAGGGGACTCCATCAACAACTTACCTCCCCACGGGTTTGTATAGGGAAAGGTAGGCCTAAAAGGTTTCCTTATCCCTCTCGCAGAGGAGTGTGGGTCGGTCCTTGGCCACCCAAAGATAAAACTTTACCTTCCTCGTAAGAGTCAATAGGTGGGAGTGGGTTCAGTAATAAACTGCTCGAACAACTTACCTCCCCTCCCCACGAAGGATGATAGGCAAGCAGGTGGCTCAGCCTCCTCGTCCAGGAGAGCGAGATCAGCCTTACGGCTACCCGAATCACTTACCCTGACCTCCGTTGCAATGAAGTGTGGGATCAGCACCAGCCTAACCCGACCTACTCTTTCATGTGATGTCAACGGGTGGGAGCAGGTTCAGTAAGAAACTGCCCGAACAACTTACCTCCCCACGAAGGATGATAGGCGAGCAGGCGTCTCAGCCTCCTCATCCTGGAGTGCGCGACTAGCCACGAGGCGGCCCGAATAACTTACCTCAACCCGGTCACAGTGAAGGAGCAGTCAGCCAAATGCTGTCCAAACTTACCTCCCCGCGGGGGCGTATAGGGAAAGGTAGGCCTTAAGGTTGTCTTATCCCTCCCGCGACAAAGTGCAGGTTAGTCCTCAACGGCCCGACATCAGAAAAATTTACCTTCCTCATCAGCGTCAACGAGCGGGAGTGGTCAGCCAATTGCTGTCCAAACTTACCTCCCAGCATGGTTGTATAGGGAAAGGTTGGCCCCAGGGTGGCCTTATCCTTCCTGCAAAGGAGAGCGGGTTTTGCCCTCGCGAAAACTCGAAAACTTACCCCAACCTCAGCTACGATGAAGTGTGGGGTCAGCACTAGACTGTCAACGGGTGGGAGCAGGTTCAATAACAGGCTACTCGAACGACTTACCTCCTTGCAGAATACCATTGGGAAAGATCGGCCTCAGGGTGGCCTTACCCCGGCCCCCGTCATAGTGAAGGAGCGGACCAGCTACATCGCTGTCTGAATTACCTCCCCGAGGGACAAAGAGGTAGAATGACATGAGGCATTCCAACCTCTCCCCGATGGAGAGTGGGCCGAGTCTATAGACTGCTCGAATAATAAGTAGAAAGATACTGACCTGACATCATCAACAAAATCTACATCAACGGGATCACCATCAACAAATTGCCTCCCCGCGAGGTGAAAGGGATGAGTGTAATGCCTAAATGCTGCTCTATCCCTCTCGTAGAGGAGTGCGGGTCGGCCATTGGCCACCCAAACACAAAATCTCCACAAACGGACTTTACTTCAACAAATGAATCTCCAACAAATGAATCACCACGAAAGGAAACTCCACCAGCTCCAAACTACCTCTCCGTGGGGCAAAGGGACAAGTCACGCCAGAGGCGACCCTCTCCCTCTCGCGGAGGAGTGCGGGTCGGCCTTTGGCCACCTGACATATTTATCAATGGAATGTCATCTACAGCAATAGAATGCCGAACAGATAGCGCCTCAAACCTTCACTGCATCTCAACAAAAACAGCTCAGGTTTGCGAATTCACTAACAGGTTTGACTTGTGCAGCATCTCTTACTTACCTTCCCGAGAGGATCAACATGCAAGACCAGCTTGAGAGCAGCCCGATCTGCCTCACAGCGAAGTGCAGGTTTAGTCTTTCGACTACCTGACATTACTTATTGGGGCAGCATCTTGTACTTACCTTCCCGTGAGGGTCAATAGGCGAGACCAGCCTTAGGGCGGCCCTACCTGCCTCACGGCGAAGTGCAGGTTCAATCTTTCGACTGCCTGACATTACTTATATCGGAGGAATCTTCATATACAAAATATTACGGCGGGATCTTCTACAAAATATTATTTGGCGGGATCTTCTACAAAATATTATTCGGTGGGATCTTCTACAAAATATTTGTCAGTGGGACCTTTATCTACAATATGTTTGTCAGCGGGATCTTTATCTACAAACTATTTATTAGCAGGATCTTCATCTACGAAATATTTATCATCATGATCCCCATCTATTAAATATTTATCGGCGGAATCTCCATCTACAAAATACTTATCAGCAGATCTCCATCTACAAAATATTTATTGGCGAAATCTCCACCAACACAATCTTCATCAGAGGACTCTCCATCAACATAATCTTCCCAACAGAATCTCCATCAAATGAGACTTTGCAAATAGAAGCATAACACTCTTATGATGCAGGAATGAGCGAATGAAAAAGAAAAGTTAAGGAAAAGCGGTGAAACAAAGTAAAAGGAAAGAAAAAGGAGAGATAAAAGGCTCGGCGGGGTACAAAATAGGAAGGACTAAGGAAAAGGCGACCAAAGAACAAGGGCGACGGCTAAAGGAAATAGAAATGAAAGGAGAAAGGCGGCAAAAGGAAAGGCATAAGTAGATGGGAAAGGCGACCAAAAGAAATAGAAAAGGAAAAGGAGATTAAAGGAAATCAAAATGACAAAGCGACGACATAAAGGGTCAGCGGGGTAGAACCCCACATAAGGACTGACTAGTGAGAAAAAATAGACTATGAAATTCCCATCAAAAATTTTTGTAATGTAAGGAAATTTAATAGATAAGTGACATAAAGCAAGAAAATATAAGGTATAAGGTGTGAGCATAGAAGTGACTTAAAGCAAGTGAGGGGTAGGCAATAAAAGACGATGGAAATCTACGGATTGGGGACTCCTGGGGGACACATCTGTCTTATTGATCCTTCCAGATCTTTTCAACTTCGGCCGATAGAGGGAACTTCTTCTTCATTTAGAGAGCTCTAGAGAGAGCTTCTTCTCTTGTAAATAGCTCTACAACTTTTATTATACAGTGAGAAATGGGAGACTATGATAGATTGTAAACAAGCTTATTATAGTAGAATCTCTCCTCCCCAAACACTCGTGGATGTAGGCCTAGTGCCGAACCACGTAAAATCTGTGTGCTCATCTATTTATTTTTTGCATTTAAGATATGTTCATCACCAAAGATGTACGAACCAACGCCGTATAGCCGCACCGGACCACTGTCGGGGGTTTACACGACATCAACAATCCATATTATATAATATAGTACATAGTAACAATGAAGAAAATCTTGGTAAGGTTAAATCCACACATTAGTATATACTAATTAAAAATACCCAGTCATCCATATCTAATTTAATTTACGAAAAAAATAATGGTCACTAGGAAATCCACATACTAATTAAAATAAAGAAGAATCTATACTAAGATTAAAACTAACAACTAATTAAGAATCTATACTAAGATTAAAACCAAATAATAAACTTAGAACAAAGCGTACTAAACTTAGGACAATAAGAAAAATTAGTAAACAAAACAATAACAAATAAAACAAATAACTAATTAAGAAAAATTAGTAAGATTAACTCCACATACTAAACTTAGAACAAAGCATACTAAACTTAGGACAAAGTGTACTAAACGTAGGACAAATAGTACTAAACTTCTTTGAAATCCTCAATTAAGACCCAACAATGCATTCTTTACTAAGGGTTTCAAAGAGGTTTAGTATGATAGTAAAAACTTAAATTACAACCTTATTTCTTTAGAATCAAATAACATAAAGCACAACTTAGCTTGTATGTTATAGCTTATGTTATATGTTATAGCTTGTGTGTGACATTGCATGCGTAACTTTAGACCCGTTTGAGAATTAGTGTACACTTGAGGTTTTCACTAATTCCTGAATTGTCTAGTGTAGACAGTTTGAAATTATATTATCTATATTGCACATTTTCATTACTCTTTCTCTACACGTTAAGGATGGAAATTTTAGTGTCTTCTTCATTTGTTCTTCAGGTATACTGTTCACAGGGTGATAATCCCTCTCTACGACCATGTATACTTGGAGAACTATGAGGATGTACTGCTGAAATTTCTACAGATGTGGAGAACACAAGAGTGACGAAACTTTTGTAATACGGATGATATAATCTCGAATGGGATAGGACCAACTACCTTTTTGTAAAGAATGTGGAGATTTGAATTGGAGCATGTGATGCAAGTAAAATTATTTGCAATTACTAATCCAGGTTTTCTTAGAAATTGAAAAAAGTTGGATGCATCTTGATGATAGACTTGGAAAATACTTCGTTTTGTATGCACGTGGAGTGAAAAACTTTATTGATTTTGCTCAAGCCCCTGTTGATAGTCAAGGTTACATACAATGTTCATGTCAATGGTACAGAAATATGTGCGCTATAGGACTGGATGAAGTAGAAAGTCATATATTTGTGAATGGTATGAATTTGGGATATACTTGATGGGTATTGCATGTTGAGCCATATGAACAATCTTTGAGTGTTCCGTTTGGTGATGTATTGAAATGAGGCACTTGGCTGTTGATAATGAGTGGGATGAGAGGGAGGAGATGTAGGGTAACATTAAAGTTGGAATTTTTATGGATGAAATTGACGATGATGTCTCAAGTGGCTGAGGCGTTCAGTTAGAGAATTTCTCTAGAATGTGGAAAGATGCAAAGCGTAAGCTTTATCTTGGTTGTACAAAACACAACAAAATATCGTTTATTGTGCGACTACTGAACATTAAGTCATTGTGTGGGATGTCGACGAAAGCAATCAACATGGTATTGGAATTATTTAATGAGGTGCTCCTTGATGGTTCTACATTGCCGAAGAAGTTTTATGAAGCGAAACAGTTAAGAAAGCGGTTTGGGTTTGAGTACAAGTTGATACATGCATGTAGGAATGATTGTGTTGTTTTGGAAGGAGAATGAGGAAAAATAGGCTTGTCCTGTATGTGAAGTGTTGAGGTGGAAGGGTAAGAAAAAGTTCCGGTGAAAATTTTAGGTTATTTTCTGCTCAAACCAAGATTTTAAAGGCTATATATGTGTAGCAAAACAGTTCAAGATATGAGGTGGCACGAGGAGAAACGAGTTAAGGATGAAAAATATATGAGGTACTCAGCTAACTCAAATGCATGGCAATGTTTTGATAATAAATATCTAGATTTTGGTAGCAAAGCTCGTAACGTGCATCTAGGACTAACAACGGACGGATTCAATCTGTTTGTAATATGAGTACAAGTTACAACACTTGGTCTGTAATGTTGATTCCATATAATCTTCCACCGTGGAAGTGCATGAAGGCCCCAACCTTTCTGTTAACTTTACTTATCCCCAGCCCAAAATCACCTTTGATGATATTGAAGTAATCATGTAGCCGTTAATTGAAGAGTTGAAAGATCTAAGGGAAAATGGTGTCCAAACTTTTGATGCATAGGCATCGACATCTTTGTAGATGCATGCTGTAGTATTATGGACGATAAATGATTTTCTAACATATGACAATCTCTTTGGTTGGAGTACTAAATGGAAGTTGGCGTGTCTCACGTGTAATAAGGAAACTACAAGTGAGTGGTTAAAATATTCGCAGAAGATGTATTTCATGGGCCATCAACAGTATTTGTCACCAAATCATGAATGGCGAAGGAAGAACGTTAAATTTGATGGGAGAGTGGAGGACATAATTGCACCAAAAGAGTTGTCAGGGGATGAGATAGTGGAACAATTAATGGAACTTGGATCAAACAATTTTGGCAGAGATCGGGGAAAGAATAGGAGAAAACTAAAAAAGATGAAGGACACGATTAAGACAAGGAAATATCTTCAGAGATGTGAATTAAACATAATCTCCATTTGCGGGTGGAAGGCAATAGGGTGATTATGCCGCATGCATGTTTTATGATGACAAGGGATGAGGATGGACTTTTGCAAATGGTTGCAAGGTGTGAAATAGCCAAGCGGCATGTTTAATATCTTGGTAGATGCGTGAATCCTGATGAATGGAAAATAAGTGGGTTGAAAAGTCATAATTGTTACTTATTTTTGCAAAAATTGTTACCGGTAGGAATTCGTGGGAGGTTGACTTCTAATGTATGTGTTGTTATAGCAGACCTATGCATGTTTTTCAAGGATTTGTGCTCTTGGGTACTAGATCAAGATGTGCTGAGGAAAATGGAAGACAACATTGCAATAATACTATTTAAATTCAAGCAGATCTTTTCACCATCATTTTTTTTACATAATGGTCCACTTAGCAATGCATTTACCTCGAGAGGCAATTTTAGGTGGACCAATGCAGTTTCGTTGGATGTATCCAGTTGAGAGATTTTTGGGTAAGCTAAAGCGTACTGTTGGGAATAAAGTCCGAGCTAAGGGGCCAATAGCAGAGGTTTATATACACAATGAATGATTGACATTTTGCGAGGCGCGTGTGAACCTTGGTCACTTGTTTTGCGAGGCACCTGAGTGCTTGACTCTAGGCAGGCCTGACTATTATGAGACGTTTTCACCAAAAATCAAGTTGCTTAGTGTATATAATCCAGACCACAAGTTTAAGACGTGCAAACTTGAGCCAAGATGCCATGCGTTTGGTAAGAATCCGGTTTCTGTAGTGCTCAATTATGGCTCGAGACACCTAGGTGAGGCTTGAGGACGAAATTGACTTGATGATAATGAAGATTCTGCGTGCCCAAGTGAGTTTTCTTGGGCAGTCTACTCTAGCGCAAATAGCTGAGTTGCCTGAGCAGCACTCAAGGGCGACGCCTCAGCTGGTGCTTCAAGTCAAGTGACTAGGGTTTCAAGATTTTTGCTTGGTTGGGGTTGATCACCATTTTGTCCTATTTGTTTCTTTTATTAGCCATAGGGCTCATGTCTGAGATTTGGATTGCCCAAAATGTTTTTTGGCTAAGACCAGGGAGAAGGTGTGTCGCTTGTCCATTTTTGTGTTTCTGTTTAATCATTCATTACGAATCTCCTGGACATACGAGGAGTTTTATGTGGGAAATCTCCAAAATCTAAATTTGTTAGTGAAAATAAAATTCAAACAAAGAGTTTGAGGGAGGCAATCAATGACCCTTTAGCTGTTGTTTTCAATTTCTTCTTGATAGAGATTGTCCTTCACTGAGTGAATTTTACTTGATAGAAATTGCTCATCTTTGAGTGATTTTTGCTTGATGGAGATTGTCCGTCGTTGAGTAGTTTTTGCTTGATGGAGGTTGTCCGTCCTTGGGAAATTCTTGTTGTGATATGTCTTGCATACGTATCCTCTTTGTTTTTCTTGCATGTATCGGGAGTCATGGTTGAGTCCAGGACGCATGGGCGTTGTTGATTAAATATCGGCTAGCAAAGAATGCATTTTATAAACTTTTCTATCCGTGTTGTTCATTCTCTTTGGAGCCATGTAGAACTCTAATGAGCTTTATTGGGGGGGGGGGATATTCAAATCTATACTTGTCACCATCAGTAGTATTTAAATAGCAAGTTTGAGGGAAACCACCCAGGCGAGGACAAGCAGCATTGCTCAGGGGCAAGCTTCTTTCCACACTAGTGAGCCTCTCTGTCACTCAACACAAGTTTAAGTGCTCGCTTAGGAGGAATGCTCTTTGCTTGAGGATTGACAAAGTGCTCAGCTTGCTTGTTTATCAAGGGCGAGCTCCATTGCTTGCGATTTGATGTGACGGTGTGGGCAATCTAATTGCACACCCAATATGGCTATCCGAACAAGGTCCATTGCTCACGACGTTTGTTGCTCTGCGTACCCGTTATGTTTGTTGCTCTAGTAAGCTTTATTGCTTGTCGTATTTTGTGTTTGGTGGGAAGCTCCATCGCTCGCTGTGGTGCTCCAAGCGTTGGGCAGTAAGCGTCCGCCAAACTTATGACTCGGGACGAGCTAAATTACTCATCCATTGGGTGAGAAAGGTGCCTGCATCTGCAACTCAGGTTCATTGCTCAGATAAAGCCCACCCAGGATGCTCCAAGTTCTGGCGATATGGCCTATTTACCCAATAGTTAAGAATTGAGATGGGTGCATGCATGTTTTCCAGGTTCCCAATTACATACCGAATAAGCAGCCCAAGAAGTCATCATCGCCCACGTGAAAGCTATCCATCAGAACGAAGAACATTAGAGCATTAATAATGATTGGACGTTGGTCTACAACAAAGCATTCAGATTCCAAAAGCTCGAACTCACACCTTATCATGCCGATCCAAAATCCACAAGAATCATCTATTCCCACAGATCTTTGAGCCACTTCATGCATTCTCTTTTTCATTCCCACACTTGTCAAATCATGTTTTTCCTTGTATCTTTGCTGTAATATCTATTCGTAATTAGAAGTTTGATGATCAAATATTGTTGCCATAAGAGCTCACTGGAATGGGACCCAAAACCTTACAACATATGTCAAATTACTAATATTGCATACAAATAGGAGCTGGCAGAACTGGACTCAAATTAAAATTCACCTCTCTTTCATTCTTATGTGGTCTGTTTATCCAGTTTTTGTTTCGAGTAAACGCAAAAGGAAGAATAGGACTCTAAGCTTTGGATCATTTGGAGTTCGAGTAGGAACTCTAATGTATATAGTGGGAGATAGATAAACGTATAAAGTGGATCTCACCACATTTATGGCTATCCGAGTGACTCTTTTAGATAAAGTTAAATGCTCAATAAACGATATTGTATCTATTCTTCTCTCACTTTAGATCCTAGAATTTGGACAAACACTAATGGATCTAAATCCAAAACTCTAGGGTTTTTTCGGATTGATTTCCTATTAATTGGTAAAATAATAATTAGATATTTTAAACGCTGAAGTACTTCCATACTTGGGCTATTTTAAAAGCTGAAGTTCCATATTGCATTGTCTGTGTAATGATGATTTGTTACAAGTAATTATTGACTTGTCTGTTAGTATTTCAATTAAAAAAGTAAGGCAAACTAGTACTGTGGTTGTAACGTTCCGTCCCCGAAAGTCTGGAGAGTTAACTCATATTACCTGATAGTCAACTCTAACATTGCTAATACACTTCCAAAAGCTCCAAATCAAACGTAAACACTTCAAATTTAATTAACTACACAAACTCATATGTCCAATCCTCAATACAGTAACCACAAGAAAATATCAACTTCTCTACATGTCACTTAAACTCACATTTCAACAATATAATTAACAAAAATCACCAATACTCATCGAAAACTTTCTATTCTTAATCCACTATTCTTAAGTCATCTCACTCAATGCTTCATAGTCTTGATCCTCAGCTGAAAAATCCAAAATCATCTGAAAATATTGTGAAGGTAAAGGGGGTGAGTTATCAACAACTTAGTAAGCAGAGAACATATGCTAGTATGTAAACATGAGCATTTTTACAGAGTTCAAAATGCAGAAACAAAACATTTCAGTTTTGAATATGCATATCTCAAAAATACATATTATCATAAATCCAGAGTGATATTTCAAACATTTCATATTCAGAAAATAACTTTTCGTATTCAAAGACTCATTTGGCACCACATTACTGAACATCTTCATCTTATCCTATCATATCATAATAGAGGCCATGTTTAACCCCCGTGGTAGGGTTGTGCATTCTGCGGAAAGCCAAACAGAACATAAATCACCATGAATATCAAAGCGATTGCACTGAGAACAGAAATCCACTATTATATCTCATGGTAGGACCAAATGTCACTATTATATCCCGTGACAAGGCCAGAGGTCACTATTGTATCCCGTGAAAGGGCAAGATATCACTATTATATCCCATGACAGGGCCAGAAGTCACTATTGTATCCCGTGACAGGGCCACATATCAAAGCAAAATAGAATCAGAATCACCATATCAGAATCAGAATCAGAGTCAGAACAAAATCAGAAAGTCATGCCAAAGGTTTTTCAGATGCCAAACCATATCAAAACAGAGTACTGAAATTCAGATCATTTCACATTTTCCAAAACAGATTCAGAACATCTTCACGTCACATGCAAATTTATCGAATTTTCAAATTCGCACATTTTTTTCATAGTTCAGAAACAAAATGTCAAAAATAAGCTCATTTCTACACCAGTCATACCAGAAAATATCTTATTTTTATACAGAATTTCATGAGTAATGCAGAACAAATAATTGAAGTCGTTTCAAATTTCTTTTCATAACAAAACATGCAAATATTTCCAAAATTGACCTCAATTCATTTCATTTTTATACAAAGTCTAGCATACGAACCCTGCTTACCTGAATTTCTTAGCCTTTCAGAATTTTCCTAAAAAATGTCGAGTCGACTATAAATCGTCACCTATAAAAATAATCACGTAATTTCTATAAGTTTCCAATAAATCACGTATTTCGATGTTTAAGCCTAAGCTTCTAAAATAACCTATTTTAATTCCTCAAAACTTAAAATCCTCATAATCTCAAAATATATCATCACTTTCTAAAATCATCAATATCCACCATAACCAACGTCAAACTCAAAACACCAATATTTAAACCCGAAACAGCCAACAAATCTCACAGCATAAACCAATCACACAAACAACTCCATCATCCAATCCAACTGACCCCCTTACTCCTCAGACTCAGTCCGACACAACCAACCAATTCATAGTAAAATGAGTTAGTGTAAAAATACATTGAAATCACGAAATTTTTTTGGGAAAATACTTACAGCGCTTTATTATAAGTTTCGAATGATCACGGAGGTGCAAGAGGTAGCGGCACAGCAACGGAATAGTGCAAAATGCACTGTGGCCGTGGGTATCAAAAACTCACTTTTGAACAGGAACAAACAAAGACTCGAGATTACTAGAGAAGGGCTTAAGGATATCGGTGAAGCTAATGGTGGTGTAGATTGGCCTTGGGTGGCGGTGTAGAGGGTGGTTGAAGGCCAAAATGTTCAAAACGGAAATGTTGATGGTCGGACTTCACCGGTGGCGGATCGGAGCTGGGGTTGGGTGGATTAGGTTGATAGGAGGTCAAGAAAGATGTGGTAAAGAAATGGTGGCCGAAGGTGGCGCGATGGCGGCGCGGGAACACAAAGAAGGCCGCAGCTTGATGCCGTGCGTGGAGGAGAATGGCAGAATGAAAGGAGTTGGAAATCAGAGGGTGAGGTCGCCGGCCGGAGGGGAAGCAAACGGTAGGGGTGGTGACGGACACGAGCGGTGCACGGCGGCGCAGGGTGGAGAACGACGCACGGACGGAAGAAGGTAGGTCTCATGCGCGGGAGAGAAGAGAGAGAGGGGATAAAAAGAAATGGGGGGAAAAAGAAAAAGGGAAAAAGAAAAAGTGAGGGAAAGAAATGAGGTCCAATCCTTACATCTAAGGTCTAAAAAATGATCTAACGAAAAAGATTTCAAAATAGCAAGTTAAATTAAATAATTTAAACGTAGTGCTTAAATGAAAATAAAATAATTAAATCCAACAATAACTAATTTAGAATAAAGAGCAATTTAAATAATGAACAATAATTAATAACAAGAGAACACATTGAATTAACAATTAAAAATCTTAAAATAATATAACGTAAATATCTAAAATTTAAACCAAGAAAGCTCATAATCTTAATAAATACAATAATTTACTTAGTCAAAATACACGTAAATACGGGATATCACAGTGGTTGATTTCACAGTGGCATCCCTCATGTACGTGTAATTAGTTGACTCTAGTTTGAGCATTGTTACGAAGGACGGTGCTACTCCCACAGCTGGGAGCTCCCGCTGGGGCTCCCGCTAGTGTTTTCTGCATTTTTTAACACTTTTAAATATTTTAAAAAAAATATAAAAAATCATAATATTATTAAAAAATATTTCCTTAATCATTAAGTAAAAATAATAATAAATAAAAAATAAAAAAGTCACAGCAGTAACTTCTAGTGGGAAGAATGAGTGGGAAGACTAGCATTTTCCTTAAATAAATGGCAAAAGATCCAATGGAGAAGGGCCGGGAGGCAGGCTTGGAGACTAAGCTTTGGTGACAAGGGGTCATGCTACAACCCCCGCTGGGAGCTCCCGCTAGGATGTAGTATTGTTTTACATGTATTTTTTTAAAATTAGTTTTTTATATAGATTTTTTACTATTTTTAAAAAATAAAATAAATTTAGAACATTATTAAAAAAATACTTCCTTAATGAGAAAATAAAAAAAATCATAATATTACGAATCATGTGATTAGTTTGCATCCCTCGTCATGTATCGAACGTCACAGGATCCTATAGAATAATTTGCGTCATGTCGGATGTCACGAGACCGATCCGAGCTGGAATTGATCATTCAGTGGCATTTCAAGGACATTAATACGTCTCATTCCTTCAATTATTTTATTTATATTTTTTATTAATTAAGCACAATTATTGATTGGAAATTTTCCCAAGTCATTTAAAAATTAATTTCCACCTTTTTCCCCAAATTTATTTATAATTCAAGTTTTTTCAAAATTAATATTAATTATCAATTATGAAGACACCATTATAATTTTCAAAATTATCAAAATTATTAGATGGAAATTTTATACATATTATTTAATAAATACTTAAAATAATTATGTAGCTTAATCCCTAATTTACTAGTGATTTTATATTCCATATATATTTTATACTCGGAATATAAAGTACTATTATATTATTTGAGAAATTTCCAAAGATTTTTTAGTATTTGAGAAATTTTCATTCACACGGATATTAATTCATCAAATAAATACATATTATTTGAGAAATTTTCATTCACAAGTGGAGACGATTTTGTAGCTTGTCTCACGAAGTAAAACATAAAGAGAATGATGAAATGCAAGCAAGAAAGATATGAGGACACTGAGCAACAAAGTTGCGACACATGAGGAAATATATGCAGCAGAAAAAGCAAACATGAAGTACCTTGCAATGACCAAGAAATGCATGCAGCAGCAAAAGATGAAGTAAAACACACTGCAGAAAAAGAGAAGTGAAAAGCAACAACAAAAGGAAGAAGAAAAGCAATAGAAAAAGGAGGAAAGTGTTGTCACAGAAAAGCAAGGGATCATGTGTGAAGTACATGGCTGCATACAAAGTAATGTTAGGAAATCAACATGTAAAACACTACCTAAACCATGTTGTCCATAAAGCTGCAGTAGATTACTTGTAACTAAATAGAAGGTTTAAAGTTAGTTTTAGAACTTTTTCTTTCTGCTTTTGTAATGTATAAATAGCAATAGATTTTGTATCATTCATTTCAGATCAATGAGAATGAGATTTTTCTCTACACTGCTTATGCATTTCGAGTTTCTGTTCTGTATCAGAGTAGGCAAGGAACACAACCTTACCCACTATGTTTCATTAACTTGCAAACAAATCTCATCTCATAAATCATGACAACCTCATATTCTTCTTCATCTACTTCTTCCCTTGAGGATCCGAATAGTCCCTTCTTCCTACATTACAGTGACAATGCTAACACTATCATTCTCTGACCCCTATTAACTGGTTCAAACTACATTTTTTGGAGCAGATCATTTCTGCTTTCTATTTCTATCAAGAACAAATCAGGCTTCCTGGATGGCACAATGACCACCCCTGACTTATTAGATTCTTCCTATGTTTCATGGTTAAGATGTAACAACATCTTCCTTGCATGGATTCTAAACTCTGTCTCAAAAGACATTGCATCCAATGTTTTCTTCATGACTTCAGCCAAGCAGGTATGGGACAAGCTCAAGGAGAATTTTGCACAACCTAATGAGGCTTGAATCTATCACCTCCAACATGAGCTAAGTGGCATTGTACAAGGACACCTCTCTGTAAGTGATTACTTCACACAACTTAATGCTATTTGGGAAAAATTGCATAGCTATAGACCTCTTCCATGTTGTTCATGTGGAAAGTGTACTTGTGATGCCTTGAAAGATGTTGGTGAAGTCCAATAAGGAGATTATGTGTTCAAATTTTTAGTGGGCTTAAATGATAGTTATGATGCTATGAGGGGACAACTCATTTTGTTAAGTCCTTTGCCTCTATTGGATAAAACCTTTTCACTAATTTTGCAAGAGGAAAGACAAAGATAGGCAAGGAACACAGCCTTACCCACCTCAAAACTTTATGCCTTACTTGCCTACCAAAAATTTCCAAAGAAAACGGACAGGTTAGACCTTGTTTGCCACCATTGTGGTAAGGTTGGAGATACAAAGGAAAAATGCTACAAGTTAGTGGGATTCCCACCAAACTTCAAATTTACCAAATCAAGAATTGGGAACACTTCTGATCCACCTTATTCTGTAAATCCGGTTGCTGTTCAGATTACTACCTCAAGACATGAAGCACTCTTCCAAGTGCCTCTCAATTGAACCTCTCTTAGGCACAAGCACAACACCTCATGGCTCTTGTCAATGCTCAATTTCCTTAGATAAACTTGGGACAAAAACCAATTCAACCTACACCAGCTCTTACCAAACCAGACACTACTAAGACCAGCTCCTCGACCACACCATATTCAAACTTTGCAGGTAATCATCACTGCCTCTCCACTCTTTCCATACTTGCTGATCACTCTCATCCCAACACTGTGAATCAATTTAAACACAGTTCATCTTCCCAGCATAAGCACTCTGACAACTATAACACACCATGGATTGTGGACACAGGACCATTGATCACATGGTGTGCTCCACCTCCTTCTTTGACAGTCCCACTTCATGCATACATGCCTTTGTGCAACTCCCAAATTGTACAAGGGCTCAACTCACACACATAGGCACTGTTAAGTTATCAGATTCACTATCTCTAACTGATGTCTTACGTGTGCCCTCATTCACTTTCAACCACATGTCAGTTAGCAAACTCTCTCAAAAACCAAATACATTTACGTTTTTCTTAAAACATCTTTGCTTCATTCAGGTCTTCTCTTCATGGATGACGATTAGACTTGCTAAGGTTCATGTTGGCCTCTACTATCTGCTGCCTCATTCTCATGTCAGCAACATCAACCCCTCTTTAACTTTTCCCAATCAAGCTCGAGTCAACCAAGTAGCTATACAAAAATATTTTGATCTATGGCACATTAGATTAGGACATTTATCTTCACAAAGAATGAACCTAATTCATTCTCTTATTCCTAATGTAAAGTCCAAGGATCTATCTCATTGTAAAATCTGCCCTTTGGCCAAGCAGAAACATGTTTCCTTTTTTCCAAGTGTATCCACTAGTTCATTTCCTTTTGACTTAATTCATTGTTGATATATGGGGCCCATAATCTCAAGCATCAATTCAAGGATTTCATTACTTCTTAACCATTGTGGATGATTATTCAAGAATCATTTGGGTGTTTTTAATGAAACTAAAGTCATACACAAGACCTATCCTATAATCTTTCTTTCAGCTCATACAGACTCAATTCAATAGCAAAGTTAAGAAAATCAGAATTGATAATGGCCTTGAATTCGAGATGACTGATTTTTATAAAGATCATAGCATCATTCACAAAAAACATGTGTGTATACCCCTTAACAAAATGATGTTGTTGAGAGGAAACACTAACACATCTTGAATGTTGCTAGAGCACTTCTCTTTCAAGCTGGTTTACCTATTCCTTTTTGGGGGGATGCCATCTTAAATGCATCATACATCATCAATAGTATTCCTACACCCCTCCTTTCTAACCAATCTCCCTATGAAAGGCTCTTTTCATCACCACCCTCATATACTCATCTTCGAGTCTTTGGCTACCTAATTTATGCTAGCACTCCTAAGCACCACATAACCAAGTTTAAACCTCGAGCCAAACCTTGTATTTTCCTAGAAACTCTGCAAACATCAAAGGTTACAAGCTCTATGACATAGAGACTCATTCCACCTTTATTTCTTGGAATGTAATCTTCCATGAATCTGTTTTCCCATTCCACTCCTCCACCTCTACTGCCTCTCTCATTCCTCTTTAGACATTCACTCCTATTTCCCTCATAATCTGGTCTTACCTCCTCCACCACCAGATACCTACTTTCCACCTCCTCTTAATGAACTGCAATCTACCACATCCAATTCTACTCTCCAATCTCAAACACCTCCTCTTGAAACACCTCAGCTTGCTAGCTCTTTTGATCCACCTCTTCCTTCATCTCATCTTGATGAGCTCCATGCCACCTCATCTCCTAATACACCTCCTCGAATGTCCATCAGAGATAGGCATCAACCTGCCTATCTACAACAATACCATTGTCAGATAGCAGAATCCCTACCTCTCACTGCATGCTCTCCATCCTTCACATATAATCCACTCAATCATCACCTCACTTACAAACACCTCTCCCCATCTCACCAATCATTCTCTGTTTCCCTCTCCCTATTTTCTGGACATAACTCCTATAGTGAAGCTATGAAATTTAAACATTAGTAAGATGCAATGCAAGTTGAACTCAGTACCTTAGAGGAAAATAATACTTGGATTGTTACCTCCCTCCCCCCAACAAAACTACCATGGTTGTAAATATGTCTACAAAGTAAAGCTTAAATCTGATGGTTCTTTTGAAAGATACAAAGCTAGACTTGTAGCCAAGGGGTATACTTAAAGAGAAGGTTTTGATCTCCAAGAAACATTCAGTCTAGTGTCTAAACACCACAGTTCGTGTCTTCCTTGCCTTAGCATCTATTCAAAACTGGTTCTTATCTCAAATGGATGTTCATAATGCCTTCTTACATGGGGATCTCAATGAGGAAATTTATATGGAAATCCCACCAGGTTATAACATTCATAGAGAGCAGATTGGGGGGGAGAAATTAGTATGCAAACTGAATAAGTCCCTCTATGGACATAAACAAGCATCAAGGCAATGGTTCTCAAAGTTTTCCAACTCACTTAGTTCTATTGGATTTCAACAATCTAAGTCTGACTATTCTTTATTCACTAAAGTTAGTAAAAAGGGTTCACAACACTTCTAGTGTATGTGGATGATATCATAATGTGAGGTAATTCTCAAGATGAAATTGATTCACTCAAAACTTACCTTCACAGCAAGTTCAAACTCAAAGACCTTGGACCCCTCAAATATTTCCTAGGCCTAGAGGTTGCAAAGTGTAATGCCTGTCCTTGTGGTGGGACTCATTATAAAATGATTTTAGAAAGGACGATGCAAAATTACAGTCCGATTGAAAACTTTTTACTTCCATACCCAGAGTGCAAGACTCTACGTTATAAAATAAAATGTGCTTTGAGAATAAAAGAGGTTTAAAGTGGAAAACATCAATCTTTAAAATAAAAAGGCCTCTCATACAATTAAACCCTCATGCCTAGACTTCCATGCTCTTCCTCATTGGCCGTATTCATCCTGACACGTACTTCTCATTCTGTTCCTGTGGGTGGAGGGGCATACATAAAAACTAAAATGAGTCGATGACTCGTAAGCATTATTTCATATAGTTAAAATATAATAACATAGGTTTTCATTCATGCATTCATCATTCAATATATACAATACGTACATGCATACATGCGTTCCTTTGAAAACATGACTGGATGGGGTTTTTCTTTAAAATGAGCTTTCTTTTCGTAAAACGTATCTCCCGCCAGTGCCTTCACTTCTTAAAGAATTCGATGCATTCATGCGTTCATACATTCTTTTTTTTCACTTTCATTGGCCGGTACACACTGTTACGCTCCGTGTGTTGGGGTTAGCGGTCTTCCTTTGGACCCGGACTCCGCCCGTGGCCACAGGTTGGGAATCCCTTTTCAGTCAGGGGGCAGCACTAGGTGCACTTATAGTACTACTTACTCGGCATTGCAATCTACCCATTCATTGGTACCCTTTGCATTCATTCATGTGGCCGTTACGTATTTTCATACAGTAAACGTTCATTTCGTTTCAGTCCTTTCTTTTCAGTTCAGTCCTTTTCATTCAACAGTTCGTTCATGAGAAAACGTCTTTTAAAAGCATAAGCTTAAACATCATCTTTAATAGCATCCATAAGCATTAGTTCATGGCATCCATAAAAGTATCAGTTCATAGAAACATTTTAAAATAACATACATAAAAGCCTCAACATTTCTTTTCTTAGAAAATACATACAATAGATACAACGTATAGTCATCCATTCACATGCGTACAATTAATGCTGTTGGGTGCGTAAAAAAGGGTTGCCAAGGAGGGGCCTTTACATACTTATACCTTTGAACACTTAACATGCTTTCGTAAAAACATCGTTTCGTAAGGCATCGCAAAGGAAAAGCTTCATTTTCATTTTCGTATATTTTAGAAAACTCTATAAGAGTATGAACATAATACTTACCTGGACTCCATGCTACTTTCATATCATGCAGTCCGTTCACGTGCGTGTCAGATGGCAACCTACATGCATACACATAACCTTCACATCATTTTCCATCTAGTTAATAAGCAACTTAAACTAGAAATAGGGCTACACTTCACTTGGAACACTCTCCTTCTATCATGTGCTCTTACAAGCCCTTTACTATGCTAAAACCTTTGGGAACTACTTACGGTCACTACATCTTCCAAACTCAAGGTCTTGCCTCGAGTGCTCATTCACTAAAGTGAACCCATGATTCACCTTAGGAATAAGACACTAAGACCTTCGTCTTACTCTTCCTGTTGACCACATTCTGATGCCTGATTCCGACTGACGGAGTCACACATCCCAATCCTATACAATACACCCATTACTACCTTCATGCACCTTACCTCACACTAATCCTCATTCCCATCCACACACGCCACACGGCTCTAAGCCAACTCTGAGGCTTAAGTACCGTGTAGCCATGCTTAGGACAGATTACCCATTACATATGGTGAATCCGTCCGGTACATGTGTAACGGCACATGTGTCTCACCAGATTACACATGTACCTTACCCCTTTATCACCTAAGACTAGCATATAACACGTTGATCACATGCTCGTAGGGACAAGAGCCATACTCCAATACCAATCTTCTCTTGACTCGGTTATCATGACTCTTTATGCTACCCGTCTCTTTTGACAGTTCATCCCAACACTTAACAAGACAGGACTCCGTTCACAACTACACCTAACGTCACGTCATATAGCTCGAGACTACTCCCAAGCTACACTGTGACAATGTCACCTCACTCGACATCCTGCTACGTCAACTCCTAACTCATCACGAGTACGGTCCCTCACGTACTCCTATCACAACGTGACATCTCGTCACGTTCCTGCTACGTCATTTCTACACTAACACCTCACCCATCACAAGCACGACTGTCAGTAACCATGTCACTTCGTGACATTCCCCAGTCATGCTTCCTCTGCGCACTCTTACACTTGTTCTGCTATTTCACCCATACTCCCAGCCATGAGTCAACTTCACGGTAACACCCGTCACCTCATAATACAGGCACACCATAACTACTTCGGAACACTGTTTCACAGTTCTCGACACTACTCACCACGCTTTACACCCATCAACCACACAACCATCCTTATCTTTTTGACACGCCACACGGTGTATCGTTGCACCTCTTGGAGTATACTCCACATGTACCCCTTCTCACACGCTACGCCACATCACCATTATGGCATACACGCCATATGGTGCATCACTCTATCACATGGAGTACACTCCGCGTGTACTCCTTTCATACAAGCTACACCACACAGAGTACACTCAGCGTGTACTCTTCCCCTTCCACACTACGCCATGAGAGTACACACTCTCTTCCCAATCCACACGATGCAACGCCACCATTACAGCATAGTCCACAACACTACACCACACACCTCCCAACTATGCCCAACACTTCACTACACAGCACATCACAATATAGCGAACTCCAGAATACTAACAACACAGGCCACAACCTAACCAATCAACTAATAATATAAATAACGACGGATAGAGGGTTATATCATCGACGGGCTAACCCGTGCGTTGCTCGCTGACCGTCACGGTTGATGACGTCGAAAGAGTCGTACGCAGCAGCTAACACACGTATAATTGCTGTTTGGGTGTTTGGATAGCTAAGTGTGGTCTTGGAAGGACTTATGGTGGCCTCGTGGTGGCGGTGAGGGGCAGAACACGGTGTATCTAGCTGTGTACAGTGGCAGTTAGCCACGTACAGTGGTTGTTTTGGCCATTGGAGGCGGCTAGAGGTGTGGGTCTAAGCGTAGGAGGGTTGGGTCATGGTCCTAGAGTGGTGGTGCCGATGTGGCACACGTCGGAGACACGGCAGCTTGTGGAGAAATTTAGGCCGTGGGTCTCAAGGCATGAAAAATAAAGGGGGAGCTTGGCTAGTCGTGGCTGGCCATGGAGGGGCTAAGGGAGGTGCGATGGAGCTTGTGGTGGCGTTGGGGAGGCGGCACGATGGTTTGAGGCGACAGATCTAAGCCAACAGGTAGAGAGGAGCCGTGGTGGAGGCGGTGAGGTTGGGCGGCGTGCGTCGGCGCTAGGCTGGATGAGGAAGAACCAATTGAGAGGGAGAGGGAGGCGTGCGACGTAAGGGAGAGGGAGGAGAGAGAGAGGGAAGGTGAGGAAGAAAGAGAGAGGGCTTGAGTATTTAATCCAGTCCCTTCGTCTTGGGATCTACAAAATGATCCAATGGTGGAGAATTAAAACTCTGATTTGAAAATGCGTAAACATTAACTTAATTAAAAGTATTGAGAGGAATTAAGGTAGAATATTATTTAAACTAAACTTTAGTTTATAAAATAATATTAATTCATTATCAATAAATGATGAAGTCTTATTTAAAATCTTTAAAAGGATAAAACCATTTGATTAATTAGAGTTTTCAACATAATTCAAATCCCATAATATTTTAAATAATTGAAATCATTTTAATAATAATATTAAAATGATTTTCAACAATTAGAATATTTTTTGAGCTCTTCAAAAATATTATAATTGTCGTATTTAATATCAAGTTTAGTTCAGTAACACTGGAAATATCTCATATAAATATTTCCAGTGCATTTAAAACACTGGGCGTACTTTAGAATTCACATAATATATTTAAAAACACGCCATCGAGGTTTGGCATGCATAACGAGACTCGTAGTCGCTAGAGGGAAGGGATAGACTGTTACATAATTTTCGTCCTTGGAACTTGCTTACGTCAGAAGGAAGGAGCGGGTATTACACAAAGTCATCTTTTGGAATCAATATCTGTCAAAGAAAGTACATCCTCGCAATATTGGAAGATGCAGGTTTATTTGGAACTAAAACTGTCTCTACACCTATTGAATTGAACCACAAGTTGAGCCACACCACAAATGAGATTCTGCAAGACCCCACAGTCAACAAAAGGCTCATTGGAATGCTCATTTATTTAACAATTACCTGGCCAGACATCACTTATGCTGTGAATGTTCTAAGCCAATTTATGAACAAGCCTTCACAAACTCATATACACTCAGCCTATAAAGTTCTCAGATATCTCAAAGGGTCCACAGGTCAGGGCATCTTCTTGTCATCATGATCACCTCTACACTTAAAAAGCATATAATGACTCTGATTGGGCTGCTTGTCCCGAAACTAGGAGATATGTCACAGGCTTCTCTGTGTTCATTGGAGATTCATTGGTAAGTTGGAAATCAAAGAAACAAATGGCTGTCTCTAGGTCTTCAGCTAAGGCAGAATATAGGGTATTGGCTACAACAAGTTGTAAAATCGTATGGCTTCTTGGTCTGTTAAGAGAATTCAATCTGCTCTCTTGTTCTATGATAACCAAATAGCTATTCACATCACAAGGAATCCTATCTTCCATGAAAGAACTAAACACATAGAACTAGACAGCCATTTTGTTCGAGAAAAGGTCCTAGCTGGAGTAATCACTCCTGTCCATATTGCCTCAAAGTTCCAATGGGTAGACATTTTCACTAAGGCTTTATCATCTTATGTTTTTCAATTTTTATTCTCAAGAAGGGAATCCTAAACATCTATGTCCATCTTGAGGGGGAGTCTCAAGAAGTAAAACATAAAGAGAATGATGAATACAAGCAAGAAAGCCACGAGGACACTGAGCAACAAAGCTGCAACACACGAGGAAATATATGCAGCAACAAAAGCAAACATGAAGTACCCTGCAATAACCAAGAAATGCATGTAGCAGCAAAAGATGAAGTAAAGCACACTGCAGAAAAAGAGAAGTGAAAAGCAACAACAAAAGGAAGAAGAAAAGCAACATAAAAAGGAGAAAAATGTTGTCACAGAAAGCAAGGGATCATGTGTGAAATACATGGCTTCACACAAAGCAATGTCAAGAAATCAACATGTAAAGCACTGCCTAAACCATGTTGTCCATAAAGCTATAGTAGATTACTTGTAATTAAATAGAAGGTTTAAAGTTAGTTTTAGAAATTTTTCTTTCTACTTTTGTAATGTATAAATAGCAGTAGATTTTGTATCATTAATTTCATATCAATGAGAATGAGATTTTTCTCTACACTGCTTATGCATTTTGAATTTTTGTTCATGTTTTAACAGTTTGAGGGGGGGTCCCTACAGATTTTCTCTGATATGGAAAAGAGAGAAAGGGTGGGGTCTTTCCGCGTGATGAGAAAGAGTGAGAGGGTGGGGTATTTGAGATAATCTCCGGTATGCAAATGGAGCCTATATCTAGCGTTTATTTTTTATTTTTAAAAAACATATTTGAATCAAAATGATTATAGAAAATATTAATCATTTCTTCGTCAATGATGTTATAAACTACATTCTAATCCTACTCTTATATCACTATATAAAATGTGGTATTTTCATAATCCTTGGACCATTCTTCATCAATTACTATTGTGGGATAAGAATGAGATGAGAGTGTAGTTTATAGAGCTTTCCTTTTGCATAATGCCTATAATTAATTCTATTTATTGATACGTGCCCATTTAGTTCTTGTAGATTTATGGTCTTACAAAGAACTTTTGAGCTTCGACTAGCTGCAGGTTTGATACGTAACTTTTAAGAAATTTATAATTTACTCTCTTTGTCTATTCTATTAGAAAACATCTACTCATAATCTCTATACCACACACCACACGAAATTGTTCTGTCTTTGTTAACATCGTGTTTCGTACACCTGGACAAAGTTCTAGCAACTCAGGTTGCTATCTTCACCTGCAAACACAAGGACAGAGGTGGGCTTGAGGTGGTCCATGGAACCTTCGATGCTTAAGTCAGTCTCTCGTGTATATAGTAATGGCTAGAAAATAATAGATTTTCGAAAGCTATCTTTGTACCTGGGACGCTGTTTTTATATGAGGTTTTTGGGGGACATTATGTATCCTGTGTTAGGGGGTTCACGTCATCCCTCCACAGTAACCCAAGTCAAGGACTTCAATGCGGTATGGGATCTAGGGTGGCACCATTAATGTGGCGTGGCTCCCATAGGAGCATTGATGGTGGATGATTGGCGTTGCCGCTTTCCAAGCCCATCTTTAGAGAATGGAGGCTTGTCAATCCTCCCCGCTTGCTTGCTTGCATATGGGAAGTCAGGGTCGTTGTGTCCTATTTGCCCCCCCCCCCCCATAGTCTGGTTTCCCATGCGAAGCGTCTTTATTTGGTTGGCACACTTCATGGGCCGAGCTTCTTTAGTGATCCTAAGGTTGTAGGATTAGGAGACTGGGAACTGGACGGGCCTTAATACCTTGCACAGGCCTAGTTCATGGGTTGGGAGGAGAATACACCCTCAAGTTACCCCGCCAATTCCTATTGAATGGGTTCATTGGGAATGTCTTTATTCTAGAGGTGTCCTGACGACACGTCTCTGACAAGTCATTGTGCACTTGCATTCGCCTGTCTGGCTCCTACGGGACGGTTTCTATTCCATGTTTCGGCAACATATCTCTGACAAGCTGTAGTCCACTTGATTGCGCTAGTCTTGCTCCGTCTGTTTGGGTAACGTCTGATGGTTTCTTTCTCACGTCGCTTCGTGTAGCTCACATCGCGGGATCTGTGTTCGTCCTCTCTCTTACTTGCGACGCGTGCTCTCTCGCCATCTGGAGAACCTAAAAAGCCGCAGACGCCTATTTAAACTCAAGTCTCTTTCCATTCTAGGTCCATTTGCCTTCAGTCTCTTCCCGAACCCTTAAGCCCCTTTTCCTTGCTCTCCTACCTTCTTGCTCTCTTCTTCCTCTTCTTCTTACTTTGTATCCTACCTTTGCCCTACATTCTCATGGCACCCAAGAATCCTACTCATGCTGCTCCCCAGGGCGCAAGCTTTGCCAACCTTCCCAAATCCTTTAAAACCTCTTAGGTGTTGGACCTTTCGGAAGTGCACATTGACTCTTAGTGTTTTGATGGGCACAGCTGGAGGTTAGAGGCCACTATGACGAGTTTGAGGCCTCTGAAGGCTTCTTTTGGGGTCCTAGAACCTATGGTCTTTGAGGTTCCTGCCCCTCGTTAGGGGATGTCAACTCCGAGGTTATGCCTCGAGGGTGGCATTGTACCTCAGCATGTTTACCTAAGGCCTTCGCGACGTGCTGGAGTTCCTTTGTCTGGATCCAGCGCAACTTCACTCTAATGCCATGAGGATTTTGACTAGTAGCTACATCGTCTAGCATTGGGGTATATTAGCCCATAATCCCCAAACCTCACTGCCTGGGAGTTCATTTTGACTCATAGTATCCTGAAGTTGAATGGGAGCACTTGTAGTTTCAGGTTGCATTAAGGGCACACGGTGCTCCGTTTGGACTTGAGATACAACTGGGTCAAAGACTGGACTCGGCGATTCTTCTTTTTGTCTACAAGGGCTGGGAGTTTCCAGCCAGACACATTACTCAGCAAGAATACGCCATTCGCTCCATCTACGGGGTCATGCTAGAGGATAAGAAGGTCCTTCCGACATCCACCAGAGAAGAAGGGAGTCGGTTAGACATTGTCCAGGCCTAGGTTGACTCACACTTGTAAGACTGGACTTACCTCTTTGACCCTCGTAGAAGTGAGGGAAGCTAGAGCAGTTTGTAAGACTAGACTCGACTTGTTGATGCAAAGGAGGTCGAGCAGTTTGTAAGGCTGGACTCACCTCGTTGACTCTCATAGAAGTGAGGGAATGTCAAAAAGTTTGTAAGATTGGACTTGCCTCGTTGACCCTTGTAAAAGAGACGGAAGGTCGAGCAGTTCGTAAGACTAGACTTGCCTTGTTGATGCCTAGGAGGTCAAGCAGTTTGTAAGACTGGACTCAGCTCGTTGACCCTCGTAGAAGTGAGGGAATGTCGAGGAGGCCAAGCAGTTCATAAGATTGGAATCTCCTCGTTGACACCAAGGACGTCAACTAGTACGTAAGACTGGACTCGCCTCATTGACCCTCGTAGAAGTAAGGGAAGCTCGAGCAGTTTGTAACACTCGATTCACCTTGTTGACGTCGAACAGTTCATAAGACTGGACTCGCATTGTTGACCCTCTTAGAAGTGGACTTGTCTTGTTGACGCTAAGTTGGTGAGCAATTTGTAAGACTGGACTCGCCTTGTTGACGCCGAGGAGGTCGAGCAGCTCATAAGACTAGAATCGCCTCATTGACCCTCATAGAAGTGAGGGAAGGTCAAGCAATTCGTAAGACTAGAATCGCCTCATTGACCCTCATAGAAGTGAGGGAAGGTCAAGCAATTCGTAACACTTCATTCACCTCGTTCACCCTCATAGAAGTTAGGGAATGTCGAGGAGGTCAAGCAGTTCATTAGACTTGACTCGCCTCGTTGACCCTCGAAGAAGTGACGGAAGGTTGAGCAGTTTATAAGACTGGACTAGTCTTGTCGACGCCGAGGGGGTAGAGTAGTTTGTAAGACTGGACTCACTTTATTGACCCTCGTAGAAGTGAGGGAAGATCCAGCAATTCATAAGACTGGACTCGCCTTATTGACCCTCGAAGAAGTGAGGAAATTTCGAGTTGGTCGAGCAGTTCATAAGACTGGACTTACCTCGTTCACGCCAAGGAGGTCGACCAGTTCGTAAGACTATACTTGTCTTATTGACCCTCATAGAAGTGAGGGAAGGTCGAGCAGTTCGTAAACACTGGACTCGCCTTATTGATGCTAAGGAGCTCGAGTAGGTAGTAAGACTGAACTCGCCTTGTTGACCCTCGTTGAAGGGGACACGACTTGTCGACGCCGAGGTGGTCGAGCAGTTTTTAAGATTGGACTCACCTCATTGACCCTTGTAAAAGTGAGGGAAGGTTGAGCAATTCTTAACACTGCATTCGCCTTATTGATGCCGAGGAGGTCAAGTAGTTTGTAAGACTGGAATTTCCTCGTGGATTCTCGTTGAAGTGGGCTTTCCTTGTTGATGCCAAGGAGGTTGAGCAGCTCATAAGACTAGACTCGTCTCGTTGACCCCCCTAAAAGTGATGGAAAGACGAGTAGTTCTTAAGACTAGACTCAACTTGTTGATGAAAAAGGAGGCCGAGCAGTTCTTCAGACTGGACTCGCCACCTTGACCCTCGTAGAAGTGAAGAAAGGTCAAGTAGTTCGTAAGATTGGACTCACCTCATTGAGCCTCGTAGAAGTGAGTGAATGTCAAGGAGGTCAAGCAGTTCTTAAGACTGGACTCGTCTTGTTCACACTAAGGAGGTCAAGCATTTTTTAAGATTGGACTTACTTCATTGACCCTCATAGAAGCGAGGGAAGGTCGAAAAGTTCATAAAACTGGACTTGCCTTGTTAATGCCAAGGAGGTCGAGCAGTTTGTAAGACTGGACTCGTCTCGTTGAAGTGGACACGTCTTGTTGACGCCGAGGAGATCAAGCAGTTTGAAGACTGGACTCACCTTGTTGACCCCTGTAGAAGTGGACTCGCCTTGTTGACGCCGAGGAGGTTGAGCAGTTCGTAAGATTGGACTCGCCTCATTGACCCTCATAGAAGTGAGGGAAGGTCGAGCAATGCGTAACACTGGACTCGCCCTGTTGATGCCAAGGAGGTCGAGCAGTTCATAAGACTGGACTTGCCTCATTGACCCTTGTTGAAGTGGACTTGCCTTTTGATACCGAGGAGGTCGAGCAGTTCGTAAGACTAGAGTCACCTCGTTAACCCTTGTAGAAGTGAGGGAAGGTCTATTGTTGGATGAGACAAAATACATTCCTGGGAGAAAATCACAATTTCATTCATCACTTATACATGATTGAGAAAAAACATAGCTTACACTTTCATCAAAATAATTTCCGTTGGTGTTCGACGTTCCATGGGTGCGGTAGGTCCTTTCCCTATGAATCTTTGAGCCATTAAGAGCCTGGGTGATTGTTGGCAGTGAGTAAACAAACGCGGCCCTAACTTCCTTTCATCTTGGGTTGTCATCCTCATCTGTCTTAACACCAGATCTCCCACTTTGAAGGATCTTGGTCGGACTCGTTGGTTGAAGCACTGTTCAGCCCTCCTTTTGTTGACCGTTGTTCATACCTCTTCCTCTAATCTTATTTCTTCCATTAGGACAATCTCTTCTTCCAATTTTGCGTTGTTGGAATCTTAATTGAAGTGCTAAATCCTGTATGTGGGCCTACCTACTTCAACAGGCACCACTTCCTCGTGTTTGTAGGGTAGGGTGAAGGGTGTTTCACCTGTCGGAGTCCTGATTGTGGTTTGGTAGGCCCATAACACCCATGGAAGCTCTTCTTCCTAAGCCCCTTTTTAGTTTTCAGAGCTCTTCTTAAGGATCCCGAGCAATGTTTTGTTGGTCTCTGCGACTTGCCCGTTAGCTTGTAGCTGTCCTAGGGATGAATACTTGAACTTGATTCCCAAGTCCTTGCACCAGTTGCGGTAATGGTCCAAGTTGAACTGTCTTTTGCTATTTGATATGATAAAACGCGAGATGCCGAATCTGCACACGACTGTTTTTCATAGGAACCGGATCATGTTACTCACCGTTATTGACGTTAAGGCTTCAGCTTCAACCCACTTAGTGAAGTAGTCTACAACCACCACCACGAACTTCACTCCTTCGTGCCTTGGGCCAGGGACTGACTAGGTCAACGCCCGATTGTGCAAAGGGTCAAGGTGGCATGATCAATGTTAGTTCCTCTGGCAGGAAGTGAGATACTGGGGATAATTCCTGACATTTTTTACATCTTCGGACAAAATTCCTCTGTCTTTAAGGATTCACTACAAGTAGTATCCCGCCCTTATTACCTTGCCCGCCAATGCTTTTCCACCGAAGTGGTTACCGCACACTCCCTCATGTACGTCTGCCAATACGTATTGTTCTTTCTCGAGCATGACACATCTTAGGAGGGGCATGGAGTAACCTCGCTTGTACAAAACCTCTTCGATTATGGTGAAATGCTCTACTTTATTTTTTATCTTCTATGCATCCCACCTGTCGTCGGGTAAGTCATTGGCATCCAGGTATTTGATTATGTCCACAACCCATTCTGTAGCTCCCGGTCTTACTTCCGAGATTTTGACTCCTATTATAGGTATTTCCACCGCCCCCACCACTGTCTGCTCCTGTAGGGGGAGTCCTCTTGTCCAGACATAACTCATGCTAGCTTGTCAGCCTCCTTGTTCTCGACTCTTGGTATCTGTTGGATTTGGAAGTACTGAAAGCGGCTGCGCTTCTCGCCCCTCAGCGTCAAGTACTTCTTCAACTTTTCGCTCTTCATGGTAAACTCCCCCCGGACTTGGTTGGCAGCCACCTCGGAGCCAGCCTTTACTTCTATTTCATCGGCACCCAGCGCCTCGGCGATTGTTAAGCTAGCCAACAACGCTTCGTATTCTGCTTTGTTGTTGGCACTTTTGAATGCCAATCTGATGGTGTAATTGTACTCTTCTCTGGCGTCAATAACGATATGCACTCCCACTCCCCCTCCAACCCAGTAGGATGAGCCATTGACAAAGACCTGTCAGGGCTTTTCAGGGGGTGTATTTCGGATCTCTTCTAGAAAGCTAGTGAACTCTACAACGAAATCTACCGATACTTGTCCTTTAATAGCGTTTTGACTTTGAACTCACTCAGTTCTACCACCCAATTCATTAACCAATCTAAGACGTCTAGTCATTGCATAATCTTCTTCAAGGGGGCTTCAATCAAGACCCGAATTCAGTGTGCACGGAAGTACGGTCTGAGCAGGTTGGTGGTCGTTATAAGGGCAAAGGCAAGCTAGTCCATGGAGGGGTACTCGCTTCTACTCTCCGAAAAGCATGAGTGGTGTAGTATACTGGTTTCTAAGAACCCTTCAAGTCTCGTACCAAAGTTGTAGAGATTGCATATAGGGAAAGAGAGAAATGCAGGCTTAAGATTTCTCCTGGTTTAGCTTGCCTGAGTAGTGGAGGACTAGCAAGGTACTGCTTGAGGTTCTTGAAGGCTCGGTTGCACTTGCCATCCCAAGTTTGTGCCTTCTGCAGCACCTTGAAAGACGGGAGGCCTTTATTCCTCATTCAAAAACAATGAAACCTAAGGACTTCCCAGACTCCATGCCAAACGCGCACTTTGCTAGGTTAAGCTTCATATCTGGTAGCACCTTAGTACTTCAAGGCCTCGTGTAGATCGGGTAAATGTTGTTCAGGGATCTTGCTCTACACAAGTAGATCGTCCACACAAATTTTCATGTTCTGTCCCATCGGTTCCTTGAACATGTGGTTGACTAACCGCTATTAGGTGGCTCCTGCATTTTTTAAGCCGAAAGGCATGGCCGTATAGTAGTACAACCCCCTATCCATGACTAATGATGTTTTCTTCTTGGCATCAGGGCTCATGCGGATCTAGTTATACCCTGAGTAGGCATCCATAAAACTAAGCATGAGATGGCCTGCAGTGGAGTCTACTATCAAGTCGATCTGGGGGAAATGGAAGCTGTCCTTGGGATAGGCTTTATTCAAATCTGTGAAATCAACACACATTCTCCACTTGTCGTTGGCTTTCTTCACTAGCACCACATTGGATAGCCAGTTTGGATATTTGGATAGTGTGCTTCGAGTATGAATCCCACTGCTAAAAGGCGGTCGACTTCTTCCATGTTGGTGGTGCACTTCTCGGAGCTAAAACTTCGCATTTCTGCTTGGTCATCTTGGCTTTTGGATCCACACACTGGTGATGTTGGATGATGTTGGGATCAATACTGGACATGTCCTCGTGGCCCCAAGCAAACACATGCTGGTGTTCCGAGAGGATTTGCTTCATAGCTCGCCACATGTTAGGCACCATTCTGCTGCCAATCCTAACCATGGCCTCGGGTCGACTCGAGTCTAAGGATGCCAACTTGAGTGGATCTTCTTGCTCCACTTGTCTGAGAGCTTGGTCATCCCTGATTTTTTCCTCCACTATGATGAGCTTCTAAGGGAGGTGGCGGGATGCAATCATTGCCTAGGGGTCCTATGACGTGGATTTCGTCCTTCATCAGCTTCAGTTCTTGCACATAACATTCTCTCGCCAAGACTTGCTCACCGCAGATCTCGTCAACCCACGTGGTAGTTGAAAACTTCATCTTTAAGTGATAAGTTGATGTTACTGGCTTCAAGTTGTTGAGAGTGGATCGTCTGCTTGTGACCCCTCGACGAGGGTTCAAATCTCGCCCAAGGGGGGCCTTTGCAAGGTGGCATCCTTGGGTGGTTACGTGGGGGCTCCCATTATGCCTGCCTCCTTGGGCTCTCACTCCTCCTTGGATGATGAAACCTTCCTCGACTTCGCTCCCACTGCTCCTACTAGTCACTATGATGTGGTGGGGCCCTGTATGCCGCTCTCCCCATCTCACCGTCGAGGGATTTGCATTGAGTAGTGCTATGGGTGGTGGATCGGTGGAAGGCACAATAGCGGCGATTAATTTCCCAGCAGTCAGCTTCCCCAACGAGTGGTCTGTCATCTTCCTCTATTGTCATTGTGACCTGGTCGTGTCGGGTGCCTTATCCCCTTGAGGACTGGCTTTATCTCGCCCTTTGCCATAATGTCCTCTTTTGTCCTTGTCTGCAACTTTGGACTGGGTTGTTGCTTTGGCCTTACTATTAGCCAGCTCCAGCTTTGTCTTTTTTTGTGTGGTCAACGCTCAGAGCGTATCTTTTGTGTTTATGAATCCATCCACTTAATCCATAAATTCTCGTAGTGTGGTGGGAGTCTTCCTTGCGAACTCTGTCATAAATTGGTTTCAAGGTTACATGTTGCCCAAGAGGGTAGCAAGAGTAATATTCTTGTCTTGGTCATCAATGGTCATGCTTTCTTTGTTGAATCTGGCTAAGTACACTTTTAGGCTCTCATCCTCTCGTTTCTTGACAGTCAGGAGCTAGGCTATCAAGTGCCATCTCTTCCTGCTAGCAATGAACTACGTGATGAAGAGGCAAGCCAGGTCCTCAAAGGTGTAGATTGAGTTCGGTGCCAGTGACACGAACCATGCCCTTATTGCACCCTTTAGGGTCAAAGGGAAGGCCCTGCAAGCAATCTCTCGGGGGAATCCATTAAGGGTCATATACACCTGGAACTTGACGGGCCTCAATGACTTGCACAACCTAGCCCATGGGTTGGGAGGAGAATACCCCCTCCAACCCAGCCCATGCGGTGTAGCAATGATGAATAGAAAAATCCAATTAGTTTAGGAAGAATAAAACAAAAAATAAAAAATAAAATAAGTGTGTTTTGTGGTGTATGAGATGATAAGTAGCAAATCTCATTTAATTAACGATACAACGACGAATAATATTACGTATAAAAGTAATTATAAGCAGACATGGCATTTCATTGCACAAATAAAACTAAAAAAAAATTTAAAAAAAACTACTAAACTTTTTAATACAAAAACAATATGTAAAATAAAACCCAATCATGAGGTATAGGTCAGCAAAAGTCACCCAGGTATGGTGCAATAAGGACTGGGATGATCGGCAGAATGACTACAAAAATAGAGGGTCAATATTATTAAGAATGGTGGCTTAATAGATCTTAAATTTCTTCTAAAAATTTGGCATTTACTAAACTATTGATAATAGCCGCTTAAAACTTCATTCAATTATCTAATTGAGTTAAACTCTGTAATTCTAAGGGGTGTGATTACCAAACGGTATACCCCTTGAAATGACACTCTCTCCATGGTGATGGTTTCCATGAGGGGTGATGGTTAAGGAAGTGTCAAGAGACACAACCTTTTGATTTAGTCAAAAGGTTGTGTATGACTAGTAAAGTTCTAAAAGACATCCATTTGATTTGGTCAAAAGATTGTGTCCCTTGTCAACCATTGGGATACTAATGGTTGTACCCTTTGCCAACCAGTGCATGATGACCTATAAATAGAGGTCATTGGTGCACAAATCAATTCACTCAATTCTCTTTGTTCATCACTAACGTGTGAGACGAATACCCTCACGTGAGTGTCACCATATTGTTAAATTTTGTTTCTCTTTGTTCTTCATAATTCTACAAACTCAACTTAGGGAGCATCAACAGATTCCTGTCGTTTGATTCTTAGTAAATAGAGTGCTACATCTATGATCACACGACAGTACCTGGAACCACATTGTTGCTGCCTTTGGACATGCCTCCTACACCAACCACTCATGTACGCTCTTACAACAAGCTCCCTCCCAGATTGAGAAGCCACCTCCGGTTGAAAAAATAACTATTATTAGGGACGAAATTTAATTCCATCCTAAAATCTCAAAAAATCATTTTTTTTTTGTAGTGCCTCATGTATGCGTTCGTGGAATTTATTTTAAGGGTTTGGACATGACAAAGCTCTACGTGTACATGTTTTTTCTTTCATTACCTTATCTGACCGCACCATTTACCATATGTGCTCCCACTGATCACATATTAAGGGTGACTTCATTTCACTAAAAACAATTTAGTGAGCGGCATGAATTCTTCGTGACCTATGTATATATACATATATATATATATATATGTATTAATGAATAATATAAGTATAGGACTTTTATAATTAAATATATAATACGTAACTTAATTACTTATTTCTATATATTGAATATACTTCATAGTTATATTTTATAATTTCTACAATAATTAGTTAATAAGATTTAATAGTTCCATATATTAGTATTTGAGAACCATATATGAAATAGATATATACTATCATATTATATGTATGTATTAATAATTTTTGTAAGTATATAATATATTGTTATCATGGACAAAAATTAACTAGTTAGATATTAATTATTTATAAATTTTTAAAATCTTATAATTGAATAGAAATTTTACTTTTTAGTTCTACAAATTAAATATTAGATTTTTTATTTTTTATGTATCTAATTTTTTTATTTATTAAATCTTATTAAACAATATGTATATACAATTTGAGTCCTTTTTTTTAGGACGTTCTCGAGCTTAAGTTGAAAATTGAACATCAAATTAAACACAAACAAAAAATAAATAAAAATCTCTAATTTATACTCGAAAATTTTGATTCGAGTGGAAATCAACAAGTCAAGATCGATTCGGTTGAGTTGATTACAGCCCTAAGTATAAGACCTATCCAATTAGAAATTAAGAGCAAGGAAAATTGATCATTCAGTAGCATTTCACTGTCTTCATTAGTACGTCTCATTGCGTCAATTTTCAGTGTCTTCATCGATTGCCATCGACTTCGCCTATCCAATTTATGAAATACTTTACAAGTGGCGCATCAACGACCACATGATGATGCATATATAGTATATATGTATATATATATATATATAGAATCTAGCATAAACCATGAAAAGACATCGTGCAAATCTTATCGTATTAAAATTCTGTCTTGTAGATTTATGATTTCGCTGATAGTTTTTGAGTTTCTACTAGTTTCAAGTTTGATAGTAACTTTAAGAAATTTATAAATTATTCTTTTCGTCTATTTTCTTAATGACACAACGACGAATAATAAACATAAAATAGAGGGCTGCTACTATTATGGAACTTGAATATCAATTCACCTTAACCTACTGGTATTAACTGCTTAAAAATTCATTATAACATTCTTTAATTGTGTTATACTTTGACTTAAGGCACTACAACAGAATGTGTGTTTTGTGACAGAGGAAACTGTCACAAAAAAATGGCAAACCGTCACTAAACATATTTGGTGACGGTTTGAAACCGTCACCATGACCGTCACCTAAAGTGCGTCACAGAAAACATTTGGTGACAGTTTACTGTTCAACAGTCACAAAAAATATTTTTAGTGACGGTTGGAAGTGTTCCGTTCGGTACAACGTTCGAACGTTCCTTTTTTGTGACGGTTATGAACTGTCACAGAAAATCACGTTCGGACGTAAAATTAAACGTTCGGACGTTATACCCGACCGATTGGCTTTCGAATGAGAGAAGTTGACGTTTGTTGTATATCGTTCGAACGTATCATATTTACGTTCGAATGTTAATGCGTCCGAACGTTAATTACAATAAACGTTCGAATATTTGTTCGAACGTAAACGTAAAAGCTCAAACGTAGCGCGTTTAATGTTCGGACGTTATTTCGAATGTAAACGAAGGAGCGTCCGAATGCAAGTTCTTTGTTCGAACGTTAGTCGGTTTAACGTTCGAACGATTCAATTGTATTTACGTTCGAACGTTTGTTACAGTGTGAACCAACGTTCAAACGATTTTTATTTACATTCGAACGTACAGATCAGAAATAGTAATTTCATAAAATTTAAAAACAAAATACCAATGGTATCATATTACATACCCAATTAACAAGTAACAATGTCTTATAAAAGTACAAAATTAGATATTAAAACTAGTCAGAAATATTGATAAAATTTATTTCTTCTTTTTCCCTCGCCCATGGGGATTCTGTTGCAACGACATAACACGCTCCATTTGCACCATCATCTCTCGTTGCACTTGCTCTTGCACTTCACTGCGTATTCTTTCCTCCTGGTCTCTCTGTTGGTCCTGCAAACGCGTCTCTAAATGAGACTGTCATTCTAAGAGAGACTCTAACTCTTGCTATCTCGACCTCATATACTCATTCTCACGCCGTGCAGCTTCTAAATCTGCTGTAAGATTATTAATTTGTGAAGCCGATGAGGTTGAGGAGGATGAACATTTATGCTTGATAGATCGTCCCAAACCTCTTGCCATACTAGACTGCGGCCCAAGCACTTGGGTGAATATGTCTATGTCACTAGGAGAGGATTCCACAGAAGTTGACTGCATCTCCAACATTTTGCTCTGCAATTTAAAAGGTAATGATCTTAAATAATTAGTAACGTATTAAAAGAAATAGAAATAAGAAATAAACTATTAAAATGTTCTATAAAAAATTTATTTAACAAAATTAACACTGCTTACATAATTATCTGCAGCGACAGGATCCATCCACTCACTATGCTCATTAGTGTGAGCAGCAGCATAGACATGAATGAGGGAAAAGTTTTCAGGATAATCATGTTTCTAACAAAGCGACAATATTAGCAATTTTAAAAAGATAATGTTAGTACGTATCAGAAAGAATATCAGGAAAATAATTGAATTCTATAATTTTTTAATTACCATTTTTTCAGCAAGACAGTGGAATGACCTTGAACCGGCACGATGGTGGACAGTCAGAACGGATCTATTCTGTGCATTTGTAGAACTCAAGTGCTACAAAATATATTAAAAATGTTAATTGTAATATGTATACATATAATGTATAAAACGAATATGAATGTAAATAATTAAAAGATATAAATGTAAAATACTTGATAATCTGGAGATGCGAAAAGATCACAACACTTTCTCCAATCATCTAACTTCATCTGCTGAAAAGGAGACTGCGCAGCCTCTTCCAACGTCTCAAAATTCTTGAAGTGGTCATGACATCGTCCTTTGTGACGTCGGAATAGTGTAGCCATCAACTCATTCACGGTTCTCAAATCCTCGCTACGGCCAAAGTCGAGGTCGAATTCATCCTAACAAGGGAATCAGGTAAAAAATATAATATATTAATCTAAGTGAAAAAAATGTACTGAAAAGTAAACTCACCAGCACACGACTTCGAATGTGCTCCTTAATCTCATTCGGAACATCTCGCCATGAGCGCACATAAAATGGAGCATAAGCTCGAACTACTGTGCCAATATAGGAGGAAAGCGCTGCTGCACTATCATCCACTCCTCCAGTGGAATTATCAGGAATTGTGATCTTCAGTTTACCGTGCCTTCTATTTTTTTCAAGAGAGATTCCACGTGTATAGCCACGACTGCGACGTGCAGATGCATGAACTACATGATAATAATAGATATACTATAATTATAATTATATAGTTATTGAGAAAAAAAGTATTAACTATATATATAATTATCAACGACAATATTTCCTTACTGGTAGGTGTCGACTGGCTGTTGTTCTCTTCTGTGTTAGCTTGATCTTCAGGAACGGATTCCTCGAGTGGGGAGTCCTCAATGGATTCAGGACTTGGACTTGGCGGAGGCACATTTCTTCGTTGTCGTTTTGGCGGCATTCTTTAAAATAATTAATTATATCAAAGAAAATTAATTAGAAGAAATTATGAAAATTTAAGATATTTTATAGTCACCTATATAAATAAAATATTTAGTACTTTTACTCTTCAGATGAATTTTCCATGCTTGTTTCAGAATCTCCATCAATAACATCTTCATCATCATCATGCACCTCTTCTTCATCATCTTTATCCACCTCCTGCCCGGATTCTGATTCGTATTCATCTTCTGACTCGTCTTCTTCATCTTCCTCCAAACTGACTTGAATTGAATGATCATTTAATACAGACGGGTCGAGATGTACGGGTGGGACATCATCTCTACACAAGGGGACCAACTCGAGTGCACCGAGGTCAACAAACAAGTTAATACCCTCTCCATCTTCCTGGTATGCCTCAACAATCAGATTGGCATCTTCATCTCCACTATTCTCGTAATCTGCACTCGCTCATGCTTCATATATATTTCGAGGAACAAATTTTTGTACGACTCGCCAAGTTATCTCCCCACTATCTTCATCAGCACTTTTCATTGGATCAATCAAGTAATAGACTTGGGTAGCTTGACAAGCCAATACGAATGGATCATCTTCGTACCATTTAGATGCAGTATTGACACACGTAAAGTGATTATCCCTATGTATCGAAACCCGACCACCGCCTAGATCCCACCAATCACATTTGAAGACATATGTTACAGATCCACCCAGATATTTCAATCCGATAATATCACGTATGACACCATAATAGTCAATATCATCTGTTCCATGACTCCCCTCGACCAACACAGCACAGTTTTGAGTCTTTCTATTATGTTCACGGTCCAAAGTATGGAATCTATAACCTCGAACCGTGCATGCAGTATATCGAAGTGCTCTATTTGAGGGACCATGGGCCAATGCATACAATTCAGAAGAAATTGATCCGGGATCACGAGCACGTTGTTCCAAAATCTAAAAATTGAAATAGTATATATTTATTATTTTATTATCCAGAGTTAAAAATTTCACAATATAACATATATATAATTTTAGTTCATACACGTTCTTCAAACCATCCGGGAAATTCTTCCTCGTGTCTTGCCTCTATATTTTCTACGCCCTCCGTTCTAAGTTTGTCCATATGGTCACTGTTATAACATGTTGCAAAAGAAGTATATTTTGAGCACAACAATTCTAATTAATTTAAAGAAAACTATAATTATTCAAATAAATTAAATGACATACCTAAGATAATCATTAATCTCTCGGCAGTTATTTAGCACATACCACCGAACTTTACCCAACTCTCCATCAATTAAATCGTAACCTGTTTGTGCACCCAAGGGTCGTACATTCTGGGAAAACACTGATAGCTCACGAGGATGCGGAGTAGCAAGATCAGCATTTCACTCTTGACGACTAAATCGTGTCTCAACACCACGAAGATATAGAGAGCAAAATGTTAACCATTCATCGTGTATATAAGCCTCTACTATTGAACCCTCAACTTTGGCTTTATTCCCAACAATGCGCTTCAATCGACCCAAATATCTTTCAACTTGATACATCCAACGGAACTGCACCGGTCCACCCAAAAGTACCTCTCGCGGTAAATGTATTGCTAAATGGACCATGACATCAAAAAATGATGGTGGAAAGATCTGCTCGAATTTACATAGTATAGTAGCAATGTCTTCTTCCAATTTCGACAACACATCTCGATTTACTACCCGAGCGCACAAATCCTTGAAAAACATACATAGTTCAGATATGGCGACACGTACATTAGATGTCAGCTTCCCACGAATTCCCACAGGTAATAACTTTTGCAAAAATACGTGACAATCATGACTTTTCAATCCATTGATTTTCCAATCATCAGGACTCACGCATCTACCAATATTTGAAGCATAACCATCTGGCAACTTCACACCTTGCAACCATTTACAAAAATCAATCCTCTCCTCCCTCGTCATCGTAAAACAAGCATGCGGCATGACCACCCTGTTGCCTTCCACCCGCAAATGCAGATTATGTTTAATTCTCATTCTCTCAATGTACCCAGTATATTGTCACAAATATTCTTCTCTATGTGCATTACATCCAAACTATGTCGTAACTTGCATGACGACCAATACGGCAAATCAAAAAAAATACTACGCTTTGTCCAATTCAATTCTGATACGGCTCGTTTTCTCTTGTTCTTTCCCCGACCTTTGCCAAAATTGTTCGCTCTAACATGTTGCAGTTGTTCCACTATCTCTTCTCCAAACAACTCTTTTGGTGCAATCCTATCCTCTACTCTCCCATCAAACTTGGCACATTCTCTTCTCCATGCATGATTTGCTGGTAAATAACGTCGATGACCCATGAAACACAACTTCTGAGAAAATTTTAGCCACTCACTAGCAGTTTCTTTATTACACGTCGGACACGCTAACTTCCCTTTCGTACTCCAGCCGGAAAGATTCCCATATGCCGGAAAATCATTTATGGTCCACATTACCGCAGCATGCATCTGAAAAGATGTCGACTTAGATGCATCATAAGTTCTAACCCTTGTTTCCCATAACTCTTTCAGCTCTTCAATCAACGGCTGCATGAATACATCAATATCATTCCCAGGTGATCTAGGGCCAGGGATGAGTAAAGTTAACAAAAAGTTTGGCCTTCATGCACCTCCCAGGCGCACGTTCCGAGCTTCTAACCCGAACTCTGGATACTGATTATCGAAAGACTGCCACGCAAGTGTATCAGCTGGATGCCTCATATACCCGTCATTCTTAACTCTTTTCTCCTCGTGCCACCTCATATCATGACCTGTTTTCTTACACATATATAGTCTTTGCAACCTAGGTTTCAAGGGAAAATACCGCAACACCTTAACCGGCACGTTTTTCTTACCTTTCCACCTCGACTCTCTACATACAGGACATGCTTGTTTCTCCTCGTTCTCCTTCCAGAACAATACACAATCATTCTTGCATGCATGTATGGACTTGTACTCAAATCCTAATCCCTTTCTCAACTGTTTCGCTTCATAAAAGTTCTTAGGCAATGCAGACCCTTCGGGAAGCACCTCGTTAAATAAGTCCAATACCATGTTTATTGCTTTCATCGACATCCCACACAATGATTTTATGTGAAGCAACCGCACAATAAACGACATTTTGGAATGTTTTGTACAACCTGGGTAAAGCTCGCGCTTTGCATCTTCCCACAGTGAAGGAAAATTTTCACAATCAGTCCCTGATCCACCACTTGAGGCATTGTCGTTAACCTCATCCATAAACATCCCAGCTCCAATGTCACCCAACATCTCCTACATCTCATCATGTTCATAATCATCATCCATGTGCCGTAAATAATTGTGATGATCGACCAATACATCTGCTGACCCTTCATACGGCTCACCATGCAGTACCCATCGCGTATACCTCAGATCCATACCGTTCACAAATATATGACGCTCTACTTCATCCAATCCTATCGCACACAAATTTTTACACCCTCGACATGGACACTTAATGTAACCACGACTATCAGCAGAGGCCCGTGCAAAATCAATGAAAGTTTTTACTCCACATGCATAGGGTACGTAATCCTTTCCAAGTCTATCGTCCAGACGCATCCAATTTTTGTCCATTTCTAAAAACATCCAGATATTAATAACACGTGAAAATTCACATGCATCTCTTGCCTCCAATTCTCATTACTTTTTTGATAAGGTAGTTGGTCCTATCCCATTCGAGATTATATTCTCCATATTACACAAATCTCGTCACTCTACTAATTTCCACGTTAGTAGAAATTTCGGCAGCACCTCCCCATAATTCTCCAAGTATAAATGCTCAAATATCGGGATTGTGACCCTACGAACAGTATACCCGAAGAACAGTAGAAGAAGATACCGAAATGTGTAATACAGATAATATAATCTCAAACTGTCCACACTGGACAATTCAGGAATCAGTGGACACATAAATGTACACTGATTCCCAAACGGGTCTAAGGGTATTTATGCAATGTCACACGCATCTATCAAAAAATCATACAACAATATCTTCATGTTGTTTAAATTAACAAAGTCACCTTCAAGTAGTGTTATATTGTTAAACTAAAGAGGGATGGAAGATTATGTGACCCTACGTTTCGTGTCTTGTACACAACAAGGGAGAATGATCTTGAAGAAATGTTTAAATTTTAGTCTAATTACTTAACCGTCACAAACTGTCCGACCTTGACAACTCTCAAGGCCGAAGAGACTATGACAGTCAAGCAATTAAATTGAAATTTCAACATTTCTTCAAGATCATATTCCCTCGTTGTGTACAAAATCATTATTCTTAAAGTATAATTTTAATTGTTATACTTAATTTCAAAGGTTATACTATAATTTTAATTATTATAATTCTTAAAGAGTTACTTTTATGCTTGTTATTACTTAATTTCAAATATTTTTATAAATATTTAATTATCATACTTAAATTTCAATCGTTATACAATAATTTTAATTATTATAATTCTTAAAGAGTTACTTTTATGCTTGTTATTACTTAATTTCAAATATTATTATAAATATTTAATTATCATACTTAAATTTCAAAGGTTATACTATAATTTTAATTATTATAATTCTTAAAGAGTTACTTTTATGCTTGTTATTACTTAATTTCAAATATTATTATAAATATTTAATTATCATACTTAAATTTCAATGGTTATACAATAATTTTAATTATTTTAATTCTTAAAGAGTTACTTTTATTTGTTATTACTTAATTTCAAATATGATTATCACAATTTTTCAAATCCATATCACAACATATTCACAATAACTCACAATATATTCACAAAATAACATGCCACATGTATTAACATATTTCTAAACTTGAGTAAGCAATAAACATGTATTAACAAAGCCTAATGACAATATATTTCTAATAATAAACACAATATTTCAAATTTATATCACAACATATTTAAAATAACTCACAAACTATTTACAAACTATACAAACAATAATCACAATATGATAAAAAGTAAGCATAAAATAACATGCCACATGTATTAACAAAGCTTAAGGACAATATATTTGTAACAATGTAAACATATTCAAACGTCATTCACAAATAATAATTTAAATATTTCAAGTCCATATCACAATAACTCACAATATATTCACAAAATAACATGTCACATGTATTAACATATTTCTAAACTTGAGTAAGCAATAAACATGTATTAACAAAGCCTAATGACAATATATTTCTAATAATAAACACAATATTTCAAATTTATATCACAACATATTTAAAATAACTCACAAACTATTTACAAACTATACAAACAATAATCACAATATGATAAGAGTAAGCATCAAATCACAACAACATATTGATAAAGTTTAGAAATATACCTAGCACTCACAATATCCTCTTACAAATCAACATCTTCAAACTTCCCAAAACAAGCAATCCTTCAAAAATATACAACACTAACTTATTAGAAATATTCTA
Source organism: Juglans mandshurica (assembly GCA_022457165.1). Taxonomy (NCBI): domain Eukaryota; kingdom Viridiplantae; phylum Streptophyta; class Magnoliopsida; order Fagales; family Juglandaceae; genus Juglans; species Juglans mandshurica. The sequence goes on along the minus strand of CM039619.1, from coordinate 23,235,247 downwards.
TAACAAAAACACATTCTATAAATATCATAAAATTTAAATAAAGACAATAAATAAAAATATTATCTTACCAAAACTCAACTCTCTCTCACTCTCTAACTCAACTCTCTCTCACTCTAACTCTCTCTCTCTCACTCTCTCTCTCTCTCTCTCTCTCTCTCTCTCTTTGTGTGCAGAGGACCCTCTCTTTCTGTTGCGCGCACGGGAGAAGAATAAATAATGCGCTTCCTCCCGTGCGCGTACTGATTAAGTTCTAAAATTATTAGTTTAAACGTTCGAACGTTTAATTTTTACGTCCAAACGTTATATTCTAAAATTATTCCCGCCCAGAACGTTCGGACGTTTACAATACACGTTCGAACGTACCCTTCTTATGATATAACATAAAATCTAGCGGGAAAGTTCCCGCACTTTCCTCATATATGTTCGAATGTATCACAATTTTTCGTTCGAACGTTCGTAGATTTATAGATAAACGTTCGAACATTTAACTTAAACGTCCGAACGTACATTTCATGAAAGTGTTACCATATTTGAGCGGGAAATCTCCCGCTCTAATTTAACTAACGTTCGAACGTTGACAGATTTAGTGTTCGAACGTATAGTATAAACGTTCGAACGTCTGACTAATCACATAGATACCTTAATCGAGCGGAAAAATTCCCGCCTCTTAGTTTAACGTTCGAACGTTAACTTGAAACATTCGAACGTACGATTCCTACTATACTTAACTTATAGTATAATATAAATACTACATTTTATATATTTATAACTAAATACTACATTGTATAGTATGATAGCATAATATAATTTAAATGATAAACTATACCATATATATAAATCAATAATATATATTAAATTGTTACTTATTAAATTCTTTATTATATACTAATTTATAGTATAATATATATACTACATTTTATATATCTATAACTATATACTACATTGTATAGTATGATAGCATAATATAATTTAAATGAGAACATCAACGTATATAATATATAAACTATACCATATATATAAATCAATAATATATGTTAAATTGTTACTTATTAAATTCTTTATTATATACTAACTTATAGTATAATATATATACTACATTTTATATATCTATAACTATATACTACATTGTATAGTATGATAGCAAAATATAATTTAAATGAGAACATCAACATATATAATATATAAACTATACCATATATATAAATCAATAATATATGTTAAATTGTTACTTATTAAATTCTTTATTATATACTAACTTATATTATAATATATATACTACATTTTATATATCTATAACTATATACTACATTGTATAGTATGATAGCATAATATAATTTAAATGATAAACTATACCATATATATAAATCAATAATATATATTAAATTGTTACTTGTTAAATTCTTTATTATATACTAACTTATAGTATAATATATATACTACATTTTATATATCTATAACTATATACTACATTGTATAGTATGATAGTATAATATAATTTAAATGATAAACTATACCATATATATAAATCAATAATATATATTAAATTGTTACTTATTAAATTCTTTATTATATACTAACTTATAGTATAATATATATACTACATTTTATATATCTATAACTATATACTACATTGTATAGTATGATAGCATAATATAATTTAAATGATAAACTATACCATATATATAAATCAATAATATATATTAAATTATTACTTATTAAATTCTTTATTATAAACTAACTTATAGTATAATATATATACTACATTTTATATATCTATAACTATATACTACATTGTATAGTATGATAGCATAAGTACGTTCGAACGTTCTGTTTATATAAGGCCAAAACCGAACGTCGAAACGACATTTCCCTGCCCGTATCCATCGTCTTCTCCGTTCTTTGCCGCCACGCCTCCGTCACCGCCGCCGTCAACTCCGCCACAACCGTCACTAAAAGGTAGGCATTCATCTTTTATGCAAATAACATGTATTTTATTGAGATTTAGATTGAGATTTGGATTGAGTTTTGTTTAAAACCGGATAAGTATTACCGAATTTTCAACTTCATTTTCCGGCCACCACGGCCAGTCATTGGCCAAATAGTCACCGTAGAAATGTTTCTTGAAGTGTATACTTCATTTACATGGTGACATTTTGGCATTTAGACCCTTGTAGAGAAATTTTCGAGATTTCAATAATGGCTGAGTCAACTCAGCCATTCTGCGTCGAAACGTTCGAACGTTTCACCAAGACATTCGAACGTACGACGTTTAAATTACAGAGCCGTTACGGCTTCCACGTTCGGACGTTAATCGTCTTACATTCGGACGTGAATATTATTAAACGACATACGTTCGAACGTGAATATTTACTTTCGCACGTAAATCACATACGGTCGGACGTTTAATTATAACATCCGAACGTAGTGATTTTCTACATTATTCATGCTTCGACGTTCGGACGTTCCTATTTACGTTCACACGTAAAACAAATACGTTCGAACTTAAATTCGAACGTATTTGTTTACTGCTTTTGTTCGAACGTACATCTTTACATTCGAACGTATTTGTTTTACGTTTGAACGTAAATTTATTTACATTATTTTACGTGCGAACGTATAAATTAACGTCCGAACGTTTTTATCTTTAACGTTCGAACGTTAAAGATAAAACGTTCGAACGTTAATGTAGAGCATCTTAAAATTAATACAAAAAAATGCATTATTGTAAATAATTTTTTTTTCCTTTTCTATTTTCAGGATATGGCTCTTCCACTGCATACACGAAAACGAGGGAGGGAAGGAGCCACGTCGGACACTGCCCGTATCGGAGCTCGTACTGTTATGGTAGAGAGAGAGGTCTTAATTAATGAGTTCGACGAACTCTGTTGGCAGCAGACGAACCTAAGAGATGTTTTCCTCAGTAGAGGCTGGGGAAATATCTGCACATTGAGGGGGAAGGTATACCCCTCAATGGTTCAAGAATTCTATATGGGGATGTGTGACATGCCTCCGGATGCATCCTCTCACACCGTGACTGTACGCGGTGTTTAAATTGAGGTATCGGCAGATGTCATCGGCGAGCACCTCGGGATTCATCGAGGTGCTCAGACATTTACACACTCAACACCCCGTGAGGATGTAGGCACTTCTACATCATCTACTGGCCGGGGATGTGAGCCAGCATCAGCCAGAGATGCAGGCCAGTCAGAGGCTGAGGATACTGGCGTCGACGCTCGGGATGATGACTGAGACGAGAATTTCTACATCCTCACCGGGAGGGATCGCATGCAGATCGAGCGGAAGAACGCCTTCAACTAGATCCATCTGCTGCATTTCTTCCGCATGTTGCACCTTATTGTTGCAACAAATGTCGATCCTGTGGCTCATAAAACCACATTTAGTCGGCTTCGGGCACAATTTTTGATACGAGTGGCACGTGGAGATCATATAGATTTGCCATTGCACATTTTTGAGAGGATCCGTTACGAGGCGAGCATCGTCTCCACGGATAATCTCCCATATGGTGTCCTCATCAGCTGACTATTACTTGCACGGGGAGTGCCGACCCAGCCAGAGGAGCGGGTCAAAGATCAGATGTGCCCCCTCGACATGACCACGCATCGGCGTAGCATTAGACAGGCGAGGGGACGTCAGCCACCCCCTGTAGAGGATCTAGTTCCTCCGACACAGCCTGAGCCAGGTCATGTCGGGAGTAGTAGTCAGCATACGCCGAGTACATCTGCAGGAGATGTGTGGCCTGCTTGGGTTGATGCGGTCATCTCACAGCTGACTGCGCATATTGATCATAAGATCGATCGATCGCTCGAGGCTATATCGGCGTCTGTTGCCGAACTCACCCATCGTGTAACTATCCTCAACGACAAGGTTGATACCTTGACTGAGGAAGTACAGAGTTCGACTTTTGCAGATAACGTTATCATCTGACTGTTGTTTACTACGTTCTATCAATTTTTGTATTTTATTTTTAATATTTGTAACGAAAAATATTATTGAATATTTTTATCGTTTTTTAATTTCAATTTTTAATCTTCTTTGATGTTATAATTTCCAACTTTAATACTAAATCACTGCATTTCAAATATATATAAATCAATAATATATATTTATATATTACAAAGTGTGTATATAAATATATACAATTCAATTTTTTAGACTTGTTCACAAATTATGCACAATAAAAATCACATAATTTTTAAATTAAAGTCATTTAATTTAAATTTACAATGAACGTTCGAATGTTATTACTTAACGTTCGAACATTGGTGCAAACATTTTATGTTCGAACGTAAAATTAATAACATTCGAACGGTTGCGCCAAAACATTTTACGTTCCAACGTAAACAGACATAACGTTCGAACGTATATGTGACGTTCGAACGCATATTTCCCATACGTTGGAATGTAAAAAAATCTCATTCTATCTTTAGTGACGGTTTCAAAAAACTATCACAGAAAATGCCTTTTAGTGACGGTCTAGGGACTGTCACAATTTCCCAACCGTCACTAAAAAGCAATTGTGTTGTAGTGAGGGAGCTTAATTCAGTGTCTAGATCCCTCATATATATCCGATTCTCAGTAAATAAAGTAGTGCTACTACAATCGCATGATAGCACCTAGAACCACACCGCTGCCGCTGTCTTCAGGCACACCTCTTATGCTAACCACTCGCCTATATATGCTCTTGCAACAAACTCCTTATACCCAAGTTGGGAAGCCACCTCCGGTTGACAACTTACAAAAAACAGTACTATAATGTATGACTACGTAAGGAGAGGGGTAGTCTAAGGCTTAATTTTGATAGATATGTTTTTATCTCATCCAATCTCATTTCATATCATTTCAATATCAAAATACCAAAAATACAAACACTTTTCAAATTCAAATTTTCAACTTTTTATCTAATTATTATCTAATTATTACAATTTTTTCAAACTTTCAAATAAAACACAAAAAACAATTATACTTTTTCAAATCTCAAACACAAATAATATCAAAAAATCATATATTTATATATGACAATATTTTAACTTTATAATATTTTTATTCAATTTTTTTCCTTTCATTTTCCAGAACCCATAAAACATTTTAACACAAGAGTAATTCTATTCATCTCCCGTTTTTTCTCCTACACCATATACCGGTGGGTGATGTGGCTTTTTTTCCCCCTTCTAAAAGTAAAGAACTTTGCTACTCATCATCCACACACACCACACACCATATTTATTTTTATTTTTTTAAATTTTTTTAGTTTTGTTCTTTTTAAACTAATTGAATTCTTCTATTCATTCTTCATATATCACATATTTGATAAGTGTGATGACCCGAGCTTGCCTAAGCATGGCTCATAGTTTTTAATCTTAGTTGCCATGGCATTTTACGAACTCTAGTTATTTTTGGAAGAGTCTAGAATCTTTGATTTAGCAACTTGAGCCTAAGAGGGGAGTAACCCTAGAGTGCCTTGTGAATTTCAACCCTATATAGAACCCAGACCCAACGGCTTTAGGTCCTTGACCCAAATCTTAGTCACTAGTGCCATGTGTCATGCAAGTGTTACACTATGAATCTAGACTTGATAGTGGGTTAAGGGGGAGAGAGAAGTGTAGAGAAGCACCAAGAGGTGGCTTACACGCCTACCCTGGAGGATTTGTCACTTGTCAACATGGTAGAAACCTTCTTGAAGAATCAAAGGGCAAAAAGAACCTAGGAAGACCAAAGGATTTTCAACCAACCCACTTTCCCACACACCTAGAACATTCTTTTGACCCAATTTCGAGTTCCAAGGTAGATATTCCTGGAAAGAGAAGTCTAGAGAAGATGAAGAAAGTTTTTCTAGAAAAGTAGCAAGGGAAACCGAAGGGAGCTCATGGGTTCAAATTCGGTTTGTTTTTGCCAAGTGTCAAACATGCATTAAGCTTATAGAAGATTAGATGAATGGACTCACTACAAGGAAAAGCAGCTTTTGCTGCCAAAAACTGAAGGGGCGACTAATTTTTGGCCGCAACAGACCATAAATTAGTGTAGCCGCATTTTTGTAGTGGCGACTGTGAAAGTCAACATAAAACATACTTTTTGCGGCGACACGATATCTTTTGCGGTGACTAAGTCTCTTCACAAATAATATTGCAGTGTAAGATGCAAAAATAACAAGTTATTTCTTAATGCGGTGACATGTTTATCACCGCATGTAATCAGAAGCATGCGCAAACATAATTATCTCCGTAAAATCACAGAAACCCATTTTCGCCGATACTGATCTCTGTCTTCCACCCAATTTTGTTGCAGCCATCGTGAGCCTCCAACACCAAGCATGAACCAGCCGTGCCTAGCCAGCTTGCCTTCACCATTGAAACAGAGCATAACCCCCTCCATCCGTCCATCCCAGCCTTCACGTTGAACAGGGTCTGAGAAAATCACGTCGATTATTCTCTGTGACAAATCGACTTCCTTGCTGCACGCCGTCGCCTCCTCGCCTAGCCGGTAAGTCTCCTCCGTCTCTCTCATAGTCAATTCACCGTCCGTCTCACTCTCTCTCTCTAACTTCCACTCAGTCCCTCTCTCTCTATAGGCTGCCCAATCGTGTCCCACCGTCACACACGACTTCTCACTCAGTCCCGATTTCAGCAACCTATTTCATCTCCTTTCAATCTGTGTGGTATTTCTCTCCTTCATTCCGTGTCTATCTCTCTCTGTTTTGGGTATATGTATTTAGCTAGTTTTTTTTGGGTTCATTTGCAAGAGAAAGGTAAAGTCATTTGCATAAAAATATTCAGATACTTGCTTAAATTGATTTTGAATCTGTTACAAATTGCAGTGACAACTTTTGGAAACAACAGTGAGAGAAATTTCTCTGCTATATTATAGTTTTAGCATATATATAAGTGTAAATTGATTGAAATTTTTCTATGTTGTTTGGCGAATGTTGTTTTGGGTGATATACTAGTTTAAATTGATTGTGAATCTGTTACATCAGTGTTTTATCTGGTACTTGACAACTTTTGGAAACAACAGGTCGAGAAATTTCTCTGCTATATGAGCTGCTTGTCTCTTGCATGCCCTAGTTTCAATTTTATTCTTCCTAGCTAGGTTATATATATTAGAGTTCCTGGTGCTCTGTTGCCTTTATTCCCTTTATAATTATGCATAAGACAAGGAAATATTACAAACTCCGTGTTTAAATATATGTTTCCTACAAAAAGATATTGTGATTAAGTATTCCATTATTAAACTCAACTTTTATACCACGCACAGAACTATAATTTTATGCTCATTCAGAACCGGAGTTGTACTACTACCTCTGCATCTTAATTAGCTAGCTAGGTTTGTATCGAATTCTTAATGGCCAAAGTGCCGCTAGCTAGCTCTCCCTAAATAAGCCACCATACCTTCTCTCCTAGCCTGATATTATTAGGCTTGAAATCAACATGATCAGTAGTAGTAGTACTATATCTCTAAATTAATATATTATGCCCTACCAATCGGCCACTTCCAATCAAAACCATGATCTATACATACACAATGTCATCGATAGCTTCGTGTGTATGCCAAAATCCATGCCTAGCACTTCATCTTTATATATATATACACCTGCATTTAGCCAGAGAAGAACAGGTTTTCCTTCTGATTTCTTTGTAGCTTCAAAGAACCAGTAGAAGAGTGCTCTTCCATGAGTTTGATTGACAGTAACATATCCTGCATATTGCTTGAAGTTCACCACATGCTGGCCTGGAAGTTTGTTGGGCCAAGCTTTCATCACAGAGTATAAGCTGGCTCAGACCTTGCAGAAGTTTTTGTACCTGAATTGATTAAAATTACAAGCAAATATTTTAAGGAAGAAATTCAGAGAGAAAGCCATTAGGACCACCTCTTTCGGCCTTATCTTCTCTCTCTCATAATTAACACGTAGAAACACACAAGGAACGTACAAACTGTATGGTTTAAATAGGAAATGATTGGAAGGCACATATATAAGAATCACATATATGATTATATATATATGGCTGTCAATATCTTTTATATAATACGAAAGATCCATTCCATTCCATAATAAATCATGATGACTATATTCCATATAGCCATGGAAGCGTTTCGTTTTGGAAGTATGCTAAGGCCAGTATATAGTTGGAATTTTAATTAACCGATATTTGAAATGGTGTTGCTTCTATTAAAAACAAAGGGACCATTTGACTTCTAGAACTTGAAAGTATAGTGCCTTTATGTAGAAGGGAGTGATCCTTTTTCTTTTCAATCCACGGCTAGCTTGAGATTTTTTGCTTCAATCAAAAGGACGAGATCTACGGTCTGTCTAGTCAATATATATATAGATAATGCTTAATTTGCATGGAAATCTTTCAAACTGTACTGCACCAGCTTAATGAATGTTATGAATTAATAATGTACCGGTCTATAGATTATCTTTCAAGCACATGCACCATCTTTCAAGTTTTAGCCTGCTTTTGACTGTAAAGAGTGTCAAAAAAGTAAAAGCCACAGAAAAATGAATTAACGTAACCCAACAGAATAGCTTTTGAGGCTAACTAGAAAAAGAAAAGAGAAAAATAAAAAAGGATATTCGGACTTAGCTCTCTTTCGAAGGTATAATCAAATCAGCCCTATATGTTGTTCAGTTATATATACTATGTTTGTCGTCTAATTGCTAACAATCCAGACGATTATTTAACTTTTCTTTTATTTGTTAGGGGTTGCGAGGAATTAAATATTTCTGCTTTGCAGCTCACTTGGTATGCATTTTCTGAGCATACCAAGTGACATTACTTGTAGAGGTTTACATGTAATCTAGTTTGCTCTCCATTTACTTGTTGCCACGAAGATGACATAGTATGAATGCTTGAACTACCTAGTTTGTATAATCTGGTCTACTCTGCTTCCTTTTTCTCTTTCTTCTCATCCTTCAAACTATCATTCTACAATATGACTGCAAACTATTAATTTCTACTCCATTTATTTATTTGCTCACACATTGAATCTGTCTTTTTTCCATAGTGCTACTGAATATATTCTATATAAGCTAAAACTGGTGGGGAAGATCACTGAAGTCCACAATGTGGCCGAGTTTATAGCTTAGTACAAGCTTAAATTGATAAAGAAGATAATTGAATAAGACATTTCACTTGTAAATTTCTAATGGAAGAGTTTGAATATCTGGATGTTGATCAGTCTGGAACGTTTTCAGTGTGTGATATTAATTATAATGCTCGAATATCATCTAGTCTGGTCAAGTGACCATACCATGGAAATTTAGTAATTGGTTTGTATACGTGTATGAAATACTTCCTGTAAAATCAAATTTCATCATGGATATGTAGTTGATCTTGGGGATGGTCTATTATAGTGGTATTTACTGTCGACTCAGTTTTCCTTACTACAAATATATTCAGATTCCAAGTATTTATAGACTAATACAAAGATCAACAAATAATATTTCTCATTGAATTCAAGCCATGCATACAACTTAACAAATCTGTTGTGTACTACTATTCTTCCAAGTTCTTTCATAATATTCCAGGCGAGTAATTTAGTTATTGCCTTCTGTCAGACTCATCATCCTTTGAGGCACCATTTATCAAGTCTTCCTTTGAGGGCTAGTGGATGCCTGATTAAGAGAGAGAGCAAGAGCTTTAATATTGAGTAATGGAAAAAATGTACAAGTGGAAAAAGTATGCATATGGACCAGATTAGCAAGAGCCTTAATATAAGCCTATTTATTATGTAATATGGAACCCCGACCACTAATCATCTGCGTAATTTTAAGCAATGGTTTTATGCGAGAACAAATGTCATAGAATATCAATTGGTATGTACGCTTTTTTATTCGTTTCTATACAAAGGTGGCATGAACACACGTTAATTCCCATGTGAAAAGGTATGAGCATCTAATTAGATAAGATCAATTGCATCATTGTACTTGTCATTGATTAAAGAAGATGAATTAGAAATATTATCTTACTAAATAGGTGTTAAACACTAGAGAATGTAACATAGTGATATATATATATATATATATATATATATGTAATCTAACCTCAATGCACATGTGTAAGGGCCAGCTGGGTCCCACCGTTAGATGCAAGTAGTACGCGGGATAGGGAAAAATCTAGGCGGCAAATTTGGAGGGATGGGTGCAATATTGAGGAATAGTGCTGGCAGTGTTCTCATGGCTACAAGTATCTTGGAGGGTGATGTTGCGGAACCTGAACATATTTAGCTGACTGCTATTTTTCGGGGTCTTCAGTTGTGTGCAAGTATGGGTATAGAAACAATTCAAGTGGAGAGTGACTGTCTCTTGGCTATTGAAGCTGTTCAATAGGATACTATGGTTAACTCGTTGTTGGGTGGTCTTTATGCATAAATTAAAAAGTTGTCTTAATGTTTCAGGGAATGTGTTTTTCATCATGTTTATAGAGAAGCCAATATGGCTGCTCATTGTCTTGCTCAGTATCCAAGAAATATTGATAGAATGACTATGTGGGGGGATTGTATTTCGGACTTTTTATCTCAAACCTTGTGGGTTGATTTATGTCTATAATCATTTTGTTGATTTATTGAAGTTTCTGGTTTTGTTAGCAAAAAAAAAAAAAAAAATCACTAAAGAAACTAAAATAAAACTTGTGTCAAACAAACTCAAGCAGATTAAATGAACAAACGAGAAATTTGATTATCTAAAAAAAATAAACCTAAGTCTCGGGGAACCCTCTCATTCTCAAATATCATATTTTCTGGTTATAAGTAATATTGAATTTTCTGAGAATCTCATAGGCCTTAACAAACCGTTAATTCAATTCAGGAGCAATTATTGATGGAGCAGCTGGACCGCAATCTAGAATACAATTCTAGGTATGTGTGTAGGCCTTTTCATTCATTGATATAAGTTGTTCAATGGCTTGTTAAATAAGTGATGTTCTTCGGAATGATACAAACTTTATCTCCCATTTTGGCTTTTTTTTTTAAGTTGAAATATTCTACTTTGTTAACAAAGATGTAAAGAAATAATGTACACATGAGAGAGATGAGGGAGGGAGGGAGTGAGTAAGTTTAGAGAGCTGAGCTCCTTGCATAAAGTCTCAGTTTATTTTGCACTTCAATAATGATCTGTGCTTTAGTTTATTTCTATTTTGAATGGTGTAACCTTCATGCACATAGACACTTGTGTGCCCACACTCACATGCAAACATGTGTAAATGCATTGGTGGGATAGTACATGATCAATAGTTATGTTAGTATTTTCTTACTGTAGATAGGCAACTAGGTAGACAAAATTGTAGCAAGGGTGAAGAATCACAAGTTTTAGAAACAACTTCAAGTTTGAGAAGGTTTGATCACAAGTTTTGCTTGATTTCAGACACCGTGAACCATGCTCACAATTGTTTTATTGAACAAAGAGATCATAATACTTTGAGAAGGTTTGCATCTTATTCTTTATTTATTTTTTTAAGTTTACATGACAAAGAATGGAGTTATCTATTCATCCAGGTTTATACAATTTTATTTGTAATCAAGTTAAGTCCATTAATGTACAATTCATTTGATCTCCTCCATTAAATTCCCAAATTCTTTATGATACAGTAAATCTTGTTTTCCTCTCTATTTGGTTCTCATTTTATATATTGCAATAATTCATGACCTAGCTATTGAATGCTATTTAGCTTCATAACAAATTAAAGTTCAATGTGACTGCATATATTTGAGGATGTTGAGTATGAAAGGAAAACTGTTGAGATATACAATTATTTGTCGTCCACGTTGTCCACGTTGTCCACTCCTCATTCTGCAAGCTAATTCAGCCTCCTCCTGGGAATGTAGTCGTCGCGTCGTCGTGTTTTTCGTCATCTTCACTCTGCAAGCAAGTTCAATAACCATCGGTAGGTCTCTCTCTTTTCGACTTTTGGTCAGATTTCTTTTGGATGGTGCTACGTCCACCGCTCCCAGTTCTTGCTGGGAGCTACCGTTAGGTATAATTGTTTTTCTTTTCTTTGTTGTCTTTTTTTACATGTATTTTTTTTATACTTTTAAATATTTTTTAAAAAATACAAAAATCACAATATTATTAAAAAATACTTCCTTAATCAATAAGTAAAAGGAAAAATAAAAAATTTCAGCAGTAACACCTAGCTGTAAAAATCAGTGGCGAGAGTATCATTTTCTTGATTCCTGCTAGTTATTTTGATGTGTTTTTTCTTTTGCTTTTTTTACATGTATTTTTTAACACTTTTAAATATATTTTAAAAAAACACAACATCATTAAAAAATACTTCCTTAATCACGAAATAAAAACAAAAACAAAATGCCAGCGAAAGCTAGGAGCAGGACGCTTAGTATTTTCCATTTCTTTTAGTTGTTTCCAGAAAGATGCTGTTATTTTTATTTTTGATTTGGTTGTTTTTTGCTCGAGAAAGATGTAGAGTTCTGAAAATGTTGATTATGTGAAATTTAGTTTTTTTTTTTAATATCCATTATGTCAATATGTTTGATGTTTTGATGAAATACTTTCAAAATTGTATTCCATGTGTATACTTTGGGTCCATGAAGTTCCCACACTACAAGGGAAGTAACTTTTTCCAGTGATTATTTTCGTTTGGAAAAGTCTTTTAAATCGCTGCCATTGACTTTTTCTAGTGATTTACACCTCGCTACATGTTCGTCGGAATTATTCCTCCACTTCTGATCTACTCCAACGGAAGCCAAAAATCGCTGCTAAAAGATTATCTTTTCCTGCGATTTTTTTTAGCCACAAATTCCAAATAAAACGTTGCAAATACCCATTTGATTTGCCTAATAAATCACCAGAAAACTTTTTTGCTATGAATTATAGTTGTCACAAAATTTAATATATCGCCGCTAATGATGAGATCTATTCCAACGGCCTAATTAAATCGCTGGAAAAACTTTTTACAACGAATAATAGTCGCTGCAAATACTATAACAATTGCCGGTAAAAAGTATTTCCAACGATATGCGATCACCATAAATAAGTTTAATATACAAAAAAATATTTGCGGCGAATTTTACTCGCCGAAAAAGATATTTCACAAAATTAAAAAAAAAATGCACAAAATTAATCCTGATGAACTATACCCAAGCAATACTTCATATTAGACACCCTTATATATAATATATGTATATGCAATTGAAAGATATAATTAATATATGAACTAAACCCTAAAGCTTGAAATTTCATGCACCGATAAAAAATACCCCTTAATGAAAAAAAAAACTAAAAAATATTAAAATCAGATCTACAAGTGATAGTGAAGAGACAATAAAAGCCTACCGACTCATCTTCAGATTGTGTAACATAATAATCTTCATCCATATCCGCAGTATTTGACTTAGATTCTCTTAGATTGTGTAAATAAATTGTCAATATAAAAAATGTCATCATTTTGAGGTTATCAGGTAAATAACAACTAAACTAGATTCCTACTCACCAAAATTAAGTTCTGGAGATTTATTACCATCATTTTCATCCACTTCTTTGTATTTAATACTCAGTTGATCTTGTGTAGGACATTGTTGCACTGGTTTATGAGTATCAACGAGACTTTCTGCTAACATTGTTAAGTACCTACTTATCCAACACAATAATGTCATTTCACTCTACCTGTGGACGCATTATAACAAGAACTTCTCACAATCCAATACATAAAAAAGAATAAAGGCAGTTCATCGAACAAAAACAATGAGAGAAATAATTATACCTCTCGGGTTGGCCCAAAAGAAACTCAAGTTGCTTATCAAGTGCCTTGACTGATTTGAAAAAATTAGATAACTATTTGAACAAAGTGGACTAAGAAGAAATTACAGAGGGGTTAAATAAGCTTTTATGAATAGATAAATATTTTGATAAGTTATTTGGAAGAATAAATATCATAGATAAACTAACCCGTTTTTCTATTTTCATATAGAATTTCTTCACGTCCTTTGAGATATTAAGTGCAACTTTTCTTAACCGCTGCTCCCCTTCCTGTTAAAATTTTTAGTTATTCTGATATACTCATAATCATGATATCACTGTATTGTACAAAACGAAATAATTTTGTCTACTATTGGTGATGCAATAAAAGATTCATTAATACAAAGAAGCAAAAAACCTAACCTTCATTTTCTTTTCTCCCCTAGTAGCCTGATCTATGGTGCCCCTGCTTGCTATTAAGGCAACCCTCTTTGCTTGAGCCAATTTCCATTTTCTCTCTGACTCGAAGTCCTGCTAACAACCAATTGAATGAGTAAGGAAGCAGTGAAATATATATCTCACGAACTCCACTAAACGGGTACAGCAAAAAACAAGCAGAACTTTATCATATGAAGTAAATGAGTATAGCCATAAGGTTTCCTACATCATAGAAGATAATATCTTTGAGGAACTTGTTAATTACCTTTCACAACCAAACTATCTCTTCTAAAACATGATCCCAATGAGTTTTTCAACGTAGACGTTCTTTGTGAGCCTGAAGTGCACAGTGATTTTGATTGCAATTGCACAATGACATTTGGCAAGCAGTTTACTTCTACATTTCTAGATGATTAATCAGTGAACAATAATCATGATGTTGTTTCCTCTAGTAAAGTTGCATGAGTTGGCTTGCTTCAAAAGTCATCAAGCTAGATTGACTAGGTTCACAAAAAGATAGCTTTAATCAATGAAAATATGGACTTGTAAGCACTAATAACTAAAAGTAAAATGAATTTCATGTCATGCATTTTCAAATGCAACTAAACTTTGAAATTTGTGCTTCGAGTCAGTTTGAGAAGAAGGGGTTTTATAGCCATATATATTAAGAGGTACATTGAATATTTGTGCCATGCTCAATTCTTAAAATAATTAAACATATAGATTTTCCTTCAAGCAAGATTGAAGAAATTAAAAGAATGTCATCTGAAAAGGTGAAAGTTTCAACACAATGGAAGTATGGAATTGAGCATGGAAGCAAGAAAAAATCTTACATTATGCAATAATCTAATATTAAAAAAATATGAAAGCACCTATAGGCAAGGCTTTTATATATTCTAATTTAAGCTTAAAGCTTCTAAGGTCTTGCTTCACTGTTGTAGGTCCTTCAACAGGTCTCTGCAACAAGAATAATGAATCGAATCAGTTGTGAAAGCCAAATATATTCCAGTATCAAACATGTCTCTAAAACTTCATGGCCACTTTAAAAAAAGAACAAATTTAAAGATATATATTTTGTTGCAAATGCATTCTTAATTTGTACGTACTTGCATTCTTAATTTGTACTTGCATCTTTTCTATTGAAATTCCACTATCACGCCTCTACTTTTAAGTTCAAAAGCTTAAAGTATATCACAAAATATAAAATAAATGCAATGATCAAGGACAATTTTGAAACACATGCAATTGAAAAATCTGTTGTTCACCAAGTCTTGCACAACAAGTAGCAGCAGTCACTAGAACTAGAAGTTCAGAACTGTTGGAATGAATCAATTTTGGCTACTTGCACAATACAAAACAACCTGAACTAAAGTCCCAAGGAAGTGAAAATAAAGCATGAGTACTGTCAGTCATAGCAAAGTTATATGCCAATACATGCTGGTAATGATGCCATCGATAATGAACTAATGAAGTAGAAAATCTTGGTGAATGCTGCATATATGGATAGAAATAAGATAGAGAGAAAATAGTGAAGAACAAGGAAGGCATTACTCATACCTGAAACCGAACAAAATCAGCCCTAACCTCTCTTTGGCAAGCCAAATCTGTTAACGAGGAAGCCACAAACTGAAATCTCTTGGAAATTCATGCACATACTCATACTCATACTCTATCCATATATCATTATCATTTAACTCAACATACGATAAACTAATACAACCACATCACGAACTGCTCATTAATCCTCATCACCTCACATGATATACAACCCACATGATCAAAAGTTAAATTAAAATCCACATAGAACAACTAACACATTCAATACAACAAATCTGTCAAATTCTTTGACCTCATGGTCTTCACGTACCTTTAAATCATACACCATTGCCTCTAAGTAAAATCCAACCGACTCTTCAACTAAATCAATATACACATATAAATTAAACTCATTATCCATTTAACTCAATACACAACAAACTCATGTAATCACATAGATTCACAAATCCCAAACTGATACAATGCTTTTTATAATTTCCCAACCTAAACAATCCCAACATTACACCTACTACACACATACTCAAAACAAGGTCCAATTAAATTCCACACAGAACAAATAACCCAAATCTCATATTTCACAATCTTTATAGGGCACCTCCAACTCCATTACAATCCCAACCACACATCACTTCTTCTAAGTCTACCATAGTCAACGCAGTGAATATATACAAATATGTCCAATTATACAAACATAATGCCATTCAATCACATAAACATAATTTTCCTTGAGATAAGGACACAGGGGTTTATACCATAAATTGAAGGCTGAGTTTGGTAGTGCTAGGGCGGTGCTAGATGCGGAGGAGAGGCTCTCAATGGTCTGAGGTGGGCTGAGCAGTGGTGGGTAGTGGGCCATGCATGGAGGAACTTGTGGTGGTGCCGTCAAGGTTGCTGCTATGAGGGGTCGGCTTAGGGCTGTGAAAACAGAGGGGTTGAGGGAGGTGTTGGGCAAGGATCCAGAGTGGGGCCTATTTTTGTGGACGGTGAAGGGTGGTGGTTGGTCGTGGATCACGATTGGCGGCCATGAGATGAGCTGAACAGAGAGATGAGGGAGGGACTGAGGGGTCTCACGGCTCTGGTGGACGCTTGGTGATTGTTGATTGGGATTAGAGCAAGGGAGAGAGGGAGAGCCTCGGGCTGCTGGGCTAGGCGTGGAGGAGAAGGGGCTCTAACGGAAGACTGGCGACAGCGTTGAGGTGTGAGTGGTGGCGAACAGCGCCCCTAGCGGCGATGATGTGGAGAAATCCGAGAAAGAGAGGGGTGAGGCCAGATTTAGGGAAAAGGAAAGAGATCGGAGTGGGGCTGGGGGAGAACTAGGGGTGGCCGTCGAGGTGACGTGGCGAGGGCGGCGGGCTTTGCGCGGTAGCGCGGGTTGATGGAGTAGAGGAATTGGGGAGACAGAGAGGGGCTGGAGGGGTATTTGGAGGGAAAAGAAGAAAAGGAACGCGGGATTTTAATTTTAATTTTGTAGCGATATTAACTTGCTACAAAAACTATAGACCTCACCGCCAAAACAAACTTCTCATTTTCAACGGCTTTAAAATTGTTGGAATTGCTCATTTTTGGCGACTAAAGATTCGCCGAAAATAGTCTTCTACAATTTTTCTAATACACTTTTTCTAGCGCTTTATATTTGCCGCTAATAAGCATAAATTTGCCGTAAAAGTATCTATTGTGGCGATTTTCCTATTCGTCACAACTAAAGTGCCACTACAATCATAAATTATATTTGCGACGACAATAAATAGCCACAAAAGGTAAAAAAAATTGCCACAAATAAGTGAACAGTAATTTTAGCATAAACGTTTCTCATATATTTCGTTGAACATGAGCGGCAAACCAAAAATCGCCGCAAATAAGAACAAATTGAGGTGATTTTTTTTTTTTGCAGCGATTTTAAAATTGCTGAAAAAGACCTGATTTCTTGTAGTGCGAATTCCATAATTATGCTTCTCATAGTCGAGCATGCCTCCACACATGCACGCATGTATTTGTTGGAACGTTATAACTTATTCTTGTTATTCCCATCCACTGCTATTAACACATGCTAAAAGAGCTCACACTTCAGAACCCTCGTATCGTTTATAGAGCAAAATATGTAATACGTTTCACCTTTCTTTGAATTAGTTGGAAGTATTATCTAAACTTCCACGACTCTTGATGTTTGCTTTGTTGGAAGCTTTTAAGTTTTTTTTGTTTTTAAGTGACGAGTTTGTAAATGTAATAGACCATAAATAGATGCAACACATCTAAAATTTACCAAGTCTAAGTAGTTAGGTACTTGCCTCATTCAAGTATTATGCTATAAAAATAAGGTACTTGGTTAATTCCATCATAATTAAATTGGAGCTTGGATCCAATCTGCTCTCCTTACAATCTATCATTTCATTTTAACATTGCCAGTTCATTTATAAGAATTGACATTTGCATGCTATATGATAACATTCATTCACTTTGTAGAAGTTTCAAGTTCTCTTATTTCATCCAAAACATCCTAGCCTGTTCCTACACTGTGTCCTTATTAAAACCCTTGGCCACCCCTGCATCAGTTTCAATTTGATAAATTTACCCTTGGTCACCCATGATTTGTAAAATGCCGGTATGGAAGCCTTCTAACTATACATAGTTGAAAAGAGTTTCTTTTAAAAATGACTATACGAATTTAAAGGCCTCAAATAAAAAAACGTAGTGAAAGTAGCTCCTCTATTTGAAACAATATTCTGAGGCATACCATGTAATTTGAAAACATAGTCAAAAAATAATAAAGCCACTTTACTTGTTGTAAGGTGTTTAAGGGCCATAATGGGAGTACTTTGACAACCTATCCACAACAACCATCACCACTGAGTAACCCTTAGAAATTTGTAAGCCTTCCACAAAGTCCATTGACAAATCAGTCCAAATATTCTGAGGTATTGACAAGGGCTGTAACAATCTAGCTGGATGGATGTTTTCTACCATATTTCTTTGGCAAGTTTCACACTCTTGAATAAAAGTCTTTACATCTTTTTTTAAACCAAGCCAATAAAAATCATACCTTGCCCTTTGTAAGGATTTATGAAATCCTAAATGACCAGCAGATGGAATGGAATGAATAAAATGCAGCAACTTCAGTTTTAACTGTTGACAGTTAGGCACATAGATTTTGCCTTTTGTGAACAACACTCCATGTTTCACAGTAAAAGAACTATGTGAAGTAACCCCATCTGTTAACAAGGTCAATTATTGTTGAGTTACAGGATCTGTGGCATAAGCTTGTTTAAGTTCTTCCAACCAAATGGTGTAGGATATGAAATGGCGTACATTGCAGCTTCATCTTCTTGGCAATCTTTTCGAGACAAGGCATTAGCCACCTTGTTCTCTATCCTTTTTTTATATTCAATGGAAAACTCATAGCCCAACAGCTTTGAGATCCATTTTTGTTGAGCTCACAACACCCACCCTCACTCCACGTGCACCACACTCAATGACAAACTTTTGACTGAAATCTGGCAATGCTAACACAGGAGGAGTCACAACAGCTTTCTTTAACACATTAAAGGCTATAGTAGCTTCCTCATTCCACAAAAAGCATCAGTTTTCAACAAAGAAGCTAGAGGGCTCGCAATCTGACCATAATGTTTAATAAACTTTCTGTAATAACCAGTTAGACTCAAAAAACCCCTCAAAGCTTTAAGAGTTTTTGGAACTGGCCAGTTAACCATTGCCTCCAATTTCCTTGGGTCAGCTCGCACACCCTCCCTGGAAATCAGATGGCCCAAGTACTCAATCTCTTGACATGCAAAATGACACTTCGACTTTTTAGCTATAACGATTTTGCTTCAAAACTTCCAAAATAGTAGCTAAATGTGTCAAATGAGATTATAGGTCCTCGTTGTACACTAGAATATCAACAAAGAACACAATTACAAATTTTCTCAAGAATGGTTTAAAAACATCATTCATGAGAGCTTGAAAAGTTGAGGGAGCATTAGTGAGTCTAAAGGGCATAACAATGAACTCATAATGTCCCTCATGTGTTCTAAATGCAGTTTTGTGTATGTCTTGAGGCCTCATTCTTATTTGGTGGTAACCATACCTAAGATCAAGCTTTCAAAAAATAGTTGAGCCAAATAATTTATCCAAGGGTTCATCAACTACTGGAATTGGATACTTATCTTTAATGGTGGCCTCATTAAGCATTCGATAATCCATGCACATCCTCCAAGAATCATCTGCCTTTCGGACCAGTAACACGGGTGATGAGAATGGAGATTGGCTTGGTCTAATAATCCCAATTTTAAGTAATTCAGCTACTATGTTCTCAATTTCTGCTTTCTCAAAATGTGGGTATCTGTATGGCCTCAAGGACACAAGAATAGACTCATCCTTTAAAATAATTTGGTCTCGAGATCTATGGGGGGAAGGCCCTTAGGCTCCTCAAAAACCCTTTGATATTTCTGCAACAACTCATCAATCTGGGGGGTATAATAGACTACTTCTAAACAGGCTCCACAACCATTAATTGGAGCCAAAACCCTTTTGATCCCACTTTAGAAATAGTAGCTAACTCCTTATTATCAACCAACTCAACATTTGTTGATGTCAACCTTTTAAGAACCACAATTCTTGTGCCATAAGAAACTGCATTTGCAACTCAACAAAATTCCAAAGTATGGGACCAAGTGATAGCAGCCATTGCACTCCCATAACCACATCACAACCTCAAAAATTAAGGGGAAAAAAATCAGCAATAAAATTTGTACCTTTCATCTGTACTGCTATAGCAGTAGTTCTACCCAAACTTTCAACATCTCTAAATGCCACTCGAACCTGAATGGACTAATCTTTATTAACTGCCAAAGCACACTTCTCAGCCATTGTTGTATCCACAAAGTTATGGGTACTACCAGTGTCTATTAAAATGTTCACCCTTTTTTTATTAATTTGCCCTACAATCCTCATTGTTTTAGGAATTGGAGTTCCTCCAATTGCTTGCAAAGAAATTGAAGCGATATCACCAAGCTGCATTTCTTCTTCGGCAACCTCCACCTTATCATGATCTTCAACATTTTCATTATCAAGAATATCTATTCCTTCTAATAAATAGATCTTTGGCTTAATGTACTTGTGGCCTTGATGCCACATATCTTCACAAAAATAGCAAATACCTTTCTTTCTCCTTTCTTGCATCTGTGCTTTAGAAACTTTCTGATAAGGCAGCTTATTATTAGATAACACCTTAGGTGTTCCTAATATTGTCCCACCTGCAGAATGCCCACCCAGATCACTACTAGTGCCCCTCCAAGACCTTCTAGTTGCCCACAGATACTGTTCTTGTATCTTGGCTAACCCAAAGGCATCATTTAAAGTAGTTGGATTAAGCATCCTCCCTGGTAGCCTTACTTCATCCTTAAAGCCACCCAAAAAACAACTAAGCTTGTTTTTTTTTAGAAACCCCTTTAATTCTATTTGAAAGTAACTCAAACTCTGCCTTGCAAGCAATAATAGAATTAACTCGTTTTAAACGTGTTAATGCCTCCATTGGATCATCGTAAGCTGATGATCCAAACCTCACTTGAACAGCTTGTGTAAATTCTTCCCAATAATGAAAAATGCTAGCTTCACTAGCATTTTGAAACCAAACAAGGGCTTCTTCATCCATGTGAAATGAAGCCAAAAAAATTATTTGTCTTGGAGGAACTTGATGATACAAAAAATATTGATTTGCCCTATATATCCATGCTATAGGATTCTTACCAAAAAATATTGGAAAGTCAAGTTTCATCCCTTTAGCAAAAGATCTGCCATTCATGTCACGAGTGCGCACTTCTTCATTATCACCTTCTCTGCCTCCACAATGACTGTCTTGATTACTCCTTGCATTCTATCCATTTCCCTCAGAATTGTTGTAAGAAATTCTTGAAATCTGCTGCATAAGATCCAAAATCCTTTTTTCTTGATTTCCCTTTCTAGTCTTGATGCTTTCTGCTGTTGAAATAAAATGGAAATCATATCCTCTAACTACTTTTGTTTCTCGCTGCTATCTGACTGATTAACTATATCCACAATCTGTGCAAACGATCTTGTACCTTCTGCCATTAGCACTAACTGCTGATACCAACTGTGATGGACCCTTGTTCTATAATTGATTTATGTATTAGAGATGACTGCTTCGAGGGAGTTAGGCCTCCAGAAAGATGATCAAGAAGTAGAGAGAGAGAGAGTAAATGTACGAGAGAGAGAAGAAGAAGAAAATTAGCACTTGAATACCAGAGTTGGCCTCAATCCCAACTCATGGCTACCTCTTTATACTACATCTATGAGAATATAATGTACAGGAAGAATCTCCTAGAATGAATATGAAAATGGCACATTATACTAACTAACATAACTGCCAATACAAGTAGAAGATGACACCGTATTCAACCAACTCATTAAAAGAAAACGACACAGTATGCAAACTAACATCACTGTTAATACAAGTAGAAGAACGACACCATATTCAACCAATTCATTAAAAGAAAACGACACCATATCAACAACTAACATAATTGTCGATCCTTCTGCACTTCACCTTCAATATAGCAGCTGTTCATTGCACTCCATTACTTTCACGTACATAACAGATTATATATATGTAAATATATATATTTACAGTGTGCACGAGTAGTACTAGTACCGCATCCATATATAGTACTATGGAACAAGACTTTCAAATCATTGATTTCTTATACCTTTTTCAACTCATGCATGTGACGCAACCTTCTTGTCAATTATTCACAAAAAATCCTGACAATTAGATATGTATCACCCCGTATTTTAGTGTATTTTTACTGAAGGAATTCTTTTTATGGATTCAAAAATTTATCCTCTTATTTTAAAATTGGTTGGATTTTAGTGAGTTTATTTCTATGATTTTAATTTGGTGAAAATTATTTTTATGTGCTTTCTTAATATTTATTTATCGTTATGCATTTAAATTTCTTTTAATATTTAAATTAATTACTGTGGGATTTAATTATTTCAATTTGACTTTACCATTACGTTTAAATTATTTTATTTAACTTGTGGTTTTAAAATCGTTTCCGTTGGATCATTTTTGTGACCCAAGTTATGAGGATTAGACCTCATTTCTTTTCCCTCTATTTTTCTTTCCTCCATTTCTTTTCTTCTTTCTTTTCTTTTTTCTTCTCCCCTGGTTTCTTTCCCGCGCGCAGCGTCCAGCTCCCTCTCTCTCCTCTCTCCCCGTGCGTCCGTCCCCTCCCCCCAGCCCGCCGCCGTCGCACCGCTGTGCGCGACACCGCCCGGCCGACTAGCTCCCCCACCGGCCGGCGACCTCACTCCCCAAATCCTAGCCCCTAACTCGCCGCCGGTAGCCCCCACGAGCCCCACGAAGCCGTGGCGTTCCTTGAGCTCGCGCGCCGCCGTCGCGCCACCACCGGCCACCATCTTCCTACCACTTCAACCCCGACCTCTAGGCAACCCAATGGACCTAACCCCAGCTCCGATCCGTCACCAGTGAAGCCCCACCAAGTCCATTTCTGATTTGGGCATTTTTGGCCTAAAACCACCCCTTGCGCCGCCACCCACGGCAAACCACCACCACCATTGGCTTCACCGACCTCTCTAGGCCCTATCCTACCATTTTTGGGTCTTCATTTGTCTCCGTTGAAAAGTGGGTATCTGTGACCCACGGCCACAGTGTATTTTACACTGTGGTGTTGCTCAAACGTTGTCTTTTTCAACTTCGTGATCCTTCAAAAATTGTTATATTGCACTGTAAGTATTTCTCCAAAGAATTCTTGTGAATTTAATGTATTTTTGCACTAACACATTTCACTGTATTTAATCTGATGATTGGTTTTGCCGGACTGAGTCCGAGGAGTACGAGAGTCAGTTGGATTGGTGATTGGATTGGTTTGGTTGGATTTGATTGGTTTGAATATTGATGGTTGTGGATTTGTGTTGGTACATGTACATCTCATTATTTCATGCATGATCATGTTTGTAAGAAAACTGGGTTTTTGTGTAGTGCATTCATGCTCATATGTGATTTGGGAAGTTATGATTTTATGTGAGAATATTTTTGGGTGCGTGTGTATCACGACCCCAAGCCGAGATGGTGCATTATCTCGGTGGAGCTCCTCTGGTTACTCGGGAGCGGAATAAACTGAGTAACGTCCCCAGGATTATCGCTGGGCGACAATGGGATCGGACGAGAGATTTGTGCCGACTTCGTGGTCCTTCTACTGGCGGGGACTAGAGGATGTGTGATAACCGGGCTTAGAGCCCACCCCTTGGAAGTCAGGATGAAGCCCAGCCCATGAGCTCAAGTGGAGGGACGGACGGCGTCGTTTAGGTGAGTTTCCCTCTGCTGCACTGTTTTTCTTCCCCACGATTCTCCCCTCTGCACTTCATTTGCTGCACATCACACTAACCGTGCGCACCAAACCCCCCATAATCCCAGCAGTTGATCTTCATCTCACCACACTCAAGAATCGGTTTGGCTCACTTCGGCAGACACTACAACCGAATCCTCTCATCTATTTTTATTTATTTTTTTATTTTTTTTCTTCTTCTCATCTTCTCCATATCTCCACCGTCGCTCGACTCAAGGGTTCCGAATTACAAACCGTTTCTCCACTTCAATTTCATTCGGTTTTTTAGCAGAACTTGGTAATTTCTTCTATGATGGTTTTTTTTTTCTCCTTCATGATCATACTGCTTTCTTTTTCTCTGTTTTGCTGGTTCTTACTCGTGCGGGTCTCCTTCCATTTTCGGTTGCTGCCATGTCTTGATCACACGCACACACTCTTTGCTTTATTTGATGTTATGCACATACACACGGCTTGGCTTGCACACACACACTGTTTTATTTGAAGTTACGCACACACACACCGTTTGGCTTGCCGAACCACACATCAGAAGTGTGGTCTTGCTCTTCTCCCACCATTCATGTCCAATCTCACTTTTATTTATTTTATTTTTTTGTTTTGTGTGGGTGTTTCATATGTTGAATTGTGGTGAGGTGATGGAATTCTTGAAGTTGACGAGTATGATTTTTGGATGGATGTGTGAGACTGTTTTGGACTATTAATTAAGACTATTTGGTGTAAATTTATGGGTATGTTGAGCTAGTTGTATCGAACCTTTATGCAAGCCTTAAATTGTTGAATAAATTAATTATTGATGCGGACACTGAAGTTGTTTTATTCGAAGGTTGGAAATGAAGTTTGAGTTGGGTTATTTCTTTTTTAATTATTGAAGTTGTGGTTGTTGGTTTTGGAAATAATTATGATTGGTTTGGTGTTATAGAAGGTGGTTGTTTTGGGTTTTTAAAGGCGAATGAGTGAAGAGGGTTGTTCGGGTTTAATTATTAGGATAGTTATTGAGTTGTGAATGGACTGTTTTGATTTATTACTCAATAAATAGCAGTCTACTAGATTGATTATTAAATGTTGGATATATGTTCTTTTGTTTAGGTGGTGTTACTATTAGAGTTCCGGCTCAAGGTGTTGATAATACGAAGAAGTCAGGTAAGCGGGGTTCATATACTAGTTTTGCATAAAATAAATAAACGGAGGTTGACTTTGAGAATAAATGTGTTTAGTTTTGTTTGAAAGAGATGATCAACCTCAAATGTTTATTCTGCATCTGCATAAATTCAATATAAGAAAAAGTGTTTTCTGACATGACTGGTGTAGACATGAGCTAGTTTTGTGCACTTTGTTTCAGAACTATGTAAAAGAGCGAATAAGGAAATTCTAAAAGTTTTGTGTGAACAAATGAGAATATTTTGTTTATTTTTATCTCGAACATGTGAAATGATCTGAAGCTTTTCAGTGTTTTGTTTTGATATGATGTGTCATCTGAGAATCTTGGCATTATGTTCTGATTCTGTATATGATTGTAACCGGATTTTCGATGAAATCCGTTCTGTTTCTGTTAAGGCCCAGCCACGGGTATAATGGTGGTTTATAACCCTACCACGGGGTGAAACATGGAAAATGGCCCAGCCACGGGTATAATGGTGGTTTATAACCCAACCACGGTGGTGAAACATGGAAAATGGCCCAGCCACGGGTATAATGGTGGTTTATAACCCTACCACGGGGGTGAAACATGGTCCAGCCACGGGTATAATGGTGGTTTATAACCCTACCACGGGGGTTAAACATGGTATTGTCCCGATGTGATATCAAACGATGATAAGATTATAATGTTTCAGTTTAGACATGCCAACGGATCTTCTTTTTGGAATAAGCTTTTTTGTTTCTGAAAATTTCGCTCTAAAGTTTTGTTGTTGCATTCTGAAAGTAAATGTTTTGTTCGGCTTATCAAAGGTTATAAATGCTCATGTTTACATGCTAGTATATGCTCTCTGCTTGCTGAGCTGTTGATAACTCACACCATTAATCTCCATAATATTTCAGATGACATCGATGGCTCAGCTGAAGATCAGTATTAGAGTCTATGGAGAAGATTAGCATTGTTTTGTTGTCGGATATCTCATGATATTATTGTTGGTGTTGGAAGTTAATTATCTTTCTTAAGTTTGCTTCAATGGATTTAGACGGTTTATGGAGACTATGTTAATGTTATAAAAGTTCTAGTTGTTGTTTGAGACATGAAGAAGAATTGATTTTATTTGGATTGTTGGATTAAATATTGGGTAAATGAGTTTATTTGATTTATTTAATTGAGGTATTTACGTTCGATTTGAGGTTTGGAAAATGGATATATTCCTGAATTTGGAAGTACTCTAGCCTTGTTAGAGTAGATTATCAGGTTTTATGAGTTAACTCTCCGGACCCTTGGGGTCGGGGCGTTACAGTTGGTATCAGAGACAGGTTTGAATTCTGCATACTGTAGACCTTGGAGGTTTAGATATCTGTGGGTTCATAGGATGTGGAAATTTCAAAATAGGAATTGGAGGATTATAAGGATAGTCATGGGGGTATTTAAGTTTGAGTTCTAAGAATATTAAGATTGATTTTGATGGGATTTGAGGTTTAGATTTGGCTGATGTTAGGAGTTGAGTTTGGAACTTTGAGAATTCTAGTGATATACGTGTGTAATAAGTTTGCTTCAATGGATTTAGACGGTTTATGGAGACTATGTTAATGTTATAAAAGTTCTAGTTGTTGTTTGATACATGAAGAAGAATTGATTTTATTTGGATTGTTGGATTAAATATTGGATAAATGAGTTTATTTGATTTATTTAATTGAGGTATTTACGTTCGATTTGAGGTTTGGAAAATGGATATATTCTTGAATTTGGAAGTACTCTAGCCTTGTTAGAGTAGATTATTAGGTTTTATGAGTTAACTCTCCGGACCCTCGGGGTCGGAGCGTTACAGTTGGTATCAGAGACAGGTTTGAATTCTGCATACTGTAGACCTTGGAGGTTTAGACATCTGTGGGTTCATAGGATGTGGAAATTTCAAAATAGGAATTGGAGGATTATAAGGATAGTCATGGGGGTATTTAAGTTTGAGTTCTAAGAATATTAAGATTGATTTTGATGGGATTTGAGGTTTAGATTTGGCTGATGTTAGGAGTTGAGTTTGGAACTTTGAGAATTCTAGTGATATACATGTGTAATAAGTGATGTCAGATTTGCATAGTTTTCTGATTTATATATATATGTATATGTGTTTATATGCATATTTTATTTATCCTCTTATTTATTTCTATATACTTGGTATTTTCGTTTTCTTCTATTTTAGAACGTTTCACCGAGTTTAGGCTTTCAGGATGGCTGCTCGTCGTAGAGTTCGAACTCTTGAAGATTTGAATGAAGACGACAATGGTGGGGGTTGCACGTTCGAACAATTTAATCGAACGCATCCTCCCACCTTTGATGGAAGAGGCGATGCGACGTCCTCGCTACGAAGCCAGGACGTGCGGATGGTCCCTAGGGGAGGCCATGGTGCATAGGTTAATAAAGGATTAAATTGGCTATTTTCCGGGAAAATAGTGTGCGTGGATTTTGTGTAAACCATTTTCTGGGAAAATGTTTTACGGATATTTGGGCCAATGAGATTTTGGCGTGTGTTGGAAAATTGTCATTTTCGGGGAAAATGATGTTTTGAGAAAAATGCATATTTCATCATATGCATGCATGTTGGTTGCATTAAATGCATTTTATTTTCTGAGGATTATTTGGGTCATACTTACCTGCGGTACCATTTTGTGGTAACGCAGATTTTGATGCAGATGAGGAGGAGAAGGGCGAGCCTGATGAGACGGCTCCGCCCGAGGAGTGATCTGGGATCACTTGTTATTGTTATTTTATTTTACCCTTTTGTATTTTTGGGACATGTGTTAAACTTTATTTTGGGATGACTATATAACTGCTTTTAAACCGCTACTGATATTTAAATTGTATTTTAAATTCTAGTACTTAGTTGACTATCCGCTGCATTATTTTATTTGTACACCGTTGCATGTACACACACTGGCACTTCGTTGGGATGTGTGACCATTTGTCACCATCCTGGCGTCTCGATCCCCGTGTATTTCTATAAGGGGGATTGGGGGCGCCACAAGATAATTAATTAATTAAAGCTGAAACTGCATGATGCACATTCATTAACTTGCATTTATACACGAATACCATTTTCACTCTTTGATCAGCTAATAATATGCTTTAACTGCTTTATTCTATAATTATTAATTTCAAGATTCACTAGGTCACCTGGGTTATATAAATATATATATATATATATTAATATATATTTGTAGTGATGAAGAATTCGTAGGGGCACCTACATAGCTAGCTAGCACCCTCGCTCTTTAATTATGTAAAGGTTATATACATTTATGCCAGTTTCCTTGCTATTATTTATGTATCTAGTATTGTAAAAGGGTGGAGTATAGTAGAATCATAGCCTTCTTGGAACTTGTCAAATTTTCTGCTTGTGAAAAGTTAAGGTCATTGCACTGAAATATTGGGTATACCTTCGCCTCCAACCGTATCGTCAGAAGTTGGTGGTTGCTCGCCAGAACATGAAGTTAGTACCGCGCTTCTATGGCCCCTTCAGGGTGGCTCAAAGACTCAGTTTGGTTGCCTACAGAATGAAGTTGTAGTCCACTTCACAGATCCACCCCATCTTCCCTGTGTCATGCTTAAAGAGGAAGTTAGGGGATCAGATCCAACCATTGGCCTCCCTTCCACTCAGCAATAGTGACGGCCAGGTGATACCAAAGCTGGAAGTTGTGCAAGACTGACAAGAGGAAGGGTTGTGATCGAAGTATTGATCAAATGAATAGGGCTGTCGGAGGAAAAAAATAGTTGGGAAAATTTGTGGAAAATGAGGGCTTTGTATCCACACCTTGTGGACAAGGTTATTTAAGGGAGGGAGAATGGTAAGTGTCTCTGAGCTTGGGAATCTATGGAGGCAAAGATGGGAACTTTAGGGTTTCTGGGTGTGAGGTTGGAAGATGGAAGTATGCAAAGTGAAGTGGAGTTTGGGACTTTGGGAAGTTTGGTCTTCAGGAGCTCAAAACGGCGCAGCAATGGTAAGTCCTTGATGGGCAAAAACGACGTCATCTTGCTAAGGAAGGGAAACGACAGAGTTTGGATTTACGTAAGGAGCTAGGTGTAACACCCCGTTCCCGAAAAGACATTTTACAATTTTCGATGAGCCAGTGTGCTACTACTAAAACTTGAACTTTAAAACTTTTTCTCTTAAACAACGCGCCAGATGCGAAAGATTTCCATAAAAATAACAAATTTCAATAAATACTAAAAATCCAAAATAAAGTCTGCGGAAGCACTTATTAAAATTACGGAAGTTTCATGTGCTTATCAAAATAATTTATTTAAAACTTAAAACCATTGCATAATCTGTCTAGGCCTCTGCCTCGCCTCCCTGGGTCAAGTTCTGTCCTGCAGTCTCGTCTTCATAAATGTCATCACCTGGGGTGGTTTAAAAACATGAAAACAAACTAAAATGAGTCGAATACTCAATAAGCAACACATCATACTGTAAACATAATAAACATAAGGTTTCTTGGAAAGCGTGCATATTCATAAATACATTCATAAATAACATGAACATGAACATTAATTTATCTTTCACTTGTCATAGGTCGTACCCACTGTTAACCCCCGTAAGTTAGGGTTAGCGAATCTAAATAGATTCCGATTCCGCCCGTGGCCGCGGTTTGTGGAATCCATACATAAGGAAGACAATACTGGGTGAACTACCAGCATGCACGATCTGGCAAAGCAATATGCCCATAACATAGGTACCGTTTTCATATCATAACATAGGCCGTTACATATTTTATCAAATCATACTTGCATACTTGTCATTTCATAGATTTCAAAAGAAATCACATACATATTATATCATAGATTTCAAAAGAAATCACATACATACTTGTCATATCGTATCATAGATTTCAAACGAAATCGCATTCTTTCATAAACGTCGTGATACATGTTTCATCGCACAAAATCATGCTTTTTCATAAATATTTTACGAAATAACTCTCTCATAAAATCATGCATTTCCTAAATAATTTTATGAATAATCTTTCACATAAAATCATGCATTTAATAAATAATTTCATGAATAATCTTCCACAAATAATCTTTCACATAAAATCATGACTTTTTATGAATTTGTTGATGCATAATTCATTTCATAAAATTATGATTTGTCATAAATAACATAATGCATAATACTTCACATAAAATCATAGATTTTTCATAATTTTATCATGTGTTGGGTACGTAAAAAGGGGCTTCCAAATGAAGGGAATACATGCATAATATCTTTTATAAAAAGACAAGCAGTTCACCGTACGTACGTGTAAAGATATGATCATGCTACTTACCTTGCAATGCTAATCCACTATTTTCGGCACGAAATCGGTCGCCTATAAAAAATAAACACGTACTTTGCATAAATTTCTAATTAAACAAGTGATCCTATTTAAAAACCTAACTACTAAAATAGTCTATATTTTCTAAACCTAAACACTTCCTGACACTAAAATATCCTTACCCGTTAGTCTTAAATAAGCAAGGATATTTTTGGAAAACAACATACTGTACATGGGCATTTTAGGAAAATAAAATAGAGGGGCATTTTTGTAATTTAACAAACCAAAAGCAAATATTGATTACGGGTTGCATGGATCCGGTTTGGTTTTACGCGTGAAAGGGAAAAGCATGCAATCGGGTTGGGGTGCGATGCTCACCGAGAGAGGAAGCTGATGCGACGGTGGTTCTGGTGACTGGGCACGACGTCAACTTCGACGAGTGGTGGCTAAGCAACTGAGAGTGAGAGAGAGTTATGAGAGAGGGAGAGTTTACGTGATGAAAGAGAGGGAGAACATGGTTTGAACTTACAGAGCAAGAGTGGCGGCTTGCTGTGGCGTCACAGGGCAGTGGAGGCTAGATCTTCGGCGTCGTCTGTTGCTACCAAAGGTGGCGCCGCGGCCCAAAAGTGGCAAAACGGGGTTCTCGGTTTGAGTGGGGGGGTGCTCTGTTTCGAGGGCCTAAAACAGAGCAGCTTCAGCTTCCGCTTCCCACGGAAGATGATGATGGTGGCTACTGTGTTTGGGCTGCTTTAGAGGGTGGAGAGGAAGAGCAGCGTGTGTGTAGTTGTGCGGTGGTCTCGTGTTTGGTCTACGGCGAGTGCTGGTTGTGTGTTTGGAGGTGGATTCAAACCGAGACTCTCTCGGTGACGGACTTGCGGGTTGACTGGTTTTGTGTGGTGCACGTGAAGGTTTGGCTGAGCGACGGGGGTGGAGGGCTTGCTACTGGGTTGGCGTGGAGGAGACCAGAGTACGACGTGAGGACGAAGGCGTGGATCGTTGGGTTTGTTTTCGGCTTGAGGTTGGTTGTTCACGCTGGAAATAGACTCTCCGACTGGACACAATAAGCCTCTATATATAGACCAATGAAAACCCTAGATAAAGATAAAGGAAGAGACATGCATGTGCATGTGCATGCGGGTGGATTAGGTTTGGTGCGTGTTTCATTAAAAAGAAGAAAAATCCGGTAGAGAGGAGTTGTAATATGAAGAGGATTCATGGGTTTGGAGGGGAAATAATAATAATAATAATAATAATAATGGAGATTTAATTCTAGGTTTAAAAAAAAAATCATCTGATAATTTGCTTTAACTCATAAAAAATTTTATCTGTAATCTTATTTCTAAATACAAGATCGGGTCGTTACACTAGGATTCTTTAATGTAAACACACCGTTTACAGGGTTATTAAACGATGTAGTTTTAGTTTATCTTCAGAAGTTAGTTACAATGGCTTTTTTGTATTTTCATTTACAAGTCAATTAAGTATCACACCAAGATGATGTTCCATTAATTCTGGAGCATTTTCTCATCTAATTTAGTATTTGTCTAGGGAGGAAGTGGGGACCTCGAATCTCCCATTACATATGAATATTTGAGGTACTTCTATCACTGTATGTGCATCTGCTTCACTATGATTGCATTATTTCATATACAGTTACTGTTCATCATTGGGAATCCTAACACCCACCCCCCGTCACCTATCCTCTGCAAAGTTGCCCTGTCACCATCAACCCTCCCTCTGCCAAGCACCCTTATCGCCATCGACCCTCCTCCCCTCTATCAGTTCTTCTCTTTGACGGGGTGATTCATCCTTTCTCTTCTTCTTCATCTCTTCATCCCTCTTCTCTTTAATGTATTCCTTTATATTCTCACCCATGGCGCCACTGGGAAACCAAAAGGCGTCAAATTGAAAGTGATTCCGAGTCGGTGTTGCTCTATCTCTGAAATCATTGCTCTATTGCTTCGTCTTTTTTCTCGTTAGAGTTAGCTCCTCGAACCTTGAAGTCTCACATCAATGCCGTTCACCCCTACTCTGATCCGTCCTATATATTTTCTCTTAAGCCTTTAGGTTCTCTCACTCTCTCTCTATCTCTCTGTGCACACACCCACCTATGTAGGTATATATATTTCTGTATATGATGTGTATATAACATCTTAGTACCAGTATGTTGTAAGGTATGTCCACTGAATCTCATATCATGCCTGTTCGATTTATATCCTTTTTACATAAAATCTGATACTTTAAGAGGGATCTCACGAAGAAAATGGAATTATATGTCTTTGCTGGTTTTTAATTTTCTGTTGCATTTTTTTTTGTTAGAACTTAATTACTCTCTCTCTTCTCTCTCTCTGTAAAATTTTTTATTTTCATCTTCACTTCGTCCATGTCTAATCGAAGTTTTCTGTGATAGAAATTTTTTGATTCATCTTCGTATTTAAGAACTTTCTTTTGACTCAAGAAAAAAATTGAAAATGTAGAATCGGGAGTGGGGAAATGGGTTTCATATCTCAACCAAGAGAAGAAGCTGCTAGATTCTCTTGTTGGTCGCCATCCAACTGCTCCTTCTGCCCCAAAAGGACTATATATATATATATATATGCCAATGTTCGGTATTATGCTAAAAAAAAATTTATTCATCGTTTGAGTCAATACTTTTCTTTCAAGCCAGTACTTGCCGGCAAAAAATGCTTTTGGTTTCTCATTTGACTGCATCTCCCAATGTATCATTCCATTATTCATCACTACAAAATATGTTGTTGTGGATTTAAGCCTCTTGACTTCACAGTCATTTTGAGTTCCTCTGTCCATTTAACTTGTGGTTTACTGAAAATAATACAATTAATTGAAGTAACTAATAACTATTACGATTTTTGTGGGGAAGACAATGCTTATGGATATGTTTTATAGTGCCACTGATGGAATTGTTAATTAAACATCGAAGAAGGTATCACTTTCATGAGGTAAGCTTTTGTTTATGTTTTCACAACACCTGGTCCAAGTGTGATGATCATCATTCCAGCATTCTATATGGTCTATTGAAGATATGGCATCAGACTATAGTATTCTTGAACACACACAGAGTAAGTTATGTTTGATTTTTATTTTCTTACGCTCAAGCTATGCTTAAAATTAATGAACATATGCATAAGATATGGAAGAGCCAGGTGGAAGAAAAGTCTTTGCAGTCTAGCATTTCTAGTTGGATTATGAATCTTCCATTTGATACAAAAGTTAAGGAATGGATGGCTGAAGAAGAAAGATACAAGCAAGGCATACAGATGAAAAATATTCTCCCCGTTGTAGTAGACACGTTTCTCAAATTGGGTTGTCACAATTGTAATACTTTTGGTTTGGTTGGATAAACTCTATGTAAATAGCATGTTGTATGGAATATATCGTTATTGAATAGATCAACTGTAATGGCACTACTCCTATGTTTTGGTCATAATGTACAAAAAGGGTATCTGTAGGTTCATTAAATTAACCTTCGTAATGAAAATAGCTTGTGCAGATCTCATGAATGATTTCAGTTTTGATTCCAATGTTGCTAATGGTGCAACATGAACCTAACTTCACTTGCATTCTCAGCTTGAATTAGTCGCAGCTTGAATTTATTTCCTTTTCCATCACAATCTTGGCACTCAATCACAACACATTTAGTTACCCAACATAATAAAGCTAGAAGGATTGGTTACATCAAGATTGCAACAAAGTATATATCTGGTTTTCGATTTCATGTAAACGGAATAATAATAACATAATACAATCTGTACCTGGTTTTGGAATAATATGAGAAAGGAAAAATAAAAGAAAAGCAAATAAAAAGGACTACTCTTTCAAGGAAAAACTGCGAATCGATACATTCACATACATTTTCTATGAAATGAAATATAATGTTGTCTTAACACTGTAATATACTGTCATAACTCTTTCTCATTCCCCTCTTAAATGATCTAGATGTTCCATCTCTTGGATGAGCAGCATGGCAAAATCCATCAACATCAAACCCACATTTAGTCACTCCAATATTTGAAGATGATGAGAATGCAGAATCCAAGTCATCCAACTTGGGAAAAAAAGTCATTTTACATGAAATAAGATGCTTCTTATACCATGGTAGAAAAAAATCAACCTCTTACACAATTACAATCAAGTTGTCAACAGGTTTTTTCATAAGTAGATACCAAAGATTTCATTAAAAAGAGCTACGAGCACATTGCAAAGCCATGACAATGAGAAATCAAATACCATCAATTGTGAGGAGCATGAGATTTGAAACTGCTTGTCTGAAAAAATTGTTTGTACATGGTTTGTCGGAAGAAGCACATCTATGCCTACCCCATTTTTTAAGGAACAGGAACCTGTCCTCAGGAAAATGCTTACTTTGGCAAATTTTTGAGCCAGGAACAACAATTTTTGAAAAAAAAAAACTCCTCACAAAATAATGACAACATTTTACTTGAAGGAGAATTTGCTCATTACATCGACCTATAAATGCCATAAAGCAATATTTTTTTTGGAACTCTGTGTTTCTTGTTTTCTGCCATTGGAGAACAATTTTGTCTGCTACTCGGGCATTTGCTCTATTTGTACATTTACAAAAGCCACTACACGTGTTTGCAATACAAACATCAAAATACAAACTTTAGATACAATAAAAGATTATAGTTGTCAATACCTCCCCATGTGACGGCCCGACTCCAAGGTACGGAAAAGCAAGAATCGAGACGTTGGGATGATGACAACATGGGTCACGCATCCTAACGATAAGTGCTCAAGTGTGTCCAACATGTAAAAAGTGCACAACAAAAGTTGCAGCGGTTAATTAAAAGTTAGCCAACTAAGTACTAGAAATTTAAATACAGATTTCTAAAATAAAATATCTTTAAAAGTTATACAGTTATCCAATATAAATATAATACAAACCAAATACATAGCCAAAAAGTGGGAGACAAATTCCAATACACGACCAAGTGATTCCAAATCACTTCTCCGGTGAAGCTGAACCCTCAGGGTCTACATCAACAACATCTGCATCAAATCTACGGTACCATAAAATGGTACTGCAGGGTATCAAATACTATCAAATTATGAGTCTCAGCAAGTAATCAACCAAGCAACCTAAGAGATATAAATGTATAAATGCAACCAACAAATATTCGTACACATGACGAAACACGAATGTGACCCAAAACCCACATTTTCTCCGAAAATGATTATTTCCAACACACGCCAAAAATCTCATTTAACCCAAGACGCGCCATGAATAATATCCACAATTTTCCCAGAAAATTGCCCAAACATAAACCAATCTTTTTCCCATAAAATGGTCCTCGTAACCATTAAATCATAAACCGTCATTTTCTCAGAAAATGGCCCAAACATAATCATTTATCAGACACTATAGGCGGGAATCACAGGTGGGACTCTACCACCATCCCTATTGCGTGCACCGTAGGCAGGAATCACAGGGGGGACTACCAACATCTCTGCTTACCACAATCCCTACAGCTCGCGTTATCGTAGCTGGGACTAGCACCATCCCTACCGCGTGCACTGTAGGCGGGAATCACAGGAGGGACTCTACCACCATCCCTACAGTTCATTTCCACACAAGGGGTACCTATCAGAGCACTGTAGGTGGAACTCTTCCACGATCCCTACAGCATGCACCGTAGGCAGGAATCATAGGTGGGACTCTACCACCATCCCTATAATTCCTTTTCACACAAGAGGTACCTATCAGACCACTGTAGGCGGGAATCACAGGCAAGACTATACCACCATCTCTGCTTACCACCAGCCCTACAGTTCATTTTCACACAAGAGGTACTTATCAGAGCACTATAAGCAGGAATCACAGGTAGGACTCTACCACCGTTTCTACATACCACCATTCCTACCGCATGCACCGTAGGCTAGAATCATAGGCGGGACTATACCACCATTCCTGCTTAGCATCATCCCTACCCCGTTCACCGTTGGTGGGAATCACTAGAGGGATTATACCACCATTCCTGCTTACCACCATCCCTACAGTCTCTTTTCCTTTCTCTCAAACTGATCAATCCAAGCATTGCAAACATACTCAAAATCATCTCTCACATGAAAACCTAGTTTTTTATATATACACATGAACATGTATGCAATTATGCGAAAACCCAATTTTCATTTACAAACATGAACATGCGCGTAATTATGCAATATACAAGACACGACACAAATATTCAACAACCAACAAATCCCTGCATATTCCAATCACACAACAACTCCATCCTCCAATCCAACCGAACCGCTTCCTCCTCGAACTCAGTCTGGCACAACCAACCAATTCATATTAAATATGAGTTAGTGCAACAATATATATCTCAAAAGTTCTTTGGAAAAATACTCAAAGTAGGTGGCTTGAGTTGATCAAGGATTATGATTGTACCATTAATTATCACCCAGACAAAGCTAATGTAGTAGCCGATGCTCTGAGTAGAAAGTCAATCGGACCGACAGTTGCAGTCATTACCACTCAGCATAGGTTGTTGATGGATTTAGAAAGAGCCGGTATTGAAGTCTTTTCTAGTGATACAAATGTTGTCATGGCCAGTTTAGTGGTTCAACCTGCTTTGATAGATAGAATTAAAGCTGCTCAGAAAGTGGACTCAGAGTTGGTGAAGCTAATGGAAGGGATCGGAAACGGGGACAAACCTGATTTTTGTGTTTCCAAGGATGGAGTTTTGAGGTTTAGGGGTAGAGTATGCGTACCTGCTGATGATGAACTAAAAAGGGTAATTCTTGAAGAGGCACACCGTTCTTTGTACAATGTTCACCCAGGGAGTACCAAGATGTATCAGGATTTGAGAGAGTCCTTTTGGTGGAATGGCATGAAAAGAGAAATTGCTAAATTTGTAGAACAATGCCTAACTTGCCAGCAAGTGAAGGCGGAACATCAGAGACCTGCAAGATTATTACAGCCACTTCAGATTCCAGAGTGGAAATGGGAACATATCTCCATGGATTTCATGACGGGTCTACCAAGGACCGTAAGCGGACAAGATGCTATATGGGTGATCGTGGACTGTTTAACGAAGACGCCCGTTTTGTGCCCATTAAAGTTTCTTATAAACTAGAGAAACTAGTTGAACTGTATGTGCGGGAGATAGTGAGGTTGCATGGAGTACCGGTATCCATTGTGTCGGATAGAGATCCTCGTTTTACCTCTAAGTTCTGGCAAAGCTTACAAGAGGCAATGGGTACTCAGCTAAGTTTCAGTACTGCTTTTCACCCTCAGACAGATGGACAATCAGAAAGAACTATTCAGATTTTAGAAGACATGTTGAGGGCATGCTTGATGGATTTCAAGGGATCTTGAATGCAACACTTACCATTGGTTGAGTTTGCATATAATAATAGTTTCCAGGCTATCATTGGGATGGCACCTTACGAGGTTTTGTATGGCAGAAGATGTAGGTCTCCATTGTATTGGGATGAAGTAGGTGAAAGAAAACTTCTAGGGCCAGAGATTATTCAGCACACCAGATAAAAGATAGATACCATTCGGGCTAGAATGAAAGCAGCTCAAAGCCGACAAAAGAGTTATGCAGATAAACACCGCCATCAGTTAGAGTTTGCGATGGGAGATAAGGTATTCTTGAGAATTTCACCAATAAAAGGAGTTATGAGATTCGGAAAGAAATGTAAGTTAAGCCCTACATACATTGGACCGTTTGAGATTCTTGAACAGATTGGACCGGTGGCGTATAGGGTGGCTCTACCACCGGCATTCTTGGGAGTGCATAATGTGTTCCATGTGTCTATGTTGAGGAAGTATATCCATGACCCCACTCACATCATAGATCATGAACCCTTACAGATGTTGTGGAATCGAACTATTTCCTTGGTTAAAGTATTGTGGAATAATCATGCTACCAATAAAGCATCATGGGAATTCGAGGAAGAGATGCGAGTCAAGTATCCCCACTTGTACGAAGAGAGTTCTTATAACTTGTAGCGAATTCCGAGGACGGAATTCTTGTAAGGGGAGGAGGATGTAAGGCCCAGTTTCTACATCTGTGAGCCCGGACCAGTTCGCGAGTGGCCCAGCCATTTTAGTGTCTAGTGAGAATTCCGAACGACGTCATTTTTGAGGTGAGTGTTTTTTCTTCTTCAACTTCCGTTTCTTTCCGCATTTGCTGTTTCAGTTTCAGTTTCTCCCGCATACCTCTCTCTCTCTCGCACGTCTCTCCACTTTGTTCTCATCCCATTTGGTCTCTCTCTCTCATAAACTGTTTCTCTCTCTCACGTTTCTCGAGTTTCTACAGATTGGATGTTCCTCTCTCTCATCCTTTCAATTTTCCGTTGGTTCTCTTCTTCTTGTTCAAGATTTCATCTCCAAGTATAACTTCTTCTCCTTCCATATTTTTGTTGTTCTGCAACAAGACTCTAATTTAATGCATCCTCTCAGCCGATCCTTTCTCCATTTCATTTTCTGCAGTTTCTATTTTTGGTCCTTACCGTGAGATTGAGTAGCATTTTTTGTGAGTTTTTCTGGTTGTAATGCGTGGTGAGTATTTCGAGTTGGTGTATTGTCCTAGGTTTGGATTATTTGAAGTTACATTGTAGTGGAATTGTTGGATTGCTGGTTGAGAAAATATTTGCAAGTATTAGTTTATACTTTCTGTTATGGAGTTGGGAATGGAAAGAAGAGTGCTTTGTGTAGTGTAAACTGGTTAAGTTGGCAAAATCTGCGTACTTCGCTCGAGCGGACTGTCGAGCGCGACTCGAGCGAACAGCCAAATGAACATTGGCTTGAGCAGAGTGTCGAGCGAGACTCGAACGAACCTCTCTGACTTGCATTCGCTCGAGCGGTCTGTCGAGCAATGTTGAGCGAACCTCTCTGACTTGCCTTCGCTCGAGCGGTCTGTCGAGTGAAGTTGAGTGAACCAGGCTCGAGCCAACTTTCAGCAAACACTTTTTCAGCTCCAAACCAGTCTCCACATATAACCAACATACTGAGTTTGGTATAGAATATTTTGGGTCGAAGTGTGGGCTGTCCGGATTGTTTTTGGCTAGTTAAGTTTGATTAAACTCGCTGAATTATGGTCTAGAGTTTGAGTCTTGAGTTGTTTAAGACCAATTGTGTATTGTTGGACTTTAATATTTAGTTTATATTATTTTATGAATAGGTGACGAGACGGATAGAGACCGTATTCAAGTCATAGATAATACGCTGCAGGAGTCAGGTAAGCGGGGTTCCTATGCTAGGCCTTACACGAATTATTGAGACTGTGGTTGATTTTCTGAAAACCTTGCATATTGTTATGATGAAATGAGAACTTGGAAAAAACAAAACCAACCTCGATTATTTATTTGCATACTCATGAAATCTGTATGGAAAAAGAGAAAAATATGTTCTGACATGCATTGTGTAGACATGAGCTAAATTCTGTCATGTGGTTTCTGAAATCTGGAAAAAGAGCGATATTGAGAATATGAAAAGTTGTGCATTTATTTAGAAAGATGTTCTGGCTTTTGTGTTCAGCGGGTGTAAACTGTCTGATTCTGTTTTGGTATTCTGTATTATTTTGATATGACATCTGAAAACCTTTGGCATGGTGTACTGGTTTTCGTATCGGACTCTGTCTCTGCTTTGCTCTGCTCTGTTTGGGTTGGTACCAACTTCTCTGTCTCTGAGTGCACCCACTTTGGAAACAAAGTGGTTTTATTGTGGTCTTTTCCTGTGTGCACACTCGGGGCTCCGAGAAGAATAAAGGAAATATTTCACCTCTATCTCTGCCTGGTTTGGCCACCGGGGTTAGCACAACCCTACCACGGGGGTGAAACATGGTCTCTGCTCTGTTTGATGCTCTGTTTTGATCTGATGATGATACTCAGTTTATGTTATGCCAAAGTACCATGGGTTTTACTTGTTTTAAAACCATCGCTCTGTTATTTTGAAAATATGTTCTGTTCTGCATGATAACTCTGGAAAATATTTTATTCTGCATACTCTACTTTATAAATGCTCATGTTTGCACGCTAACATATGATTTCTGCTTACTGAGTTGTTGATAACTCACCTCCTATCATTATAATATTTTTCAGATGATGTGGTGAGTCCAAATGAGGATCTGGATTAGAATGCTACTTGTGTTTAAGCTGAGAAGATGTTGGTAGAAGAAGGACTTCTGGTGTTCTTAGTCTTAATGTCTTTGGGTTTTATGAGTTTAGTAAGATTTATGAATTATTTAGTTGATTTGTTATGACTACCGGGAGGTTATGG
Organism: Juglans mandshurica; assembly: GCA_022457165.1. Taxonomy (NCBI): domain Eukaryota; kingdom Viridiplantae; phylum Streptophyta; class Magnoliopsida; order Fagales; family Juglandaceae; genus Juglans; species Juglans mandshurica. Next base: position 23,194,449 of record CM039619.1, on the reverse strand, counting down.
ACCCCTTTGATTATTATTATTGCATTAAAAATTGTGTGGAGTTTGTAATGAGATTATTGAGAAGATTTGAGATTGATTTCATTTATGAAGTTTTTGGAGATTCTTCTTTGGATGTGTTGGGAGACATGTTTATGAGTGACAAGTAGTAATTCACCAAGCCACCCGGGTTTGGGGCGTTACAAGAATATATTGCCATGACCGAGGCAATAAAAGAGTCTATATGGTTAAAAGGGATATCACATGAATTAGGCATGACTAATGGCAGTGTCACAGTTTACTGTGATAATCAGAGCACAATACATCTAGCCAAGAACAATGTCTATCATAAGAGATCCAAACATATAGACATTAGATTACATATTGTGAGAGACATAATATCTGTTGGAGAGATTGGAGTGGAAAAGATTCCTACTGAAGACAATCCTTTTGACATGATGACAAAGTCTCTAGCTACAATCAAGTTTAGACACTGTCTAAGCTTGATTCACATGGAAAATTACTAAGTACCCTCTAAGGGGAACCTGCAGGAACAGCTAGAAGGAGAAAACACCTTGCAAGGTTTAAATGCTTGTCAAGGTGGAGAATTGTTATAAAAGGTGACAACCATTTATAACCTTACACTTGTCAAGTGGAGGAAAAAATAATAGTCTTTGCTCGAGTAAGTGTACTGAGGTGGAAGGCTGCCAGGTTTTCTTTTTTGCTTGTAATATGCTATAAAATGGATCCATGTGATCCATCCATTTGTAATCAAAAAGTGAGAGATACATACAGGAGAACAAGGGAGAAAGAACTTGAGAGAAAAGAATATTTTCTTGGAGAAAATAGAATCTGTGAGAGAGAGTTCTTAGTCTTGTACACAAATCTGTATGGTTCAAACTTGATCAAGAAAATTTACAAAGGCTTCTAGTTGTTCCTGTCGTGGATGTAGATCATTAGGATCGAACCACGTAAACATTTTTGTGTTCTTTACTAGTTTTCTTTACTGCATTTTGAAGTCTTTGAATTTCTTGGCACAATCATGGCAGAGCAATTCTGCATTTGGTTGCATTTCATTAAGGCAGAATTACAACAATATATATATAATCTGTTTCTTATATAATATGTATGCCTTTAAGGCAAAGCAGAACCACAAATAGTTAAGTCAGCAGACCATGAGTTGTATATATGGCATTGATAAATATTATTTGAGAAAACTTCCTGTGGGGTTGCCTAACTCACCCAATTGCATAAACAAACAACAGGTTGACTAGAACAGGTACAACTAATTAACATGACAATATTTGAGCTGAAATATCTAGAAGGATTCGCACCACTTCTAGATATTTCAAATCATCTAGTTATATCAAAACTCACGTCAAATAAGTACTCCTTGATTTACACTTTTCCTGGACGGACGTAGTTTGAGAATTTATTTATTTGTGTTTCGTATAGGTACCTACAACATTAAAAGGAAAAAACATGAGTTCCATTAGTTCAAAAGAATATAATATTATAGATACTAAGGCAAGCAAAGAGAACATGATTTAAATGAAAAACTGGTAGACTTAATGATGATATGTAATAAATTCTGTGTTTCCTCTCTTCTAGTATTGTTGTTGGAAGGAAAAACCAGGAAATATACAAAATAATCAGTTTCTAACATATATATATGAGAATTTTAACACACTATAGCAATTTATAATTCGATGTATGGCATGATCGAGTATATAATACATGAGTGATCCCCTTATGGCTTATGGATAACAAAAAGGTTTGAAAAGCTCTATTATCCATTCCAGAATTTCTTGCCACATACACATTTATAGTGACTGAAAGGTGGTGGGTACTAATTCTAATAATTTCACTCTGTGATCTTTAATTTCATTCCTAAGTTTTAATTTGTTGCCGGATTATTAAGGTGTCTTAATAATTAAATAGGAAGAAAATTATATATCAAGAGATGAGTACTTATGAAGAGTTCATCATGTGGTCTTAGTTGCTTCAATAGATTCCAAGTCTTCCTTTTACTTAATGAATTATCCTTGATAACTAAAAGAATATATATATATATATATATATATATATATATATATTTATTTATATACAAAAACTTGGCCCGCAAAGATAATTTTAAAAAACTACTTTTCAAGTTGATGGGCTTAAATATAGTATGACGTTAAACCACGTCAATTTATAAGAAATTATTTTTGTAGTTCCTTTTGGCTTAAATATAATATACAAATAGTTCCTGCTTGCATATAATTAGACTCCAATCCAATTAACAACATTTGATCCTAATCTAGTAAATAATACTTTTAAAAATTAATCCTAAAGTTGAGGGTTATAATATCTTCAACAATCGTAGATACAAGATGAAGAAAACTGCCAGCATTTCCCAATGCCCCTTCTATACAACTCATTGGTGATCCTCAAATTCTTCCTTCTCCTATAGTAGTGTTTAAAAAAATCGAGATTACATACATATATGCATCTATATATATGCAAACGGCCTCTTTTTGAAGACTTTAACATGATAGATAAAATTATTCGAACCATATGGGAGATTTGAATATTGGTTTTAACTATATTTACTTATAAAATTTTTTGAAAGACTTTGTAGGTTTTAAATAATAGATCAAAAGGGTTTGAAATAATAGAAGTAATTCATAAGTACTGGTGATGGGGGATTTTAAATTTATTAGGAGTTTCTATTTTCAATTTAACAGTTTATAAAATTGGTTCAACACATGAAATATTTAATGTTCAAATTGAAAGATCTCTAGTCCTACATGTTAAATGATATCACTTATTTTAACTTTTTGTGCTATATCCTTATAAACACATGCACTAATTAAAGCCATAGTCTTGCTAAAGCCCATATACAGTAACTCCTAGGAGGTGACGAATAAGTGGAAAGTCGAATGGATAAAGGAAAGATCAGAATTTGGATTAGGTCAATGAGATGGAAGTCCAAAAACTTTGATGAAAGTATAATTTGATTTTATAGATATATATGTGTGTGTGTGTGTGAAGAGCAATGAAGTAGAACACGTAGGAGTTGGGGGCTGTTGATCGAGGGGTGCATGCAAGACCACATAAATTAATTGGTGGGGAATACAATCTCTTAGCATTGGCAAGAAGCAAGACAATAAGACCAGGGCTTTTGCTAGCTGCAGGGGTCCATATATATATATATAGCTAGGTGCGTGCAGTCCTCGATGAAAACATAATATTTGTATGCGTTAAATACGCGGTGCATCTTTTTGTATGTAAAATGGTATATATGTCATCCACGCATTTATGAGGTGTGTGATTCTTATGTGAAAATTATCATCTAAAATGTGAAATAGGGGTGTGGTTTGCCTTCACATCAGTGAAAAAACTTTCAAATATACTCAGTGTTCTGTATCGACTGTGACATACAAAAAACTGTGAGTCTATCATTATTAAACAACTTAAATCCATGGGCTGCAGTCACATGTCAGAATAGGAAAAAGGTTAGTCAGTACTGTAAATTATAATTCGTTGAATATATCACTGCAATTTACTTCTGTCAAACACAAGATGCTATGAGATATTATTAACCACAAGGAATAGTGATACAAAAGTAGATCACACTCAAATTCCAACCATGTTGCCTGCCCCTTGATCATATAATCTCATATATTATGGCCCCGCGTTTGAAGTTCATAGAACTGATAAACATTATATAAGAAAATCAGATAGGATGAATGCATTCCCAACAATTCTTCCCAAAACACTGAAAATTCTTTTCAAAAATTGAGTTTTATGCTTAAAGCTTAAAAATCCAAAAATGGAGGATAGATATCTCTATAATTTGATGGTAGAGATTTTAGGGGAAAAGAAATACCTTGATTCACATGCAAATCTTCGAACTTGTCATCAATGACTTACAAGTGGAGGTCCGGATGTCATATATATGTCGGGTCCTTGTACATTAAAATAAAAAAAGGTAAATTCATTCATATAAAATCGAAAAAAACTTGGATAGATTGATGAGCCACCCGCGCACGATGCATGAGATAAACCGCCTGGTGTACACAGAAAATCTTAACCCATATTTTTCCAACTACACCATTGAAAATGCGAAATAGAGTCATGAGAAACTTACAGTTGATGTGGAGATCTTTCCTCATAACAGTAACCAAATTCAGTCATGGTGGTGGGGGAAATCGCGAACTGCAGAAGATGAGGTAGGGTTTAGATAGGGAAATGGGATCGAAGGAGAAAATGCCCAAAACGTCGAAAGTTCTTGTAGTAGTTATTGCGGCAACAAAATATTATAATCGTATTAGCCGTATCTCGACGGAAAGTTTTTGACGCAAGAAACGATTACTAGTTGCGGCGAACAAATCGTCGTAAAAGAACCAAAAATCGCCATAACAAGTAAACCAACTGCTCCCACTGTAATCTGCTGTAAAATCTAACGGCGACATTTATTCCGTTGCAAAAAACTACTAATTTCGGCATTTTCTTTGGCAGCATTCCACATATCGCCGTAATAACTACTATTCCTTGTAGTGAGCTAATTTTATTTACGATAACTTTGATGTAGTCTAACATTGAACACACAATTTATATTCTAAGTTATTTTATTTTCAATATTTCTATGATTGAGTATTTATTCCTTGTTTTTAATGCTTGCAATTTTTTAACTAATTATTGTTCTATCTATTGAATCGCAATGAGACTGATTGGTGATTTGTGATTAGAGCTCTAGGATTAAGCACTATTAGTTGAGCGAATGTAGTGATACTTTACTGTGATTAGTGTAAGTTTTAAGAAAAATCCAAAAAACTAATGAATCTCCAATTAATTAAATTCACATAGAGATATGGAGTTATTAATTGGAAATATTTTTAGTATTGTTCGAGAGAAAATATTGAATAGTTAAGAGATTTTTATCATCAACTTGGGATAATTGTAATTCTATAACAAGGAATAATAAATTGTGTTGGATTCACTAAGTGAAATTAAATGCTCTAGATCTATTCTTATTATATTTAAAATCTTATTTTTAATACTCTTTTCTTCAGTTTAATTTAGATAATCTATTCTTTAAATTTTGATTTTCCAAGTAGTTATTAATTTAGCAAATTCTAGTACTCGGTAACATAATTAATCTCTGTGGGTTCGACATCCATTTTCTTTAAGACATTTTACTACTTGTTACAATTATGTGCACTTGTCATTGTCGATGAGAATTCTCCTGGTGGTGTCACCACCAGGGCGTTATCGTGGGTTAGAGGACTCCTTCCTCATCAGCTTCCCCGAAAGAGATGACTGGCGCCGCCTCGCTTCTCCTGGCGGTGAAGTTAGCCATAAGCATAGTCACCACCTGGGCGTTATCATGGCGGCAGATGAGGATTCTTTTAGCATTGTTACGAGTCATGTAATTAGTTGGCATATATCCCTCGTCATGTGTCTAACATCACAGGATCCTACAGAATTTGCGTCATGTCGGATGTCATGAGACTAGGGTTATAAATGAATCAGTCTGTTTGATAGCTTACTCAGTACTTGCCCGGTTAAACTCGAATCGAACTCGATTCGTGAAAGAAAAAGCTTGCTCATGAAAGCAAATACTCGCTCGATTAGTAAATGACACATACTCAACAAAACTCGGCTAAAGCTCGTTAAGGCCTGCTCATTTATGCTCGAGTCGACTCGTTAGCTCGACTCGATTAAAACTCATTCATATATTGATAAATATATATACACCTATGTATATATATATGTATTTAACTAATACTATAAGCATAGCATTTTTATAATTAAATATATAATATGTAACCTATTTACATATGTCTATATATTGAATATACTTCATAATTATATTTTATAATTTGTACAATAATTAATCGATAAGATTTAATTGTTTCATATATTAATATGTGGGAACCATATATGAAATAGATATATTCTATCATATTTTGTGTATGTATTAATAATTCTTGTAGGCATATAATATATTGTTACTGTGGATAAATATCAACTAGTTAGATATTTCAGATTTTAGACCAATCAGTCTATGCAATGTGGTCTATAAATTGATAACAAAAGTCATTGCTAATAGACTTAAGAAGGTGCTGCCTCACATTATTTCAGATTCTCAGTGTGCTTTTATTCTTGGTGGACTAATCACAGACAATGTGCTAGTGGCCTATGAGCTAGTCCATTACTTGAAGATGAAGAAAAAAGGAAAAAAAGGCTATATGTCCCTTAAACTTGATATGAGTAAAGCATACGATCAAGTTAAGTGAGTTTTTTGAAAGAAGTGATGAGTATTATGGGTTTTGATTTAAAGTTGATTGAATTGATTATGGGTTGTATTCAAACAACATCTTTTTCAGTATTGGTAAATGGTGAACCAAGGGGTCATATAGTTCCAAGTAGAGGAATTTGTCAAGGGGACCCTTTGTCCCTTTACCTGTTCTTGTTGTGTACTGAGGGACTTATCTCTTTATTGAAAGATGTTGCTATTAAACATGATATTTCTAGTATTAAAATTTGCAGAAGTGCTCCCTGTATTAACCATATACTCTTCACAGATGATAGTATGATTTTTTGTAAGGATAATGTGGGGGGAAATAGGAAGATTCAAGCATTGTTGGCAAGATATGAGCAGGCCTCTTGCCAGAAAATTAATAGGGAGAAAATTGCTATGATTTTTAGTGGAAATGTTTCAGTTGACAAAAAAAATGAGTTGCTGCAACTATGGGGTGTGAATGGGGTACAACAATATGAAAAGTGTTTAGGACTACCTCTTGCGACTGGTACATCTAAAACAAAGGCTTTCACTGAAATAAAGCAAAAGGCATGGCAGAAAGTCCAAAGTTGAAAGGAAAATTTGCTTTCACAAGGTAGGAGAGAAATTCTGATCAAAGCAGTTGCCCTTTCAATTCCTACATATTCAATTAGTTGTTTTCTTTTACCTACTGGTCTATGCTCAGAATTGGAAGCCATGATGGCAAAGTTTTGGTGAGGCCAGAGGAAGGATGAAAGAAGAATTCATTAGATAAGTTGGCAAAAATGTGTGACCAAAAAGGGAAAGGGGGACTTGGTTTTAAAGATTTATGTGTATTCAATTTGGCTTTGTTAGCCAAGCAAGGATGGAGGATTATGCAAGATACAGATACTTTGCTTCATACAGTGTTCAAGGCAGAATATTTTCCTAATGAAGTCCTTTTGAAAGCTGGCCTAGGTAAAAGACCATCCTTTGCCTGGGAGGTATTTGGGAGGCTAAGAAATTGTTGAGCCAGGGTTGTACATGGAGGATAGAGAATGGTAAACAGCTAAGCTATGGAAGGAACATTGGATTCCAAGTCACCAATCATTGATGCAAGAAGACACTTTTATTATGGATGAGTTTAGAGAAGCCCCTGTGGAAAGATTAATAGATCCTGTTACCAGAGACTAGCAAGTGGAATAGCTTAGAGCTCTCTTCAATCCAAGTCTGGTCGCTGATATCTTGAAAGTAATGATCTATCCTGCTGAGCAATCTGATAAGATGATTTGGTCCCAAGAAAGATGTGTAACGTTTAGTGTAAGAACCTGCTACAGGCTTTTTAAGGAGAAGCTAAAGGGTGGTATAGGGGAATGCTCCAATGCAAGTCAACAATAGTTACTTTGGAAAGCATTGTGGAAACTGAAAGTCCCAATTAAAATAAAGGTTTTTGCGTGGAGGGCCTAGAAAGAGGGGCTACCATCAAAGCAGAATTTGCTCAAAAGGCATGTTAATATTGAGGGGTCATGTTGTTTTTGCAAGCAAGGGATTGAAGACACAACACATGCATTGTTTTACTATCAATCCATACATTCTAGCTGGTTTCCATATGTTCCTTTGATGAAAAATCTGGACAAGAATTTGACTGTAATGCAGGTAGCAGTGCAGATTTTAGAGAAGGACCAGGAAGGGAAGCTCTCTTCATTATTTGCTCTTGCATGGGGCTTTTGGTGGAGAAGGACCCAAATGATTCTTGAGCAAAAAAGTATAGCAGTGCAATAGGTTATTGATTATGCTCTTTCTGTTCAATGGTCATTCATAGACCTGAAGCAATTGCGTAAGCCTAAGGTTCGAGCCTACTATGAATGGAAGCCTCCACCTAGTGATTCGTTGAAATTGAATGTAGATGGAGCTGTCTTTGGTGAGATCAATAGAGCAGGGGTGGGGTGCTTAGAGATGGGAAGGGTGATGTTATGTTGGCAGCTAGCAAGATAGAGTATGAAGTGAAAGATGCTGAAGCTATTGAATTACTAGCAATCCTACGGGCCTTACAGTTGTGTACTAACATGGGAATCCAAAGAATGTTGATTGAGTCAGATTGCTTGATGGTTGTACAAGTGCTTAATAATGAACTTGAAACTGCTTTTTTGTTAGACCCATTAGTGTAGGAAATCAGAAAGCTTCAAGGGTGTCGAGTGCAAAATACTACATGTGTATAGAGAAGGTAATCATGTTGCTCACAAACTTGCTCGGCTTGCTTGGAACATTGAGGATATCTCAATGTGGTGGGATTGTTTCCAGAGTTTATTTCTCAAGCCATTTGGTTTGAAAAATATCTGTAAACTTTCTTTTATCAATGAAATGTTATGTTCCTATCCAAAAAAAAAACTAGTTAGATATTAATTATTTATAAGTTTTTAAAATCTTAAGGATGACTATTGTATTGCCTTGGCCTCCTATATAAAGATTGGCCTAGGAGGCCAAATCAATCCAAAATCTAACTCTAATGAGTTTAAATTTTTTCATATTTATAAATTTTAATTTATTATTTAAATTATATTATAATTTTGGTCTAAAAAAATATTTTTAGACCAAAAAATTTTTTTTTTTTAATATAAGGCAGGGGGCGGGGCGGATGGGGGTTTTTCCCCCGCCCCCGCCTCCCGGGGGTGGGGGGCGGGGGAAAAACCCCCATCACCCGCATGGTGCGGGGCGGGGGGCGGGGAGGGGGTGCCCCCGCCCCGCACCATGCGGGTAGCACCCCTACATGATGATGCAGTTTAACTATGAAAAGATATCGTGCAAATCTTATCGTATTAAAATTCTGTTGTAGATTTATGGTTTCGCTGATAATTTTTGAGTTTTTATAACTAGTTACAGGTTTTATAATACACTACAATAAAATTGTTTATTTACAGTCAGTTAATTACAACAAAATGACTATTTACTATAAAAATGAATCTGTTTTAATTACAAATTATATTTTCGTCATAAACAAATAGTCATAAATATCATTTTTTCTCATAGTGGTAACTTTTAAAAAATTTATAAATTATCATTTTCGTCTATTTTCTTAACGACACAACGACGAATAATAAAGTTAAAAGTAATTATAAGCTGACATTTGGCATTTCATTGAACAAATATAAAAATAAGATAAATTAAAAATACATTAAAAAATTTAAAAATACAAGAAAAATATGTCAAGTAAAACCCAACCATGCATGGTGCAATCAGGACTATGGGATGATCGGCAGAATGACCACAAAATAGAGGGCTGCTATGGGGGGTTCAATAGTCCTTAAATTTCTTTAAAACATTTAGCATTTACTACGACTTGAGCTCGAATTTGAATATAAATTCACCTTAAGCTATTGCTATTAACTGTTTAAAAATTCATTATAATATTAAAAATTCAGGGCTGGTTTGAACTCAAGGATGAGATGAGATGGTTTAGATAAAAGATGAAAGTTGAAAAAATAATGTTAGAATATTATTTTTTAATATTATTATTGTTTTGGGATTTGAAAAAAATCGAATTGGGATTTGAAAAAGTTAAATTGTTTATTATATTTTATGTGAAAATTTAAAAAAATTGTAATGATGAGATGAGATAAGATGAATACTTTTCAAATCCAAACGAGGCCCTAGTGTCTAGATCCCTCATATCGGATTCTCACAATAATCGCATGACAACACATAGAACCACACCGGTGCCGCTGCCTTCGGGCACAACTCTTACGCTAACCACTCACCTATATAGGCTCTTGCAACAAACTCTTACCCAGGTTGGGAAGCCACGTCCGGTTGACAAGTTACAAAAAACAATACTATAATGTATTACTATGTGAGAGGAGTAGTCTAAGCCTTAGTTTTGATAGAGAGATGTTTTATATCATATCTCTCTAAAAACTCCCCCAAACCGAAACTAGCTTGAGGGGGGTGGGGGTTTTGGCTCCTCCCCCTCACTTCCCTCCTGCCCATATTTTCCTTCTTCTTTCTTTTTTTCAAGTCCGTGTTTTGCTCTTTGTTTTTGTGTGTTTTTTCTCAGGTCTAATAAAGGAGGAACACTGAACTGGGAATTTCTGGTGTTCCCAGTCAGACCCGCAACCCTCCATGGTGGAGATGAGTAGATTGGTGCTCGTGCTCGTGAACGCACACTGGACTAGACTGTGGTGGACCGCCTAAGTAGTGGTGGCAGTGATAAAAGAAAATGGCTGGTGCTCGTGCGTGTGGTGGGGGGCGAGAGACATGGTGGCGTTGGTAGGTGTAGGAACGTTTCGCCGCGTGCGAAGGTGGGCGAGATGAAGTGGCGAAGCAAGTACTCCAGACGAATGGGTGGGCCGCCAGCTAGTGGTGGCGACGGACGCACTAGGTGCTCGTGCTCGTGGGGAGGTGGGCTCTGGTTGGCTGGTGCTCGTTATCGAGAGGGACGGTGGCATTGGCTACCTGGGTGAGAGGGCCGGTGCTTGTGCAGTGGAGGCGGCCGGCGGACACAGAAGAGGGTCACAGGCAGCGAAGGAAGAAGCAGGAGAAATAAGGAAAAAACTTAAAGAAAGAAGAAGGGGTGGGGGGGGAAGTTTAGTGATCAAACCCTAAGGACTGGGCCCATGTGTTCCTTTCAGTCCATGTATTTGTGATCTTTTTGTGATCTTTTTAGTTTTTTCTATGTATTTGTAGTTCTTTAGTTCTGCTTTAGTGTCCATAGCAATAGTGTCCCGCTCTTCCTTTGGAGGAAGGTGGGTGATTGTACTCCTCCTCCATGGGAGGAAGGAGTGTGGTTGTACTCCTTCTCCTTGGGAGGACGGAGCGTGTTTGTACCTCTCTTCTTTTGGAAGAGGGGTCGTTTAGTTCTGTTTTTACATAACACTTTCTCTATTGATAGGAGATAATTTATAGAAGTTAAGACAATTTCCATCACAATGAAATTTGATGGTGGGGGAGCCCCTAACAGATGAGTAGTTTGGCTGGTAATCTGGAATTTTTCTGTATTGATTAGTCACATACGTAACCTCGGTTTCATTGAATGAAATGAAGTCTATTTCCATAAAACAAATATCAAAACACAACAAATATAAATACTTTATTTCAAATATTCAACTTTTTATGTAATCATTATCTAATTATTACAATTTTTCCTAACTTTCAAACAAAACACAAAAAATAATTCTACTTTTTCAAATCTTAAAATAAAAAATAATATATTTATATATAACAATATTTTAATTTTATAATATTTTTATTCATTTTTTTTTCTCTCATTTCTCAAAACCCATAAAACATTTTAACTCAAGAGTAATTCTACTCATCTCCAATCCTTTCTCCTGCACCACGCACCGATGGGTGATGTGACTTTTTTTTCCTCCTAAAAAGTAAAACACAGGTTTTAAATATCCCAAATCATCTATCATCTTGAAAATTTTTCCCTCCCCCAAGTTATCGCTCCGCCCGCCTTCACTCGCAGAATTCACCACCATTTGGCTACTTCTGAAAAGAGGCTAGTTCTGAAAACGTGAAGAAGGCTGGAGCTGAGGGTATAAGCCCTATCTTCAGGATCTTCCTAAAACCCTCCCAGGGCACTCTCTCTCTCTCTCTCTCTAAGGTTGTTCAGCAGTTTCTTCCATATGCACGGTATTGACAGAATCTTTCCCTATTAAGAGCACAAAATTAGCAATTCCTTGATTCTTGTAATTAGTCCCATATTTTTGTAATTAACATATCATTTCTTTACATGCCCAGTTTCCATACAAAGTCTAGCCTAGTGTAGATATATATATGTAACGACCTTTAGTGTAAAAAGTAGATTCCTTGAGTGAAAAGTTTGAATATTTTCTAAATTTGACATGGTATTAGCCTAACTGATCCTCTCTCCATTGCCTCCATGACTTCTTCCTGCAACCCTCATTCCTTCTTTCTCGGTAAACCTCCCTAAACTTTCTCACCGATGGCCAACCAAACGTCATCCTCCTCCCTCTCATCGCTGGTGCCTAGTTTATCCCCAGATCTTTATCAGAAACTCCTCGACCTGTTCAGTTCGAAGTCCTCCTCAGCCAACTTTGTGGGTAACATCTCAACCTCTCTCTCTTTTAATAGCCGCCATGCGTGGGTCATGGATAGTGGTGCCAGTGACCACATGTGCCACGACCGAAGCCTTTTCACCAATTTGGTGTCTCCTTCCCATGAGCAACTCGTGAGACTACCCACTAGCCACACTCTTTAAATTAAATTAAAGGTGTCGGCACATGTTGTTTGACCAAAACACTCCTCTTGCACAGAGTCTATAATGTCCCTCAATTCCAATTTAATCTCCTCTATGACACCCCCACTTCGCTTGGGATAGAACGGAGATTTACAGCGTTGGGACATGCAACACAAAGTTACATGCCCCAGTACATGATAGTTATTATGCAATGTATCCTAGTATACAACTAGCAGTATGCAATAATCGCAGAGGAAATAAAGGTGAAAGTATAACTTATGCCAAAATAACTAAAAACATCCCAATTCATTAGTGATCATCAAGTTCAAAGTACCAAATGTAGCATAATCTTAATATAACTAAGGGTCAAAGTCAAATCAACCGCTTGATGTGTTATAAAGCATGAAAGCTATAAACATCAAGATTAAATCCAATCTCCTCTCAAGGTCCAGCTCCTCCTCAATCAGTCGGATCCAACGCTCCATCAAGCTCGTCTTCCTCGAGATCTGATACAACTTCTACCATTCCGAGTGGAATGATAATGGTCCCACAATGGGTGAGATTTACTCAAAATCTCAATAAGTTAAACAACCAACGTGCACAAAGATAAATTGAGTATGAAAAGTGATAAATATGCAATGCATAAATTGCAGAAAAATTAGTATGCATGTCTCCCATCCAAATTCCTTAACATTTGCAAAGAAATCGAGACACATGTTTTCATTCAATGAACACTTTTACTTCCATTTTTGAAAACATAACTTCATCATAAACTTTCATCATTATTAATAATTTGTATAACATCATAACATGTAGTAACGTCACAGTTCCCCATATATATTGTGAGTACCTACCGGTGACCGTAGTACAACTCATGTTAAACTACGTTGTTTATAGACTTGTTCTTCATGTATTGGTAAATATAACATAACATCATAACGTGTAAACCCACTAGCCTTAGGTGTCATAAAAATTTGATTTCGCTCTAATGTTCTTTAAAAAGAACCCATTCGAAACCTGTTGACTGTTCTCCCAAGGGTTACCACTCCATTCTTAAACACTCTAGAGTGGACAGAGTATTTCCACTAGGATAATTCTTCATCCTAGTCTTTGGGGTTGTGACAAAAATTATTTTCATGCTAAGTTGAAAAATGTGTTTCATGACATGTGCATATGTTGCAAGCTTTTCATGTGAAAATGATATTTATAGATGCAATATGCTAAAATGGTAGAAATATCACATGACATGTAAATATGCACTCAATGTATCATATAACATGATATTTTATGCTCAAAGTGATAATTAAAACATAAATGAGGCATTTATCAATAAATCATAAATAATTTATCAAGGTGTAAGTTAGAGGCCAACTTACAATGTTCATGAATAATCGAAAAAAATGTAGTAGCAGCTGAAAACAAGTGCGTACTAAGTTAGGATTAATACAACTATGGATGAGATTCAAAATCAAATGCTTCAAAAATAGGTAGTTAGAAAAATACCCCTAGACTTTAAAAAATTCTCATTAAGGCTCTAATTTTTCACAAATTGCATACGAACTCCAAATTTAACAAACTTATGGACCTCCTATTTTTGGCATTCTAAAGCCAGCTATACCCTTTGATTTCTAAAAATCAAAGTAGCACTTGCTCAAACAGTCCCAATCTGTGGCATGCACTCTAGTTGATGCTCAAGTGTGTTTTCAACTATTGATCCCTATGAATGCATGCATATAAGATTTTCTTTAATCACAGACAATCACTAAGATCTTTAATGATATGATGAAGGCTAATTATTAGATAATCAAGTCCATCCAAATACTTAATCACGGCTAAGAATCCTTAATCACCAACTTATTCAAAACCGATACATGCTTTGATTATCAAAACAAGATAGAATTAAATCCTAGCATGGCATGCTTTTAATCGAAAATTAAACATTCCATAATCATTCTAAGACAATAATAAATCATATCGAATCATACTTAAGACATGTCATAGCTAAATTTCCATTTAAAACATTAAACACTTAAACCATCCTTAATGAACCCGGTTTTGCATTAATCATGGTAACCATTTCTAAACTCAACCAAAATTCACTCCAACACTTGAAAACAAAACTTGACATGTAAACTAAGACCAAGGACAAGAAAACTTACAAATTTTGTAGCCCATTCGAGCTCCTAGCTCAAGAGCTCTCAAGAACTCCCAAGAACACTCAAACTCACTCACTTATGGTTTCTCTCAAAACTAAGGGGGAAGATTGATCTCTATGCTCAAATAGGAGCTAGAAATGAAGTGTGGAGGAAATGAGGAAGTGAGGGAGGTATTTATAGGCTTCAAGATGAGAGGGGGACGTTGGTTTTTCGCTCCAAGGAAGTGAATGTGAGTGGTGATGGTGGGAGGTGGAGTGTTGATTGCATTTTCCAGATTTCAGTCCATCAACTTGTATCATCTTGTGCAGAACAAAATAGTGCCCTAAACCACCATCATTTTGTCACTATAGGTGCTATAGTACTCCTATGGGTGCTGGTCAAGTCTTGGTGCAGAGAAAATAAAAGAAAAACCAACAAAACTAACCATGGGGCTGACGGGTTCAAAGTGATTTTCTTTGGACAGTTTTGTTCATTGTCTTGACTCATCATCATGGCTAATTTGTGCAAGTGCAAGGTCACTATTTGAAGGCTATTTTAGGTGGTAGAAGGTGGAGGGTTGGTTACCACTTGATCATGGAGGTGCAATTCAAAGAAGATGATGCAATGGTGGGTGGTTGCTGAAATTTTAGATTGCCTTCATCAGCTTATGTCACATGTGCAGGGGAATAATGGCTTGAAACCACCATGATTTCCTCCTTAGTATGGCTACAATGGTCCTGTAGAGGTTTCTAGGTTGTGGGGCATAGTTCATATGACAAACAATAAGCAAACCACCCATGCAAACCAGTGGATTCAAGTGGTTTTCACTTGGACTTTAAGGGGTATGCTTAGGTTGGATAAATTGGGCTTGTCGAATGTTAGAGCTTGAGGCTGTGATTAGCTTACTATTTTTTTTTTAATAAAATTGGGAGGGGGTCACTCATGGACAGGTGGCCTTCGTCTCTTTAAAAAAAAAAAAAAAGTGGTTTTCACTTGGCAGATTTGAGCTTCAGTTGTAGATGTTGGGTGTGAAAATCTAAGTCAAATTTCTCATGATAGTCATGGGGCCTCTTGGGGATTAAATCTCACTCAAGGCAAATGGTTGGTTAAATCTCAACCCAATCGATTCCCACTCAAACTAAACTAAGGTGCAATCGGTTTGACTTCTTGGTTTGGTTTGTGAAACCAGTTTCATCCAAGGCTTATTCTGGGTTTGAAGAGGTCTTATGAGGTTTCTAAGGACCATATTACCCTTGAGGAAATGACACAAAATTATTGGACCTAAGGGCAAAATAGTCCATGCACTCAAAGGGGATACACATGAGCCGATTGATGCAAGTTTTGGGGTTTGATATGTCATTTTCCTCAATGACATGTGGAGAGGTTTATCTAGGGTATTAGTAAGGTCTAAGTATGATGAAATGGAATAATAAATCAAGAAAATTTTTAATTAAAAGGTTAAGAAAATATTAAGAAAGAAATTAAGCTTCAAAACATGGTTTTAAATATCACTAATCTTGGGTAAGTTGATTAATGGTCTTAACCCAATTTTAAACCTTAATTTGGGTACTTAGGGTGTGATATGGGCTTGAGAGAAACCAATGGTATGGTGTATTGGGCTTTCAATTTGAATAGTGAAGAGAATCAAAACATGGTTTTGGGCCTTGTTGGGCTTAAAAAGGGCCATTTGTGTAAGTCTCTTGGGCATGGGCTTTTGGTGTGGGTTAATGAGTGGACTTATGCCCAGATTTGCGGTCCCATCTAAGACTTCAAAGGCCTACCAAGTTTGGGTCCAAAAGACAAGTCTTTCTAAGATTAGGCTAAAGGCCTTCACTCTCACCAAGTTAGGCCCAAAGGCTTCAAGCCTTCTATACTTTGGGCTTAACTTCTAAGGTTCCACAAGAAAGGCCTATATTCTTATAACTCTCAAATTGGTTTAGGCCTTATGGTACCTATTCTTAGTCCATCACATACATAGTGCATTAGGGCCCTACTTTAAAGTCTTATGTCTATCAGGTACGGCTTAAAGTCTTATTGTCTCTCCTAAGCCTTTATACCAAAAAAGTTAGGGCCCTTAGTAAACCATTATTTGGGCCCTTCTCCAATTCCATCAAATATATAACCCAAATTGCTTAGTCCATTAATGTGACAACTATCCAATATGCCATGTGTCATTCCCTTATGGGCCTTTTGTCTTCTTATCCTCAAAATTAATAAATTATTAAAAATTCTCCAAAAAAATATTACTAAACCAACCAAGCTCCAAAAATTTTATTTTTTCCTCAAAAATCAATATTGAACTAGAATCTTCTAATAATTCTACTAAACCCAAAGTATACGGTCCTCTTGCCAACTCAAATATCCAAAGTTGATCTTTATTCTAGAATAGTTCAACTCCTAATTAACTAGGATTAAGGCTACTAAGGTCAAGGCCTAAAGAGCATTTTAGGCGGGCTGTTACATCCTCTATGTCCCTTAGCTTACTACAAATAATTCTTGTACTGTCTCTTTTTCTTCTACCAATTGTTTTTTCAGGACCCACCCTTGACGAGGCTGATTGGAGCAGGTTTGCTTTGCAATGGGCTTTATGTGTACTAGCCCAAATCCATTATGGCACTCTCCACACAAAATACTGCTAATAAAGTCTTATGGTACCAATGCCTACGTCATCATTCCCGCTTAAATATCTTAGTCTTTTCAATAATCCTTGTGTTCTTTTTTATTATGATATTTGTGCTCGTTCGAAGCACACCAGACTACATTTTCCTTCTCAAGTTAATAAAAGTACTTTTGCTTTTAATCGCATTTTTTGCGATATATGTGGTGGATATCATACTTCTTCACTTTGTGGAGCTCATTATTGTCTTACAATAGTTGATGTTTCACGCACTACTTGGATCTATCTCATGCATTATAAATCTGAAGCTTATACTCATCTCATGCATTCTTTTGCACTTATCCTAAATCAGTTCAACGCCATGATTAAAATAATTATAACTGATAATGGACAATAATTCCTTTCCCAAAAAATTTCAAAACTACCTCCATGATCATGGCATCATTTATGAACGTACTTGTGTTGAAACTCTACAACAAAATGGCGTTGCGGAATGTAAACATCGGCATCTCTTGAATGTTACTCGTAGTCTCTGTTTTGAAACTTATGTTTGAAATTTTAGGGTGAATGTGTCCTCACCGCTACCTATCTTATCAACCACATCCCAAGTCGTATTCTCAACAATAAATCCCCAATTGAAATTCTCTTCAATATCCCACCCACCTATGATCATCTTCACTTGCTCGGCTGTCTTTGTTATGCTCAAACCCTCCATACTTCCCGTGACAAATTTCTCCTCGCGCCTCTAAATGTGTCTTTGTTGGCTGACCTAGCAAACATAAAGCATACAAGGTTTATAACCTCGACACCTAAGTCACCTTCCATGCACAAAAATTTCCATTTCAAGACATTCCTGATCTTACACATACAATTGCACCTGTTGTACCTCTCCATGTCCCTGAGCCTATCTTACCATCCACTTCTCACACTCCTTCCATTAATACCCTTGACCCACCTCCCCCTCCCACTTCTCTTAGTCCTTGTCGCACCACTACTCGACCAGCATATCTTCAGGATTATGTCTACCTGACCCTACACACAGAGCCCACGGCATCTTCACCTACTGCACAGACCTCAGGTACTACTCATCCCTTATTTGCTTTTATTTCTTATTCTCACTTCTCACCTTACTTTTTTAACTGCTCTCACTACTTCTGTTGAACCTTCCTGCTATTCCGCTGCCCTTCGCCATTCCCACAGGCGTGAAGCTATGTCTGCTGAAATCAGTGCCCTTGAGGCTAATTCCACTTGGACCCTTGAGCAACTACCTCAAGGAAGAAACCATTAGCTGCAAATGGGTATTTAAAACCAAGCTTAATGCATATGGTTCCGTCGAAAGATACAAAGCATGGCTAGTCGCAAAAGGCTATACTCAAGTTAAAGGCCTCGACTACCATGAAACTTTTGCTCCTATAGCCAAAATGACTATAGTTCGGTGTTTATTGGTTGTTGCTGCTACTCAACAATGGAGCATCCATCAACTTGATGTCAACAATGCATTCTTACATGGTAATCTTGATGAAGAAGTTTACTTGACACCACCTCCAAGTTATTGTCCCAATGGGGAGACCCTTGTCTGTTGTCTCCTCAAATATATCTATGGCCTCAAACAAGCCTCCTGCAACTGATTTTTTAAACTAACCACTGTGCTTCTTGATGCAGGTTTTTCTCAATCTCAGGCAGATCATTCTTTATTCATCTTGGTCACTTCCACAAGTATTACTATTGTTCTCGTCTATGTTGATGACATTCTGGTTGCTGGAAATGATCTCTGCCATATTAAGGTCTTCAAAGATGTTCTCTCTACACATTCCAAAACTAAAGATCTTGGCCTTCTCAAATATTTTCTTGGTCTTGAAGTTGCTCGTTCACCTAAAGGCATCTTTCTCAATCAACGAAAATATGCTCTTGATATTCTATCTGATAGTGGACAACTTGGTGCCCGAATCGCTCACTTTCCCATGGAACATAATTTGAAGCTCACCAATCATGATGGAACTCTTCTTCCTTACCCTTGGACCTATCGACAGCTCAACGGTTACATGAATACGTTAATGTCATTCACAGGTGATCTCTGGCCGAGCATAAGTAAAGTTAACAAAAAGTTGGGCTCCTTCATACACCTCCATGGTGGAAGATTGTACGGAATCAACACTACAGGCCAAGTGCTATAACCTGTACTCATATTCCCAAAAGGGTTGAATCCATCGGTTGTGAGTCTCAGGCGCACGTTCCGAGCTTTTATCCCTAACTCTGGGTATTGATTATCGAAAGACTGCAACGCAAGTGAGTCAGTTGGGTGCCTCATATATGCCTCATCCTTAACTCTTTTCTCATCGTGCCACCTCATATCGTAAGCTGTTTTCTTACACATATATAGTCTTTGCAACCAAGGTCTCAAGGGCAAATACCGCAACACCTTAATCGGCACGTTTTTCTTACCCTTCCACTTCGACTCTCCGCATACAGGGCATGCTTGTTTCTCCTCGTTCTCCTTCCAGAACAAATCACAATCATTCTTGCATGCATGTATGTACTTGTACTCAAATCCTAATCTCTTTCTCAACTGTTTCGCTTCCTAAAAGTTCTTGGGCAATACAGGCCCTTTGGGAAGCACCTCATTAAATAATTCCAATACCATGTTTATTGCTTTCGTCGACATCCCACACAATGACTTAGTGTGAAGTAACCGCACAATAAACGATATTTTAGAATGTTTTGTACAGCCTGGATAAATCTCGCGATTTGCATCTTCCCACATTGAAGCGAAATTTTCACAATCAGTCCCTTCGCCACTAGAGGCATTGTCGACAACCTCATCCATAAACATCCCCGCTCCAATATCACCCAACATCTCCTCCATCTCATCCTCCTCATAATCATCATCCATGTACCGTAAATAATTGTGATGATCAACCAATACATCTACTGACTGTTCATACGGCTTACCAAGCAGTACCCATTGGGTATACCCCAGATCCATACCTTTCACAAATATATGACTTTCTACTTCATCCAACCCTATCGTACACAAATTTTTACACCCTCGACATGGACACTTAATGTAACCACGACTATCAGCAGAGGCCTGTGCAAAATCAGTGAAGGTTCTTAGTCCACACACATAGGGTACATAATCCTTTCCAAGTCTATCGCCTAGACGCATCTAATTTTTGTCCATTTCTAAAAGCATCTATCTATTAATAACACGTACATAGAAAATTCACATGCATGTCATGCTCCAATTCTCTTTTTTTTTTTTTTTATAAGGTAGTTGGTCATATCCCATTTGTGATTATATTACCCATACTGTACAAATCTCGTCACTCTACTACATTCCACGTTAGTAGAAATTTCGGCAGTACCTCCCCATAGTTCTCCAAGTATACATGTTCAAACAGTAGAGGAAGACACCGAAACTTCATATTAAACATAGAAAGTTGGAATAACAAAAATGTGCAATACAAATAATATAATCTCAAACTGTCCACACTGGACAATTCAGGAATTAGTGGACACATAAATGTACATTAATTCTCAAACGGGTCTAAGGTTATTTATGCAATGTCACACCATATCTACCAAAAAATACAACAAACAATATCCCCATGTTCTGTACCTAGATTGTCAAACAAATAGTATTGCATGTTATATTGTTAAACTAGAGAGAGATGGAAGAATATGTTCACAAGTTTCCTACCATGAGTAGATAACGAGGGAGAATCATCTTGAATAAATGTCTAAATTTTAGTCTAATTGCTTAATTGTCATAGACTCTTCAGTCCTGACAACTCTTAATTATTATTATAATTGTTATATATAATTTTAAAAGTTATTATATAATTTTAATTATTATCATTCCTAAATTATAATTTTAATTGTTATACTTAATTGAGTGAGTTATTTATTTATATAGAAAATAAGCATATAATTTTTATATAAACATTTATTTGATCCTTATTTACTTACTCTTTAGTTTATTTTAAATAAGTATATTTATTTATTCCAATTCTACTTATTTGGTAGGTTCAAGACTTTTTTATTGAAGAGTATTTTACTTTCTTTCTTTATATATATATATATATATATTTAATAATATAATAGTTTGGAACCTCACAATGGTAAGAATATTTAATAAGTAATTATTAATTATAGTTATTATATGTATATTATACTTTATATATAGTTAAGTTATATACTTTTTTTTCACTTTTTTTTTAACTTAACTTATAATTTGAATAATAATCATATTCTAACTAAATTAGTATGAATATATTATGTATACTTATTAAATGTTAAATATTAATTCTCATATTAAGTGTATATTAGATGAGTTTTTAATCTTTACTTAAATTAAGAGCCTAAACTTATGATTTTCTTGTTAAAGAACAAATTAAAAATAAAGGATAAAAAATTATAATATCAAATTTTTCACATAAATCCAAAACCTAAACACAATATATTTCTAACCATATAATTAAACATATTCAATAAAAATTCACAAACAATAATCACAATATTTCAAATTCATATCACAACAACAACAATATTCCCACAACAATATTTCTACACATGTTAATTCATCAATGAATACCATAAATTCACAAACTATTCACAAAATTCACAAACAATAATCACAATTATTTCAAGAGTAAGCATAAAATTACAACAACATGTATAAACATATTTGAGTATCTTTAGAAATATAACTGGCACTCACAAATTCAAAAAAATAAAAAAATATTATATCAAAATTTTCACATAAATCCAAAACCTAAACACAATATATTTCTAACAATATAATTAAACATATTCAATAAAAATTCACAATCAATAATCACAATATTTTAAATCCATATCACAACAACAACAATAATATTCCCACAACAATATTTCTACACATGTTAATTCATCAATGAACACCATAAACTCACAAACTATTCACAAAATTCACAAACAATAATCACAATTATTTCAAGAGTAAGCATAGAATGTATAAACATATTACTAAAATTTAGAAATATACCTAGCACTCACAATATCTTCTTACAAATCAAAAGCTTCCAATGCCAATAATCACAACCAATACTTTAAAAAATAAAACACTGACTTATTAGAAGCATATATATAACAAAAATACAAGAAAAATATCATAAAATTCAAGAAAATAAAAAGGAAAATAGTTTTTCCTTAACAAAATCAATGGAATTAGAGTTTCAAAATATTAATTAACCCTCTCTCACTCAACACTCTCTCACTCAAACACTCTCTCACTCTAACTCTCTCCCTTTCTAACCCACGACCCTCTCTCACTCAACTCGCTCTCACCCACGAATACCCTCTCTCTCTCTAACCCACGAATACCCTCTCTCATCGTCTCTCTATGTTGCACGCACTGGAAAAGCAGTAGAAATGAGTATGCTGCCACCCGTGTGTCAATTCATTCAATCACAAAATCTTTAAATGGAACGTTCGAACGTTTAAGTTGTATGTTCGAGCGCTATATTATGTAACGACCCGATCCTATATATATTTTTTTTCTTCTATAAATTTCAAACAATCCACTAACATGCACATGCATGTCTCTCCCTTTGTTTTCTCTAGGGTTTTCCACCATGCCTTTTATATACATACGAGAATCTTCTTGTTGATAACAATCAAATTATGGTTGCCGCAATAGCCCTCCATCACCTAGACTCCTCACTTTGGTAGATTTCTATTCATGCACGGTTTAGTTGCTGTCTGTCTATCACTGTATACACGACTTTTTTGCTTCCGTTTCCTCCGCATGCACGTCTACTCATCTCACTCATTGCACGTCTATTTTCCGTAGGTTTTATTTTCAACGTTCTCCTTCACCGTTCTCTATCACCTATATATATATATATGTATATATGTATATACTTTTAATCTCCTCAACGCCGCTGCCAGCCCTCACCCCGTAAGTCACAAACGCACAACCTCCACCACCTCCCCTCAATTCGTCTAGCAGACCACCCAAGACCTCCTCTGTGACGCCCACCACCTCATCACATGCAAATCCACACCATTGCAAACCACCCGCACGGCGGAAACCCGTGCGTTAGCACTGCCCAGCCCCACGTTTAGTTCCGCAGCATGGCTACCCCGCAACACCACCTTGCCGAAGCCTAGTAAACCACATCTCAGCTCCTCCCACTGGCCACCCCGTAGCCCAGCTAGTAGAAAATTGAACGGCCTGCCCTTGGAAAAGCCATCAAGCTGCTACCATCCTCCCCTGTTTTAGCCCCTCGAAACAGAGCATCCACGTTCTGCCACTGGTGGGCCGCAACGCCATTGTCAGCAGCAACATATGACGCCGGAGATCTAGCCTCCACCGCCCAGTGACGCCCAACGCCACCGCCCGAAGCCCCCATGCATGCTGCGTGGTGTGAAGAATCTCTCTCCATTCTCTCTCTCGGCGTCGCACTAACTAGCCCAAAGGAAACCAGTTGCACCACCTTGGTTCCCAGCCGCCGTGCCGTGCAGCTCCTCCCCTCGGTGAGTCGTCCCCTGTAAACGCATGCCTCCTTTCCACTCTCCCGTTACTGTTTCTCTATAATTATAAAACATGTATTTTAGGTTTCCGTAGGTTATTGATACAATTACAAAAATGCCCTTTATATTGTTTTTGCAAAAATACCCATGTCTATTTAGGATTAAAAGATGAGAATATTTTAGTGTAAGCAAGAATCTAGGTTTAGGAAATATAGACTATTTTAGTAGTTTAGGTTTTAAATAAAGTCATAGGTTTAATTAGAAATTTATGAAAATTTTGTGTTTATTGTTGTAGGCGACCGATTACGCGCCGAAAATAGTGGATTAGCACTACAAGGTAAGTAGCATAATTATATCTTTACACGTATGTACGGTGAACTACTTGTCTTTTTATAAAAGATATTATGCATGTATGCCTTCATTGGAAGCCCCTTTTTACGTACCCAAGACATGATAAAATTATAAAAAATCTATGATTTTATGTGAAGTATTATGCATTAAGTTATTTATGACAAATCATGATTTTATAAAATGAGTTATGCATCAACAGATTTATAAAAAGTCATGATTTTATGTGAAAGTTTATGAATATTGATGATCTTATGTGATAATTTATGCATTAAAATAATTATGGGAAGTCATGCATGATTTTATGGGAAAGATTATTCATAAAATTATTTATGAAATGCATGATTTTATGTGAGAATTATTTCATAAAATTTTCTATGAAAAGTCATGAATTTATGTGAGGAAACATGTATCATGATATTTATGAAAGAATGCGATTTTATTTGAAATCTATGATACGATATGACAAGTATGTATGCGATTTCTGTTGAAATCTATGAAATGACCAATATTGCATTGCCAGGTTGTGCATGTTGGTAGTGCACCCGGTCTGTCTTCCTTATGTATGGGTTTCACAACCCATGGCCATAGGCGGAATCAGAATCTATTTAGATTCGCTATCCCTAACTCACGGGGGTCAACAGTGGGTAACGGCCTATGATAAGTGAAAGATAAGTTATTGTTAACGTTCATGTTATTTATGTACGTATTTATGAATATCCACGTTTTTCAAGAAATCTTATGTTTATTATGTTTACTGTATGATGTGTTGCTTATTGAGTATTCGACTCATTTTAGTTTGTTTTTATGTTTTTAAACCACCCCAGGTGATGAAATTTATGAAGATGAGACTGCAGGACAGGACTTGACCCAGGGAGGCGAGGTAGAGGCCTAGACAGATTATGCTATGACTATTTTTATGGTTTATGTTTTAAATAAATTATTCTGATAAGCACATGAGACTTCCGTATTTTATTTAATAAATGCTTCCGCCGACTCTATTTTAGATTTTCAGTATTTATTAAAGTTTGTTTTATTTATGGAAACTTTCTTATCTTTCGCGTTGTTAAGAAGAAACAGTTTTTAAAGTTCAAGTTTAGTAGTAGCACACCAACTCCCTGAAAATTCTAAAATGTCTTTTCGGGAACGGGGTGTTACAATTATCCCCCCCAGTTTTTGGATAATGTTTGAACGTTAAAAAACCAGGTTAAATTTTTATACGGATAACGTTCGGACGTTTTCTATACACATTCGAACGTATCTTCCTATGACAACGCCCAAAATCTAGCGAAAAATTTTCCGCACTTGTAGTTTCATATTCAAACGTTAGGAAATTACACGTTCAAACCTTTCAGATCATAACAGACATGCCTAAATCGAGCGGAAAATTTTTCGGATTTTTCTTCTCGTGTTCGAATGTATTATAATTGTATGTTCGAATAATATCAATTTCCTCTCATATATCTCCATTAATGTTCGAACGTTAAATTGAAATGTTTGAACATGGGAAGATCATCACATATATGAGAAAATCAAGTGGGAATTTTATTAATATAAAAGTTATATATATATATATGTATTGTTTTCTAGATACTCATAATACTCATAATATTACTTTGAAAACAAAATGAATCGATCCTCCCACTAAAACTACATTGCTATTTACTGATTCAATGGTCAGCCCCGTCTTTGATCTCCCTCTATATGAAAAAAATATTATACTTTATATATAGTTAAGTTATATACTTTTTTTTCTTTTTTTTTTTAAATTAAGTTTTATACTATACTTATAAATTGAATAATAATCATATTCTAACTAAATTAGTATGAATATATTGTATATACTTATTAATGTTAAATATTAATTCTCATATTAAATGTATATTAAATGTTTTAAATCTTTACTTCAATTAAGATCCTAAACTTATAATTTTATTGTTAAACATATCCAATAAAAATTCATCACAAACAATAATTACTATATTTCAAATCCATACCACAAAAACAACAACAATATTTCTACACATATTAATTCATCAATGAATATCATAAACTCATAAATTATTCACAAAATTCACAAACAATAATCACAATTATTTCAAGAGTAAACATAAAATCACAACAACATGTATTAACATATTGCTAAACTTTAGAAATATAACTAGCACTCACAAATTCAAAAAAACCAATTAATCTATTTGTCATTCATTATGGAGAGTAATTTGATTCCAATTGATCTATTTAGGAATTTGTACACTAGAATCTTGTGTATTAGATTGTAATGATAAAGTATATCATTTTGGGCTAGTAATAAGAGTTTGTGGTTCTAATGTTGCTTTCATTAGTTTATAATGGATCCTATATATATAATATATTATATATTATATTATAATATATAATATAATATTAGATATATAATGTACTATCTATCTAGTACAGTATATATATAATGTATTATATAATACATTATATATGTAACACCTGGATCCAATCAAGTACAATTTTTTTTCTTTGTTATTTATTTTGTTTTAGTTTATTTATTTATTTTAGTTCATTTTTATTTTTTTTATTTGATTTTCTTCACATGTTAATTTTTTTTTCCTACATGTTTATTTTCTTTTTCTTTCCATCCATATTTCTTATTCACTCGTAAGTCTTCCTCTCGTCCACTCCATGCACACACACGACACAGCCTTTCATCCGCACACACGTCTCTCTCGCCTCTCTAAGGTTTTCAGTTCATATATATATTGACACTCATAGGTTTTTCCCATGCTTTTAGAAACTACCCAAACACCATCCACAAGAACCACCCAGCGCTCCTAGTTCGACGCCAACCTCCATCTCCATGTATAAACCGATGCCCATCCTTCCACTGTAAACGACCATCACCTAGGCTCAAAACCCCACTATGCACTTCTGTAGTGCCCCACCTACGGCCAGCACGGCCAGAGACCCGCCCGCGCAAGGCCAAAAGCCAACCTGCACCGTCACGGTTTTACCCAACCATCTCATGGAAAACGCAGCCTCCCAAGGAGGTCAAGTCGCCGCATGCTCGTCCTCAACACTGCCATACGCCACCACCGTGACCCAGCAGTGAACACACGAAAGCAACCTTTGTTTTTATACCACCGAAACAGGGGAATTGTTTCCCACCGTGAGCCACATTGCTAAGCCCACCCGTCGCCACCACACAGCACAGAAAGTGCCGCCTGGCACCTAGCACCACCCCAAGCCGTCGCTCTCGCTCTGTAAGGTCACGCCTTGCCCACGGTCTCCTCCCCGATCTCTCACACAACTTTCAAACTCTCTTCCTCTCATCACTTGGTCTCTCTCTTATCACTTCCTCTCTCCCTCAGCGATGGGCTGCTGCACTGACCCCCTCAACCGCCGCCCAGATCACCCAGCTCCGTCGTGCCTAGTCCTTCCCTCTCAGTAAGCCTCAGTCTTACCACTCTTTGCAATTCGTTTTTGTTTCAGAATGGGAAGGAGTTGTTTTTGCCGTATTGTTAACAAAATTTTTTTTTTACGAAAGTACAATCTTGCCCTCTTATTTTTAAACCAAAGCATGAGGTTTTTCTTTTAAAAAGTTATATTTCAGTGGATTGTCTATTTTTTTTTACGTTGAGCCAGGTTTTTTTGTAGAAAATTACTGGGTTTTTTTTTAGTGTACTCAGGCTATTTTTTAAGTTAGTCTAAAAAGTGGTTTGATAGAAAATAGTAAGGTTTCTAAGTTATTGTTAGTCTTAAGCTCTATAGAATGAGCTTATGTTTTGGTCAGGAAAAATTGAGTGAAAATTGATGTATTTAAGATTTGATGATATTTTAGGGTTCCGTGGAATTTAGATTTATAGAAAAATAGGTTACTTAGTATTTCAAGTTTAAGAATTGAAGTAAGTGTTCGATTGAAATATATGGGAGTTTCATGACAATTTTTATAGGTGACGATTGATTTTCGCTCAGCACTGCTGTGGAAAAATTTTGATAAGCTAAGAAGTTCAGGTAGGCGGGGTTCATATACTAGTTTTGCATAAAAGAAATAAAATGAGGGTGACTTTGAAAATATTCATGTTTATTTTTGAAAAGAAATCTAAAAACGACCACAGATGTTTGTTCTGCTTATGCATAAATTCTATAAGAGAAAGTATTTTCTGTCATGACTGGTGTAGACATGAGATAGTTTTGTGCATTCTGTTTCTGAACTATACAAAAAGGGCGAATATGAAAGTTTAAAAGTTTTTGTTATGAATAAATGAAGATGTTTTGGTGTCTGTTTATTTCGAACATGTGAAATGATCTGAAACTTTTCAGCATTTTGTTTTGATATGATGTGTCATCTGAAAACATTGGCATAAAGTTATGATTTTGTATCTGAATGTGATCTGCTCCGATAATGTTCCGTTCTATTTCTGTTAAGGCACAGTCACGGGTATAATGGTGGTTTATAACCCTACCACGGGGTGAAACATGGTATACGGCCCAGCCACGGGTATAATGGTGGTTTATAACCCTACTATGGGGGTGAAACATGGTATACGGCCCAACCACGGGTATAATGGTGGTTTATAACCCTACCACAGGGGTTAAACATGATATTTGTCCCGATGTGATACTATGAGATAATATAAATATAACATTTCAGTTTGGATATGGCAAATGATTTTCTTTTTGAGAACAAGTTTATTTTTCTGAAAATTTCACTCAGATATTTTGTACCAAGTTTTATTTATGCATTCTGAAAGTAAATATGTTGTTTCTGTATTATGAAAGTAAATGTTTTGTTCTGCATACTGAACTTTATAAATGCTCGTGTTTACATGCTAGTATATGCTCTCTACTTACTGAGTTGTTGATAACTCACCCCTTATCTCCACAATATTTTTCAGATATTTTGATGCTTCAGCTGAGGATCAAGATTATGAGGCATTGGGTGAGATGATTTAAGTATAGTGGTTTAAGCGTAGGAAGCTTTTGTAAGTATTGTCGATTTTTATTAAGAAATTTTATTGTGTTATGATGACTTGGCATTTCGGAAAATTGGTTATATTGAGGAAATTATATTGATTCGAATTTTCTATATGATATTGAGAATTTGGAGTTTTTTTTTATAAAGTTGAAATGTGAGTTTAAGTGTTAGGAAGTAACTCTCCCACCTGTGCGGGACCGGGGCGTTACAATATATATAATACGCAGTATATATATATACTATAATATACTATATAAATTATAATATCATATTAGATATAGTATGCTATATGTTATAGTATACATTATAATATATAACATATATTAATAATATAATATAATATTTTTGAATATTTTGGAAAATCAATCATCAAACATACTAAGAATTACGTTCGAACATTTCGTGTATATAAGCCCAAAACAGAACGGTGAAACGTCATATTCATTGTTATCTAACTTCGTTCCCGTTTGCATGCCGCCACTCCTCCGTCGCCGCCGCCGTCAAACCTTACCACAACCGTCACTAAAATGTAGGCGTCCATCTTTTAACCTCTAAAAGATTGAGTTTTGAAACTTTAATAATGGCTGAGTCGACTTAGCCATTCTGTATCCTAACGTTCGAACGTTTCACCAAGACGTTCGAACATACCACGTTTCAATTACATAGCCGTTAAGGTTCTATGTTCGAACGTGTATTGTTTTATATTCGGACGTTATTTTTCGTAACATTTACATCCAAAGGTTTAATTATAACGTTCAAACGTACTACTTTTAAAATTTATTTATGCTTCAACGTTCGGATGTGCATCCTTTACGTTCGCACGTAAAACCCATACTTTCGAATTTATAACATAAATGTTCAAACGTACGTCATTTAAATTTATTTACTACTTACGTTCATACGTAACGTGCGAACGTAAAAGATACACTTCCAAACGTTTTATCTAAACTTTCAAACATTTCTTTTACTATGTTCAAACGTTAATGCAGAGCCGCTTAAAATTAACACAAAAGATGCATCGATGTAAATAATTTTTTTTTCCTTTTCTATTTTTAGGATATGGCTCATCCTCTGCATACTAGGAAACGAGGGAGGGAAGCAGCCACTCAGGACACTGCTAGTATCGGGCTCGTACTATTTTGGTAGAGCGAGAGGTCTTGATCAATGAGTTTGACGAACTCATATGTGAGCAGACCCTGAGAGATGTTTTCGTCAATAGAGGCTGGGGAAATATCTGCATATTGAGGGGGAAGGTATACCCCTCAATGGTTCAAGAGTTCTATACGGGGATGCGTGACATGCCTCAGGATGCATCCTCTCACACCGTGACTGTACGCGTTGTTTCCATTGAGATTTCACCAGATGTCATCGTCGAGCACCTCGGGATTTGTCGAGGAGTTGAGACATCTGCACACGCTACACCGCGTGAGGATGTAGGCACTTTTGCATTATCTACTGGCCGCCCATTTGAGCCAGTATCAGCCAGAGACGCAGATTGGTCAGAGGCTGAGGATACTGGCCTCTAGGCTCGGAATGATGACCGAGATGAGGATTTCTACATCCTCATCGGGAAGGACCGCATGCAGATCGAGAGGAGGAACGCCTTCAACCAGAACCATTTGCTACCTTTCTTCCGCATGTTGCACCTTATTGTTGCAATAAATGTGGATCCTATGGCACATAAAACCATATTTAGTCGGCTTCGGGCACAGTTTTTTATACGAGTGGCACGTGGAGATCCCATAGATTTGACACTGCACATCTTTGAGAGGATCATTGACGAGGCGAGCATCATCTCCACGGATAATCTCCCATACGGTGTCCTGATCAGCCGACTATTACTTGCTCGGAGAGTGCCAACCTAGCAGGAGGAGTGGGTCAAAGATCAGATGAGCATCCTCGACATGACCACGCATCGACGTAGCATTGGACATACGAGGGGATGTCAGCCACCCCCTGTAGAGGATCTAGTTCTTCTGACGCAGCCTAAGCCAGGTCATGTGGGGAGTAGTAGTCATCAGCCGGCGAGTACATCTGCGGGAGATGCGCGGCTTGCTTGGGTTGATGCGGTGATCTCACAGCTGACTGCACATATCGCTCTTAAGATTGATTGATCGCTCGCGGTTGTAGAGGCGTCTGTCGCCGAGATAGCCCATCATGCAGGTATCCTCAATGACAAGGTTGATACCTTGACTGAGGAGGTATGGAGTTTGAATTTCGCAAACAACACTGTCATCTGAGTGTTGTTTATAAAATTTTATCATATTTTGTATTTTACTTTTAATATATGTAGAGAAAAATATTATTTAATATTATATGGTTTTTTAATTTCAATTCTCAATCTTCTTTAATGTTATATTTTCCAACTTTAATACTAAATCACTGCACTTCAAATATATATAAACATTTCTATATTACAAATTGTGTATATATAAATATATACAAGTCAATTTTTTAGACTTGTTCACAAATTATGCACTATAAAAATCACATAATTTTTAAATTAGAGTCATATTTAATTTAAATTTACAATTAATGTTTGCACGTTAGTAATTAACATTCAAACGTTGGCGCAAAACATTTCACGTTCAAACATTAATTACTATCGTTCGAACGTTGGCATCAAAACATTTCACGTTCGCACGTAAGTAGCCACAATGTTCAAATGTATATGTGACATTCGAACGTAAATTTCCCATACGTTGGAATGTAAAAAAAATCTCATCTATATTTAGTGACGGTTTCCAGAAACTGTCACAAAAAAGGCTTTTTAGTTACGGTTTGGGGACTGTCACAATTTTCCAACCGTCACTAAAAACCAATTGTGTTGTAGTGTGATTCAAAAGCCCTAGAACTATTGGATACTAATTTGGTTAAACATTTAACTTTCAGGATCATAACATTCTACCACACTTTCGAATCCGAAGTTCATGACAGCCTACTCTGTCGACTTTGACTCAATGGTAGCTCTTTCCCTTTTGACGGCTTCACTCATCTATTAGTATTCAATAACTTAACACTAAGCCCATAAATAGTACCAAAGCATTATGATCCAGCTTATAGGTTGCCCCATTTGTGACTTGAACTCTTGATGTGTGACGTGGTCCCTTCTTTGATACCAATTGTTAAATACTCAACCATTGATCCAACAATCCTAGTATTGTTGATTATTAATTTGGTTAAACCTTTAACCTCCAGGATCATAACATAATTTAACACTGTTGGTCTTATTATAAAAGTGCACTTTGAATATGCTCAAAGAATACATGACAATTAAATAGATAAATTTAGAGTCATTTCTTTCAAGCCGAAATTTCTCTTCCATATATGCTTCAATTCTATAAAGTAAAGCACACATGATATTGTTTGATGAAACATTGTTTCTCTCACACAACAAATTTTATTGCATGCATATATAGTTTAGATTTTGATCACATATGAGAAAATCTTAGTAATGTAGGCAAGCAATTGGTAACAAGATTGGATAAGATGGCATACGTACGTGCTTACCATTCGAGCTTTGATCGGTGTTGTATAGAGCCCTCGGCAGTGGTTCGGTGCGGCTGTATAGTGTCTAAGGGTGCATCAATGGCAGTGAGCAACAAATAAATACAGAGAAAATAAAGAGGCAGTGACATACGAATTTACATGGTTTGGCGTAATGCCTATGTCCACGAGGGTTTTGGTGAAGGGATTATCCACTATAATATGATTGTTTTACAGTCACTCATGGTCTCTTATCCTCGTTGTTCAATAGAGATCGAAGCTCTATCTTCTGGTGGAGATCTCGTCGTTGGAGTCCTTGTCGTGAGGTTGAAGAAGCTGAAGGAGAAGTCGAGGTTCCCCCTGAGAAAGTTGAAGTCTGCCCCTTTATCCTGTTCCCCTCCCTTGCTTTATGTATCTTCTCTTCTTTACGTCACATCTCCACTTTTCTTCCTGACACCCTTTTCTTTCCTCAAATTTTTGCCCCTCCTTCCTTCTTTGTTTCCTCCCTCCTGCAGGGATCCTCCCGCTTAGGCTGGGCCTAGAACCCATTATGAGCCCGTGATATTTTATCTCTTCCAGTTGCTCGCGATTCCTAAGGTCAATTCGCTCTGAAAGAGGCCTTAAGACAAGATAAAATATGCGAAAGAGATGCAGAAGTCAGTAGCAATCCATAGAAAAAAAAAGCCTTGGAATGTGTCTCAGGTTGTTCGTTCCGCTTGTGTTAAGCGAGAAAGATTTCCAAGCGCGAGGTTAGGCGGAAGGTTGGCTCTGACGCATATGGTGTGAGCGCAGAGCTCAGCTTTGGCGGGAGATGGGCTCGACTGCATAAGATCCAAGTGCTTACCTAGGGTACAGCAGGAGATGTACTCAATCGCATAAGGTGCAAGCGTAGAGCTTGGCTTTTATGCACGTGAGGGTTGTCGGGTACTCAAGTGACTTGCCCACCTATTCAGGCTCGTAGGATGTCGGGCGGTCCCTGACCTCTCCCACTTGTTTACTTGTTATGAAAAGGGTGATAAGCCGGGTAGCTGAAAGACTAGACCCGCTTCTTTGGCGTGACAGAGGTCAAGCATTTCGAAAGACTGGACTTGCCTTGTTGCGGTGAGGGATGCAGAGCAATGAGTATGACTAGACTTGCCTCATTGACACTCGTAGCCGTGAGGGGAGTCAAGTAGTGCGTAAGATCGAACTTGCCTTGTTGTCCTGGTGGAGGTTGAGCAATGCGTAAGATTGGACTCGCTTCGTTGTCCTAGCAAAGGTCGATTAATGTATAAGACTGGACTTGCTTTGTTGTCCTAATGGAGGTCGAGCAGTGCATGTGGCGCCCCCAATCCCCCTTATAAAAATACACGAGATTCGAGACATCAGGATGGTGACAACACGGTCACACATCCTAACGAAGTGCCAGTGTGTGTACATGCAACGGTGTACAAATAAAATAACGCAGCGGATAGTCAACTAAGTACCAGAATTTAAACACAACTAAACATCAGTAGAGGTTTAAAAGTAGTTATACAGTCATCCAAAATAAAGTTAACACATGTCCCGAAAATACGATAAGCAAAATAAAATAATAATAACAAGTGATCCCAGATCACTCCTCGGGCGGAGCCGTCTCCTCAAGCTCACCCTCCTCCTCCTCATCTGCATCAAAATTTGTGTTACCACAGAAGGGTACCGTAGGTAAGTATGACCCAAATAATCCTCAAGAACTAAAATGCATTTAATGCAACCAACATGCATGCATATGATGAAGTATGCATTTTTCTCAAAGCATCATTTTCCCAGAAAATGACAATTTCCAATACATGCCAAAATTTCATTGGCCCAAATATCCGTAAAACATTTTCCCAGAAAATGGTTTACACAAAATTCACGCACACTATTTTTCCAGAAAATAGCCAATTATTCAGTTATTAACCTATGCACCATGGCCTCCCCTAGGGACCATCCGCACGTCCTAGCTTCGTAGTGATGCTCGGTTCCGCGCCCAGCGCATACGTAGCCAAGCACCCACTACGCAACGAGCGATGCCCAGTTCCGCGCCCAGCGCGTACGTAGCCAAGCATCCTCTGGTCCCCACCAGCAGAAGGACCACGGAGTCGGCACGAATCTCTCGTCTAATCCCATCATCGCCCAGCGACAATCCAGGGGACGTTACTCAGTTTATTCCGCTCCCGAGTAACCAGAGGAGCTCCACCGAGATAATACCCCATCTCGGCTTGGGGTCGTGATACACACGCACCCAAAAATATTCTCACATAAAATCATTACTTTCCAAATCACACATGAGCATGAATGCACTACACGAAAACCCAGTTTTCTTTACAAACATGATCATGCATGAAATAATGAAATGCACATGTACCAACACCAATCCAAAATCCATCAATAACCAATCCCAACAAATCCAACCAAACAACTCCAATCAACAAACCATCTGACTCCCGTACTCCTTGGACTCAGTCCGACAAAACCAAACAGTAGATTAAATACAGTGAAATGCGTTAGTGCAAAAATACATTAAATTCACAAGAATTCTTTGGAGAAATACTTATAGTGCAATATAATAATTTCCGGAGGATCACGAAGCTGCAAGTGGTGATGTCTGAGCAACACCACAGTGTAAAATACACTGTGGCCGTGGGTCACAGATACCCACTTTTCAACGAAGACAAACGAAGTCCCAAAAATGGTAGGGTAGGGCCTAGAGAGGTCGGTGAAGCCAATGGTGGTGGTGGTTTGCCGTGGGTGGCGGCGCAAGGGGTGGTTTTAAGGCCAAATAGTCGAAATCAGAAATGTACTTGGTGGGGCTTCATCGGTGACGGATCGGAGCTGGGGTTGGGTCCATTGGGTTGCCAAGAGGTCGGGGATGATGTGGTAGGAAGATGGTGGCCGGAGGTGGAGCGATGGCGGCGCAACGACGGAAAGAGTGCCGCGGCTTCGTGGGTCTCGTGGTGGCTAACGGCGGCACAAGGGAGGCTAAAAATGGAGGGGTAGCTTCGTCGGCGGCAGGGGAAGTGGAGGGGCTGGGCGGTGTCGACCACCGTCGGCGGACGGCAGTGCTGGGAGGGAGAGAAGGAAACGGGCGGAGGAGAGGAGAGAGAGAGATCGCGCGGGAGAGAAGAAACCGAAGGAAAATAAGGAGAAAAAGAAAAAAGGAAAAAAAGAAAAGGAAAGGAAAGAAGAAGAGGGGAAAAGAAATGAGGTCCAATCCTCATAACTTGGGTCACAAAAATGATCCAACGGAAACGATTTTAAAACCACAAGTTAAATAAAATAATTTAAACGTAATGGTAAAGTCAAATTGAAATAATTAAATCCCACAGTAATTAATTTAAATATTAAAAGAAATTTAAATGCATAACAATAAATAAATATTAAGAAAGCACATAAAAAATAATTTTCACCAAATTAAAATCATAGAAATAAACTCACTAAAAATCCGACCAATTTTAAAATAAGAGGATAAATTTTTGAATAAATAAAAATAATCATTCAGTAAAAATGCACTAAAATACGGGGTGTTACAGTGCATAAGTCTGGACTAGCCATTTTGTCCTTGTAGAGGTCGTGCAGTGCATAAGACTGGACTCACCTCATTGACCCTCGTAGACATGAGGGAGGTGGTGTAGTTTGTAAAACTAGACTTGCATGTCATTTTCAGAAAGTGTATACTTATCCGACTATCTAGGAAAATTTTATATTCTCCTTCGGATATTATTTACTACTCTGAAAAATCGCCCTTCTTCCGGTTCCAATGTGGATCCCACAGATGGCGCCAAATGTTG
Source organism: Juglans mandshurica (assembly GCA_022457165.1). NCBI lineage: Eukaryota > Viridiplantae > Streptophyta > Magnoliopsida > Fagales > Juglandaceae > Juglans > Juglans mandshurica. The sequence continues at coordinate 23,158,165 of CM039619.1, read as the reverse complement.
ACGCAAAAAAATAGTGTAACATACCAGAAGGGGAGAAATACTCATTCCCGGCCCACTGAGACTATTCGGGCCTCAATCGGTGTTGTATAGAGCCACGGGGGGTGGTTCGATGTGACTGTACGATGTCCATGCATGCATCTATGGAGTGAGTAGTAAATAAATGTTGAGAAATTAAAGAGGCGGGGTCACGTAGATTTACATGGTTCGTTGTAATGCCTACGTCCACAGGAATTTTAGGGAGGGGAGAATCCACTATAATATGATTGTTTTACAGTCTCTCATCCTCGTTGTACAATGGAGATTGGAGATCTATCTTCTAGTGGATATCTCGTCATTGGAGTTCTTGTCGTGAGGTTAAAGAAGTTGAAGGAGAAGTTGAAATCGAAATCCCTCTTAGAAAGTTGAAGTCTTACCCTCTCTTGCTTTATGTCCCATCTTCATCTTCTCTTCTTTACATCAGACCTCCATTTTTCCTCTAGATACCATTTTCCTTCTTCAACTTTTTGTCTCCACCTTCTTTCTTTCTTTTCTCCCTCGAGACCCTCTCCTTGGACTGAGCCTATAACCCATTATGGGTTTGAGATATTTTATCCCCTCCAACTAGTTTATTTTGGGTCTCTCTTTTCTATTTTTGATTTAGTCGGATAATATATACTGTGTTTTTTAAATTTGTTAGGGACATGAATTTGGACTTTTCAAAGGAGAAACGGGTACATTGACGATATGGCTAATTCGAATCAATATCTTAAAGTGAAAAATAATCAATAATTATTATATTATTATTTGATTTCGTATAAAAAATAATGAAATGATAATAATTAATTAAAAAAAAGATTATTGAACCTATTTTTTCTTTTTATATTTATTTACAATTTTGTGCGTGGTTCCCATGCATAGGTACATATACATGCAAAACGCGCACGTGCAAACTAGACGCATATTTATATAATACATAGATACACAATAATTCTACCTCAATTGCAAATTAAACATGTATTATAGACAACTGTCATTGTTTACATTATATATATATATATATATACTGATAAAATATATATATATATATATTTATATGGTCTTTGTTTGATCTTGTCTTGTCGGTGACCTTGGTTTCTGATCATAGTTGCTCCAATTTTTGCAGTTCTTTTGGTCACCTTATTCGCAGTTTCGATTTCCATCTCTGGCTTGCTACTGTTTTTGTATTTCCTCGGTAATTTGCAGGTTGGTGCTCAATGTCTTACACTACAACACAATTGCTTTTTAGTGACGGTTGGAAAATTGTGACAGTCCCTAGACCGTCAGTAAAAGGCATTTTCTGTGACAGTTTCTGGAAACCGTCACTAAAGATAGAATGAGATTTTTTTACATTCGAACGTATGGCAAATATGCGTTCGAACGTCACATATACGTTCGAACGTTATGTCTGTTTACGTTTGAATGTAAAATGTTTTGGCGCAACCGTTCGAATGTTATTAATTTTACGTTCGAACGTAAAATGTTTGCACTAATGTTCGAACGTTAAGAAATAACATTCGAACGTTCATTGTAAATTTAAATTAAATGACTTTAATTTAAAAATTATGTGGTTTTTATTGTGCATAATTTGTGAACAAGTCTAAAAAATTGAATTGTATATATTTATATATACACACTTTGTAATATATAAATATATATTATTGATTTATATATATTTGAAATGCAGTGATTTAGTATTAAAGTTGGAAAATATAACATCAAAGAAGATTAAAAATTGAAATTAAAAAATGATAAAAATATTCAATAATATTTTTCGTTACAAATATTAAAAATAAAATACAAAATTTGATAGAATGTAGTAAACAACAGTCAGATGATAACATTATCCGCAAAAGTCGAACTCCGTACCTCCTCAGTCAAGGTATCAACCTTGTCGTTGAGGATAGTTATACGATGGGTGAGTTCGGCAACAGACGCCGATATAGCCTCGAGCGATCGATTGATTGATCTTATGATCGATATGCGCAGTCAACTGTAAGATGACCGCATCAACCCAAGCAGGCCGCACATCTCCAGCAGATGTACTCGGCGTATGCTGACTACTACTCCCGACATGATCTGGCTCAGGCTGCGTCGGAGGAACTAGATCCTCTACAGGGGTGGCTGACGTCCCCTCGCCTGTCCAATGCTACGTCGATGCGTGGTCATGTCGAGGGGGCTCATCTGATCTTTGACCCGCTCCTCTGGCTGGGTCGGCACTCCCCGTGCAAGTAATAGTCGGCTGATGAGGACACCATATGAGAGATTATCCGTGGAGACGATGCTCGCCTCGTAACGGATCCTCTCAAAAATGTGCAGTGGCAAATCTATAGGATCTCCACGTGCCACTCGTATCAAAATTTGTGCCCGAAGTCGACTAAATGTGGTTTTATGAGCCACAGGATCAACATTTGTTGCAACAATAAGGTGCAACATGCGGAAGAAATGCAGCAGATGGTTCTGGTTGAAGGCGTTCTTCCGCTCGATCTGCATGCAATCCCTCCCGGTGAGGATGTAGAAATCCTCGTCTCGGTCATCATCCCGAGTCTCAACGCTAGTATCCTCAGCCTCTGACTGGCCTGCATCTCTGGCTGATGCTGGCTCACATCCCCGGCCAGTAGATGATGTAGAAGTGCCTACATCCTCACGGGGTGTTGAGCGTGTAAATGTCTCAACTCCACGACGAATCCCGAGGTGCTCGCCGATGACATCTACTGATACCTCAATGGAAACACCGCGTACAGTCACGGTGTGAGAGGATGCATCCTGAGGCATGTCACACATCCCCATATAGAATTCTTGAACCATTGAGGGGTATACCTTCCCCCTCAATGTCCAGATATTTCCCCAGCCTCTACTGAGGAAAACATCTCTTAGGTTCGTCTGCTGCCAACAGAGTTCGTCGAACTCATTAATTAAGACATCTCGCTCTACCATAACAACAGTACAAGCTCCGATACGGGCAGTGTCCGACGTGGCTCCTTCCCTCCCTTGTTTCCTTGTATGCAGTGGAAGAGCCATATCTTGAAAATAGAAAAGGAAAAAAAAATTATTTACAATAATGCATTTTTTTGTATTAATTTTAAGATGCTCTGCATTAACGTTTGAACGTTTTATCTTTAACGTTTGAACGTTAAAAATAAAAACGTTCGGACGGTAATTTATACGTTTGCACGTAAAATAATGTAAATAAATTTACGTTCAAACGTAAAACAAATACGTTCGAATGTACAAATGTACGTTCGAACATAAGCAGTAAATAAATATTGGCTGACGTACGTTCGGATGTTAAAACAAATACGTTCGAACGTATTTGTTTTACGTGTGAATGTAAATATGAACGTCCGAACGTCGAAGCATGAATAATGTAGAAAATCACTACGTTCGGATGTTATAATTAAACGTCCGACCGTATGTGATTTACGTGTGAAAGTAAAATATTCACGTTCGAACGTATGTCGTTTAATAATATTCACGTCTGAATGTAAGACAATTAACGTTCGAACGTGGAAGCCGTAACGGCTCTGTAATTTAAACGTTGTGCGTTCGAATGTCTTGGTGAAACATTCGAACGTTTCGACGTAGAATGGCTGAGTCGACTTAACCATTATTGAAATCTCAAAAATTTCTCTACAAGGTTCTAAATGCCAAAATGTCACCGTGGAAATGAAGTATACACTTCAAGAAACATTTCTACGGTGACTATTCGGCCAATGACTGGCCGTGGTGGCCGGAAAATGAAGTTGAAAATCTGGCAATCACTTATCCGGTTTTAAACAAAACTCAATCCAAATCTCAATAAAATACATGTTATTTGAATAAAATATGAATGCTTACCTTTTAATGACGGTTGTGGCGGAGTTGACGGCGGCGGTGACGGAGGCGTGGCGGCGTGCAACGGAGAAGACGATTTGGAAATGTCGTTTCGACGTTCGGTTTTGGCCTTATATACACAGAACGTTCAAACGTACTTATTATTACGTTCGAACGTTTGTCAATTTAATTTCCAAAATTTTATCTATAATATATTATATTATAAATGATTAAGTTATATATTAGGATGTTATATAATATTATTGACAATTAGATTATTGGTTTTTTTGTGAGTGCTTGTTATATTTCTAAAGTTTAGCAATATGTTTATACATGTTGTTGTGATGTTATGCTTACTCTTGAAATAATTGTGATTATTGTTTGTGAATAGTTTATGAGTTTATGGTGTTTATTGATGAATTAATAAATAACAATTTAATATATATTATTGATTTATATATATGGTATAGTTTATATATTATACATTTATGTTCTCATTTAAAGTATTATGCTATCATACTATACAATGTAGTATATAGTTATAGATATATAAAATGTAGTATATATATTATAGTATAAGTTAGTATATAATAAAGAATTTAATAAGTAACAATTTAATATATATTATTGATTTATATATATGGTATAGTTTATATATTATATACATTGATGTTCTCATTTAAAGTATTATGCAATCAAACTATACAATGTAGTATATAGTTATAGATATATAAAATGTAGTATATATATTATAGTATAAGTTAGTATATAATAAAGAATTTAATAAGTAACAATTTAATATATATTATTAATTTATATATATGATATAGTTTATATATTTTATACATTGATGTTCTCTTTAAAGTATTATGCAATCAAACTATACAATGTAGTATATAGTTATAGATATATAAAATGTAGTATATATATTATATACATTGATATTCTCATTTAAAGTATTATGCTATCATACTATACAATGTAGTATATAGTTATAGATATATAAAATGTAGTATATATATTATAGTATAAGTTATTATATAATAAAGAATTTAATAAGTAACAATTTAATATATATTATTAATTTATATATATGGTATAGTTTATATATTATATACATTGACGTTCTCATTTAAAGTATTATGCTATCATACTATACAATGTAGTATATAGTTATAGATATATAAAATGTAGTATATATATTATAGTATAAGTTAGTATATAATAAAGAATTTAATAAGTAACAATTTAATATATATTATTAATTTATATATATGATATAGTTTATATATTATATACATTGATGTTCTCATTTAAAGTATTATGCAATCAAACTATACAATGTAGTATATAGTTATAGATATATAAAATGTAGTATATATATTATATACATTGATATTCTCATTTAAAGTATTATGCTATCATACTATACAATGTAGTATATAGTTATAGATATATAAAATGTAGTATATATATTATAGTATAAGTTAGTATATAATAAAGAATTTAATAAGTAACAATTTAATATATATTATTAATTTATATATATGGTATAGTTTATATATTATATACATTGATGTTCTCATTTAAAGTATTATGCAATCAAACTATACAATGTAGTATATAGTTATAGATATATAAAATGTAGTATATATATTATATACTAATTTAGTATATAATAAAGAATTTAATAAGTAACAATTTAATATATATTATTAATTTATATATATGGTATAGTTTATATATTATACATTTATGTTCTCATTTAAAGTATTATGCTATCATACTATACAATGTAGTATATAGTTATAGATATATAAAACGTAGTGTATATATTATAATATAAGTTAGTATATAATAAAGAATTTAATAAGTAACAATTTAATATATATTATTAATTTATATATATGGTATAGTTTATATATTATATACATTGATGTTCTCATTTAAAGTATTATGCTATCATACTATACAATGTAGTATATTGTTATAGATATATAAAATGTAGTATATATATTATATTATAAGTTAGTATAGTAGGAATCGTACGTTCGAACGGTTGAATTTAACGTTTGAACGTTAAACTAAGAGGCGGGAATTTTCCCGCTCGATTAAGGTATCTGTGTGATTATTCAGACGTTCGGACGTTTATACTATACGTTCGAACACCAAATCTATTAACGTTCGAACGTTAGTTAAATTAGTGCGGGAAATTTCCCGCTCAAATATGGTAACACTTTCATGAAATGTATGTTCGGACGTTTAAGTTAAATGTTCGAACGTTTATCTATAAATCTACGAATGTTCAAACGAAAAATTGTGATACATTCGAACATATATGAGGAAAGTGCGGGAACTTTCCCGCTAGATTTTATGTTATATCATAAGAAGGATACGTTTGAACGTGTATTGTAAACGTCCGAACGTTCTGGGCAGGAATAATTTTAGAATATAACGTTTGGACGTACAACTTAAACGTTCGAACGTTTAAACTAATAATTTTAGAACTTAATCAGTATACGCATGGGAGGAAGCGGATCATTTTTTCTTCTCCCGTGCGCGCAACAGACAGAGAGGGTCCTGCAGGAGGGAGAGAGAGAGAGAGAGAGAGAGAGAGAGAGAGAGAGGGTTAGAGTGAGAGAGAGTTGACTTAGAGAGTGAGAGAGAGTTGAGTTAGAGAGTGAGAGGGAGTTGAGTTTTGGTAAGAAAATATTTTTATTTCTTATCTTTATTTGAATTTTATGTTATTTATATAATGTGTTTTTGTTATTGAATATTTCTAATAAGTTAGTGTTGTATTTTTTTGAAGGATTGCTTGTTTTGGGAAGTTGGAAGATTTTGATTTGTAAGAGGATATTGTGAGTGCTAGGTATATTTCTAAACTTTATCAATATGTTGTTGTGATTTTATGCTTACTCTTAAAATATTGTGATTATTGTTTGTATAGTTTGTAAATAGTTTGTGAGTTATTTTAAATATGTTGTGATATAAATTTGAAATATTGTGTTTATTATTAGAAATATATTGTCATTAGGCTTTGTTAATACATGTTTATTGCTTACTCAAGTTTAGAAATATGTTAATACATGTGGCATCTTATTTTGTGAATATATTGTGAGTTATTGTGATATGGACTTGAAATATTTAAATTATTATTTGTGAATGACATTTGAATATGTTTACATTGTTACAAATATATTGTCCTTAAGCTTTGTTAATACATGTGGCATGTTATTTTATGCTTACAATTGAAATATTGTGATTATTATTTGTATAGTTTGTAAATAGTTTGTGAGTTATTGTGAATATGTTGTGATATGGATTTGAAAAATTGTGATAATAATATTTGAAATTAAGTAATAACAAATAAAAGTAACTCTTTAAGAATTATAATAATTAAAATTATTGTATAACCATTGAAATTTAAGTATGATAATTAAATATTTATAATAATATTTAAAATTAAGTAATAACAAATAAAAGTAACTCTTTAAGAATTATAATAATTAAAATTATTGTATAACCATTGAAAATACTCTTCAATAAAAAAGTCTTGAACCTACTAAATAAGTAGAGTTTGAAAATGTAAATATACTTATTTATTATAAACTAAAGAGAAAGAAAATAAGGATCAAATAGATTCTTATATAAAAATTATATACTTATTGTCTATATAAGTAAATAACTCATTCAATTAAGTATAACAATTAAGTCGACATTAATTGTGGAATGATAATAATTAAAATTATATAATAACCTTTAAAATTATATATAACAATTATAATCTCTAAATTTTAGTCTAATTGCTTGACTGTCATAGTCTCTTCGGCCTTGAGAGTTGTAATGGTCGGACAGTTTGTGACGGTTAAGTAATTAGACTAAAATTTAAACATTTCTTCAAGATCATTCTCCCTCGTTGTGTATAAGACATGAAACGTAGGGTCACATAATCTTTCATCCCTCTTTAGTTTAACAATATAACACTACTTGAAGGTGACATTGTTAATTTAAACAACATGGAGATATTGTTGTATGATTTTTTGCTAGATGCGTGTGACATTGCATAAATACCCTTAGACCCGTTCGGGAATCAGTGTACATTTATGTGTCCACTGATTCCTGAATTGTCCAGTGTGGACAGTTTGAGATTATATTATCTGTATTATACATTTTTGTTACTCGCTACTTTCCACGTTTAATATGAAGTTTTGGTATCTTCTTCTACTGTTCTTCGGGCATACTGTTCGTAGGGTCACAATCCCGATATTTGAACATGTATACTTGGAGAATTATGAGGAGGTGCTGCCGAAATTTCTACTAACGTGGAAACTAGTAGAGTGACGAGATTTGTGTAATATGGAGAATATAATCTCGAATGGGATAGAACCAACTACCTTATCAAAAAAGTAATGAGAATTAGAGCATGACATGCATGTGAATTTTCAATATACGTGTTATTAATATATAGATGTTTTTAGAAATGGACAAAAATTGGATGCGTCTGGACGATAGACTTGGAAAGGATTACGTACCCTATGCATGTGGAGTAAGAACTTTCATTGATTTTGCACGGGCCTCTGCTGATAGTCGTGGTTACATTAAGTGTCCATGTCGAGGGTGTAAAAATTTGTGTGCGATAGGATTGGATGAAGTAGAGCGTCATATATTTGTGAACAGTATGGATCTGGGGTATACGCGATGGGTACTGCTTGGTGAGCCATATGAAGGGTCAGCAGATGTATTAGTCGATCATCACAATTATTTACGGTACATTGATGATGATTATGAGCATGATGAGATGGAGGAGATATTGGGTGACATTGGAGCTGGGATGTTTATGGATGAGGTTAACGACAATGCCTCAAGTGGTGGATCAGGGACTGATTGTGAAAATTTTCCTTCACTGTGGGAAGATGCAAAGCGCGAGCTTTACCCAGGTTGTACAAAACATTCCAAAATGTCGTTTATTGTGCGGTTGCTTCACATAAAATCATTGTGTGGGATGTCGACGAAAGCAATAAACATGGTATTGGACTTATTTAACGAGGTGCTTCCCGAAGAGTCTACATTGCCTAAGAACTTTTATGAAGCGAAACAGTTGAGAAATGGATTAGGATTTGAGTACAAGTCCATACATGCATGCAAGAATGATTGTGTATTGTTCTGGAAGGAGAACGAGGAGAAACAAGCATGTCCTGTATGTGGAGAGTCGAGGTGGAAATGTAAGAAAAACGTGCCGGTTAAGGTGTTGCGGTATTTTCCCTTGAAACCTAGGTTGCAAAGACTATATATGTGTAAGAAAACAGCTCATGATATGAGGTGGCACGAGGAGAAAAGAGCGAAATGCTGATTTTGCTACTCCGCCTCCTCGTGAGCTATCAGTGTTTTCCCAGAATGTACGACCCTTGGGTGCACAAACAGGTTACGATTTAATTGCTGGAGAGTTGGGTAAAGTTCGATGGTATGTGCTAAATAACTGCCGAGAGATTGATGATTATCTTAAGTATGTCATTTCATTTCTTTGAATAATTATAGTTTTCTTTAAATTAATTAGAATTGTTGTGCTCAAAATATACTTTTTTTGCAACATGTTATAACAATGACCACATGGACAAACTTAGAACAGAAGGCGTAGAAAATATAGAGGCAAGACACGAGGAAGAATTTCCCGGATGGTTTGAAGAACGTGTATGAACTAAAATTATATATATGTTATATTGTGAAATTTTTAACTCTGGATAATGAAATAATAAATATATACTATTTCAATTTATAGATTTTGGAACAACGTGCTCGTGATCTCGGATCAATTTCTTCTGAATTGTATGCATTGGCCCGTGGTCCCTCAAATAGAGCACTTCGATATACTGCATGCACGGTTCGAGGTTATAGATTCCATACTTTGGACCGTGAACGTAATAGAAAGACTTAAAACTGTGGTGTGTTGGTCGAGGGGAGTCATGGAACAGATGATATTGACTATTATGGTGTCATACGTGATATTATCGGATTGAAATATCTGGGTGGGTCTGTAACATATGTCTTTAAATGTGATTGGTGGGATCTAGGCGGTGGTCGGGTTTCAATACATAGGGATAATTACTTTACGAGTGTCAATACTGCATCTAAATGGTACGAAGATGATCCATTCGTATTGGCTTGTCAAGCTACCCAAGTCTATTACTTGATTGATCCGATGAAAAGTGCTGATGAAGATAGTGGGGAGATAACTTGGCGAGTCGTACAAAAATTTGTTCCTCAAAATAAATATGAAGCAGGAACTAGTGCAGATTACGAGAATACTGGAGATGAAGATGACACTCCGATTGTTGAGGCATACCAGGAAGATGGAGAGGGTATTAACTTATTTGTTGACCTCGGTGCACTCGAGTTGCTCCCCTTGTGTAGAGATGATGTCCCACTCGTACATCTCGACCCGTCTGTATTAAATGATCATTCAATTCAAGTCAGTGAGGAGGAAGATGAAGAAGACGAGTCAGAAGATGAACACGAATCAGAATCCGGGCAGGAGGTGGATAAAGATGATGAATAAGAGGTGCATGATGATGATGAAGATGTTATTGATGGAGATTCTGAAACAAGCATGGAAAATTCATCTGAAGAATAAAAGTACTAAATATTTTATTTATATAGGTGACTATAAAATATCTTAAATTTTCATAATTTATTCTAATTAATTTTCTTTGATATACTTAATTATTTTAAAGAATGCCGCCAAAACGACAACGAAGAAATGTGCCTCCGCCAAGTCCAAGTCCTGAATCCATTAAGGACTCCCCACTCGAGGAATCTGTTCCTGAAGATCAAGCTAACACAGAAGAGAACAACAGCCAGTCGACACCTACCAGTAAGGAAATATTGTTGTTGATAATTATATATATAGTTAATACTTTTTTCTCAATAACTATATCATTATAATTATAGTATATCTATTATCATGTAGTTGATGCATCTGCACGTTGCGGTCGTGGCTATACACGTGAAATCTCTCTTGAAAAAAATAGAAGGCACGGTAAACTGAAGATCACAATTCCTGATAATTCCACTGGAGGAGTGGATGATAGTGCAGCAGCGCTTTCCTTCTATATTGGCACAGTAGTTCGAGCTTATGCTCCATTTTATGTGCGCTCATGGCGAGATGTTCCGAATGAGATTAAGGAGCACATTCGAAGTCGTGTGCTGGTGAGTTTACTTTTCAGTACATTTTTTTCACTTAGATTAATATATTATATTTTTGACCTGATTCCCTTGTTAGGATGAATTCGACCTCGACTTTGGCCGTAGCGAGGATTTGAGAACCGTGAATGAGTTGATGGCTACACTATTCCGATGTCACAAAGGACGATGTCATGACCACTTCAAGAAGTTTGAGACGTTGGAAGAGGCTGCGCAGTCTCCTTTTCAGCAGATGAAGTTAGATGATTGGAGAAAGTGTTGTGATCTTTTCGCATCTCCAGATTATCAGGTATTTTACATTTATATCTTTTAATTATTTACATTCATATTCGTTTTATATATTATATGTATACATATTACAATTAACATTTTTAATATATTTTGTAGCACTTGAGTTCTACAAATGCATAGAATATATCCGTTCTGACTGTCCACCATCGTGCCGGTTCAAGGAAATTCGACCGTCTTGCTGAAAAATTGTAATTAAAAAATTATAGAATTTATTTATTTTCCTGATATTCTTTCTGATAAGTACTAACATTATCTTTTTAAAATTGCTAATATTGTCGCTTTGTTAGAAACGTGATAATCCTGAAAACTTTTCCCTCATTCATGTCTATGCTGCTGCTCACACAAATGAGCATAGTGAGTGGATAGATCCTGTCGCTGCAGATAATTATATAAGCAGTGTTAATTTTGTTAAATAATTTTTTTATAGAACATTTTAATAGTTTATTTCTTATTTCTATTTCTTTTAATACGTTACTAATTATTTACGATCATTACCTTTTAAATTGCAGAGCAAAATGTTGGAGATGCAGTCAGCTTCTGCGGAATCCTCTCCTAGTGACAAAGACATATTCACCCAAGTGCTCGGGCTGCAGTCTAGTATGGCAAGAGGTTTGGGACGATCTATCAAGCATAAATGTTCATCCTCCTCAACCTCATTGGCTTCACAAATTAATAATCTTACAGCAGATTTAGAAGCTGCACGGCGTGAGAATGAGTATATGAGGTCGAGACAGCAAGAGTTAGAGTCTCTCTTAGAACGACAGTCTCATTTAGAGACGCGTTTGCAGGACCAACAGAGAGACCAGGAGGAAAGAATGCGCAGTGAAGTGCAAGAGCAAGTGCAACGAGAGATGATGGTGCAAATGGAGCGTGTTATGTCGTTGCAACAGAATCCCCGTGGGCGAGGGAAAAAGAAGAAATAAATTTTATCAATATTTCTGACTAGTTTTAATATCTAATTTTGTGCTTTTATAAGACATTGTTACTTGTTAATTGAGTATGTAATATGATACAATTGGTATTTTGTTTTTAAATTTTATGAAATTAGTATTTCTGATCTGTACGTTCGAATGTAAATAAAAATCGTTTGAACGTTGGTTCACACTGTAACAAACGTTCGAACGTAAATACAATTGAATCGTTCGAACGTTAAAGTGACTAATGTTCGAACAAAGAACTTGCATTCGGACGCTCCTTCGTTTACATTCGAAATAACGTCCAAACATTTACGTTTACGTTCGAACAAATATTCGAATGTTTATTGTAATTAACGTCCGGACGCATTAACATTCGAACGTAAATATGATACATTCGAACGATATCCAACAAATGTCAATTTTTCTCATTCGAACGCCAATCGGTCGGGTATAACGTCCGAACGTTTGATTTTACGTCCGAACGTGATTTTCTGTGACAGTTCATAACCGTCACAAAAAAAGGAACGTTCGAACGTTGTACCGAACGGAATACTTCCAACCGTCACTAAAAATATTTTTTATGACAGTTGAACAGTAAACCGTCACCAAATGTTTTCTGTGACGCACTTTAGGTGACGGTCATTGTGACGGTTTCAAACCATCACCAAATATGTTTAGTGACGGTTTGCCATTTTTTTGTGACAGTTTCCTCTGTCACAAAACACACATTCTGTTGTGGTGTTAATTTTCTTAACTTAATTATTTTACTTTTTTGTTTAATATTTCTTACTTTAACGATAATTTTTTTTTTTCAGAATTCATCATCAGTATATATATATGGTTTAAAATTTTAAATATATATATATATATATATTTATTTTGTGTTATATCTATAATATTCTTTACTAGTGTTACTTCATAAGTACGTACGTACATGATATATATGGACTTCAGTTCACAAAGATTAATTAATTATATCTGCACGATCGAAGTCATTAAATAGTAAATTTTTTTTATATATACTTTTGATAATTTATAGTTTTTCTACTTCATTCTACAAGAAAAATGTGTATTTGTAACCAAGTTATTTAGTTGTTATGAAAATGACAATTTCCTATTAAATTGATCAGTACTCAATCTCATAGCATGTAGTAGTCATTCTCGTCGTGTATAACTCGTTTACCCATGAAAGATAGAACTCGTTTAGCTAAATTAAAGTATACTGACATTAATCTCTGCTTTGAAGAGAGTACACTGACGTCCATCATATAGCTAGGTGGCTAGCTTCGCCATTCCAAGCTGCCTCAACGTGATGAGAAAAGCTAAATCCATGGAGGATCCATCCGGAGCACAGCTTCCTCATTCTCCAACGGGTCCGATCTCAGAATCTAAAAAAATAGTGGAAATTGAAATCTATGTAAGTTACCATTAGTCTTAAATCGACAAAACAGGATTCGTGTCATCTTGACCAGGTCTGAAAGGGGGTTTAAATGGTCTGTGAGGTTGCCCCGAACTGCTCTGGATATTGTTATTGTTGTTGTTGGATCCGGTGGTTGTTGATTTGATCGAAATCTCCGAAACTTTCATTGTTGCAACACTCTCTCACACACAGTCGGAGGAAATGAGGGGCAGCCCCTCCGGTACGTTTGGATAGTGAAAGTATTCGAGAATGTTTGTGAATAGTAGTTAAAAAATAATGAAAACATAATAATCGAATATTGAATAGTAATAAAAAGTAGGTAAAAAATAATAAATAGAAGTAAAAGTAGATGAAATATAATAATAAAGTAAAATATAGTAGTGAGAGTGTTTGAGAGTACTTGAAGTACTCTCGTTAGCTTCACGTCTGGCATCGTGTTGAAACTCAGGAGGACCATCAATGGCGAGGGAACCGTGCTCGAGTGTATTGAAAGAAAAAATCTATACAACCTCATACTATTCACACAACATCCGCACACCATATTTTTTATTATTTATTTCTTTTATCAAGTATTTAATATATGAACAATTAATAGAAGAATTGAATTAGTTTAAAAAGAATAAACTCAAAAAAAATATTAAAAAATTTAAAAAATATGGTATGTAGAGGTTGGAGAGGTTGTATAGCATTGCTCGTATTAAAATTTGTGATTTGGATATTGAAGTTAACGACATTCTAAATTGTGGGTTTACAATTTCAAAGACTCCCCACACCCCCTATCCAACCTCCAATCTCTAAAATAACTCTTAAAACACATACGGAAGTTGATGGCTTTGTTCTAAGTGCCAAGGAACTGATGGAAGAGCTTCACAAAGCACCTTCTAATACAGAAAAAGCAGTCGGCCAAGGTAGTTCCACGAGTACTACTATAGCTAGTTGTGAATGTCTGTGCATGAAGTGTTATTACCCAAAAAAAAAGATTATTTGTGACAGATTATTTGCGACAAGAATGATTATTAATTTAAGATAAAAACAAATTTTGTTTAGTATGGAATAATTATTTTTGCATGAATTAGCTGACCACAAATAAACAATTTTCTATGATTTCCAGCGATACGGAATGGTAAGTGTATGTAGAAATAGGAATGAACGTCGCGCATATGTATAAATATATATATAGAAAGAGAGAGAGAGAGAGAGAGAGCAATGCTACACAATCTCCTCAACCTCCACACACCATATTTTTTAAAATTTTAAAATTTTTTAATATTTTTTTATAACTTTTTTTTTCAGTTTATTCTTTTTAAACTAATTTAATTCTTCTATTCATTATTCATATATTAAATATTTAATAAAAGTAAAAAATAATAAAAATTAAAAAAAGTGTGGTGTGCGGAGGTTGTGTGAATAGTAAGAGGTTGTGTAGATTTTTTATTGTTTATTATCACAAACTTCATCTTATTGGTGACATGATTGTATAATAATTAGTGGCTGAACGTATTGACGGGGCAAAATAATTGCCATTTTAAAGCTAGCTTTTGGACTTTACTCCAACTGTGAGGGAGGGGCCCATTTTAGAAGGGTCCAGGCTCGAGGAGCTCGAGGAAGGCAACTCACGGAACTCCAAGTCCAAAGAGGAAACCCTCCCGTGGGCTAAGAGATCGAGTCAGAGGACCAAGTGCCGAGCCTGTGACCGCAAATCTATCCGAGAAGGCCTTTTAGCACCAAGCTCGGAAATACCAATGAAGATCGTCTCGGGGCTGGGCAGCCTACCGAGACTTACCAAAGATCGCCAGACAGGATGCCTAACTGCACGCAGACGGCTGAACGTGCCCGGTCATCGACTCGTCAGACACAAGACATGCCGCATTCAATTCATGTGTCAGGAGACCCGACATGCAACAGTGCTCCCAAAGTACGAAGGACGGCTCGCTCACGACCTGACACCCAACCCTAGTAGAAAGGTGGCAGCAGGACTGACCTAGCACAACTGACACACCACGATCTCCCTCAGCTGCTTAAGCCGTGGACTAACACACTGTAGCAGCAAAAAATGAGTGGTAGCAAGTCTGACACCTGACACGCCACGATCTCCCTCAGCAGTGGAACTCAGATCAGGTATAAATAACGGCCATGCCTTCCACGGGAGCTCTCTCTTAATTTTGATTGTTCTTACTACTCTTCAGAGTTATTCTTATCACTAGAGGATTATTCTCTGACTTTGGCATTGGAGTGACCAAGAACATCACCAGAGCCCTTTTTTCTTCTTAGTTGCAGGTGGCATGAGCTTGGTTATCTCGGAAGTGCTCAAGCTGCGGAACACGTCATCAACAGTGGGACCGTCTGTGGGATAGCTTTTCCATAAAAGCATATACTTCGCATGCCAGCAATGACGCGGTCCCAAGCTACACGAAGGGGAGACGAGGAAGGGACGATGGAAGCAAGACTCACGAGCATGGAGGAGACAGTAAGGCAACTGACGGAAGAAGCTGGGATGCTACGCTAGGAGAATGCGGCCCTTAGGCGTACCAACAAGAGCTAGTGGGGGGTGTAGGACTGAGTGGCAATGATCAAGAGGATTCGTGGTTGGTCCCTGTGGACACCGCGGCGTAGGAGGAGAGGCGCAAGATGCACGTCCAAATCTTAGAGCTTGGCGATAAATGCACAGAGATGGCTAAGAAGATAGACACGCCATCCATTTTTGACCAACTATTCGTTAGTACCGACCTCCCGTACAGCGCGGAGGTCATGGCAATGCCACTTCCCCCCAAGTTTAGGGTCCCCGAGATGGAAATGTACGATGGATCCAAAGACCCATTGGAGCACCTGGAGACATTCAAGGCCCACATGACCCTGCATGGTTTCCCAAGGGAAATCGCCTGTCGAGCCTTCCCACTCACACTGAAACGAGCCGCTCGGACCAAGTTTGGGTTGCGAACAATGGGAATGGAAGATAGCTTCGACGACCACACCCGCCTATTCATGACGCAGTTCCTGGCAAGTCGAAAGAGGAGATGCTCGGCAGCTTACCTCCTGACTGTAAAATAGTGTGATGGTGAGAATCTGAAGTCATACCACTTGCGGTTCAACCAGGAGCATATGAGCACCGACGACCAAGACGAGAATATCGCATTGGCAGCCCTCGTGGGAGGAATCTGGCCTCTGAATCCATTCATGATGGAAATAGCACGAAAGACCCCTACTATGCTAAGGGAGTTCATGGACCAAGTAGATGGGTTCATCAACACTGAAAATACACACGAGGCCTTGACTACACCACGACGGCCCGAGATGGAGCAAGTGGATCAGAAGGCATTAGGCCCGCGGGGAGGCTGCGACCAGGGAGGGGAAAAAAGGAGAGCGCTAGATACGAAAAGCAGGGGAGAAATGCTGGCTTGGCCCCAAGGGGGGAGCCGCGCTCACACAAACTTGGCCGTGGAAAGCAACCGGCGCCTGAGCCCCCGAAGGGAGCAGCCCCGAGATGAAGAAAACCATCCGTATAGTGAGTTCCATATGAATAGCCAGCACAACACTCGAGGCTGCTATGCCTTGAAGAGAATGAGGGAGGAAGACCAGCGTAATTAGACACACTGGTCGGAGGACTGCGTAGATAGACGCGGAGGAAGGTGTGTGGGTCCCCGACAGGGTGTGAGTCCAAGAAGGAAGGAAGTAAGGGATGAGATGCAGAGGAGTCCCCCGACGGAGAATAGGCCACTTGGGGAGATTAGCACAATCACCGAAGGGTATGCCGGAGGAGTGGGCACTTTGTCTGCCCAAAAGGCACATGCCCGAAGGGCACGATATGAGGAAGTGTTCAGCGCTGAAAAAGTTGCAAGCAGGCTCCTACGATGCACTTGAGGCCCCACAATAACCTTCGATGAGAGGTACAAAAAGGGCATCCTTCACCTGCATGGCGACGCATTGGTGGTAACAATGCAAGTGACAAACTTCAAAACCAGGAGGATCCTAGTCAACAACGTCAGTTCGTCATACATCTTGTTATGGGAAGCCTTTGTTAAGATAGGAATCAGCCTGGACTGGCTGCATCCTGCTCCAATGCCACTCAAGGGCTTCACAGGAGACGTTGTTCAACCAATGAGAGCCATCACCCTTTAAGTACTGGCAGGAAAGGCTCCCAAAACTGCGGCCACCATGTCCGGCTTCTTAGTCGTCAAAGTTCCATCCTTGTACAACGCCATACTAGGCACCCCACCCTGAACAACTTGAGGGCAGTTACGTCCACTTACCACATCAAAATGAAGTTCCCACCAACTCGGGAGTGGGCAAATTAGTCGCGACAGTCAAAAGGACAGAAGAAGTGCCCAAGCCGGGTTCACCTCCATCATGACCAAATGGGATGAAGAAACTCGTGATGAACATGCTCTTTGACAAGCAGAACCCAACGAGCCCTTGGAGCTGGTTGCAGTTGACTAGCAAACACTTAAATGAAAGGTCCAAATCGGGACTAAGCTGGACTCTGAGATGAGAGCGGTGCTGATATCCCTCTTAATAGAACACCAGGACGTTTTCGCTTGGAGCCATGAGGATATGCCTGGGATCGACAACTCCATCATTGAGCATCGACTTTGTGTCGATCCAACGGCTTGGAGAGTCAAGCAGAAACGGCGGAGCTTCAACGCTGAGAAGTATGGGGCAATAGCCGAGGAGGTGGACTGTCTCCAAATGGCAGGGTTCATCCTGGAGGTCCATTACCCATAATGGCTATCTAATGTAATTCTAGTGAATAAGGCTAACGGGAAGTGTCAGATGTGTGTTGATTTCACTGACCTGAATAAATCTTGCCTGAAAGATAGCTTCCCCCTACCACGCATCGACCAGGTCGTGGATTCGATGGTAGGGCATACCCTCTTTAGCTTTATGGACGCCTATTCCGTGTATAACCTGATCAGGATGAACCTGGATGACGTAGAGAAGATAGCGTTTGTAACAGACCGAGGCCTCTACTGCTAAAAACAATGTCATTCAGCCTCAAGAATGCGAGGGCCACCTACCAATGGCTAGTCAACCGAATGTTCAAACAACAGATTGGCCGAAATATGGAGGTGTACGTAGACGACCTGTTGGTGAAGACAAAAGAGCCCAGATAGCATTTGGCAGACTTACGAGAAGCATTTTCCATCTTTCAACAATATCAGATGAAGTTGAACCCATTGAAGTGCGCGTTAAGAGTGGAGATGGGTAAGTTTCTGGGGTTCATGGCCTCCGAGAGAGGGATTGAGGAGAACCCCGAAAAGGTGGAAGCAGTGATAGGAATGCCTCCCCCTAGCAACCTTCACGAAGTCAAGAGGCTGGCTGGGCAGGTAGCAACCCTGAACTACTACATCGCTCAATCAACCGACCGATGCCTACCCTTCTTCAAAGTCTTAAGGAAAGCCTAGGAGTGGGTGAGACCTACGAAAAAGCCTTCATCGATTTGAAGTTGTACCTGAGTTGGCCCCCACTACTAAGTCAAACAAGCCCGAGAAGACCCTGATGGTGTACCTAGCCGTGTCACCACACATCGTATTAGCCATACTTGTTCATGACACAGAAGAAGGCCAGTGGCCCATCTACTACATGAGCTGGGCCTTCCACGGAGCACAGGCAAGGTACCCCCAAACGAAACTGTTAGTATTCACCCTAGTTATCGTGGCTAGGAGATTAAGGCCATATTTCTAGGCCCACACGATGAAAGTACTCACCGATCGCCCCCCCAAGAAGGTACTGCAGAAGCTAGACACCTCGGGACGACTTGTAAAATGGGCGATCAAGCTCAGCAAATTAGACATGGAGAATAAGTCTCGAGCCGCAATCAAATGACAAGTGTTGGTAGATTTCTGTGCCAAGTTCACCAATTTTCCAGAAGAAGTTCCAAACGCACCCCAAGGAAAGCCCTAGTAGGTCTACGTCGACGAGTTGTCCTACTGGGCTGGTGGTTGAGTAGGGTGCACATTGTCACCAAACAAGGAGAGGAGCACAACTATGCAGTTAAGCTGGCCTTCAAAACGACCAACAATGAAGCTGAGTATAAAGCACTATTGGCCGGAATGACTATCACACGCTAGGAGCTAAAGAAATAGAAGTGAGGGCCGATTCCTAAGTGGTAGTTAGCTAGGTACTGGGCAATTCACCACGAAAGGGGAAAGGCTGAAGAGGCATCTCCAGTTGATTTGCAATGAGCGCGACCTCTCCGCTACTTTAGTATCCAACAGGTGCCATGTGGAGAAAACTAGAAGGCAGATCGTCTAGCAAGGGTTGCATCGGGGTAGGAAGAACTCCCACTTCTCGAACGCACCGTAGTCAAGATGGTCAACGCCCCCTCAATCGGGATGGAAGTGTCCATCACGACCCCAGCACCTCTCGAGTGAGTGACAAACATCCTTCCTGTAGGAAGGGCAGCTGCCCAATGACAAGGAAGAAGCATGAAAGGTCAGGAACAGGGTGGCCCAGCTCACCTTATTGGAAGGAGTTCTGTACAAAAGAGGTTTCTCCGAGCCACTCCTCAAATGCTTCTCACCGGATGAAGCCCAATACTTGCTAGCAGAGATTCACGAAGGGATTTGTGGAAGCCAATTAGGAGGAAGGGCTCTGGCTGCGAGAGTAACCCGGGCTGGATATTACTGGCCCCGTTCCCTCAAGGATGCGGAAGACATTGCCAAGAAATGCCCCAAGTGTCAGGAGCAAGGGTCGATTCCGCACTGCCTGGCTGAGGAATTGACATCAATCACGGCCTCGTGGCTTTTTACCCAATGGGGTCTGGACCTGATTAGCACTTTCCCGGCAACAAGGGGAGGAGCTAAGTTTGTCATTGTCGCGGTCGACTACTTCACAAAATGGGTCGAGGCAGAGGCTCTCGCAAGCATCACCTCTCGAACCATCACAAAATTCCTGTGGAAGTCAGTCGTCTGCCGATTTGGCATACCTCAAACCTTTATATCAGACAATGGAAGACAGTTGGACTGCACACATTACCAAGAATGGTGCACAGAGGTTAGAATTAATGTGAAGTATTGCTCGCCAGGACACCCTCAAGCCAACGGACAGGCCAAAGATACCAACAAAACCCTCATCTCTACCCTCAAGAAGAAGATTTGGGCACACAAAGGAGCATCGGCCGAAGAGCTCCCTAGCGTGTTATGGGCGTACAAGACCACTGTTAGTACCCCCACAGGGGAGACACCCTTCACCCTCACCTACGGCAGCGAAGCGGTAATTCCCGTGGAAGTCACTTTTTGTATCCAACATTTCGACCCAGACGCTAACAACGAAAGGCTAGCTCAGAGCTTGGATGTCCTAGAGGAGAGAATGGAAGAAGCAACAGTGCGAATGACAAATAACAAGTGAAAGGCGGAGTAATACCTCAACAAATGGGTCAGGCCGCGCTCCTTCTTTGATGCCCACAGATGCCTCTTGGGATCGGATGGACATATGAAGCATCGAGACATGCAACACAAGGTTACCTGCCCCCTTTCGTTACATATAAGATGCAATGATCCTAACATACATCTAGCATTATGCAATATTCATAGCGGATATTTTTTTTTTATCAATACTATGCACCAAACTTATAATATCCCAAATACTTAAAACATACTTCATACATAAAGACATACTAAACAACTGAGATCGCAACACTAGTCTAAAATGGTTGAGAACAAAAGAGTGCTGGAGATTGAACTCCACAAAAAAAAACAAGTAGTAATCTAACGCAACTACATCTACGTCGCACCGTCGCTTAGTCGATCGTTTCCAGTTGGTCGATTCCCGATTCTCCTTCAGATCCTGTAACAAGATCTACCATTCGGGGGGAATGGTAGTTGGGACTACCACAGTCAGATTTGATTACAAATCTCAGCAAGTTAACAAAAGTCTTCACACAGGTTAATGATGCATGCATGGCAAGAAAGACATGAATGCACAATCAAAGTCAATAGTAAACATAACATAACCTGACATAACATGGCATGAAATAATAAGCATAACATGACTTGACATAACATGGCATGAAATAATAAGCATAACGTGACTTGACATAGCATGGCATGAGCTGACATAACTTAAACTAAAACTGAGACTTAACTTGACATGAACGTAAACGTGAACATAACATACCGTGAAACATAACTTGAATGTGAAATACACGAATTTGGAATCTTATTCAATAGACTTAATCATAAAGTGACCAAACGGGTGCTACACTGGTCCCCTTGATCTGTGTCCCTGCCGATTACCGCATCACAACACAAGTGTCTATACCAGCTGTGTGTGCGTTAATATGTACTCCACAATTACTGTGGCCTCACGTACTCTACGTGTCATAATTACTGTGTCTCATGTAGTGTATGCTCCACAGTTGTTGTGGCCCCATAAATTGTTTGTGCCACACTTACTGTGGACACACGTAAAATAAAGTGTGGCTCCATCGGCGTTAGTGCGTGGTGCGGTTCGGTGACCAGTTAATTAGGCCCCATTTGTAATCTGTTGATTGTACTTCATCAACTCAGAGAATTTCACACTTATTTAGACACTCCAACATGAACAAAGGAGTTCCACTTGGATATTACCTCATCCTAACGCTTAGGGTCGTGATTGACATGAATAACTTAAGAAGATTGTTCTCAAGATACACAAACAGTATTCGAAACAAGATGACATGAATACGAAAAGATAGAAGTCTTGACGTAGCGTAAGGTTTTCACATCCTAACTCTAAAAGTTACCAAAATTTACATTTCTCATGGAAATTTTGTCCTAAACTCAAATATGAAATCAAAGAAATTTAAAACCATTCACAACTATGGAATACTCAATATGGCCGAAACCTACATAGGTCATTGGTCTTGATTTTGGTTGCAATTCGTTAAAGTTTCAAAACTCATGATTAAAACAAAATTTTGTAACAAAGATCTTCCTATCCTAAGTTTAAAAACACAATTGAAAAAAATCCATTAAGAAAATCTAATCATCAACACCAAACTTTTTTGTAAAAAGACCTAAACTTTTTAACAAAAAGTAAACCCTTAGATCACAAGTTTTGACCTTAATAAAAACATCTCCAAGAATTTCAAAAAATCAAATATTATTTCTAACATATTCATAACATCATCCTAAGATCAACCATGCTTTTAAAATATCAAACAAAAGTCACCAAAATCACAAAACAACACTTAGAGTTTTTGGCTTTAAACTTAGTTCAAAACGTAAACTTTTCTCTCAACTACCTTGGATCAATCTCTTGATCCATAGCTTAAAGACATATGATCTTCAAACTAAAACATCACATGGTTTAACAATGTTTCCAAAAGAAGATCCAACCATCAAACTTAAAAGCACATGGCTAAAATTCAACAAAACATGGATCTAACCCAAAAACATCAAATCTTAGGCCAAACCGAAATCCTCTTGCATGGAAAATCATATCCTTAAGACTAATACTTAATATCTTCGAAATAATATCTTAACATGTATATAAGAGGCTTATAATCATCATATAAATTATCAAAGCCTTTGGAATAAGATTAAACCACGAAATATTCAAACTTTCACAAAACAAAACTGTTTTTCCACTTCCTGTTTTCAAGTTTCTAATCTAAGGAAATCTATCACCAAAAGTTTTATTCATGCAACAAACCATGAAATATTCGGACCAAGATATGTCCATTAGCTTGGTCAAAAATTCCAAAACATATCATACTCTCCAGTTTCACAAACAGAATGACCTTTCAATGGTTAAAATTTCTTTTGACCGACAACTGAGCATGGAATAAGACTAATAAGATATACACAGAAACTAGACTCAAATAAAAACAAATTTTATGAACGAGTCATTGTGATAAAATACTTACAAAGGGTCGCAAATGGCCACACAAAAAGACCCAAAAATCTGCCCGAGATAGCTCTTTTGGGTTTCTCTCTAAGAACGGGGGAAAGAAGTGATAAAATGGAGAGACGGGTGTCTTGCACGACTTTAGACTCCTAGAGGGGGAAGTTATGGGCTTGAAAGACCCTTGATTGGAGTTGGCTATGTGACATAAAGTGGAGAATAGAGACGGCAAGGACTGCTAGCAGTAGCTGTGAGAGATGAAGGTCGATGGAATGGATTTCTCCTTCACATCAAGGCACTATTGGGTGTAGCCAATGGCAGTGGATGGTCTGCCATGGGGGGAGGAGACGTCTTCAAGAATCTTTGCCAAGGTGGCCAATTTTCGTGGGCCTTGTTGGGTCCCAACCAAGTGGGCTTCAATTTGGGGTTTAAAGGGGGTTTGGTTAGGGTTTGAGATGCTATCAAGTTCAAAACCAATTTTTCTTGACCCAATCAAATTTTCAAGGTTTAAATGCTTGGATTATGATATCATAACAAGGATTTGATTAATTAATAGCATGTAGAAATCGGTTAGAAAGGTTTGGAGGCCTTAGAGTTTGGGAAACCGTTTAGAGTATCGATTCCAACCAACCTTTTGGGGTTTTAATTAAATTCCAACCATTTAGGGTTTTGCTAGGATTGAAACGTTCTTTGGTCTGGCCCAATTTGGTTGAATAGATGAAACACAATTTTGCTTAGGTGGCATGATCTCACACCCTGATTTCCTTCACAAATCTTTCTAATGGTTCATCTTTGTGCCAAGTGTCTAATACCATACACTATGTGTGGCTAAGATCTTGCCAAGTGTCCAAATCAAACTTCTCTAACCTAATTTTGATATTCCACACTGTGATTTTGAAAATACTGCACTTGGTGCGCTTAACGAGGTTACTATTCACTCCAAAAGAATGCATAATAAACTTAGTACTAAAAAACTCTAAATATTCATATTAACCTATAGTGAAAATCGTTTACCAAAATTCAACCCCAAAGTGCCCTTAAAAATAATTTCAAAATTTCGAACAACCGTTTCGTCCAAAATTATAAAAATGAGTTATTGCGTCATAAAGTCCTAAATAATCAGCTGAGTCTAATGGCATAGACTAAAACCCATTCTGACACTTTTAACTACCCAAAATAATTAAGCTTATATTTCTAGCATCATAGTGAGTGATAACACTAACTATGTTGACACACTAAAACCTGAGCGATTAAACGATTCGTAAAAACTTATGGGGTTTTCATGAGGTTCCTAATGTCAAAAGAAATTCCACCAGTGAATTTCTAGTGGGCCGTTACATCCTCTCCTCCTAAAAAATAGCTGAGTTCGTCCTCAAAATCGACTCAAGTACAAACATTAACAAGCTAAGTAAAAAATGTTGTTCACCAGAACTATTGTCCATCACTGAACGTAACACTATTGTCGGCTCCGGTGGAGGTTCATTGATGTTCATCGGCACGGTGTGCTGGGGTAAGTAGTAGAATGCATAATCCTTTGAATCATACACCAAATTTTCAAAATGACCTGGGTTGGGGGGCTGCACGACCTCCTCATCACTGCTATCAGGCTCCTGACCATCATCCAACAAACACCCACGGTGAGTCGATGACATGGATGAGCCTGAGGTAGCGAGCTCAGCGTCCACGGTGGCAGCATGCTCCTTCGTTGCACTTCTAGACTCTGCTCGGTCCCATGCCCACCTAGCCTTGAAACTATCTCGATCAAGCCATGTGGTCGGGTGCAACGGGGGGTAACGCTCCTCATGAGGTAAGGCTCTCCTCTCATAACCTACTCCGTTACTATCAATGTCTAGAATGTGTGTGCTATGGTGCTCTTGGCATTCCATCTTATGCCAATAAGCGAACACCTCCCTATTCAACTCAGCTAGTCGTCTTCTACAACGCCGTTCTCGCATCTCAAGCACTCGTTGTGCGGAAAGGGTCGATTTAGGGGTGGTCTTGCGCTCTCGAGCCATGGAACTGCAAAAAGAACATAATCAAAACGGAGAACATTCTACAACATACACACTAAAAATGGCCCACAAAACTCTGAAATGGAAATATATACTTTATTGATATCCAAACAATGAAGTACCACATCTGATATAGCAATCCCATACAAAGTGAAGCACATAGTATCGACTGAGCCGAAAACAAAACAAAACAAGACTGGATTAGGTATCAAATAACTGGGGGTACTTGGCTCGCATATCAACTTCCTTCTCCCAAGTTACCTCTTGAATATTATGGTTTTGCCAAAATACTTTGACCAATGGAATCTTGCGGTTTCGTAATTCTTTTTCCTTCTAGTCAATGATCTATACCGGCTTCTCCTCGTAGGTCAAGTTGGACTGCTGGTATTAGGTTCCCAAAACTCTTCTTCAATGAGGACACGTGGAATACATTGTGGATTCCATGGAACTCAGTTCGCAACACCAGACGGTACACAATTGTTCCCACATTCTCCACTATTTCATAGGGTCCCACGTATCTTGGACTTAATTTTCCTCTCACTTCAAAACGGCTTACTCCTCTCATAGGGGATACCTTCACATAGACCCAATCTCTAACTTCGAATTCTATACTCCTCCTTCGATTATCAACGTAACTCTTTTTTCGGCTCTGTGCAGTTTTCATCCTTTCTCTGATCATGTGGACTTGATACTTTATCTCATCCAAGACTTCGGGCCCAAGCACTTTGCTTTCCCCTGCTTCGTCCCAATACAACGGCAATCTACACTTTCGACCGTACAAGGCTTCATAAGGTGCCATCTGAATTATGGTCTGCAAACTATTGTTGTAGGCAAATTCTATCAGAGGCAGTTGCTTCTCCCAGTTCCCCTCATTTTCCAATACACAGGCTCTTAGCATATCTTCCAAAGTTTGTATCGTCCTTTCTGTTTGCGGATGGTAAGCACTACTAAACTTCAATCTAGTTCCCATCAAGTCTTGCAAACTTTGCCAGAAACGTAACGTGAAACGAGGGTTTCTATCGGACACAATCCTCTTAGGCACTCCATGCAATTTGAAAATCTCTACTATATAAATCCTCGTTAATCTCTCCAAAGAATCTGTATTCTTGATGGGTATAAAGTGAGCACTTTTTGTCAGACAGTCCATTATCACCCAGATAGCATTATTTCTGGTTGAGGTTCTTGGAAATCCTAGTGGCTGCAATTCACCTGTTGGTTTCTGGTGTTCCGCTTTAACTAATCTGCATACTGAACACTTGTTCACAAATTCTACTACGTCCTTCTTCATTCCTTCCCACCAGAAATGCTGCTTCAGACCTGGTACATCTTTGTACTACCGGGATGAGCTGTGTAAGGTGTGTTATGAGCTTCCTTCATTACCTTTCCTTTTAACTCTTGGTCTGCTGCGATGACCCTTCGATTCTTGAAAATACAAAGTTCCATCCTCTTTGATGCTAAAGTCCTTCGGTCCTTTCGACTTCTTTATTTTCCCGATAACTTTTGCAAGCTTACTGTCTTTCTTCTCATGGTCTTTCAGTTCTTCCCAATCTAATGGAATGAACTCCTGAATGGTCGTCAGAATGAATTCCTGGCTACGGTTCTCGATCAACAGTTTCCTCATACTACATAAGAGTGAATTTACTTTTGACGACAAGATAGACGAATCCTTTGATCTGCTCTTGCGGCTCAAAACATCAGCTACCATATTCGCCTTTATGGGGTGGTACTTGATGTTGCATTGATAATCACTGATTAATTCCAACCATCTTCTCTGCCTCATATTAAGGTTCTTCTGCTCGAACAAATACTAGAGGCTTTTGTGATCTGTGAAAACTTCACACTTTTTGCCATACAAGTAGTATCTCCAAATCTTAAGAGCAAAAACCACTGCAGCTAATTCCAAATCGTGCATAGGATAATTCTGCTCAGGATTCTTCAGTTGACGTGAAGCATAAGCAACTACTTTCCCTTCTTGCATCAACACACATCCAAGTCCTACTTTAGATGCGTCACTATACACAACAAAAGGCTTAAGAGGCTCTGGTAGTGTAAGTACCGGTGCGGTCGTAAGTCTTTTCTTCAACTCAAGAAAACTTGCCTCCCACTTATCGTTCCAAACAAACTTCACGTTCTTCTTAGTCAAGGCCTTGAGTGGTCCAGACAAATTAGAGAATCCTTCAACAAACCTCCTATAATAACTAACCAGTCCTAAGAAACTTCGAATCTCATGCACATTGGTCAGTCCCTGCCAGTTCGTTACGGCTTCAATCTTGCTTGGGTCCACTGCTACTCCACCACTAGAGATCATGTGACCTAAAAACTTCACTTCATCAAGTCAAAACTTGCACTTGCTGAGGTTGGCATATAGCTTTTGGTCCTTGAGTATAGTCATAGCCATAATTAGATGTTTTCTATGCTCCTCCTTGCTCTTCGAGTAAATTGGGATGTCATCAATGAATACAACAACAAAACTATCCAGAGAGGGTCTGAATATTCTGTTCATCATGTCCATGAATGCGGCTGGAGCATTGGTTAACCCAAAAGATATTACCAAAAACTCGTAGCCAGTCCATACCCAAGATTAGGTCAAACTCCATCTGACTGAATACTAGCAGGCCAACCTTCAGTGTCCTTCCTTCTAGCTCTACAAGACAATCCTTAACTAAACAGGTACAAGCTACCGAATTCCCGTCAGGAATTAATACTACAACCCGTCAAGGTAATAGCTCAGTTTGCAAACTACAAATCCGTGCAAACGCTGTAGACACAAAGGACTGCGACGCGTCCAAATCAAATAGCGCACAAGTTGTGAACCTTAACAGATTGACGTTTCCTAATAACATATAACGCGATTCTATTAATAACCATAATTCCAACACTCAAGTTAATAATAAAAGCATAAAGACTTGAAGGAAAATACCAATGATGACGCCAGCTTCCTCAACCTATGATGCATTAGCATCGATATCACCTGGGTTACAGCATACACTTGTGCTGGGATGTGGGGCCTTGGCTTGTGATCACCAGCTCCAATACCTTGTGCAGTGTTGGGACAATCTCTGATCAAATGTCCTGGTTTCCCGCAAAAAGGATAAGCAAATGGCATATGTCCTCCTATCACTATTGCCTTGCCTTTCGCTGGGCTGAAAAAAGACCTCTTCTTCTCGGCACTACCGCTTGCAGCAAATGGCATGGTCCTCTTTCGTTCGGAATTGATCTGGATTGCCAGACCTCTCTGCTCAGCCTCTGCTATCGCGGCCACATTTACCAACTCTTGGTAATTCTCTATTCTTAGGCAAGCTACTTGAATACGGATCCTTGGTTGAAGTCCTGCTTGAAACTTTTACGCCTGCATCCTTTGAGTAGAAATCAAGTGTGGTGCAAACCTTCCTAACGCCGTGAACTTAGCATCATACTATTCTATAGTCAGACTGCCTTGAGTTAAACTCATGAACTCCTGCACCTTTAGCTGTTTTGCAAAATTCAGGAACAATCTATTGTCGAACTCTTCCTTAAATCTCTCCTATGATAGTGCAGCAAGACTTCCTAGTTCCCTAACTAGGAGCTACCTTCGTGTATCCCACCATATTCCAGCTTCTCTTTGGAATAGGTATCCAACGTATAGAACCTTCTAGTCCTCAGTACAACCACAGATCTCGTATGTCCTTTCGAGATCCATAATCCATTTCTTGGCTTTCAGTGGCTCTTCTCTACTTGAAAAGTTTGGATAACGATGGATCAAGAACTTCTCATATAGACAACCCCTGACTTCGAGTCTGGGTACATGCGCTTGTTGCTGTTGTTGTTGTCTAAGCACGTCAGACAGCAAACGTACAGCTTCAGCGAATCCTCCATCCATTGGGGGATTCTGATTCTCTCGATTGATGCCTCCCTCTAGGTTCTGAGTTATCCTACCGCGAGCCATGTGTCACTTCTTGAAACACGCGAGTACACGTATTAGAAACGTATTATCTCCCATACTTCAACAACTTCAAGCCTAATATTCGGTGCATTCCCTAAGGACATGTGGATTTACAACCCAGAGACGTATTGCTCTGATACCACCATGTGACACCCACATATTCCGCTTGGGATCGGACAGACATCTGAAGCATCGGGACATGCAACACAAGGTTATCTACCCCCGTTCATGACATATAAGATGCAATGTTCCTAACATGCATCTAGCATTATGCAATATTCACAGCGGATACTTTTTTTTAGCAATACTATGCACCAAACTTATAATATCCCAAATACTTAAAACATACTTCATACATAAAGACATACTAAAAAACTGAGATCACAACACTAGTCCAAAATGGTTGTGAAGAGTGCTGGAGATTGAACTCCACAAAAAAACAAGTAGTAATCTAAGGTAACTACATCTACGTCGCACCGTCGCTTAGTCGACCGTTTCCAGTTGGTCGATTCCCGATTCTCCTTTAGATCCTCCTACAAGATCTACCATTCAGGGAGAATGGTAGTTGGGACTACCAAAGTGAGATTTGATTACAAATCTCAGCAAGTTAAAAAAAACCTTCATACAGGTTAATGATGCATGCATGGCAATAACGACATGAATGCACAATCAAAGTCATTAGTAAACATAACATAACCTGACATAACATGGCATTAAATAATAAGCATAACATGACTTGACATAACATGACATGAAATAATAAGCATAATGTGATTTGGCATAGCATGTCATGAGCTGACATAACTTGAACTAAAACTGAAACTTAGCATGACGTGACATAACTTGAAACTTGACATGAATGCAAACTTGAATAGAACATAACATGAAACATGACTTGAACGTGAAATACATGAACTTGGAATCTTATTCAGTAGACTTAATCATAAAGTGACCATACGAGTGCTACACGGGTCCCCTTAAGCTGTGTGTCCCTGCCGATTACCGCATCATAACACAAGTGTCTATACCAGCTGTGAGTGCATTAATACGTACTCCACAATTGCTGTGGCCTCACGTATTCTGTGTCACAATTGTTGTGTCTCACGTAGTGTATGCTCCACAATTGTTGTGGCTCCATGAATTGTTTGTGCCATACTTGCTGTGGACACACGTAAAATAAAGTATGGCCCCATTGGCGTTAGTGCCTGGCGCGCTCTGGTGACCAATTAGTTAGGCCTTATTCGCAACCTGTTGACTGTACTTCGTCAACCAAAGGAAGTTTATACCTATTTAGACACTCCAACATGAACAAAGGAGTTCCACTAGAATATTACCCCATCCTAGCGCTTAGAGTCATGATTGACATGAATAACTTAACAAGACTGTTCACGAGATACACAAACAATATTCATGACGGGATGACATGAATACGAAAAGACAGAAGTCTTGACATAGCATAATGTGATATGAACGTAAGACGACAAACATGACATACGTTGAGACATACATGTAACAGATAGCATTTCATAACAGGGCATGCATGTAACAGACAAAATTTTGTAACATGGAATAACATATAAAAGACAACATTTCATAACATGGCATAACATGTGACAGTGAATATTATGTGACATGACATACATATAACAGATGACATATGTAATGTGATATACTTGCAATAGATAGTAACATGAGACAGAATATATTATGTAACAGATAAGTATTTTGTGACAGAATAATTCGATTAATAGATAAACATGAGATAACATGGCATGACATGGCATATAAACAACATACTAACATAAACTATAGTTCCCTTACCCATCACACAAACATAGTAACCTGATAGTAAGTTAAGAGCAAACTTACCTCGATAGTCGCATTCTACGAGAAAAAGTGCGAAACACGAGGAACTGTAAGAGGGTATTCTATAAGTTAAAATTTTAATTACTAACAATTAGAAATGTGAAAAGAGAGAACTTAGAGTAAAATTACCATTTTACCCTCTATCTGTCGGAAAAAAACTATTTTACTCCTAACTTAAGGATTTCACATCCTAACTTCAAACACTCATGTAAATTTTGTCCTAAACTCAAATATCAAATGAAAGAAATTTAAAACGATTCACAACTATGGAAAACTCACTATGGTCGAAACCTACATAGGCCATTTGTCTTGATTTTGGTTGCAATTCTTTCAAGTTTCAAAACTCATGATTAAACCAAAATTTTGTAGCAAAGATTTTCCTATCCTAAGTTTAAAAACACACTTAAAAAATCAATTAAGAAAATCTAATCATCAACACCAATTTTTTTTTTTAAAAAAAGACCTAAACTTTTTAACAAAAAGTAGACCCTTAAATCACAAGTTTTGACCTTAATAAAAACATCTCAAAGAATTCTAACAAATCAAATCTTATTTCTAACATATTCATAACATCATCCTAAGATCAACCATGCTTTTAAAACATCAAACAAAAGTCACCAAAAATCACAAAACAACACTTAGAGTTTTCGGCTTTAAACTTAGTCCAAAACATAAGCTTTTCTCTCAACTACCTTGGATCAATCTCTTGATCCCTGGCTTAAAGATATATGATCTTCAAACTAAAACATCATATGGTTTAACAATGTGTCCTAAAGAAGATCCAACCTTCAAACTTAAAATCACATGGTTAAAATTCAACAAAACATGGATCTAACCCAAAAACATCAAATCTTAGGCCAAACCGAAATCCTCTTGTATAGAAACTCATATCTTTAAAAATAATACTAAATATCTTCAAAATAACATCCTAAGATGTATATAAGAGGCTTAGAATCATCATAAAAAATATCAAAGCCTTTGGAATAAGATTAAACCATGAAATATTCAAACTTTCACAAAACAAAAATTGTTTTTCCACTTCCAGTTTTCAAGTTTCCAAATCTAACGAAATCTATCACCAATAGCTTTATTCATGCAACAAAACCTCAATGACCATTCATAAACAAATTCTAAAAACACTCCATAAAATTTTCGGACCAAGATATGTCCATTAGCTTGGTCAAAAATCCCAAAACATATCATACTCTCCAGTTTCACACCTAGAATGACCTTTCCATGGTTAAAAATATTTTTAACCAACCAAATGAGCATGGAATATGACTAATAAGATATCCACGGAAACTAGACTCGAATAAGAACAAATTTTATGAAGGAGTCATTGTGAGAAAGTACTTAAAATGTGTCCAAAAGGACCACGCAAAAAGACCCAGAAATCTGCCAAGAGAGCACTTTTGGGTTTCTCTCTAAAAACGGGAAAAAGAAGTGATAAAATGGAGAGAATTGTGTCTTGCACGACTTTAGACTCCTATAGGGGGAAGTTATGGACTTGAAAGACCCTTGATTGGAGTTGGCTATATGACATAAAGTGGAGAATAGTGAGGGGCAAGGACTGCCAGCAGCAGCTGTGAGAGATGGAGGTTGATGGAGTGGATTTGTCCTTCACATCAAGGCACTATTGGGTGCAGCCAATGGCAGTGGATGATCTGCCATGCGGGGAGCAAACCTTCTTCAAGAAGCTTTGCCAAGGTGGCCAATTTTGTGGGCCTTGGTGGGCCCCAACCAAGTGGGCTTCAATTTGCGATTTAAAGGGGGTTTGGTTAGGGTTTGAGATGCTATCAAGCTCAAAACCAATACTAGAAATCGGGTTAGAAAGGTTTGGAGGCCAACTTTAGGGTTTAGGAAACCGTTAAGGGTATCGGTTCCAACCAAGCTTTTGGGGTTTTAATTGGATTCCAACCATTTAGGGTTTTGCTAGGATTGAAACCTTCTTTGGTCTGGCACAATTTGGTTAAACAGATGAAACACACTTTTGCTTAGGTGGCATGATCTCACACCCTGATTTCTTTCACAAATCTTTCTAATGGTTCCTCTTTGTGCCAAGCGTCTAATACCATTCACTCTGTGTGGCTAAGATCTCACCAAGTGTCCAAATAACTTCTCTTACCTAATTTGGACATTCCACACTGTGATTTTGAAAACACTGCACTGGGTGCGCTTAACGAAGTTACTATTCACTTCAAAAGAATACATAATAAACTTAGTACTGAAAAACTCTAAATATTCATATTAACCTTTAGTGAAAATCGTTTACCGGAATTCAACCCTAAAGTGCCCCTAAAAATAATTTCACAATTTCGAACAGCCGTTTCGTCCGAAATTATGAAAATGAGTTATTGCGCCATAAAATCCTAAATAATCAACTGAGTCTAATGGCGTAGACTAAAACCCATTCTGACACTTCTAACTACCTCAAATAATTAATCTCATATTTCTAGCACCATAGTGAGTGATGAAACTGACTATGTTGACACACTAAAACATGAGCGATTAATCGATTCGTAAAAACTTATGGGATCTTGGCGAGGTTCCTAAGGCCCAATCCGTGTGTGCTAAGCCAAGTCTTTACACTCGCAAGAAGACGGGTCCCTTGACTCATTGCAGGTAAGGTACCAAGCCCCCGGGTTGGGTGTTGACCCCCCGTCTAACTAACCAAGTCCTTACACTCACAAGAAGACTGGTCCGTTAACTCTTTCGGGGGTAAGGTCCCAAGCCCCTGGGCTGGGTACCATTCCCCTGTCCAACCAAACCGAGTCCTTATACTCGCAAGAAGACGAGTCCCTTGACTCGGTGCAGGGTAAGGTCCTAAGCCCCGGGCTAGGTACCAACCCCTCGTCCAACCAAGCTGAGTCCTTACCCTCGCAAGAAGACGGGTCATTTGACTCACTCTGGGGTAAGGCCCTAAGTCTAAGAACCGGGTCCCGACCAGTAAAGCCAAAGCCCTCGTCAGAACCACAAAAAGAAAAAAAAGGAAGAGAGGAAAAGGAAACTAAAGAACATAACAGTTGCAAGAAACCAATATTTATTTCATTCATCATCAAACATACATCGTTATAAGGAATGAGGCGCCCCCAATCCCCCTTATAAAAAAAACACGGGGATCGAGACGCCAGGATGGTGACAACACGGTCACGCATCCCAACGAAAGTGCCAAGTATGTGTACATGCAATAGTGTACAATAAAAACAACGCATCGGATTAGTCAACTAAGTACCAGAATTTAAAATATAATTTAAATATCCGAAGAGGTTTAAAAGCAGTTATACAGTCATCCAAAATAAAGTTTAACACATGTCCCAAATTACAAATGAGTAAAATAAAATAATAATAACCAGTGATCCCAGATCACTCCTCGGGCGGAGCCGTCTCCTCAGGCTCGCCCTCCTCCTCCTCATCTGCATCAAAATCTGCGTTACCACAGAATGGTACCGCAGGTAAGTATAATCCAAATAATTCTCAGGAATAAAATGCATATAATGCAACCAACATGCATGCATATGATGAAATATGCATTTTTCCTCAAAACATCATTTTCCCCGAAAATGACAATTTTCCAACACACGCCAAAATCTCATTGGCCCAAAAATAATCCGTAAAACTTTTTCCCAGAAAATGATTTACACAAAATCCAATACACACTATTTTCCCAGAAAATAGCCAATTAATCCGTTATTACCCTATGCACCATGGCCTCCCCTAGGGACCATCCGCACGTCCTGGCTTTGTAGCGATGCTCAGTTTCGCGCCCAGCGCATTCGTAGCTAAGCACCCACTACGCAACGAGCGATGCCCAGTTCTGCGCCCAGTGCGTACGTGGCCAGACATCCTCTAGTCCCCGCCAGCAGAAGGACCACGGAGTCTGCACGAATCTCTCGTCCCCGGCGACAATCCAGGGGACGTTACTCAGTTTATTCCGCTCCCGAGTAACCAGAGGAGCTCCACCGAGATAATGTCCCATCTCGGCTTGGGGTCGTGATACACATGCACCCAAAAATATTCTCACATAAAATCATAACTTTCCAAATCATACATGAGCATGAATGCAATACACGAAAATCTAGTTTTCTTTACAAAATGATCATGCATGAAATAATGAGATGTACATGTACCAACACTAATCCACAACCATCAATAACCAAACCAATCAAATCCAACCAAACAACTCCAATCACAAATCTATCTGACCCCCGTACTCCTCGGACTCAGTCCGGCAAAACCAATCAACAGATTAAATACAGTGAAATGCGTTAGTGCAAAAATACATTAAATTCACAATAATTCTTTGGAAAATACTTACAGTGCTATATAACAATTTCCGGAGGATCACGAAGCTGCACGAAGTGGAAAAACAGCTACAGAACAGTGTAAAATACACTGTGGCCGTGGGTCACAGATACCCACTTTTCAACGGAGACAAACAAAGACCCAAAAATGATAGGGTAGGGCCTAGAGAGGTCGGTGAAGCAAATGGTGGTGGTGGTTGGCCGTGGGTGGCGGCGCAAGAGGTGTTTTTAGGCCAAAAATACCCAAAACGAAAATGGGGTTGGGTCCAATGGGTTGCCAAAAGGTCGAGGATGAAGTGGTGAGAAGATGGTGACGGGAGGAGGCGCGACGGCGGCGCTGGAGCGAATGGTGGCCGCGGCTTTGAAGGGCTGGTGGTGGTTAACGGCGGCGCGGATGGAGGTGAGGTTGGTGGGGTGAGGTCGCCGGCGGCAGGGGAACCGAATGGGGTGGGCGGTGTCACGGGGAGAGAGAGGGAGGGGCTCGCGCGGGGAAGAAAGGAAACCGAAGGAGAAATAAGGGGAAAAAGAAAAGAAAAGGAAAAGAAAAGGAGGAAAAGAAAAATAGAGGGAAAAGAAATGAGGTCCAATCCTCATAACTTGGGTCACGAAAATTATCCAACGGAAACGATTTTAAAGCCATAAGTTAAATAAATTAATTTAAACGTAATGGTAAAGTCAAATTGAAATAATTAAATCCCACAGTAATTAATTTAAATATTAAAAGCAATTTAAATGCATTACAATAATTAAATATTAAGAAAGCACAATAAAATAATTTTCACCAAATTAAAATCATAGAAACAAATTCACTAAAAATCCAACCAATTTTAAAATAAGAGGATAAATTTTTGAATAAATAAAAATAATT
Source organism: Juglans mandshurica (assembly GCA_022457165.1). Lineage (NCBI taxonomy): Eukaryota > Viridiplantae > Streptophyta > Magnoliopsida > Fagales > Juglandaceae > Juglans > Juglans mandshurica. The sequence goes on along the minus strand of CM039619.1, from coordinate 23,121,721 downwards.
CTTCAGTAAAAATACACTAAAATACGTGGTGTTACAAGGAAAGCCGGGAGCGCTATGCAAAGTACCACGAAAAAAAGAAAAAAGAGAAAGTGAAGGGGGCCGAACCCATCATTGGGGTGGAGAAGGCAGAGGAGCGCCCGGGAGGAACGGAGGATACCATGTGAAGCCCAAGACTGATTTGGAAATGGGCTTTTCTTTCTTTTAGTGTGTGTGTATGTAGGAAATAGGCCCAATCCGTGTGTGTGAAACCCAACCCATGTGGAGCCCAAGTTTGGAAATGCATGTATCTTTACTAAGGTTGAGCCCAAATATGTGGATTAAATGGGTTCTTCTAGTGTGAGTGGAGGCAAGTTTATGGCTCAGCCCATGTGTGAGCCCATAAACTAATGAGAAAAGCCCAACCCTCCCACCTAAACTACGTTGTTTTGGCCTAAGGAATAGAAAACCTTACCTTCATTTTTCCTATTTTTTTCTTCTTTTCACCCCTCCCTTCTCCTGCGCCACACCACCCCCAAACCCCCTTCCCTTCCATTTTCTTCTTCTTGCCACTATGACCTTGTCGCCGCCTCCTCTACCATTGTCCAACCACTATTGCCTTCCTTGCTGATAAGCCACTCTACCATCTCCACCCCTTCGTCAACCACCCTCTCCCATATGGAAACCCATATCCATTTTGGGTTTGAAAACCCTTGAGGCCGCCGCCTATCCCTCTCTACCACGCAGTCCAACATCCTCCAAGGTGACTCCTCCCTCTTGGCCTCTATGTTCGTGCCCTCACCTTGTCTCTACCGCCTGCTACTTTTGTCTCTCTCTCTTGTCGTGCCGTCTGTTGTAGCCATTGTGGTTGCTGGTCCTTGTAGTGTGGTTTCCCTTTTAACCCTCAGCAATCTCGCCCTCCTTCCCGTAGATCTCTCCCTCCTGCTATCTCTCGATCTTTGTCCCGCAGTTAAGACACCGCCGCAAGTCGCCACACTCGGCCGCTCAGCGATGGTCATCTAAGCCCCCCCCCCCACCCCTCCAGTTCTCACTAGGGCTCTCCCCTCTCAGATCCGCCCAAAACCTGTGCCTAGAGCTCTCTCTCTCTCTTTCCCTCCCTCTCTCAGGGTTGTGTCGTTGCCAACCATTGTCAACCACCACAAGTTCCCCTCTGTTTTCAAAAGGACCGCCACCCACTACTTTCCCAACAGTAGATTCTCACATTTTACCCAGATCAGCCACTGTTTATTGTGCTTCGCAGCCCACCACCACCCTCCCTCGCGTGAGTCCTTCTTTCCACCCTCATTTTCATCAGTCTGATCACCCTTAAGTTTTCCCCTAGCCGTGGGTCCCCACTAATCTGCCCATATTTGCCTCCGTCACGGTACGCCACTACTTTCGTCATGCCACCACACAACACCTACGCACACTAACAAGATCTCTTAGACGGTGCGCTCGATCATCCAGAATTTTTCCTTCCGCATTGTAAGTAAAACCCTAGACAAGCCCTTACAATACTTACATTGGAAAACTGTGTTTTTATTGCAGTTTGGTTGTGATTGGTTAAGTGGCTGAGGATTTATGGAGCGTTGGGATAATAACTATAGTTGGTGATGATCGACTGGTTGAGGGCTAGGTGAAGCGTTGGGAATCGAGTGTAGTTGTGATATGTGAATATGCGAACATGTGTGTTTTGGCCATTGGTTGATGTATTATTGCCATGTCATCCAATATCTACCAGTTCACGCATCTACATTATTATTAATTAACTTGATCGTATTAACTGTACTTTCATCTATGTCTGTGCCATGATTAATTTGTTAACTGTGTTTTTCATGTTATTTATTAAAAACGTGTTTTGTGGGTGGGTGTGTATCACGACCCCAAGCTGAGATGAGACATTATCTCGATGGAGCTCCTTTAGTTACCTAGAGCATGTAAAACTGAGTGATGTCTCCTGGGTTGTCATCGGGCGACAACTGGACGAGATGGTAATGCTATCATGCCAACTCTGTGGCCTCTTTGCTAGGGGTGGGTAGCGGGGCCCCGCCCCAGCTGCCCCGCTCCGCTTCTGCCCTGCCCCCTCATGGCAGGGCGGGCAACCCCGCTCCACCCATGCCGAGGCGGGGCCCCCCGCCCCACATCTAGGGCCCCTAGCGGGGGCGGGTGGCGGGGACGGCCCAACCCCGCCCCGCCCCGCCCCCGCCCCCGCCCCTTCCTTTTTATATATATATATTATTAAATATATATTTATATTTTAAAATTTGTGTATATATAAATATATATTACAATTTGTTAGACTTGTTCACAAAATATGCATTGACAAATTTAAAAACTACATAGTTTAAAAATTAATACACAACAATTTACACAAAATATGCATTGACAAATTTAAAAACTACATAGTTTAAAAGCTAATACACTACAATTTACACAAAATATGCACTAGCAAATTTAAAAATTACATAGTTTTTAAATTATAGTCATATTTAAAAAATTAAATTTTTTAATTTAGATCTAAAAATGTATTTTTAATTGCTTTTACACTTATAAATAATTTTTAAATCAAATAAAAGTAGTGTTTTTTTTAAAGTGAAAAGAGTCGGGGAGGATTCCCAATCCACCCCGCACCCCGCCCATCGGGGCGGGATACCCCGCCCCCGCATCCCGGGGGTGGGAGACGGGGGTGAAAACCCCACCCCTCGCCCCATGCGGGGCGGGGTGTGGGGAAGGGGTGCCCCTGCCCCGTAGGGGGAGGGTAGCACCCCTACTCTTTGCTAGCGAAGGCTAGGGAATGTCCTGTCACATACGCGCCAGATCCGAAACTGGGCATCATTCGTTACAAGTTCACATTCATGGTCGTTACCTGTGATGTGGTGAAGGGAGTCAGGGTGTGCGGATGGTCTATAGGGGAGACCATGGTGCATGCATAATTAAATGAATGCTTTAAAAATTGACATGTAGATTTTTGGTGTGCATGGTATTTTTCATAAATTGCTAAGAAGGATGTTGGTTTTGTGCACTGTTGAAAGATCTTGTTTTTAAAATTCTGTGATATGTCCACTTTTTCTGTGTTTGTATTTTTCGGTGTCATTCTATTGGTTTTACTTGCTGATTGTGAAATCGCATTGTGGTGTTCCCACCTGTGGTTTCACATTGCAAAACCATAGATTTTGATGCAAAGGACGGTTATGAGCTTGGAGAATCGGTTCCGCCTGAGGAGTGATGACTTGGGTACCTTTCCCCGTGCGTAGTACTGTTTGGGGTTTTCCATTTAATTAGTCTAATGACTATATAAATTTTATTTCGGGGATTAGGAGACTAGTGGCTTATGTTGGAGTTGTAAATTTTAATTTTCTGGTATTGTTAACAATAATTGATTGCCTCTTTTTTTTTCACAACAAATTAACTGTACTCATTTATTAAGCATGCGAGCCCACACTATGCTTTCAAGTTATGCGAGAGGTGTTTGGCCCAAGCGGCCAACATCCCAGCGTCACGACTTCTGCCTATGCCGAAGTGGCTGTTGAGGGCACCACAGTGTGGAAAGCCAGTTTGAAAAAAAATAAAACCCAGCCCGTGTGCACGTAAGCCTAGCTCTTTCCCCCTCTAGAAACGACGTCGTTTTGAGGCATGGACTAAATTTCAATCTTCCTAAACAACATCATTTTGAGCCGAAGGGTAAAAACCCTAACACCCCCCCAACCTTTTATCCACTACGCCGCGCAACTCCCCTCTCTTCCTCTTTCCTTTCTTCTCCCTTTTCTTCTTCTTCCTTTGCCTCCGCCCGTGACCTGTAACACCTTTCCCCACCACAACCAAATCGCCTCCATGTGTTCTCCAGGTAGAAGCCCATCTCCTTCTTTGCCTCCACCGCATGCCCTGACCAATCCATGCCATTTGATCTCTACAACCCGTGAGGCCTTCGGCCATGGCAACTGTTCACCGTCGCTACCCGCCACTAGTGGCACTCCACGAGTGCGACGCTCATGAAGCCCCCACCACCAATTGCTGCGACGACCGTGATCTCCTACTCCCAACCTTCAGCCTATAAATAGGCCTAGTCTCTCCACCCCCAAATCATCACTCAAACACCTCCACCGTGCGCCGCAGCAAGCCAACCCTTTCCAGCAGCTTCGTAGTGGTCGTGCGACCCCTTCCCCTCGGCTGGGCCTTTTTCCCTCTCACATCTACCCCAACCCGATGCCTAGAACTCCCTTTTGAGATCTGCTCTGCCATGCACCACTATCCTTTGCCATGAATAATCCCCTCCTCCACCCATTGTCACAACAGAACTACCTTCTTGTGATTTTTTTTCGGTTGTCGATCTCCTCGTTTCGACTAGATCCGCCACAGTCTCTGTTGCACAGCCACCATCACTAAAACCTTTGTAAGCCTTGTGACGCTACATTTTTCTTATTTCTTATTTTATTCTTCGTTATTAACTATTGGTATATTTTTCCACTCGCAGCGATGCACACTCGTGGGATCTCTTAGAAGGCATGCGCCATCATCCAGAATTTTCGCTCCGCATAGTAAGTAAAACCCTAGGATGACCCTTGGAATATTGAGGTTAGAACTGAAACGACATGGTCTAGGATCCTCGGAGCAGAAATTGAATTCACAAACTGAGGAGGGTAACAACTTCTAATCACCCAGAATAATTAAGGTTTTAGATTCTACAGAATTTATGAAACGAGAGATATGAAATCTGAGGTTGTAGACCCTAATACGTGAGTTAATTCAATATGAGGATTTAGATTTTTGCAGACTTTAATAGATATTTTGATAACATTTAAGGCTTTAGAATCTGCAAGCTTTAAGAGGCGATTTTATTAGATTAGAGGTTTAGAGTTATCAACTTTAAGGAAAAGGTTCTAACAACATTTGAGAGTTTAGGTTTTGCAGGAGTAGTATGCAAGTTTGATCTAATCTAAGTTGTACATTTGGAGACTTTAAGAAGTGGATTTTTTCTATTATATTTAAAGGTATCGATCACGCAGACTTCTGAAAATGATTGTCTTATATAGTTTTATAGATTGCACATGGTTTGGAAATTATTGTTATAGTGTGTACTTTGATTAGATAGGTACCTCTTGGATAAAGTTTGGGTGTAAGGATACCATCGCCTTAGAGCTGAGTGATAGAATATATGTTGGCTTATGTAGAATTTGACGGAATAATTCAAACCTTCTCCGCCGCAAATGCTTGAAGTGCGATCACCCACATAATTCGCTCGTAAGTGTTATCAGCATGACTCTTCCCAAATACTCAGACCTCCCTACACTCACTCATACTTGTTACATTCTTGAAAAGGTCATCCCATGAATTCTTTGCACAATGGTCCTTATAGAATGACTTTACTTGTTTTTTAACACACGGTCCATTTCTTAAATATTTGAAATTCTTTGTACAAGTCTAAGTCGTCCTTGAAATTCTTTTGGGAAATGACATGAAGGAAACCACCACTTTTGTAAACCTTTTTGAGTTGGACTTTGAGAAAAATTGTATTATTATGTTTCTTTACTTAAAAAAAATCTATTATTATGTTTTTGTCTATTCATTGTTTTTTTTACTTATTTTGTGAAATCAGCCTCTTTGTCCAACTTACTTAAATCTTTTTGAAACTATTTTAACGAATTGTTGGAATCTAGCATTCCTTGTATGAGTGTGTGTGTATGTGTATATATATATATATATATATATATATATATATATATATATACTTTTAAGGGATTTCTCAATGGAAGGACCAATCTTGAACCCAACTACTTCGTTGGGACCCTTCTTCCCCATTCCCGTTGGGAACCATATTATTCTTTAGTCACTTGGTGAACCAAACCTTTTGTGACAAATTGTGACTTCATTCATTGGATTGATTTTCTTTCATCGTTAGGAAACCTTCGAGTAAGTCCCAACTTTCACCTCATCACATTAGACTTTTGACCGCTTTATTTTGAGTACTCAACCTTATCCACTACATGGGCTTGACTTTGTGTTTGGGTTTCTAAGTTCTTAGGTCACTTCAAGGAAACTATTGGAAATGATGTTCTAGGTAGACCTACTTTATGTGTTGAATCCTTACCCATTGATATGTCGTTGTTGTTTCCGCCATTTTGAATGCTTAGGTCGATTGGTAGTAGTATGTTGTAATTGATCAGATGTACATTTCATGGAGTATTGGTTTTGACCAAGGATGCAAGAGATCAACTCGTAATATATGTGAGTGTGTATGAATTTCATAAAGTAGGGGTCTTTGTCTCACTTAAGCATGGAAGGAGTTGCTTGGGTAGATGTTGAAGTGGATTTGATACAATAGTGTTAAATTCAAGAGATCTTAGCCTGAGGCATTTATTGAGATGATCAAAGGGCGTAGCCGAAGCATGACACTTGGTGAAATGATGGTTTGCAGTAATTTTATGATTATCTTCAAGAATTAGTTGTGAGTTCAGATCACATAGAAATTTTAAATTTTGATACTACATGTTCCTTTGGAGGTTGATCATGTTTTAGTTAATATTTATGGCTGTCAATGATTAGGATTAGAAGAGTTTAATAGGTGCCATAGTGACAACAATAAAAGCTTGAAAGTTGAAGCTTAGGCATCAATAGAGGAAAACATAACCTAATTTTTAAGATATTGATGCATTAGGATCAATGGGAGTTGAAGAAAAGTTTCTTGTCGAGTGGAGACTTTGAACTGCTTGGCTTGCTTTGAGGTTTTAAACGTCATGTACTATTGGAAGACTTAGTCATGCTAATACTTGAAAAAGTTAGGGAAGTAAAGGCAAGGATTATTAGCTTGATGAGCCAATCTGAAATAGCAATAGTAGCTAAGCAAATCTCAAGGATGAAATTCTTTTTTAAGGAGGGGAGGAGTTGAAGCCCAGCCCATGTGAAGCTGAACTCTGATTTGGAAATGGGGTTTTCTTTCTTTTAGTGTGTGTGTGTATAGAGGAAATGGGCCCAGTCCTTGTCGAAGCAAGGTTGAAGAAAAAATAAAACCTAGCCATGTATGCCCAACCCTTTCGCCCACTAGAAACTGCGTTGTTTTGAGGCATGGACTAAAATTTAGCCTTACTCCCCTAAACGACGTCGTTTTGATGCAAAGGGTAAAAACGCTAAGACCCTCCCCCCCCCCCCCTTTTTCTCTCATTTTCTTTTCTTCCTCTTTCTTTTCTTTTCTTTTCTTTCGTCCACCTTTTCTTCTTCTTCCTCAACCTCCGCTTGTGACCTGTAGCACCTCTCCCCACTACCACCAATTGCCCCCACATGTTCGCCAGGTAGAAGCCCCTCTCCTTCATCTGCCTCCATCGCATGCCCTGAACAATCTGCACCGTTCGACCTATGCAACTCGTGAGGCCCTCGGCCATGGTAGCTGCTCGCTGTTGCTGCACCACTCATCACATGACACACGTGTGATGCTCGTGAAGCCCCACTGTCCCCCACCACCAATTGCAGCCACGACCGCGATCTCTGACCCCAACCCTCGGCCTATAAATAGGTCGTGTCTCTTCTCTCCACCCCCAAATCATCCTGCAAACACCCTCTCCACCACTTAAATATGTTCTCTTAGCCATCCTCTACCTCCGATCTTCATTTTGTAGCCTCCAAGAACTTTTTCTCAAGGCTCCACAGTGCGCCGCCACAGGCCAACCCTTTCCAGCAGCTTCACAGTGGTCGTCCGACCCCTTCCTCTCTGCTGAGCCTTTTTCCCTCTCAAATAAACCCCAACCCGATGCCCATAACTCCCTTTTGAGATCTGCTCCGCCATGCACCACCACCCTCCACTGCAAAAATCCCCTCCTCTACCCATTGTCATGACAAATTTGCCTTCTTGTGATTTTTTTTTCGATTGTGCATCTCCTCATTTTGACCAGATACGCCATTGCCTCCGTCGCATCGCCACCATCACTGCCATGACGGTGGCGACAGATCTATCATGAACTCCCTTTATAAGTTGTGTCATTCAACATATGTCTGCTCACGCATCTGCATTATTAATTATTGTTATTTACCTTTATTATATTAACTGTGCTCTAATCCATGTTTGTGTTGTGATTAATTTATTAATTGTGCTATGTTCTCTGGTTGTGCTGTGGAAAACTAGTTCTTATGGTTGTTTATAAATGTGTTTAGTGGTGGGTAGATCAAGACCCCAAGTCAAGTTGGGGCATTATCTCAGTGGAGCTCCTTTAGTCATTCGGGAGCGTGTAAAACTGAGTGATGTCCCCAGGCAACAACGGCTTGGAGAAGACGACAACACTATTGTGCCAATTTCGTGGCCTTTTTGCTGGCAGAGGCTAGAGGATGCCTAGTCACGTACGTGCTGGGCGCGGAGTTGGGCATCACTTGTTACGAAGTCACCTGCACAGTCATTACCCGTGGTGTAACGAAGGGAGCCAGGGTGTGTGCATGGTCCCTAGAGGAGACCATGGTGCATGCATAAATAAAATGATTATATGGATTTTATGTGGATCATGACCCCAAGCCGAGATGTGACATAATCTCGGTGGAGCTCCTCTTGTCACTCGAGAGCTAGTAAAACTGAGTGACGTCCCCTGGGTTGACAACAGGCTCGGACTAGATAGTAATGCTTCCATGCCGACTCCCTGGCCTCTCTGCTGGCGAAGGAGAGGAAGGGGTCGCTCATTACGAAGTCACGTGACGTACGTAGATGAGCATCGCTCATTACGAAGTCACTTGAACGGTTGTTACCCGTGGTGTGACAAAGGGAGCCAGGATGTGTAGATGATCCCTAGGGGAGAGACCATGGTGCATGCTATTGTTAAATGGATGCTTCAAAAATGGATATGTGGATTTATGAATGTGTGGTTTTCTGGGATTATTGAGATGGGAATTGGTTTGGATACAATTTTATTAATGCTGAATGATCTCAGATTTTCCCTTTATTGTGAACTGTGTATTTTTTTCTGTGTTTATATTTTTGGATTTCATTTTATTGGCTTTACTTGCTGAGATTACAAAATCTTACTGTGGTGTCCCCACCTGCTGTTCTGTTCTACAGAACCGTAGACTTTGATGCAGATGACGAATATGAGATTGGTGGATAGGCTCTGCCTGAGGAGTGAAGACTTGGGTACATTTCCCCTTATATGGCGTTGTTTGGTGTTTTTCTTTTAATTAATCGGATTGACTATATAAACTTTATGTCGGGGATTGGGAGACTGGTGGCTTGTGGATATTTTGCGTGGTAATGTAATTTTAAATTTTCTGGTATTATTAATATTAACTGATTGCCCTTTTTCTTTTCTTTTTTCCACTACGAATTAACTGTACACTTTCATCGAGCATGCAAGCACACACTATTTTCACATTATGCAAGGGGTGTTTGAACCAAGCGACCAACATCCCAACATCGTAACTCTTGCTAGAACCCAAGTGGGGGTTGAGGGCGCCACATTCGAATATCATAATAATGTTCAAATGTTTACCCGATTGATTAGCATTCGAACATTGATAATAACGTAAGCACGTTCGAATGTGACTTTGAATTTTGTATTTACACGTTAATGGGCAATTGTTCAAACGTCAAAGATTAAATGTTCGGATGATTAGTCCATACGTTCGAACGCATCTTCTTCAATCGATGGATTAAGAAGTATACATTTGAACGTAACAGAATAAGTTTGAATGTATGTATTGCATGCCCAAGTAGTTATGTTCGAACGTTGTTTCAAACGTAAAGATAGGTTCAAACCTTTTTGTATACATTCGAATGTACAAATCAAAACTAATAATTTCATACAATTAAATATCATTCAAATTGTATCATATTACACCACATATAGTCTCATTTAGTGAAAATGTTTTAAAGTGTTGCAAAATTAGACGATAAAAATCTTGAACAATGATAGGATTTATTTCTTCTTCTTTCATCGCCCGCTGTGATCTTGCTATAGTGACATAACACGTTCCATCTGGACTAGCATCTCCCTCTGTACTTGGTCTTGAACTTCAATGCATATCTTTCCTCCTGGTCTATTTGCTGCTCCTCAAATGAGTCTCTTAATCGGATAGTCGCAATAATAGAGCCTTTAACTCCAGCTGTCTCGACTTCATCTACTCAATTTTCTACCATGCAATGTCCAAATCCTTGGTAAGATTATTAACTTCTGAAGTTGAGGCCATAGAAGATGAGCCGACAAGCTTGACAGAAAGTCCCAAACCTCTAACCAAACTAGACTTGGTCCCGAGGACTTGGTCCCGGACTTGCATAAATATATCGCTGTCATTGGGAGAAGATTCCTCAGAGGCAGACTACATCTCAATCATTGTGCACATCAGTGTGAGTAGCAGCATAGACATGAATGTGGGAGAAATTTTCAGGATTATCGCATGCATAACAAAGCCACAGTAGTAAATTTAAAAAATCATTTTAGTATTTAAACAAAGAATATGATAAAAATGACTGAATTTAATTACCATTTTATCGGCAAGGCGTTGGAATGACCTTGAACCGGCGCGATGGTAGATTGTCAAAGATGTTCTATTCTGTGTATTGATAGAACATAAGTGTTGCAGATAAAATTAACAATATTAAATATAATCTATGAAACCAATATAGATGTAAATAAGTTATAGGGGAAAAGTCTATAATACCTGATATTCTAGGCTTGCAAAAAGATCTCAACACTTCTTCCAATCGTCTAACTTCATTTTTTGAAAAGGAGACTCAGCAACCTCTTCCAACATCTCAAATTTCTTGAAGTGGTCACGACATCGTCCCTTGTGAAACCAAAATAAAATGGCCATCAACTCATTCACAGTTCGTATCCTTGCTATGACCAAAATTTAAATCAAATTCATCCTAAGAAGAGAATTGCTTCAAAAATATGAAATTAAAACGTCTCTAAAAATACTAGGGTATATAAACTAATCAGTACACGACTCTGAATGTGATCCTTAAGCTCATTTGGAACATCTCGCCAAGACCGCACATAAAATGGTGCATAAGCTTGAACTAGTGTTTCGACATCGGAGGAAAACGATGATGCACTATCATCCACACTCCCAGTGGAGTTATTGGGGATGTTGACCTTGATTTTCCCGTACTTTCTATTTTTTTCCAAAGCCAGGCCATGTGTTAAGCCACTACCACGATGTGACAAGACATCATCTAATATATCTAAAATCACTAAAAATAGTTTCCCAAGTATTCAAATATAATTAATTATCAACAAAAATCTACTTACTGATTGGTGTGGACTGGTTGTCTACCTCTTGTGTATCAACTTGATCACGAGCAGAGTCCTCAGTTGGGGAGTCCTCAACTAGTTCGGGACTTGACGGAGGAGGCACATTTCTTTGTTGTCATTTTGGTGGCATCCTTAAAAACCATTATTATTTTCAATTAACTTGCTTAGAAATAATTATGAAAAAGCTAATAGCCTAATCTATGTAAATAAAACATTTAGCAATTTAATAGAATGTAGAAAAATTAGAATTATTCTAATTCTGGATCGACATACTTGAGATAGTCTTCAATCTCACGACAATTATTCAACGTATACCACCGAGCTTTTTCTAACCCTGCACCGATTAAGTCATATCCCGTTTGTGTATCCAAGGGCCGTATATTCAAGGAAAACATATATGACGAGGGCGAGGGGCAACAAATCAACATTATGCTCTTCTCAATTGTAGCATATGCATCAAAAGTTCATAAGGCCTCACGCATCTACCAAAATATGAAACATAGCTATTCGGCAATTTCACACCTTACAACTATTTGATTCACTAACAAATGAGTAGCATGAAAACTATCACAAGTGCAGAAGGATATCGTGTAATAATTAAGAATAAATTCATAAATTGTCTCCTCAGAAAAAGTTGCTTAAAATCAATCGTTTAAAATGGTGAAAATATTCACAAAGAGAACATTAAAGTGGTGGTATGTGCAATGAATGGAAGAGTGCAACGGGAATGAAAAGGGTACTAGTCGTCGACTAGATTCATATTTTTAGATTTTTTAGTGTCGAAATGAAATGTAAGAGATTAACAAATTAAAATTAACAATCAATCAACCAAGCTAAACAATCTCAATTAATCATAAAATTAATTAATAAAACTAAAATTAATTAAGTCCTAACTAACCTAATATGCAATGAAACTAAAAGATTGACAAAACTAAACTAAGAACTAAGCTAGTTTAGAAAATAATTAATACAATACGAGTTGAAAATTGAAAAACCCCAAAATTTAAATTGTAGGGTCAATTCTTGTATTTAAATCATCAATTCTTCAAATCAATCGATAACAATTGTAATGCCTATTTAATGGAACCTTAAAGAAGCAAAAAAAAAAAAAAAACTAACATCAAGGAAAATAAACAGCAAATAAAAGGCCCAAACTTCTAAGTCAAAAATCCAAAAAATACACCATAAATTTCAAACTAAAATTAAATAAAAAGTATGGAGTGAAAAGAGTAAGCAAAATGAATGGAGATAAAGGTGGTAGGCAGTGGAGGACGGCTGGGCAGTGGCAGACGTTGGACCCCTCGAGGTTCTTCAATGCGCGGTGCTACTCTGTGCGTCTCTCCAGAAGCCAAAAAGAAACTCGTTGCCTTTCTTTTATGCGTGTTGCTTCCAAACGAAAATATATATATATATATATATATATATATAATATATATGCTGGGTCCCCCGTGCCTTTTAGCCCCTCGTGCCTTTCTGCGTCTCCAAACAAAAGTGAAAAAACCCTTCTTTTTTTTTTCCTTTTTGGGCATTTTTCTTTCTTTTTTGCGTGCGTGTGTTTCTTCTTGTTTTTTTTTTTCTGTCCAGCATGAGTTTCTCTTTTGCTTTCCAGCATTTGTGAGTTCTTTTTTAGCTTGTGTTTTTGGCCCATCTCAAAAATTAGAAAACAGAAAAAAAAAATTAAAAAGAAGAATAAAATATTAAAGATGTGTTGTGCATGTAAAGAAATATTGCCCAATTAAATCATAAGTTACAAAATTAAGCAAAAATTATGTTATAAATCAATTTAAATCACAACTCAAATCTATGTATCATAACCATTTTTTCATCTAAAACCAATAATAATGTAATGAAATAATTCAAATATATGGGTTCTAGATGTATAAAATATGCAATAATTTAACTCAATCACCATTTGCAAAAGTTCATCCTCTCATTCCTTGTCATTGTAAAATATCCATGCGGCATAATCACTCTATTGTCTTCCAGCCACAAATGAAGATTATGTTTAACTTCAATTCTCTTGAGATCTTTCATTGTCTTAATCGTGTCCTTCATCTTTTTCTTAATACTCATCAATATCCCATTTATATTATCGCAAATATTCTTCTTTATATGCATTATATCCAAACTATGTCGCAAGATACATGACGACCAATGTGGTTTTAATCTTAGTATAGATTCTTAATTAGTTATTTGTTTTAATCTTAGTATAGATTCTTATTTATTTTAATTAGTATGTGGATTTCCTAGTGACCATTATTTTTTTCGTAAATGAAATTAGATATGGATAACTAGGTATTTTTAATTAGTATATACTAATGTATGGATTTAATCTTACAAAGATTTTCTTAATCGGTATTATGTACTATATTATATAATATGGATGTAAGTGGTTATTATTGGATATGTGTTGGTTATTCATTTTGTTAATTTTTGGTTTTATTTACTAGCATTTATCAATCTAAGGTGTAGATTTTCTAGCGTTTATCAATCCAAAATGTAGATTTAAACTTAATAATTTGATTTCATTTTCATTTTCATTTTTCTATAAGTTGGAAATGTGTTGGTGAATTGCATGTGTGGTTACGTATTAAACTTACTATATGATTTAAACTTATATATACTTTTCTCTAAGTGTTGATATGAGTAATTTATTAATTGGTTCTTGCATATGTAAATGACACATTAAATTTCTATATGTTTCTAACAATGCAAAATCAACACAAATCATAACACATGCTTATTTAAGGTTTTCATTGTGAGAGAATTAGGCTCAAGTGATTTTATTAAAAAAATTAATTTTATTAATTTAATTATGTATTCTTTACATGCTCAATTGATAATTTAATAGAGTAGACTGGAAAAACTATGTACATATCTAAAGAGGAATTTTATTTTCTAAATATGAAGACTATGAAACTTTCTAATATTTCTTAAATATATATTTTCCATTTTCAATCAAATTGGGTATTTTAAATACCACAAATCACAACATAATCACAATATATCCAACAAATCATAACATAATCAAAATACAATCCCATAGAAATTTGAAGATTATGAAACTTTCTAATATTTCTTAAATATATATTTTCCAATTTCAATCAAATTGGGTATTTTAAATACCACAAATCACAACATAATCACAATATATCCAACAAATCATAACATAATCAAAATACAATCCCATAATAAAGTTTATAGATATACCTAGCTAAAATCACAAACTTTTTTCTCTCACAACCTTCAACAAGCTCCAACAAATATTCCTTCAAAATAAACACAATAAATATTAGTTCAAAATAAAAATAATAAATACAATAAATATTCCTTAAAAATAAACAAAATAAACTCAAAAAATGAACATAATAATAAATACAATAAACAAAAAATGAACACAACAAATACCTTCAACATACTAATTGTTCTCTCCATGCTCTCCCTCTTGGTCTCTCCGTGCCCTCCCTCCCTCCCCCCTCTATCTCTATCCAGGTCTCTGTCTCTCTTTTTCCGTCTATCTCTCTCTCCCTCCATCTCTCTCGATCACTCACTCTCTCTTACAACCACACTCTCTCTCTAACTTCTACTCACTCTCTCTCACTGACTCCCTCTTTCTCGGTCACTCCCTCTTGCCGAAATGGGGAATAAACACCATTCACGATTTCTTAATGTTCGGGCATAATTTGTTTACCTTTATATATATGTCTACTCATGTTTTTTCTTTCTGTATGATATGGCTCATCCTTTGAAAACTAGGAAATGGGATAGGGAAAAAACCCATGACACTTCTCGGATAGGCCATAAAACTATTATGGCCAAACGCGAATTGTTAATCAATGAATTCAACGAGCTGACTTGGGAGGACAAGAGTCTAGGGTCTGTCTTTATTTCTAGAGGCTGGACCAACATCTGCGCACTGAGGGGAAAGATATACCCCTCCATGGTCCACGAGTTCTACATGGAAATGTTGTCCATGCCTTAGGATGCAACTACTCACACCGTAATTGTATATGGTGTTCAATTTGAGGTATCGGCGGATGTCATCTCCGAGCTACTCGGGATCAGTTACAGATCTGAGGCATCGACTAACCAAATATAGGCACATATGCATCATTTACTGGCCCAGTCAAGTCTATGGCCAGAGATGTAGACCGGTCGGAGGGCAAGGGCAGTGATTAGCCTCAGGATGAACACCACGATTAGGATTTCTTCATTCTCACTGGAAGATACCGCACACCGTTTGAAAAGAAGAACACGTTCTCCTAGACATTGCTATTGCCATTTTTCCCAGCCAAACATGAGGAAAGGTAGGAAAGCGACATCATTTTAATCTTCCCAGCCAAACTTTCACATAATTTGGAAAGTGATAAATGTTTCAGATGCAAGCGTAGAAGTTTTTGAAGATAAATGATGTGTAGGTTTGACTCTTGTTATTTTAAAGAAAATATTGGAAATCTTGAAATTATAATCTATTATGATGATAGAACTTCTATACAGTTCTCGACTCATACAAGCTCATATAAACTTGAATAATTATGTAAGTATTATTTTAATAGTATTACCTTTTATTTATTAATGAGAATATCATAGATATTTAGAAGGATAAGAGAAAACTCTGTTCCTAATACCATTGATGTAATTGTTTGAATCCTCATGATTGACTTTTTGGAACTCAATACGATTACAACCTTAATATTATGTGGATTTTCACTAAGTTGAGAATTTTCAACCAAGTTTGCTGAGAAAATAACTGGTGTTGGCGTTAATATCTTTGGGTGAATTTTGATTCAAGCTCGGCCACTCCAAGGTGGCCAAGGTTTTCTATTAATTCGCTTTTTTTTTATTGATTTTAAAAGAAAATGATTTTTTGAGAAATTTGATATATTTAGATAAAAAATAAAATTTTCAAGTTAAATAGGAATTAATGATGTTAAATATGGTAGATGAAATAGATCATAAAGGAGGGCCGGGGTACAAATTTAAAGTTTTCCAAAGCACTGGGATGACTCAATACAAATTGAGGCATAAGGAAAAAGTTTAAAACGAGGCATTTTATCTATTTTATAATATAATGATATACATCATGTTAAATATAATATATTTTTAATTTATTTAAAATCAATATTTACAACTCTATAGGATGAATTATAATCAAATGTTCTATTCAAGATTCAAAATTATAATAAAATGTTCTATAACATTCTTGTGACATGTTTAGTTGATCAGATAAGATTTATTACATTAGGCATTGAAGAAAATATACATATCAATGCTTCAATCGGAGTATTAGTTTAATTCTAAAAATATATTTAAACCATAAACATTAGAATATATGCCATGTTTTAGAAGATTTTTAAATCAAATACAGTCTTTTTTACAAACCATACTTTAAAAATTTTAGAAAATATTATTTATTATATCACCTTATACTAAATGTCTCTTCTCATTTATTATACTCTCAAGATTAGCCAAACTCTTATGCAATATAGATGAAATAGCGAGAAGAATGTGTGTATTTAATACAACACAAGGCTTTTTTAAATTTTAAGTTGCAAAGGCGGCCTTATTTTTTTTTTTTTTTTGAGCAAAGTATAAAATAAACTGGCCCTTTATGGATTGTTTCTTCTAAAGGAATATATAATAGATTTATGTGGACTTTGTTCAGTTGCAAAAAGGGGGCTTTAATTTGCATTTTGGGGGGCAATAGGCAGTCGCCTAAATTGCATTGCTTTGAGCCACCCGTACATAGCACGAGAGCTAGCTAGGCTATTTAATCGAGAAAAAGAAATAAATAAAAAATTTCAAAAGGCATACCAAAATGTATTATGCACTAATGACCTAATTATGATGAAATGTATGAAACACAATCCAACTGAAAATTAAATTAATTAATAATCTCTCCGTGAGGGATAAAAGAAAATATATAAATGTTGGCAACTTTCTCAATCGCTAATTGAACGTCTTTTGGTCATATTGGATAAAGTTATAACCACCGTTTCATTTTCCTATCAAAGATGCCGGGTCCATAAGTTGAAATATACATGTCTACAAGAAGGGGGAATTGCATCAACACAAAGAGGGTGACAGGAATACTAGCCAAAGCTATGACAGGAATAACCATCCATGATTCTTCACCTAGCATAAGTAAAAGACCTGCAGAAAAGGCTATCATCATGGTTGCAATGGAGAAGAAAAGAGTGGAAAGGCCTATTATCATCTTTGTGGGCAAGGATTTAAAGAAGTCTTCTTCTGCATAACGTGATGTGAGGATTCCCATGAACATCAATACAGAAGATGTAGAGGAAAATAGTGATAGAGAATCAGATATTATAAAGAGCCTAAACAATTTTTTATTGAAGAATATTGGCAAGCCTTTGTCATCGTTGCCTCCTGGAACGGTAAAGGCTGCAGCAAACATGATAGTTATAATCAGAGCGGCTACCACTGTGCAAGAAGTTGATGTATCCTTCATCCATGTCTCACCCTCTTTCATTAAGTCCTTGTGGTGTTTTGTAAACAACTCTCGTGGAGTCATATCATCATTATTTATAACTTCCTTGACCTTTGGATGAACAATACTCTCGACCTCCTAATAAATATGTAACACAAATTAAAGATAGTTTACCAAAATATTTATTGAAGTACCTATCAATCAATGACAAGAACCAAGGACTTCATCATGTAATTAATAAAGGAAACGTAATATCAACTTTAATAGCTTCGTTGGCAAACCTTTATTGATTAGATTCAAATAAAATCATGACTTTCGATGAAAAGTAGAGTGGACGATATATTCATGTATGTGAATGAAATAGGAAAAAATAAAGAAAATTAGTAATGATGATATCCCTACAAGCTTTTTTTATAACTCTTTATCCCTACTAAAATAAAGAGTTTTTATCTTTTAATTAAATGACAATATCATATGGCTTAATTTAAAATAGATTATAAAATAGTTATATGAATATATTACTCTAAGTGAATACATAGGACCTGAAGTACTTCGATCACTTCATTCACGGTTTTAAAAATTGATTGGTACTTTTAATTTTTCCACAACAAAACTGAAAGCTAGAACCATAACCCAAACTAATCAAACCCATTGCAAAACCCGAGAAAATGATAACACAAAACAAAAGAAACACCTAATCCTACTTACCAAAAATATTTAGTGTATTTATGTGTGATGGAACTCCTAGATTTCTACAAATTTCCAGCTCACAAAGACTAATCGTGGGCTGATCACCCAATGAATTCAACCAAATGAGGAATCTAGGAATTTTAATGAGATTCCTCATTTGGTTGAATTGATGCCTTATTACACCTCAAGTTTGGTTCTTTTCTTTTCCTATATATAATAGTCTTCCACACCACATTTCGTGTCAGTTGTGCTAAAATAGACACGGCTTGCAGTAATGAAGAGAGTATATCAGATAAATATATATAGAAAGTGAGAAAGATGACCTTAAACCATTGTAATTCTCTTTGCATTTGTAAAGCTGCACCTGGTATGCGATTAAGCATAACGGAAACTGGTGGCATCCCTGCCATATGTAATATATTGTTGCGGGAGTTATCTCTATCATAGGCCATGTTGTCCTTCACATCTACTCCATATATAAGACTAAAGATTTTAGCTTGGCGGCATAGGACAGCATACGAGAATATATTTCTTGACTCGCCATCATTGCTCCACAGAATCTTGGTTACCTTTATAGTATGGAAAATTCTATACACCATACTACCATCTCACTTTCATCCCACTAAGTATGATGTGTCATATTTAACACTATTAAATGGTCATCTACTGCATACTTCTTTATCATTTAATTAATGGCAATCAATGTGCCACATACCACTTAGTATGATTAGGATTGGATGAAAGTGTGGTATATATATCGGCCATAGGTGCTCATGAAGCCAAAAGTCCAACTGTAGAATTGGTACCTAAGAAGTTGCCCCAACGGACTCATACTGCAAGATTCAAGAGAAGAACGATTTGCTAATACGGAGCAAAGATTAATGAAGATTGCCCAAGCCATGAAAGCCTTGCAACGTCAAAATGCGAAAAATGAAGTGCGGAATTAGCTGGGTGAGGTGGACCACCCTCGACCGGCACATCCGTTCGTTATGGCGAAAGTTTTGGCGACAACTTGGATGAAATGAGTAATGTTAGGTCGGGTAGACAATGCATGAGTACTTAAGCTATGCTAGTTAACACCACAAGATCAGAGAAATGAACCTTAACGTGCAAAATACGATCCTTATTGCAAGTTACTACGTACGTACGTACCTGATGATCTGTTAGTTTTTACTGCATCGCTTTGGCGTCCCTCGTCTTTTTGAATTATCAAATGAACTTCATTGGTAGTCGTACCATTTGCCGATTGAATGTGTATACCTTTCATGAGATATAAACTTCAATGAATCACAAAATTGGTACATATATACATCTTGCAGCATTAATTAAGAAAGTAACATGATAGAAGAAGCAGGATTTTAGAATTTTTTAGTGAACTTTAGTACTCGAAATACCCTGATATTCCGCCTTGCAATATGTAATCCTAATTGTAAGAATAGTACTTAAATTCATGATCGATCATTGATGTGCTCATTATAATACTGGAACAATTTGATAAAAGAGAGGGAAAAAAAAAGAAAGAGCAAACAGAAAGAAGAGTGGGCGTATACTCACAAGAGGAGATCCATCGTTTCCAAAACACGAGACAATGTCCACTTGGGAATGCGTACTTCATAGAAGCCAATGCGTATACAGGGCTGAAGTTCTCTTTGTCCGGAGCAAGAACCAAACGTGGACAGCGCCGGATTAGATCCAAAGCAATATCTGTACGTTGTGTTGTACATAAAACAGTAATTAAAAAAAAACCCATATAGAATTAATAATTGTAGTGGAGATTATATATATATATATATATAGTTTGACGTAGATCAAGTTCTTACGTACGTACCTAAAGCTCTGGTATATATAGCTTGGGTACAAAGTGTTGAACCGCTCCTGCCCTTTTCTGGAATTAGATCTTCCAGCGGAGTGAGAGAATAAAGATATCGAGCCATTTTTATATATCCATTTGAAAGAGCAAGAACAACCGGAAGCATTTGGCCCCCATTGCCTCTAGTTCTTCCCATGCTGACCAACTTTTTGTTCTTTCTAAGCATGCACTTCGCCATCTTGTACTGTCCACTATATGTTGTCTCCAGTAGAGCTGTGTCACCGAAATTGTCTTGTACTTCCAAGTCATCTTCCGACAGTAGCTCCACCAACGCTTCCACTATATGGACATGTCCCGCCTCAACAGACAGGTGAAGAGCAGTCTTGCCCAAAGTAGTAATTTTTGCGCTCTTTGAGTTGGGTTGGAGCTCAAGGAATTCTTTTGCAGAATTCCAATCACCACTTTGCAAAGCCTTATGTAGTGGCGCATACCCCACATAGTAGTCCGCGTTCCAAGTATTAAATAAGTTTTGCCTCCCTGCGCCAAGTAAATTTCCTTGTTTTCTTGTAATAAGTCACAAAAATTGCTCGAATATCATATGAATTTTCAATCAACGATCAAACGAGCAATGAGTTGCTTGTCAGGAAAATAAGCTCGCAACAAAACGGAGAATTATTAATTAATAACCTAGCAAATATATGAGTTGTGTAATATTCTCATCCGATCACAATGTGTTGTCATTAAAACCATTGATTTAAATTCTGACTTATTTCAACTTGTAACAAAGGAAAAAATCAAGACTACATTGTATTTTGCACATATTCGATTCATAGTCTCTAGATGCAGGTTCAATGTCAAACCATACAAGTATTAGTCTCATTTTTTTTTTCACAACTTCATTCATTTTCTCTTATTAACGGTAGTTCAACACTGTCACCACCAACATTCGATCATCTAATTACTATTTGTTGTGAAAAACACACACACCAATGATCGCAAACTAAAGTAAAAGCAAGCACGATCAAATACACGACACACAATATACGTGCTTTGGCAAATTGCCAACGTTCACAGAACTGCATAAATCTTATTAACCAGAGGAAATTGCAATCACTCAATCTCAACTCACTCTGTATGGATTTTTGCTCTCTCACACAATATGCACTCATTTGACAATAGTTATCTCTCAAAATATACTGAAAGCCGTAAAAGACAACTCAAATATAACATATTTATAATAAACGGCACTGGAAACCCTAATCTGACAAAAATTACATTCTTCACTCGAACGGCATGCCGAGCGCGCCTCAAGCGAACTCACTGTTTTTTTATTTTCTACTTACAGACCAATCTCCACGTACAACCCAACAATCTCTCACTTAGAAATTAGGTCTCCACATTGCAACCATTATTTCCATCCAAACTCTATCATCTCTACAGCTCACAGATTCCATCTTCAAGTTAGAAGACACACTGAAGTCGAGCTCTACTTCAGTCACTTACGTACATCACCCCTTAATCAGCACATCCACTGGGCAACTCACAACTCCCACTGCACCAGGAGTATTCAGTCTCAAACCGATCTTGGCAACCTCAGCCAACTTCCCTAGGCTTATATGAGGAACGACAAAGCTGACTCTCATTGGCTTTCTAACATGTTTTGCGCTATCAAACTTGCATTTTTGCACTCTTGTATTTCCCTGCACACCACTAGATCTTGATATTAAATACAAAGAGTTAGATCTCTTACCATGCGCTAAAACCAGCACACCCTTAGTGATCTTCCAAATTCCTTAAGAGAACGCTACTGCATAACCGCTATAATCAAGCCATCCCACTGAGATTTAGTTTTTCTTCAGATTTGGAACATGTATGACTTGTTGTAAAGTCCACACGCCCCTGTTTGGAAGTGTGATGCGCACATCACCCACTCCCACTACATCTAGTCAGTGTGATGCACACATCACCCACTCCCACTACATCTAATGTCTCTTTATCAGCCGTATACATCTTTCCAAAATCACTAGTAACATAATTCTACATGATCTCATGATGAGAGGTGCTATGGAACGAACCTTCTAAGTTTAACACACAATCATCAATCGGACTGTGCATACAAGAGTTAGGACATCATGTATTTCTTTAGCCACTACATTCACCTCATCCTCAACACTTTCTTGATTCCTACAGTTTCTCTTGATGTGGCCTGGCTTACCGTAACTCCAACACATGATCTGCTGCACAAATCTCGTCTTGCTCTTCCTCTTACTCTCGGAGCTTGACCTGTCATGTCATCTGCCCCGATTGTCATCATTCAGTCTGATCCTGAACCCGAGAACTCACCTGAGTCTTTTCTACGTACATCTTCAGCAATGATCATGTCACATACGTCGTCGTTGTTTAGTTTCGTCTTACCTACTGAACTACTCACAGCCATCCTCATAGCCTCCCAACTATTTGGCAGTAATGCCAATAGAACTAACCCTCTAACCAACCCTCTAATCTCATTATCAAACTCAATCTCTACAGAAGACAATTGATTTGTGATTGTATTGAATTCATTCAAGTGTTGGGCCACAGACATACCTTCTAATATCCTCAGATTGTAGAATTTCTTCATCAGGTGCACTTTGTTATTTGCTAACGGCTTTTCATGTATACCTAACAAAGCCGTTATGGTTCTCTCCTTACTGACATTGTGTGCCACTGTTCTGGACCAGGTTAGGCAAACAATCCCAAGAACCTGTCGATATAACAAGGCCCACTCAGTATCATCCATGCTCCTAATAATGGAAGGTGGAGCCTCTTCCCATAGCGATAGTCCTCGATCTACATCTTTCAGTATCCAAAATCAATGTCGTCGAACTTCTCGATCCCAGGTGCTTTCACTTTATCTCCAGCCATTGCTCTCTTTCAGATCTGACCTTAGCTCTTGATACCGGTTGGTTTGAAAAATACACACATACCAATGATGGCAAACTAAAGTAAAAACAAGCATGATCAAACACACAACACACAATATATGTGATTCGAAAAATTGCCTATGTTCACAGAATTGCAGAAATCTTATTAACCAGAGGAGATTATAACCATTCAATCTCAACTCACACTCTGTAGGAATTTTTGCTATCTCATACAATATGCACTCATTTGACAATAGCTCTCTCTCAAAATATACTGAAAGTCATACAAAACAAGTCAAATATCATATATTTATAATAAACGGCGCTGGAAACCCTAATCTGGCAGGGTTTGTGTCAAGCACGCCTCAAACTTCATGTCGAGCACGCCTCGAACGAACAGCCAATGAACATTGGCTCGAGCGGGTGTCGAGCGTGGCTCAATCGAATACTAGGATTTGTGTCTCGCTCGAGCCCACTGTCGAGCGAACCTTAAGCAAAGTCATGGGTTGAGCTTCACTCGAGTCCACTGTCGAGCACACCTCGAGTGAACTCATTATTTCTTGATTTTCTACTCACAGATCAGTCTCTACCTACAACACAACAATTGACTTTTGGGTTTGAAGGTCAACATCAATGGTCGATGTCTTCTGTGAGATTGAGTTGTTCCTCTTTGAAAAATGGTCGCATGACCCCAGAGAAATATAAAAAGAAATGAAGAGCCAAGTCATTTCATCAATCTCTTCATGTCTGTCCCCTTTAGTTATTATTTCAATTGCCCATGAACATATCATCTTTGTTTAGAAATTATAACAACTAATCCTTAACTCATGGGAAAGCTCACCAAAAGAACTCTACTAGTCCAAGGACATTGGAATAACTCACATGAGGAAGCAAGGGACATGGAGTAGCCCCTAATTTGTGCACACTGCAAATCCATTGAGCACAGTGCTCGCATGCGGAGCTCGCCTTTCTGGCATGCATTGTAACCTCCTTGTTTACGTAAGCTCTCACGTCTACCCTCATGGTGAGCTCCCCATTTCAAGGGAGCTCCTCCCATCTCCCAATGACAAGCCAACAAGAGAAGCGAGTGCACACTTGCACCCGCCTAGAATATAGGCCATAGAGACCAATACATACGCACATCTAAACCGTAGTGCTATCATGTTATGGCACAAAACATTCAAGTGTTCAACATTCACATGTTTTTCACAACTCTTATAACAAAGTATTAAATTGCATTCCTATTGATTACATATTAACATGCCTATTGCATACCTAATTTGTTAAATATTTTAACATCAAACATTAATATTAGGATTTTCGATCTAAACCACAATATCCAATACAATTATACAAGTTAGAAAACATACCTATCTCCATTGTAGCTTGAAGGAGAGTTGACCTGACTACAAGATAATGATTATCACCCTAACAACTTTTCATTTGAATTTCTCTTAATAGCTAGGGCACAATAATGTTGTAGGGGGGAACTATTAACCATCTCAGTACTTAAATAGATTTCTTGGCCATCATGGAAACCCTAGATGTGGTTTTATCCCATTATAACTTATTAAATAACCGATTTGATTTGGGCTAGTATAAACGTATTGAGATATGGGCATGTGGAACATCTAATATTTAGAATAAAGTTTTTATATTCTCCCACTTTACCCATATACCCATAAAACAATATTTTGCTTTAGCCAGAAAGAAGATTCTATTGGTTTATTATAAGAGAATAACCATACTATTCATGTTCAGTTTCAAAAGACATTCTTAGCCCAAAATACATAGTATGAATTCCATTATATCAATATTAAATTAGCTAACAAAGCGAGTCAAAGTGGTCATTTGTTATATAACCAATAAAATTATTTCCATGTACTACAACATTTGTAACTTCATTTACCATGATCTTTAATAGGGACTACTTAGGCTAATGATATAATGGCTTGGGGAAAAAAAAAAGTTTTAATATATAGTATGGATGTGGCCGAAGAAACAATTTTTGCTGATTGGTGTTTTAAAATTATGGGATTATAAATGAATCCGAGAAGATGAGTAACCTTATGGTGGAGTATAGTACCTTTGGGTAGTTGTGCTTGGGCCACTATAAACTTGAGGCACCCAGTGGACTTAAATTAGATTGGGTTGTATATGGGCCCATGTATTTCGATCCTTTTTTACTTCTGTTAAGTTTTTAGAAATCTTGCATGCTTTTGTTATGAAAACGAGCTTGGTTATTTTCTACAATGCTCTAAGCATCTAAACAATGGACTATGACTTCTAAAATCTTTAGGTGATAATATTAAATTATCTGTTTTAATGTATTGTTCTATTATTGTATATGACAACCATATAACATGTTATTCTGTTTTTGCATTTTTTCTGACCTTACCATGGGTATAAATTATGGTCTCTACTATTATGTTAGTACTGACTTCTCTATTTCTAAGTACACCTACTTTGGAGACAAATGGGTTTTCTGTATTGGTCTTTCTAAATGGGAAAGATTTTACTCGAAGGGACCTCAATGAGCCAATCTTTGAGGACATCCTCAAGCATGTCTTAGAGGCTTCTAGCCAATCTAGATGGTCCCCTCGAGTATATCACATTCACCTATAGTAATCCTACATACCTCCATGGCTTATGCTTCTATTTTATTATTAAAATTGTTTTGAAATAGATGATATATGTGTGTGAGTGAGTCAATTATTGCAAAATTCATGTATGACATTTTGTATTTTATATCTTGACCTTGTTTAGAATAGAGTAAATAGCAAAGAAAATTTCTCTATGGTTTTAGCTCCGTTAATAGTAACAAGAAAATTGCTCCTGAAAGGTAATCACAAATTCTTGCTTTCACAGTATAATTTAATCAAATTTGCCATAACTTTGCACAAACAACAATAAATGATAAAAGAAAAAGAAGAAAACATCTGGTTCAATGGGCATGTCATCTTTTTGTCTTCCATGTCCCTAGTTGTAATCTTATGTTTTTTTTTTTTTTTTTTTTTGTTCAATAATGTTAATATTGCTTGAGAGAGAGAGATAGAGAGAGACCTGGGTTGTTTGGGGAGCTTCCTGGTTCAACCTTTTGATCAGGTGCAATCATTGATCCATCCTCGTGAACATTACTGGATGGGATATTCAATGAGTTTCCCTGCTCAACCACTGGGTTATCACTAGGTCCTTTCGATGGTGGTTGGTGCACTAATTTAGGCAACATATCCCAAACAGTTTTAGCAGAACTGATATCATTGATCTGAGATTGTATTTCCACCCCACATGAAATCTGAATTGCATGCAAAGCCGCAGCATTCTTCTTCCTCCAAGCTTTGAATTCCACTGCATCATCTTCTGGTTTTGGAGGTTTTGTGGTTGTTTCAAAAATATCCCAAAGATCTTGAGCCAAGAGATAGTTTTTAATGCAAGCACTCCAATTCGCGTAATTGTCATTTCTAAGAACCTCAAGAACAATTGTGCTTGAGAGCATACTTGTAGCCATGTTCATTAATCTGTCGAAATCAAGAAATATATATATATATATATATATATATATGCAATTAGATGAAACTTGAAAGATACATAGACATCATGACACGCATTTCAATTTCCTGTTACGGATATAAATAAGTAAATTTATCTCTTCCCTTTGACTTAAGTCTTTGAGGACAAGGATTTTAGCATACATGGTATTTGTAACACCCCGTATTTTAGTGTATTTTTTATTGAAGGATTTATTTTTATTTATTCAAAAATTATTCTCTTATTTTAAAATTGTTGAATTCTTAGTTGGTTTATTTTTTATGATTTTTAATTTTGCGAAAATTATTTTGAAGTGCTTTCTTAAAATTAATTATTGTTATGCATTTAAATTTTCTTTTCATATTAAATTAACTTATTTTTGGATTTAATTATTTATTTTCATTTTAATCACTGCGTTCGAATTATTTTATTTTACTTATTGTTTTGAAACCGTTTCCGATGGATCATTTTTGTGACCCAAGATGTGAGAATTAGACCTCATTCCTTTCCCTTCATTTTCTCTTTCCTCTCTTTTTCTTTTATTTTTATTCTCTTCTTTCTTCTCCCTCTACTTCCCGCATGACACCCCTCTCCCTCTCTCTCCCCGTGCGCTTCTCCTTCTCCACCCAGCTATTGCCGCGCACCGCCGTGCGCGACACCACCAAGCCCATTCGCTCCCCCACCAGCCGGCCATCATCCCCCACCAATCTCAGCCCCTAACTCGCTGCCGTTCTCCTCCATGAATATCTTAAAGCCGCGGCATTCCTTGCGCCGCCTTCGCGCCACCTCCAGCCACCATTTCTTAACCACTTCATCCTCGACCTCCTAGCAACCCAATGCACCCAACCCCAGCTCCGATCCGCCACTGGTGAAGTACATCCAACTCTATTTTCGTTTTGGGTATTTTTGCACTTCAACCACCCTCTACACCGCCACCCACGAACAACCACCACCACCACTAGTTTCACCGACATCCCTAAGCCCTACCCTATCAATCTCGGGTCTTCGTTTGCACCCGTTCAAAAGTGAGTTTTTGAGACCCACGGCCACAATGCATTTGGCACTGTTTTGTTGCTGCATTGCCACTTCATGCAGCTCCGTGATCCTTCGAAAATAATAAAATAGCACTGTAAGTATTTTCCAAAGAACTCTTGTGATTTAAATGTATTTTTGCACTAACTCATTATACTGAATTGGTTGGTTTTGCCGGATTGAGTCCGAGTACGGGGGTCGGATCGATTGGTGGATGAAGTTGTTTGTGTGTTTGAGCTATGTTGAGTGTTGTTGGATGTTGGTTATTGAGATGTTTCATGTACATTGCATATTTACACGCATGATCATGTTTGTAAAGGAAACTGGGTTTTCGTGTAATTGCATTCATGTTCATGCGTTTTTTGAAAACTGGGTTTTCATGTGAAAAGATTTCTGGGTGTGTGTGTATCACGACCCCAAGCCGAGATGGGGCATTATCTCGGTGGAGCTCCTCTGGTCACTCGGGAGCGGAATATACTGAGTGACGTCCCCTAGATTGTCGCTGGGCAACAATGGGATCGGACGAGATGGTCTCGTGCCGACTCCGTGGTCCATCTGCTAGCGGGGACTAGACGATGTCTAGCCACATACGCGCTGGGCGCAGAATTGGGCATCGCTCATTGCGTAGTGGATGCTTGGCCATGAATGCGCTGGGCGCGGAACTGGGCATCACTACGAAGCCAGGACGTGCGGATGATCCCTAGGGGAGATCATGGTGCATACGGTAAAATTGGACTATTTTCTGGAAAAATAGCGTGTGTTGGAATTGT
Source organism: Juglans mandshurica (assembly GCA_022457165.1). Classification (NCBI taxonomy): domain Eukaryota; kingdom Viridiplantae; phylum Streptophyta; class Magnoliopsida; order Fagales; family Juglandaceae; genus Juglans; species Juglans mandshurica. The sequence continues at coordinate 23,093,342 of CM039619.1, read as the reverse complement.
AACTTGTGAGATCATTTTCTGGGAAAATGTGTTACGGATATTTTGGACTAAATGAGATTTTGGCGTGTGTTGGAAAATATTCATTTTTGGAAAAAATGATGTTTGAGAATAATGCATATTTCATCATATGCATGTATGTTAGTTGCATTAATACATTTTTATTCCTGAGGGTTGTTTGGTTTATACTTACCTGCGGTACCATTTTATGGTAACGCAGATTTTGATGCAGATGAGGATGAGGGTGAGCCTGAGGAGTCAGCTCCGCCCGAGGAGTGATCTGGGATCACTTGTTTTAGTTTGGACTTGTAATATATTTATTTTGGATGACTGTATAACTTTTTAAACCGTTTACTGATGATTAAATTGTGTTTAAATTTTAGTACTTAGTTGACTTAATTTATCTGCTGCGTTGTTATTGTACACTATTGCATGTACACGCACTTGGCACTATCGTTGGGATGCGTGACCGTATTGTTATTATCCGGATTTCTCGATTCTCGTGTTCCCATACATGGGGGTCGGGGGCGCCACAATATTTGAATAGAATTCCTGAATTTGTACCTTGTCGTTACAATTCATTCTAAATAAATATTTCATATGTCGAAATGACTTATTGAGGGAGAGTTTGACCTGCGTGTGAAATAGAGTGTTAATAATATGTATTTTTATCACCATGCCGGTGCTAAATGGTACGGAAAGATGAAAGAAAATGGTAAACAACATTCGCCCTGATCTTCATCTAGTGTATTTCAATTTATATAAAGAGGACCTATGTTCTTATTACTTTATATAGGACATCTTCCTTACAAAGAGGACCTATATAAAGAAGAAGAAAACAAACCCCAAACCCCGTCTAGCTTGGACGAGAATCAAGGAAACATATACAAAATCTATGAAACACTCTTTGATGATATATTTCCGATGTCTACTAGTGTTGACCGTAGTTATTATTTACAATGATTTCCTATAATAAAATTAAGAGAAAACAAATGTGTGGATGTGGAGATAGTTTTAGGGTTACGAGGATTTTAATGATTATGGAAATAAAGGTTAATTAAATATTTCAGGTTTTAATTGCACGTACGTGCTTAAGTAGAAATTTACACAAGTTACATGCGTGTTTTATAGGGTGAGAAATGATATTCGTTTGGCACTGTTGTGAGGAAATTTAGATATTGTTAAAAAGTAAGGTAAGCAGTGCTCCTATGGTAAATTTTGCCAAAAACTGACTGAGATTAATTTTAAAAAAACTTGTATATTTTGTTAGGAAAACTACCTTGGTTGTTTTTTGCACTAGTCTCTATATTTGAACATTGAAATATGACATTTTGTCATGACTTATGTAGACATGAATAATTTTCGTACTATATTTCTCTATGGCATAAAATGTGAATATGAAATCTGAAATGTTGATCCGATTCTATGATATTATCTGTTTAGTATACTATTTATGTTATTGCATTGTATTTGAAACCCCTACGGTATAAGATTTTGTTTTGTCCGATTTCTAGCCCCGCCACGAGATATAATAGTGGCCTCTATTTTGAACTCAATTGCTTTGGTGATATGGTGATTTATGTTCTGATTTACTATCTGCAAAATGCACAAATCTGCCATGGGGTGAACATGGCCTCTGTTTTGAGTGCACTCACTTTGGTGACAACATAGAGATTTATGTTCTACTTAGCTAACGACAAATATGTACAATCTTCCACAGGAGTAAAAATGGCATATGTTTTGAGTGCACTCATTTTGGTAACTAAATTGTTAGTTACGTTATGTTTGGCTATCTGCAAACATGCACAACCCTATCATGGGAGTAAACATGGACTCTATTTTGTTTCTGATGTTGTTCAGTACGCTTGTGTGTAAGGTCTTTTGTATATATTATTTGACAAATAAATGTTTCAGAAAATATCACTGCTATTGTTATTTAGAATTATTTGTTTCTGCATTTTGTAGCTGGCTCACGTTTACATACTACTATAAGTTTGATGCTTACTGATTCAGTGGACTCACCTTTTGTCCACTATTTTTTTAGATACTTGGTGGTTATAACAATTGGAATAGATGACACACGACAGGATTATAAGATAAATGTGAGATAAGTGTCAGGTGGTATAAGTGGATTAGTACGAGTTCAAAGATTTTTTTTATAGTGCTTCTTTATTGGATTTGGAAGAAATTTTAAGCATTTGACTTTGGAGGATAATTATATCTAAGTTCTATATTTTCTGGATTTCATGTTAAAAGGTTCGCCCCGATTATGCATGCGGCATGACAAAATATATACGGATAACATGGTAAGCTAGGTAACATAACCCTTGTAGAACTCCCAATTGCATAAACTCGAAACTGTCATATTAAAGTTTGGTGACTTTCTTCCGAATAACAAGTGAAAAGCATAAAAAAAAAATAGAATAATAGTTGGATCACTTAAGAGAAACGATAAGGAGAAAAAAAATTGGATTAAAGTTGTGGAACTTCACTCATGTTACCTAGAACATGTAATGGTCTAACAAGAAGTACGTTAAGAATTTAAGGAATTATTGTAATATCTCAAATTATGTATAAGATGATGGTGAATGAACTGTCATTTTACCTGGGTAGAAGAAGTTCAGGTAAAATGACAGTTCTTACAACTCTAATTATGATCTTGATTAATTCTTTAGACTATAGGACATTACATACTTTGTAAATGGTTCATGTTTATATACTAGTATATGTTCATCCCTTATGATCACCACAGTATTTTCAAATAATTTTAATGCTTCAACTGAGGATCAGGAATAAGAATTGTGGGAAGATTAGCCAAGGATAGGGGATTGAGTACCTAAAGGTACTACTGCTATTAGAGGATTTTATTTGGTAGATTGGATCTCGTTATGTTTATTTGGTTTATTGAGATGTTGATAAATTATTGAGACTTGTGAAATTGTTGGTTCATTATATATATATCGAGATATAGGCAAAACAACTAAGTACATTCATTATTATTTATGTTATCGCATCAGTACCTTCATGCACTATCTCATGTATGTTCTCCAGCAAGACGAAATGATCATCATGTGAAAAAATAGTTAATACAAGTTATAATACGTTAGCATACGAGAAAATAAGGAAAACTAAACACTAACCTGCCGGCCAGATTCTCCTGCAGATGCCCATTGACTTGATCAGTACTCAAACTTGAAGACTCGTGCATGGGTGATACAATGTCCAAAATAAACAGTAGAAACTCCAAATTATTACCCCATAAACTATATAATTCTTCTATAACTAGTAGCAAAACTTTGAACTTTTACTAAAAAAATTGGCGAGAGCCAATTTACCTATTTGCAATGATCTGGACTTCACTTAGTGCTTGTTTGAGATTAATGTGGTAGGAAATAGAACTTTTCATTATGTAGTGTTCTAATTGTAAAGCTTTGTTAAAAATTCTACTGTTGAAAAACAGTTTACTTTCTGGTAATCATGGGTTTAAATTGCTTTTAGAGTTAGTGAAGATCAAGCTATTTTTAGCATGCCCTCATGGCTTACACTACAACATTTAAGACTTTTTCGACGATCAAAATCAATGATATATTGAGGAAAGATCAATCTCAGAGAATACCTCTATTTTTTGCAAAACCGATTAAACTAAACAGATGATAATTGATATGAGCAAGATGACATGTATTTTTCTGGAGTTTTGGTGAATGAGGTAGACTCCTAGCTTGTTATTTCAAGAAGGGTGAGAAGTTCTCGAAGTTCTCGAGTATTTTTGGGTGTAAATGTACGTAAATAAGATTTACAAAATATATGGCCAGCTAAAATTCCCAAAACTGAAACTTCAGTTTAAATAAATTTATCAAATAATGTATTATAAATTATTAAAAAAAAAAAGAAAAAAAAAAAGAAAAGAAGAGAAGAGTACCTGTAAAGGCAGAATCAGTCTGGCTAAGCGCAATATAAGCAACCTAAAATTGTGCCGAAATGAAACTCTCAAGTCTCCTTTTATTGCGGTAAAAAGGAATGAAAACAAGTGTCTTTCGTTTCTGTGTAAAACGTGAATCACGGAGAGAATAGGACAAAACAGTTAAAATATAGAGAAAGTATTTCATCTCATTTCATATTATCTATTTTATTTCATCTTATTATTATAAATTTTTTTAAATTTATAAACAAAATATAATAAATTATTTAATTTTTTCAAATCTCAAAATAATAATAATATTAAAAAATAATATTTTATTTAATTTTTAATTTTTATTTAAAATCATCTTATCTCATACCTAATCCCATCAAACTTTTGTTTTATTTGGAAAGACGTGCCACGTTTTCAAACGAGAGAATTGTGCCGAGTCGATGGCGATTGTCAGAGACTGCACATTGGATGGTTGGGGCTGCGGGGGACATTGTCTCATATAACATGTGTAAGGGTGGGCACAGCATCTCTTGCACGTCAAGCTCCTCGAATGTTGATGGGAAATAATAAAAAACACGTATGACTTTACTATAGTTCAAGACATATATGAATTATGGGATATATTTAGTGTAGCTCATACGGTGGATGGCTTTGGTTTGACTAATTTAATGTGGCCTAAATATTGATGATATTAACTAAATTTATAGCTCCACTGGCATCTAGCTAAGCCAACTTATAGAGCAAATACTCTCACGGGAGTGTCATCATCTTTTCAAAATTCTATCCATTTCCGTTCTACATAATTCTATAGTGATATCAAGAACCTTGATCATAACAGAGAGATTGTTTCTCAACACTACTTGGGTTAGACAATTTCAAGGACAGGTCGGAAATAGGGTAACCATCTTTCAACTCGTTAGAGGGAAGTGAAGATCCCACTTTCAAAGAGACGGACTCATCTATATGAGAGGAAGAAGACGATTGTGTTGGTTGAAAAGATGTCGTTTGGACGAACGATCATCACATTAAAAAATTGTTGTGTTGAAAGATAGTGTCGTTTAGTGAATGGGAAGGAAATCAACCAAAACGAGATTGTCGTTTTGGCCACATCTGGGGATCCAAACAGTGCATCAGGCGATGCCATTTCGAGCAAGGGCCCAAATGATGCCGTTCTGAGAGCGCAACATGCTACCCATTAGAAACAACACAACTTTTTTTCGGCCCAACCAAACAACACCGTTTCATATGGAACAAGCTTACTTGAAACGGAGAAAATTCGAGGAAAGCATCCAACAGACTTTGCTAAAGCCCGTGGGTTCATAAGGAACTGGACTCAAGCCCAAGCCATAGTCACCAGCCCACAAGTCGACCCATGAGAAGAAGCAGCATACCGAGCCAAGGAACGAGTCGAAGATAGAGCCGCGTACCAAGTCGTTGATCACACTGCTAACCGCCAATTTACTGCAACTAAACCTAGCTTGAACCGGCTGACTCGATGTTTTGAACCGGTTCAGGACAATTTTGGTGTTTTTGGCCATTCTGGATAATTTCAAGCTCGATTTGGTCCGTTCAAAAGTTGTTGTACTCTAACTTTCGTGCCAAATCATTATAGGGCACCTGATGGTCGAAATTATTGTCAGCAACTCCTTGAAATGGGAGATACATCAAGGAAAGTTCATGGGAATACTTGATCAGGGCATCACTTTCATTATTCTCCTTATTTAAAATATGAAGGAGAACTTTTAGGCTACTACCTTGGATTAAATCCAATAATTATTATTATTATTATTATTGTTAAGTTTGTAATAATTTTATTTTATCACAGTTCAAACTATTGTATTTAATTTATTTACAATAGAACACATTTATTATTTCTTCATTTTTGTTTTTAATTTTCAAGATTTATTATTTATAGCGCAGAAAAAAAAAAAAAAGTATTGATCTCTCGGAGATAGAAAATTTGAATGGAAGATTCGGGTCTGAAAAATGCATATATCTTTTATTCTAACCCATGAGAAGACCTTATAAACATTAACAACTCCAAAGCCATCAAAAAATGTAGAAAATGGGCTGAATGGAAGTGGAAGCAACGTACGACCTAGCGATAAGTGAGAATAACACAATGCATAGGCAAAAACTTTAATCTTACATTATTTGAATGATCATATCATTCCTCTCTTTGAAGACTATGAAACTACCAAGGATATTATAGATGCAGTTGTGGCAAAGTATGGTTTAAGGTCTAATACTTATATACAACTGTTATTGGATAAGTATAACCAAACAGCTAAGAACAGAATGATGACAAGGCGATTCTGTGCTCCAAATCGAATGATTGCAAAAGAACTATACAATGCTGGTCATTTTCTCACTGATAAAATGCAAGTTACGATCATACTGAATAGTCTTCCTTCATCTTGAGATCATATTGTTACTTCCTTAACACAGTAGAAATTAAATAACAATGACATCGCTTCTAGTATTTTTAGTACTTGAAGGAGAATGGATGAAGATGAGGAATAGAGATAGTGAATCATCTAATTTGTTGATGACTCAGGATAAACGTTGTATACAAAACAAAATGAAGCTAAAGAGTTTAAGAAAAATAAATGGTTGAAAAATAAACAATATACTATTAACAGAAAACTGTTTTAAATGTGGGAAGAATGAACATTACAAATCAAAATTTCCTAATAAGAGAAAAGTACAAAAAAGTAAGGAAATTGTAATGACAATTTCAGAAGAATACTCATGGAACTAGCATCAAATTTATGGTGGGCTGGCTTTGTAGTAACAAGACATATATACAGGAATAGAGAGTTGTTGTCAATCTTGAAGAGAAGCAAACAGGTGAGAATGGAGTGTATATGAGAAACAACACATACTTCGATGTCTTGGGGCAATGTATATGTAAATTTAAAGTGAATGGTTCTGTTATCTTACTTAGTAATGTATTGTATGTACCTAATAGTATCAGTGTCTATACTAGATTAGAAAGGCTACACAGTATTTGTGTTTCTTTTTATATTAATAATGTGTCTATTGATTTTGCATACTTATAATATTTAAGATTAGGCCAAATAAATAAGAATAAGATGATAAGAATATATAACAGTGAATTAATAGCACAAATAAACTCAGATAATTTTTATATATGTGAACCATGTATCAAGGGAAAAACAAATAGTAAATCTTTTTTCAAAAGTTGGAAATCCACAGATTTACTTGAAATTATAGATTCTGATGTTTATGAACCTTTTAAAATAAGAACCCATAGAATAATTGAGTACTTTATTACTTTCATTGATGACTATTCGAGATATGGACATATCTACTTACTCAAACATAAATATGAGACAACTAATAAATTTAAAGAATATAAGGAGGAGGTAGAAACCCAATTAGGTAAGCCCAAGTTTGAATAGTGACAAAAAATGTGAATTTGAAGTTTTGAATGATTTCTGCAAATTGAAGGGTATAAAATATATTTATATTATGCCTTATAAGCCTTAACAAAATAACATTACAAAAAGAAGAAATAGAACTCTATCGAATATGACGAAATCGATGATGGTATATGATGATCTACCAACACATTTTTTGGATGAAGCATTATCGACTGCGACATATATATTAAATAAAGTTGAAACCAAAATAAAACCTCTTATACACCTTACAAGATATGAACGAGATATAAACCATACTTAAGTAAACGCAACGTGTAGGGTTATAAGCTACAAATGCTGATCCCAAGGCAACTAAGGGACAAATTGAAACGTAAAATCTAGGAATGCATGTTTATTGGATACATAGAAAATTGAAGTGAGTACAGATTTCATCATCCTGATACAAGATTGATAGAAAGTAGAGATGTCGTTTTATTAAAAAATACTAACCTACAAATTAAAAAGTAAAATCTGGGAATGTCGGTTTATTGGGTAGATAGAAAATGGAAGTGGTTACAGATTTCATCATCTTGATAGAAGATTGATAGAAAGTAGAGATGTCATCTTATTAAAAAAACTGACCTTGTTACTCTCATTTTTTTTTCTAGGAAGAGAACGGTATCCCAAGTTTAATGATAGCCCTCACTTGTGGCGGAGGAAAACCTTGGTTACAAACCAGATACCTGGGGCTTACAAATATTTCAAGAAGACCCAAACTCAGGCATCAAAATACTAAAGACATAAAAACCTCAGTACAAAATAATCCAAAATAAACCAAAAGAATACTACTTCGAAAGCAAAAGAAACACAAACAACCTGCAAAAACAAGGTTAGCCCATGCAAGAAATAAAACAATACAAAACCAACCACAAAACCATAAGCAACAAAAATAATCTAAAACCAGCAAAAAGCGAACTAAATTAGCAAAAGCGTAAAGAAGAGAGACCCAACTTATCCAAGCGAATTAAACGTCTCAGCAGCCTCAGCACATCCCCAATCACTTGCCGCTCCATGTGATGACCATCGCACCATACTTTGCAAGCCAATCTGTAGCTTTATTACCCTCTCTGAAGACATGACTCACAGAACAGACCAAAGAATCCATGAGGCCAAGAATCTCCTCTAAAGAATCTTCAAGATACTAAACCCCACATCTCCGTTGCTTCCACCACGATACCACCACTTGCGAGTCAAGTCCAAGTTCCACATAACCAATCCTCAGAGTTTTCCAGGCTTTAAGACCATACAACAGAGCTAATAACTCGGCTTGATTATTCGAACCAACGCCTAGAGGAGAAGCAAAACTATGAATTAAATTGTCGTGAGCATCTCTGATAATGCCACCTGCCCCAGACGGACCATTCCCAAAACTACTACCATTTGTATTTAACTTAATCATCATCGCGAAGGTTTTCGCCAGACCACCAAACTCAATCGGCACCTTGACGGAACTAAAGGCACAATAAGCCAAGATTGTAAGATCTGAGAATCATGCCTAGAACATTTCGAAACTTTGCATATGTCATGGTAGGCTGAACTAATCCAAAGAAGAATTGACTGCCAAGCCACATTGAAGGACTCAAGACGACCTTCCATGAAAGCTACACATATGCGACGCCAAGAAAGAAAAGAAGGTAGAAGACCCACAATAATCACGACCTGAAAAGAGGAAGATGCATGGCGAAACCATGCAGTCACCATCTCTTTCCAATTACCTCTTAGGGTGTGGCGCCCCCAGCCCCCGCTTGGGATTGGACGGTGATTAAAATGCTGGAACATGTAACACAAGGCTACACACCCCTCGTACATGATAGATAATATGCAATACACCTAAGTACACTAGCAGTATGCAATACCGTAGCAACAAAAAAATAATAAAAGTCGGACATTCTAAGCAACGCGACAAGCAATCGCAAAGCATATGGCACCGTACTAACAAAACATCCCCACATTGTCCATAACCATAAACATGTATCATAAGATATAGTATCCCAAAAATAACATAGAGTAAAGTTTAATCTACCAAAACACGGGACCTCCTCAAAAGATTGTTCCTAAAAAACTGAGATCTAAACCATAAGTTCTTTCTTCCTTTTCTTTTTCACAAAATAAGTAAGTTCTCGTACTCTTCATCGCTAATGTCCCATCGGGAGCCAGACACCAAAAGACTCTATGAGACTTCTGAGGTCCGGGTGGTGGCGACTCTAATTCCTTGGCTACTGCCCTTGCGTTAGATGAGAGCTTCGAGGTTTGCTTATGATAAGTGGACAACTAGTCCATGTACCAATCGAACTTCAAAAAGTCAGAACGAGCATGTATAGAATACTCGTCCTCTAGCACGGAACCATCTAGATTTGTGATTCTTGGGAATCCGGGATATCTGTAACAACTTCTACCATTCCGGTTGGGGAATGGTAGAACCGGAATGGTAGTGGAAACTACCACAATGAGATTTCGAGAAATCTCAACAAGTAATCACACAATGTACAATAGTTAACGCAAGCATACAAGAGGTATATCATGAAATGCACGCATGGACATGTACTTGACATTTGGTTTGACCAAAACTTAACTTATGTACTTGACCATTTTCAAAAGACTTGTAACAGAGACTTTAACATTTTCAAAAAAACTTCTTTGACTTTCTTTTTTATGTTGATCTTAATCAGAACTTTTCTTATCAGAACATATCACAAGATTTGCATCGAGTGATCCTTATCATATGAGCTCTTATTCTTGTTCATAGGGTGGACACAATACAACTCCCCTTTGCACTGTGTGTTCCTGCTAGTTACCTCACCATCAACGGTCCGTACACTGTGATGAATACGTCATAAACAGATAATCTTATTAACTCGACCTTACTTCATCGAGTTGCATGCTTTATGCATCAACTAGCGTTAGGTGCTTCCTCACTCCGGCATTCTTTGAAAAGAATCTATTCAAAGATCATCGATTGTTATTCGTCGACCTAGGGGTTACCACTCTATTCTTAAGCACTTCAGAGTGGATATAGGAGTTCCACAAGGACAATCCGCTGTCCTAGCACTTGGGGACGTGATAAAACATTTATGCTCTTTTCTTTGAAAACACTTTTTGAAAATACTTTTCCCCAAATGCATGTGACATGAGACTTAAGACATACATACTTACACTTGGCATTTAACATATGGAATGCCATGCATGAAATAACCAAGCATAACATGTTCAATTCATGACGTGATAACATGAAACACATGAGACATCAAAACGCATACATGGAATCATGAAAACTTGCTTAGACCAAAACAGACAGGCACAAAAACATGAAGAATCATCACTTAAACATGTTCCAAACTTCAAGCATATAATATAAAAATCAAAGCATAGTGAAACAAAGCATGAAATCATAGGTTTTGACTAAGGTCCAAAACTTCCAAGGCATATTCAAACCGAAATATCATGTTGCATAAACCATCAACCTTAATCAGGTGAAAACCGAAACTTATAGGAGTATTTTATGGCATTTTCATCAAAAATTTGAAACATATAATTCCTTTCATAGACTCACTCAAGATCATATTAGCATATTCAAACAAACAATCAAGAGATAACAAACAAAGCAAACACAACAATGAAAGGATTTACACAAATATATACAAGTATTAACCAAGAGTAAGTTGAGTGTATACTTACAAAAATCCACAAAATGAAACAAATAGCAAGCTATAAATCGAAATATAACTCGTTAGAAATAGGGTTCCAAAACCCTAATCTGTATTCTTGAGTGTATGAGGGTTTCTAGGGTTATCATTAAGGCTTAAGAAGTTCCAAACCAATCGGCTTCTAGGGTTTTGAATCAAGAAACCCTTCAACTTCCTTGTACCTTCGACTAATCTCGAACAAGTGTGAAAATACATGAGTGTGGACAAAAACGTAGAGGATGAACTCCCCCCCACCATTCGTCTTCAAGGGTTTCTTAAAAACCCTAAGTCATATTCCAAGAAATCAGGTAGAAAGTGTGTATGTCCCACCATTTTCGAAATCTTATGAGATTTGAATCTCACTTTTGGATTGAGAAAGTGACTTGTGTGTGTGAAACTAAGAGAAAACTGATCCTTACCTTTCCTAGTCTTGACGGTGGCGAAAACCTCTCTTGAAAAGGAATCCTCTTGTTAGGTTGGAAAGAAACCGAGAGAAAGTGTGAGAAAGTGGAGGAAATCTCTTAGTGGTCGTGTAAGAGAGTGTGGAGAGAATGAGAGCATGTAAAATCCAAAAATGACAAAAGAGGAAAGCCTTTGGGCATGTTACTCCTCTCCCTTTTTATAGAACTTTTCTCAATCCCTCATTGGTTATTTAAAGTCCATTGCATGCTAGGCAAGTGGCCTTTCCCTCTTCCTTTTTCTCTTTAGCCGAAATGTCCCTTGGTGTTCCCCATCATTGGATTTCATTGGGAAGGCAAAACGCTTGGGTGGCGTGTGGGTTCTTCCCCCCTTGGCCGAAACCCTCCTATTCCCCTTTTTGTCCTTCCTTTTCTTAAGCAAGTGAATATCTCTTCAATGGTACTTTTGTAAAACATCTCATGCCTCTTCCAACAAGCAACCTTTGGCATGGGTGACAAGTGGCATGGGCGTGTGCCATTGCCTTAGCCGTCCACTCCTTCTTTTTCTCAAGTTGATGTTTCATCTCCTAGTGCTCCTTCCCTATATGACTTCTCATATGCCATTGGTCTAGGGATAATCTAAGTGACAAGTGGCAAGTGAAAAGGTGCTTGGGATTGTGTTAGCCGAAACCCTAGGGGCATATTTATCCTTTGATACAATAGTCGCTTCATCTACTCTTGTAGAAGCTTAGTGCATGTTTGACACTTGGCAAAAACTGACTAAATTCGAAATCCTTTGTGCCCTCATTCGGTTTCCCATGCAGATTTTCTAGAAAAACTCAAATTTCTCTTCTCTAGGCTTCCTTTTCCAAGAAATCTACCTTGGAACTCAAAATTGGGCCAAGACAAGGGTCTAGGCGTGTGGGAAGATGGGCTAGACGAAAATTCCTTAGTCTTCCTAGGTTCCTTTTGTCCCTTGATTCTTCTAGAAGGTTTCTAGCATGTTGACAACTAGCAATTCCTCTAAGGTAGGCGTGCAAGCCACTTCTTGGTGCGTTCCTGCACTTCTCTATCCCCCTTATCCCACTATCAAGTCTAGATTCCTAGTGTAACACTTACATGACACATGGCACTAGTGACTAAGATTTGGGTCATGGGCCTAAAGCCATTGGGCCTAAAGCCATTGGGCCTGAATTTTCTAAATATAGCTGAAATTCATAAGGCTTTCTAGTGTTACTCCCCTCTTGGGCTCAAGTTGCTAATTCAAAGATTCTAAGGCTTTCAAAAATAACTAAAGCTCCCAAAATTCCATGGCAACTAAGAATAAGATCTATGGGTCATGCTTAGGCAAGCTCAGGTCATCACAAGTGGTAACCCAAACGTAGCATTGCAATAACGCCACACCTGAGCAGCAAAATCCCTTTTGAACAAAACATGATTTTGATCCTCATAATTACCCACATCACAACAATCACACTCAGAAACAATTGGCATACCAACTCGTTGGAGGCGATCATCCACACTGAAAGCATTATTCCAAGCCTTCCACATAGAAATTGAAACCTTCAAAGGAAGCAGGTTATGCCGCATCCAAGAATGCCAATCCAAAGTAGAAACCCTAATACGGATACAATCTCAAGCTGATTTTGTAGGAAAACAATCACTATCATGCTTTGTCCATATCAACACATCCGATCCTCCTCCCTTACACACTGCTAATGATTCAAGAATATCATTCACATTTTTGTGCCCCACAAGCTGACCAAAAGGTCCATATCCCACGAATTAGACAGATTACAATCCTTGACTTTTAGCAGAGGATTACCCACAATCAGAAGATCATAAATTAAAGGACCTCGATCCCTCCATTTATCATACCAAAAGAAGCGATTGCCTTCCCTGATTCGCTACTTGGCGTTTTCAAGAACCAATGGAATACATTTAACAATCATCTTCCAAAATCTCATACCCTTATGCGTATCAATGAGAATCAAAGGTTTTGAACCCACATATTTCTCTTTGAAAAAACGAGCCCATAACGAATTATCTTGAATTAAATTCCAAACGAACCTCATATGTAAGGCCTTCTGGATATCATCTAGGATACGCAAACCCAATCCACCTTCTTCCACTGGTTTACACATGTTCATCCAAGCCACCCATTTTTTCTTACCTCTCCCATTAGAGTCTCCCCAAAAGAAAGTGCTCATTAAACAATGTAACTCTTTGATAATGGATTGAGGAACCTGTGAAACAACAAAGAAATGTAAAGCCATGCTAGAAAGCACATGCCTAAGGAGAGTTAGACAACCTCCCGAAGAGAGAAGTTTCATCTTCCAACCACTAATTTATTACGGACTTTGATAACCATCTCCAGATGAGCTTGCTTGAGCCACCCCAAAATAATAGGCACCCCTAAATATTTGAAAGGAAAAGAACCTTCCGAATACCCAGTAATACACTTTAGAGCTCTCTTGCGACCCAAAGAAATTTGTTGTGAAAAAAATATAGCCTTCTTTTCTTTATTAATTCTCTGGCCAAACCAAATCTCATATTTTTTAAAGATAGCTAAAAGCTCCTGAATTGATCTCCTGCTACCATTAGTAAAAATCACCAAATCATTAGCATACATATGATGCAAGATTTGAATCATACCTCTAGCTTGAAAACATTGACAAAATCTTTTCTCCACAACATTATTCTTAAGAAGCCTAGAAAGGACCTCTTGAAGAATAATAAACAGATAGGGAGAAAGAGGATCCCCTTGACGCAAACCATGACCTTCTTGAAAAAAACCTTAGAGGTTCCATTCATCATAACAGAGTACCAAGGAGATGAAATACAAGCCCGAATTAAATCACATACTTGAGGCGAAAATCCAAATGTGCGAAGGACTTCCCACAAGAAAGACCAATCAACCCGATCATATGCTTTAGCCATGTCCACTTTGAGAATAATATTGCCACCATAAGTTTTTTTGTTAATAGAATGGACCATTTATTGAGTGAGGGAAATATTTTCAAAAATGCTACGCCCCGGTATGAAAGCACCTTGCTCAAGAGAGATCATGTTAGGGAGAAGATTTGTCACTCGATTAACAATAATTTTGGAGCAAATTTTATAGAATACCGAACAAAGGCTAATCAGCCTAAACTTGTCAAAACATGTAGGCACATCAACCTTCAGAAATAAGACAATGAAAGAGGCTGAAGAGAATCTCGGCAACTGCTTAGAAAGAAAGAATTTCGAAACCGCTTCACAAATATCAACTTTCACAATCTTCCATTAGCTTTTAAAAAAACCCGCAACAAAGCCATTAGGCCCTGGAGAACTATTTGTAGGAATATATGAAAGAGCAACAAAGATTTCATCCATAGACGGAGTACAAACTATAAGGCCATTATCCTCATTAGAAACAATAGGTGAGATTAAATAAGAAAGATCCGACCGACCTTGTTACTCCAATTGGTCATATAGATTCATTAAATAATCTAGAGAATCAACAAACCTCCATAGGTTTTGACAATGAAAACCTTGATGTTACTTAGATATAGAGTAATGGAAATAAACGAATTAGATAGAAATCAATTTTTGGGTATTGAGGTTGGAGACAATGGGAGTAAAAGAACCACACAACCATCAACATTATTTCAAGATCATTATGCTCTAAATACCAGTATGAAAATTCTAGAAAATGATCTTGAACATTTTTTTGAGGCAATCAATAGTGTCAATTCAGATAAATGGCTTGAGACCACGGAAGATGTAGTAGATAGAATTAATCGATTATAAATGGCTTTAGATAGAATTAATCGATTATAACGATGCTGATTTTGAAAGTGATATACATGATAGAAAATGTACAAATGGATATATATTTCTATTTAGTAGAATAATAGTTTCTTGATAGAGCAAGAAATAGGGTTGTGTTGTTGAATCTACCATAAAAGCAGAATATATTGTTTGTAGTACTGCAGTGAGTAATGTGGTGTAGATGAAATACTTTATTGAAAACTTAAATTTGGATACATCCACAGAACGAATCAATATGTTTTTTGATAGTCAGTCCACCATCTCATTGATAAAAAGTAGAACACAGAGTTTTAAGGGAAAACACATTGATGTGCATTATCACTTTATTTTGGATATAGTGGAAAGATGTGAGATCAATGTTAATTTTATTTCCTTGACCGAGATGGTAGTAGATCCGATGACCAAGGGATAGTCTCTGGATAAATTCAGAGAACATATGACTATAATTGGGTTGAGAGATGCCTAGGTGAGGCAATCTTATGGTCAAAATGCATAACTCAGGAAATTATGGGGACATCTAGATAATTGGAGTTATGGTGATTTACCCAAATGAAAGTTTTGGTCATTTGTAAAATCCCTGATAAGGTGATTAAGAAAAACCTCAAGAATGACCTTAAGTTGAGTACTTGATAAAATTTTAGTACAGGTTGATTAACAAAGTAATTGGTTGATCATTTGTAAAGTCTCTGATAAGGTAACGAGGGAAAGCCTAAGGAATAACATTTAGAGGAAGTACTTAACAAAAATTCAAAGCAGCTCGATACATGTGTTCTGTATTCGGCTGAAATCGTCAATTGTGACAGCAATGCTAATTATTGATTCATTCATAGAGAATTGATGTCGTTCACTAAAATTCTTAGTGAAATGAAGTCACCCTTTATATGTGGTAAGTGAGAGCACATATGGTGGATGATGTGATCATATAAGGTAATGAAGAAAAGGTGCAAATTTAGAGGTTTGTCATGCTCTAACGTCGATCTATAAGAGTCTGTAGATGAGAGTTGAGTAGTGGAAGACTTATATTGGTACAAAGGTAAAATACTGGTTTGGCAACCAAGAGTATCTCAAGTACTCTCACTACTATTCTTTACTTTATTATTACTTTTCACCTACTTTTCTACTATTCATTACTTTTCACCTACTTTTTACTACTATTCAATATTCTATTATTACTTTTTCATTTCTTTTTCACTACTATTCACAAATATTCTCAACACTTCTCAGGTATTCTCACTACCCAAATCCAGAAGTAGGAGATGAAATTCTAAGGGGTGTGATAACCAGATAGTGTACCCATTAGAACAACACCATTTCCATGGTGATGGTTCCCATGGGGTTGATGGTTGAGGAAGTGTCAAAATGTTTTGTCACTTACCAATGGTTCGACCAGTGTCTCATAGTCTATAAATAGAATCCATTTGTGCACAATTAACACTTGAAATCTCCTCTATCCATCACCAATTTGTGGGACAAATACCATCATGAAAGTATTCCCATATTGCCAAAATCTATCCATTCCCATTCTACAAGATTCTACATAGAGATAAGTTGAAGCTCTCATATATTTTCAACCACAAATTATTAAGACCCAGCCTTGTTGGGATTTATTCTCACAAAAATCCCCCAGTACCACTATTTTTCAAAATTTAGTCCTTGAAACAATGAAACACGAATCTATTTAGAGGATTGTGAAGGTCTCATAATGTTGTATTAACCAATATATTGTGGTCCTTTAACCAGTTCTCCTCTTATAAGAGTCCTCTTCAAAATGTGCCCTTCTATTAAAGGTCAGAGAGTTAGAGTTGATCTTCCTCAACAATTACAACCCGATCAATCAAAACTGGTGTGATTATATCTACTGTAATAGTAATTTATGGGTGCAATGAAAGACTCTCTTACTCTGTAACACTATTGACCAAAAATCTAGAACACGTCACCAATACATGAATTCTGCTAGTTGAACTTGTGTAAAGCCTAGCCCTTGTACAAGCGCAACCCTTATGCCCTAACTATAAACACAATTCCTCCCCTCTTCATCTTTTTCTTTCTTCCCTGCAGGAAGCCACCGCCCACCTCTCCTTGTCCCTTACTCCTATTATCATTCACCACACTAGACATCAAGCCACTCAATTCACCACTGTCGATAAGCTCCATTGCTCCCCCCCCATTCTCTCTCGTCGTCTCTCTCTCTCACCTCCCCCGCAACCTCACCAAGTGTTGCCTTCAACCAAGCCCTACACCAAGCCGACGCTGGTAAGCATCTTCCTGCCCTCTCTCTCTGTTGTTTTCTCTCCCATCCTTGATACCCACTCTTTTCCTTTGATTTTGTTTGTGTTTTTCACCACCACCCTTGTAACTATGACACACCACCAGTGCTCGCCATCACAACAGCTATACCGCCTCACACCGGTAAGCCTCTCCATCCCCTTGATCTATATCTTCAATCTTGCTCCCTCTTTGTGTCCCGCAGCTTAAAGTTTAAGGCATTTGGAAAACCCTAGCTGCCACCCTCTCCTTGCCATGCTCTGCCATTGATAGCGGGCTCCCCTCACTTTTGAGGCTCTGTCCCTCTAGATCTCTCCTCCACTCTCTCTCTCCCTCTCTTCCTTACCTTATCCCTCTCTATTTTGTCCTCGTCTCGAGAGCCGCCGTGGTCCTCCATGCCTCGGCTTTGTTCGTCGCCTAAAACACCCCCACCACCCTCTCTCTCTATTTCCCCTACATCGGACACCCTCTCCGCACCACTCTCCCCTCTGATAAGCAATGCCAACCACTGCCACCACCTCCTTCATAGCTCATCCCTCACTCCATCTCTCTCTAACCCTTGTCCCAACAGCGTGCACACACACATACAAACTCTCTCTCTCTCTCTCTCTCTCTCTCTCTCTCTCGTTGCTCGAGAAACCCACACGACCACTGAAGGACCACCACGTCATTATTGAAGGCGATGCTTTCGACCAGCCACTAAGTACGGGACACTTTGATCATCCAGAAGTTTGCCTATGCGCTGTAAGTAATCCTCGAACTAGTCTTTAAATTAATTGTAGTTGGAAAATTGTGAAAATGTGAATCGTGCAATCTAGTTGTGAATTGGTGTGGTGGCCGAGGGTCTCTATGAAGCATTGGGATGGAAACTGTAGTTTGGTTGTGAATTTGTGTTGTGGCCAATGGCCCTTATGAAGTGATCATACTGAAATTTGTAGTTGGTTGTGATGTTGAAAATGTTTGCGTTGTTTAAAAATTATTTTTGCCTTGATAAATGTTTTTTTTTTATCCGTCATTCACTTATAAATTGTTGCATTTATGGTTGCACTATAATTGAAAGCTGACGTTGATAATTATGTGGTTCAATTCTGATTTGGTGTGTATAAGCTAAAATGTGTAAAACTATTGGTTTTTGTGTCAAAGGGTTTTTGTGGTTGCTTGCGTATCACGACCCAAGCCGATATGAAGCATTATCTCGGTAGACCTCTTCTAGTCACTCGGAAGCGTATAAAACTAAGTGACAGCTCCTGGGTTGTCGTCGAGTGACAACGAGCTGGTGGTGTCTAAAAGATGCCTGGTCATGTACGTGTTGGGTGTGAAGCTGAGCATCGCTCATTACGAAGTCACATGCACGGTCGTTACCCATGGTGTGATGAAGGGAGTCAGAGTGTGCAGATGGTCCATAGGGGAGGAGATCATGATGCATATCTTAATCAAATGGTGGTTTTCAAAATAAAAATGAGATTTTCCAGTGGGGGGTGTCTTGTGTGAGAAATGGGTATATATTTGTGTTTGGGAATATTGCAAATGTTATAATTCGATGAAATCTTCTATTCGCATAAATTCATACTTTTCCGCATGACTTTATTTTAAATGTTAGATTTGGTTTTACTTACTGAGATTTTGCGAAATCTCACTATGGTGTCTCGACCAGCGATTTCGCTCAACGCAACCATAGACTTTGTGTTTGGGTATCGTTTTATGGTAATGCAGATTTGGAAGCAGATGAGGCTGAGGGTGAGCCTGAGGAGACGGCTCCGCCCGAGGAGTGATCTGGGATCACTTGCTTTTTACCTTATTTTTACTGTACTGTATTTTATTTTTGGATGACTGTATAACTGGTTTTTAAACCTCTACTGATGTTTAGATTGTATTTAAATTCTGGTACTTAGTTGACTAATCCGCAATGTTATTATTTGCACACGGTTGCTTGTACATACACTTGGCACTTTTGTTGGGATGCGTGACCGTGTTGTCATCATCCGCGCATCTCGATTCCCGTGTCTCCTTGCATGGGGGTCGTGGGCGCCGCAGGTGGTATCAGAGCAGTTCGGCTTTGGGTAAAACCACATGTCCCTTAGGATAGTATCAGAAATTATTTTCTTATTTTAAAATAATTTTTTAAGTGTTATAAGTTAAATTATTTATATTAAAAATAAATATGATATATTATGTGTTTATTGTTATTTTATTTTATGTTAATTGATGTTATTTAATTCTATTTTATCTTATTGTATTTTTGGTGTTGCTTTTGGGTCGTGTTTGATTGTCTGGGGATTTAAGCGGGGTTAAGGATTGCTCTTGACAGGAAAATGGTGAGACCAAGAAGACCAACTGATGTGCCCGAGGATGATTTACCAAGGGGTGATGGAAATTACGCCATGGCAAGGGCGTTAAATAGGATGACAGAATTCCTCCAGCAGAATTTTCGACCACAACAGGGTGATCAGAGTAGGGCGGTGCAGGCTAGATGCACCTATGAGCGCTTCTTGGCGCATAGGACCCTGCCTTTACTAGGGATGAGGATCCATTAAGAGCCAGAAGGTGGATTGAAGACCTTGAGAGGACGTTTGAAGTTTGTGGTTGCACGGAGGCTCAAATGGTATTGTTTGGGAGTTATATGCTGCAAGGTGAAGCAGCTAATTGGTGGCAGACGAATAGGCAACTCCTAGAAATGGAGTTGGGATCTTTTGCCGATGTGTCTTGGCAGCGTTTTAAGAAGGAATTTGCCGACTGTTTCTTTCCTGTTTCGGTGAGACGGCAAAAGGCTAGAGAGTTCAATAATTTGGTTCAAGGTGGCATGACGGTCGAGCAATATGTAAGGAAATTTATGGAACTTGGGCGATTCGCTCCTCACCTCATTGCCACTGAAGAGTTGCGGGTTGAGCGTTTCCAGGAGGGTCTGCGCCACGAAATACGCAGACAAGTGGCTTGTCTTCAGATTATGGAATTTCAGAAGTTGGTAGACTTGGCCAGTATCGCAGAGCGGGAGAATAGCTTTACAGTGGGCTCCCCTCCTGGTCAGAAAAGGCGGAGTTTTGTTGGCGAGGGAAGCAGTTTTGGATCTCCACAGATGTTTGTTCAGAGGACCGGGGCCAGTTCACAGACAACCTCCAGTGTTCGTGCAGGAGGCCGGACTCCAGTGTGCCCTAGATGCAATAGAGCCCATGTGGGCGATTGTGGTCAGAGGGGGATCCAGTGTTTTAGATGTGGCCAGTCGGGTTACTTTGCTCGTGAGTGCCCCAACCAAGCTCAAGGAGGTAGAGGAGGACGGCGTGGTGGCATGGATAACTAGAGACAGTTGGTACAAGCTCGAGTCTATGCAGTGACTCCTGGTGATGTGGATTATGAGGCTCCAGAGACTCACGATGCAGGGGTGATTACTGGTATGCTTTTAGTTTAATTTTTGGGATTTGTTTGGTGTGAGTTGCTTGTTGAATTTCACTGGTACATGTTTTTTCTTCAGGTAGAGTTTACCTATATGATTTTTATGCATGTACCTTGTTTGATTCTGGGGCGTCTCAATCTTTTGTGTCTGCTACGTTTGTACGGATGTGCAATCTAGTCATAGAACCTCTACCACAATCCTTAGTTGTGGCTCTTCCCAATGGCGAGATTGTGTGTTGCTCCAAGGTTGCTTTAGGTTGTCCTTTGGTTTTTGGTGAGAGGACACTTGAGGCAGATTTAATTGTATTCAAGCTGTTGGGGTTTGATATAATCCTGGGTATGGATTGGCTGCATCGTTATGATGCAAACATAAATTGTAGGAGTCGGGTAATTGGATTTCAACTTCAGGAAGGAGACTATTTGGAATTCGCAGGGAGCAAGTTGAAAGCAAGACTGGCGGTTATATCGGCCATTCAAGGATATAGCTTGTGGTGCAGATGCTTATTTGGTTCAAGTGGTGTCTACACCGTCTTAGAAGAAGTCTTTAGCGGATATTCCAGTTGTGGAAGAATTCCCTGATGTGTTCGTGGACGAGTTGCCCGGGTTGCCTCCAGTTCGCGAGATGGAATTTACTATTGATCTGGAACCTGGGCGACTCCTGTGCATAAGGCTCCTTACCGCATGGCACCGGCTGAGTTAAAGGAGTTGAAGACTCAATTGCAAGAATTGGTTGATAGGGGGTTTATTCAGCCTAGTACTTTGCCGTGGGGAGCACCTGTTTTATTTGTCAAGAAGAAGGACGGTACTCTTAGAATGTGTATAGACTACCATGAACTTAACAAGGTGACCATCAAGAACAAGTACCCACTTCCTAGAATTGATGACTTATTTGATCAGCTTTAAGGAGCAGCCATCTTCTCAAAGATTGACTTGAGATCAGGATACCATCAATTGAGAATAAGAGACAAGGATGTACCCAAGATCGCTTTCAGAATGAGGTCTGGGCATTATGAATTTAAAGTGATGTCTTTTGGGTTAGCTAATGCCCCTGCCACTTTTATGGATCTGATGAATCGGGTGTTTCGTCCCTTTTTGAATTCTTTTGTGGTGGTGTTTGTTGATGACATTCTGATCTATTCTCGAGACTACAAAGAGCATGCTTGTCATCTTCGTTTGGCACTTGGAAAATTAATAGAGCATCAGTTATATGCCAAACTGAGTAAGTGTGAATTTTGGTTGGGAGTACGTGAGATACGGAGTTTTCTGGGACTTGCCGGTTATTATCGAAGATTTGTGGAGGGATTTTCTTGGCTATCCAGACCTCTCACTGCCTTGACTAGGAAAAATACGGAGTTTGTATGGTCAGACAGATGCGAGAGGAGTTTCTTAGAGTTGAAGAAGAGGTTGACAACGGCACCAGTTTTGGCACTCCCGGAGCCACACAAGCCCTTTGTGATTTTTAGTGTTGCTTCCAAGTTCGGGTTGGGATGTGTTCTTATGCAAGAGGGACGAGTTGTTGCTGATGCATCTCGTTAGTTGAAAATTCATGAGAGAAATTATCCCACGCACGATTTGGAATTGGCGGCTATAGTTTTTGCTCTTAAGATTTGGCGGCATTATCTATATGGTGAAATCTGTGAAGTTTACACTGACCATAAGAGCTTGAAGCACTTGTTTACCTAGAAGAATCTCAATATGAGGCAGAGGCGGTGGTTAGAATTGATTAGCGACTACCAATGCGAGATCAAGTATCATCCAGGAAAGGCAAATCTAGTCGCTGATGCTTTGAGTAGGAAGTCTCAACAAGTAGACGAGGCAGAGTCGTCAGGTTTGGACTCTCTCCTTTGTGGAATGAGAAGACTTCTTATTAAGAGTTCACAATAAGAGGAATTGTTATCTTCAGTTTTGGATGTCCGAGTAGTTATTTTGAAGAATTGAAGACTCTCCAAAGGAAGGATCCTAAGTTGTTAACTATCAGAAAAAGAGTCAGGAAGTCTAGAGGACTCTTGCATTACAGCTTGGATAAGGATGGTATTCTTCGGTTTCGGGATCGTAGAGTGATTCCCCGAGACTCAGAATTTAAAGAGCGAATTTTGGCAGAAGCTCATGCAGCTCCCTATTCAGTTCATCCTGGTAGCACAAAGATGTACAAGATTTGAAGAGAAATTTCTGGTGGGAAGGGATGAAAATGGATATCGCTATGTTTATTGAGAAATGTGACACGTGCCGTCTAGTGGAGGCTGAGCATCAAAGACCTGCTGGTAGACTGCAACCTCTCCCTATTCCCGAGTGGAAATGGGATGATATTTCTATGGACTTTGTTGTGGGCTTACTGAGGACACCTAGTGGAAAGAACTCAGTTTGGGTGATTTTTGATCGGTTGACCAAGAGTGCCCATTTCTTGCCTATCATTATACTGACTCCTTGGGTAAGTTAGCTCTGTTGTATGTCAAAGAGATAGTGCGTTTGCATGGAGTACCAAGGAGTATTGTATCGGATTGGGACCCGCGGTTTACGTCTCATTTTTGGAAAAGCTTGCAGGCAGCTTTAGGCACTAAATTGAAGTTTAGTACTGCTTATCATCCTCAAACAGACGGTTAATCAGAGCGCACTATTCAGACTCTTGAGGATATGTTATGGTCTTGTGTCATGGAATTTCAGGGAAGTTGGGAGAATCATTTGCCGTTAATCGAGTTTGCTTATAATAACAGTTTTCATTCCTCCATTCAAATGGCCCCGTATGAAGCTTTGTATGAAAGGAAGTGTAGATCACCTTTGTCTTGGGATGAAGTTGGTAAGACTAAGTAATTGGGCCTGAGATAATTCAAGAAATGAAGGATCAAGTTAAGTTTATAAGGAAGAAAATGGCGGAAGCGCAAAGTCGCCAGAAGAGTTATGCAGATACAAGAAGAAGAGACTTATCTTTTGAAGTAGGTGATTGGGTTTATCTTAAGTCTCTCCTATGAAAGGCGTTAAGCGCTTTGGTAAGAAGGGAAAACTTAGTCCGAGGTATGTCGACCCTTTTCAGATCATGGAGAAGGTTGGGCTTGTTGCTTATAGAGTTGCCTTGTCGGACTATTTTGAGGATGTTCATGAGATGTTCCATGTGTCATCGTTGAAGAAGAGTTTGCACAGCAAGAGCCACGTTTTGTTGACCTTGGACGCATTCAACTTCAACCTAACCTTATGAAGTTGCTCCGACGTATATTGTGGATTGGAAAGAGTAAAGATTAAGGTCCAAGCTTATACCTCTGGTGAAAGTGTCATGGGGTGATCCATTGGCACAAAACTTCTCTTGGGAGAGAGAAGCCGACATGAGGGAGCAATATCCGTATTTGTTTGATTGATTATAGCGGTATGTTCCTTATGTCTTCTCAGTTGAATCTTATTCCTGTCTTAGTTTAATGTTTGACCTTGCCAATTTCGAGGACGAAATTTTATTTTAAGGGGAGGAGGATGTAACACCCCGTATTTTAGTGTATGTTTACAGAAGGATTATTTTTATTTATTCAAAAATTTATTCTCTTATTTTAAATTGTTGGATTTTTAGTTGGGTTATTTTTATAATTTTTAGTTTGCAAAAATTATTTTTGAAGTGCTTTCTTTGAATTAATTATTGTTATGCGTTTAAATTTCTTGTCGAATTAAATTAATTTATTGTTGGGTTTAATTATTTATTTTCATTTTAATCATTACGTTTGAATTATTTTATTTGACTTGCTGTTTTAAAATCGTTTCCATTGGATCATTTTTGTGACCCAAGATGTGAGGATTGGACCTCATTTCTTTCCCTATATTTTTTCTTTTTCCTCTTTCTTTTCTTCCTTTTTCTTTTTCTTCCTTTCTTTTCTGGTTCTTCCTTCCCGCGCGCGACGCACCCTCCTCCCTCTCTCTCCGTCTGTTTCCTTCGTCCACCCAGCCCCGCCACTTCGCGCCGCCGTGCGCGACACCGCCCGGCTCCCCAGCTTCCCCAGCCGCCGGCGATGCCACCCCTCCATTTCCAGCCCAGTCGCGCTACCGTTAGCCACCACTAGCGCCGCTGCGCCGCCGTCGCACAGCCATTGGCCACCATCTCTTCACCACATCATCCTCGACCTTCTAGCAACCCATTGGACCCAACCCCACCTTCGATCTGTCACCGGCGAAGCACATTCATCAACATTTCCGTTTTGGGTATTTTTGTACTTCAACCACCATTTACGCCGCCACCCACGGCCAACCACCACCACCACCACCACTAGCTTCACAGAGCTCCCTAGGCCCTACCCTATCAATTTCGGATCTTCGTTTGCACCCGTTCAAAAGTGAGTTTTTGAGACCCACGACCATAGTGCATTTGGCATTGTTTTGTTGCTGCGTTGCTGTTTCTTGCACCTCCGTGATCCTCCGAAAATTGCTATATAGCGCTATAAGTATTTTCCAAACAATTCTTGTGAATTTAATGTATTTTGGTACTAACACATTACACTGTATTTAGACTGTTGATTGGTTTTGCCGGATTGAGTCCGAGGAGTACAGGGATTGGATGGATTGGTTAATGGAGTTTGTTGGTTGGATTTGTTTGGGTTGGTTATTGATGGTTGTTGATTAGTGTTGGTACATGTACATTTCATGATTTCATGCATGATCATGTTTGTAAAGGAAAACTGGGTTTTTCGTGTATTGCATTCATGTTCATGTGTTTATTGAAAACTGGGTTTTCATGTGTGAAATGATTTATTGGGTGCGTGTGTATCATGACCCCAAGCCGAGATGGGGCATTATTTCGGTGGAGCTTCTCTGGTCACTCGGGAGCGTAATATACTGAGTGACGTCCCCTGGATTGTCGCCGGGCGACAATAGGAACGAACGAGATGGTCTCGTGCTGACTTCGTGGTCCTTCTGCTGGCAGGGACTAGAGGATGTCTGGCCACGTAAGCGCTGGGCGCGGAATTGGGATCGCTCATTACGCAATGGATGCTTGGCCACGAACGCGCTGGGCGCGGAACTGAGCATCGCTACGAAGCCAGGACGTGCGGATGGTCCCTAAAGGAGATCATGGTGCATAGGGTAATAATGGACTATTTTTTGAGAAAATAGTGTGTTGGATTTTATGTAAACCATTTTCTGGGAAAATGTTTTACGGATATTTTGGGCCAAATGGGATTTTGGCGTGTTGTAAAATGTTCATTTTCAGGGAAAATGTTGTTTTGAGCACAATGCATATTTCATCATATGCATGCATGTTGGTCGCATTAATGCAGTTTTATTCGTGAGGGTTGTTTGATTTGTACTTACTTGTGGTACCGTTTTATGGTAACGCAGATTTCGATGCAGATGAGGCTGAGGGTGAGCCTGAGGAGACAGCTCCGCCCGAGGAGTGATCTGGGATCACTTGCTTATTACCTTATTTTTACTGTACTGTATTTTATTTTTGGATGATTGTATAACTGGTTTTTAAACCTCTACTGATGTTTAGATTGTATTTAAATTCTGGTACTTAGTTGACTAATCCGCAGCGTTATTGTTTCTACACTGTTGCATGTACACACACTCGACACTTTTGTTGGGATGCGTGACCGTGTTGTCATCATCCGGGCATCTCGATTCCTGTGTCTCCTTGCATGGGGGTTGGGGGCGCCACACATTGCACTTTAAAAGATATACATCCTGACTTCTATACAGCCTCACTTCCAACCAAAGAAATTCTGGTCTTTGCTCCTGATATTCCGAAATTGAGGATCAAGCAAATTATCATAGGTGAAGAATTGTTTAAAGTGTTCGGTGTTCATCTTTCCTAGTTCTCTAAGGTGTTCTTGGCTGGGGATTTCCAAAGTTTCTGGTGTTTGCTTATTGTGAGTGCATAGTTGTTTAGTGTGGTATTTTCTAATGGTTTTTTGGTGTAGTATTTTCTGACTTTTTGTTTTTTATTCCTTGGTTACTGCAGTACTTAGTATTTTCTGTTGGTTATTTAGTCTTGTTGGTTGAAGGCTTTCAGAACAGGACGTTTCTGGCTCTTTTCTTTGTAAGTGTATGATTAATAATTTCTTGCCTTCTATTTCAAATTCTTATAGATTTGTCAGATATAATATTATTTTGCTGCAATCAATCTAATTTTTGCAACATGTTTTATATATTTTGGGTGTTTGTGGTCGGTGGGCATTCTATATATAAAATTGTGAAATTGGTCAAACAAAAGGAAGACAGTTAAAGGTAACATTCAGATTAGATACAAAGCAATGTGGGGTCTGGTTGGCTATGTAAGGACTTGGAGAAGCAGAAAACGTAAGGCAAACCAGATGCAATTATCCCATTTTCTTAAAGTTATAAACCCAATCATAAAACCCTAATAACACAAACCCAATTTTAAAGTTAAAGTTATTTTACTTTGATTCTATTCTTCTTTGTTTTTTTTTTTTTTTTTGTTTGCTGTGTCTTTTTTGTTTTCTTTTTCCTATAAACCTCAACATATGTTTATATCTTTGAATATATTGTCTCTAGATTTATTGTTTTCTATTTTTTTTTCCTGTTTGATCTTTACTTTATTTTTTCAATTGTGAATCTTCAAACCAAAGGAAGACAGTTGAAGGTAACATTCAGATCAGATACAAAGCAATGTGGCGTCTGGTTGGCTATGTAAGGACTTGGAGAAGCAGAAAAAGTGAGGCAAACCAGATGCAATTATCCCATTTTCTTAAAGTTATAAACCCAATCATAAACTCAATCTTAAAGTTAAAGTTATTTTACTTTGATTCTATTCTTCTTTGTTTTTCCCTTTTTTTGTTTGCTATGTCTTTTTCTGTTTTCTTTTTCCTATAAACCTCAACATATGTTTATATCTTTGGAGATATTGTCTACATATTTATTGTTTTATATTTTTTATTTTTTTTCTGTTTGATCTTTACTTTGTTTTTTCTATTGTGAATCTGTAGATAAATTAATGGATATTATTCGTTTCTGTTGGTTTTTTTCCCTTTATAAATCTCAGCACATCTTCACATATATGAAGAAATGGTGTGCATATATCAATTTCAATTTTTTTTTTGTATAATTTCTGTTGCCTGTAATATGAAAATATGTAGAACATTTGCGTTTGTAAAAGTTTTGATTTTTTTTTGTTTCGATAAATTTCTGGATCTGGTAAATTTATGGATTTGTAGAAGTTTTGATTTTTATTTTTTTTTGTTTTGGTAAATTTCTATTGTTGTTTTTCCCTTATTGATTTCAACAGATCTTCACATATTTGAGATTTGAGATTTCAAAGTAATTTTAATAATACAAACCTAATCACAAAACCTTAATAATACAAATACAATCACAAACACAATCACAAAAATTCTAAATTTCGGATTCAAAAACACTAATAAAAGAAATACAT
This sequence comes from Juglans mandshurica, assembly GCA_022457165.1. Lineage (NCBI taxonomy): Eukaryota > Viridiplantae > Streptophyta > Magnoliopsida > Fagales > Juglandaceae > Juglans > Juglans mandshurica. Next base: position 23,065,086 of record CM039619.1, on the reverse strand, counting down.
TATATAATCTACCATATTTGAGATTTCAAAATAATTTTACATAAAAGCAACTTACCGTGGGGAATCGAAGACAGAGGGTGAGGTGAGGCCGAGGGTCTGTGCGTGGTAGCACTGGTAGGCTGCGGCTAGGTTATGTGCGATGGAGAGTGGAGCTGAGGAAGAGAGACGAGAGAGTGAGGCGACAAAGTTGAAGAAAAGCAGAGAGAGGACGTGGTGGTGGGAGAAATAGAGAGAGACAAAAACGAGGGTGGGTGGCGCAGAGGAGGCTGGTGACGTGGGATGGCAGATGGGTGGCTCGCGGTGGGGAAAAATTTCTTCGATGACATGGGTATGGTGGTGCACGATGAACCGTACGGTGGTTCTTCGATAAGATGGGTATGGCGGCGCAAGGTTCAACAAGAAGAAGAAGAAACAAGAAGAAATGAGAAAATAATAGAGAAGGGAGGAGAGGGCCGTGCGGCGCATCAGAGAGGGGAAGAGAAAGAGATAAAACCCTTAGGGTTTCTCTTCAGCAGTGCCAAAACGACGCCATTTCCGTAGGGGCTGGGCTCCCCTTTTCTCTCATACGGGCTGGGCCCTAAGTCTCTCACACACACAAAGCCCAACCAAAATAGATCACTATAAAATCACTACAAAAAGCCCAAACTCAAAAAGGAAAAGAATAGAGATGAAAAAAGTTAGAACATAATTACTTGAAATAAAATAAAACAACCATCCACTTAAAAATAAATGACAACAATAATAATGATTAAATCAATATAAAAGCCAATAATTATAAGTAATTAACTAATTAAAAACACACTAATTATGGATCTCACATTGAAAGTGGAAGACACAAATGCGTGCTTGACAGGTAGGGAATAAAAGATCGGTGGTGCAAGCTGTAGTAGAGTCAATAATATATAAAAGACTATCATGTGAGAATAGGGTTTTTTCTTGCTTCAAACGGTGTCGTATGGGTTGCTGAATTGTTAGGGGCTGAGTTTTAGATGTGAGAATTTGGGGTTTTTTTTTTTGGGTCATAGTAAAAAATCAAAGAACTCATATTTTGAACTGATGTTTTTATTGGGTTTGTTGCTAAAACTATTGATGCTATAAATATGTGTTAGACTATGTTATATTTTGAACTAATGTTTTTGTTGGGCTCGTATTAAACTTATCGTAGACAACTTTGCTAAAACTATCGATGTTATAAATATGTGTTGGACTATGTTATATTCTGAACTAATGTCTTTATCATCTAATCTATGCAAGCACGTAATTATTATACTCTACTTAATTATCATTATCCCTAAATATTTGCTAGATTTCACATTTTTTTGTCATATGAAATTATTGATTAAAATCAATTTTTTTTATGAAATATATACTATTTTTTTAAATAATTATTTTGCCGAACTAGGCAAACGGTTCCCACCTTGTAAGTTTCTCGAAACCTCACAAAAATCCAAAAGTTCTTGTCCGCTATTTTAAATAACCCCTAACCCTAATAAGTTTGAAAAAAGGCGCAAATTTCTACAAAAAAAAAGGATAATAATTTAAAAAATTAAAATATATATTTTAACAAATTAAAATATTCGCCCGAAATCTTAATATATAAAATCTTTATTTTTTTACTAAAAAGTCTGACCCTGAAATGCTTCTATTGCTAAGAGTTAAAAGGCGTATGAAACCAACAACATACGTAAACTAATTTTTCTATTATATCTTATTCCCTACAACATTTTTCTTGCTATTTTCTATTATCATAGGTACTTTGAATGGAAATATTGAGTTTTCTGTTATGGAGATATCATTTATGATATGTTAGCATCATAATATGCCTTAAAGCATTTTCAGGTTAATAAACAAGTTGATATGTTTTTACTACCGCTTCTATATATATATTTATATAAAAAAAATTATTATTATGGTATATGTTCCCGAAAGATGGCCACTGATGGCACCCACACATGATACATCCTGTCTGACCTGCATGTTGTAGGGGAAAAAAAAAACAAAGCTTGTCTTCCCTGTTTGAACGCATGCAGTAAGGGGAGGAGCATGCAGAAGTTGGGAGGACGACATGCCATTCTTGGAGCGTCCGTCCGAGACAAGAGAGGACTTCCACCCGGAAGTATAATAATCTATATATTTTAAAAGCTGTAAAGGAAAAGCATAAATGGAATGGGCTGGGAGATCAAGGTGGGTGGCCGATGACGGAGGGAGGAGGAACTCACTACAACAAAATTTATTTTTATGGACGAAATTATTTAGGGACGAACTAAATTTGATCCCTAAAAGTCATTTTTGGGACAAAATTTAAATTTTGTCCCAAAAAGTTGGTAACTTTACAAAACCGTTCGAACGGCAAAATATCCGTTCGAACAGTACTTTCAGTGACGAATTAAATTGTCTCAAAAAGATTTTTTCGTTCGAAAGGAAAAAAATACATTCGAACAGAATAATCTTGGCGGGAAAGTAATTTATTATGCCGGGAAAAATTCAAAACCGTTCGAACGATAATTATTTTTGTTCGAATGGAAAGTATTTGGTGGCAAAACCTGGCAGAAAGGTTTATAAACCGTTCAAACGGAATGTATTTAGTTTGAACATATTCAAGCACCAGATTTATACATTCGAACGGATAATATTAATTTCGGTACATAACTCAAAATATAAAAAACATATATATATATATATATATCATATATACAAATTCATTAATTAATTTTATGTAATTAATTTAAAAATATTTTAATAATTTCTTTTATCTTAAATAAGATTTTTAGTTAAATAAATATTATCAGCCGTACACCACATAATATAAATAAATAATTATTCCCAAAAAGATAAAATATTTAATTTACAACTAAAGTAAATTATCAAAACACCATATATACTGTCCATAACTATAAAAAAATTAAAAAAAAATAGAAACTACTGTGATGCAAGGTCTCTGCACACATCCTCGACTGCAGCTAATTGTCTCTCTACCTGTGCCAGTGAAGTACTGAGCGTGATCTGAATTGCATTATTGGCATTAATCTTTGTACGTAACTCAAAGACGCTAGCCATAATTTTTGTACACAACTCAGACATGGCAGTTTGCACTGCATCGATCACCGTTGATGTGTGTATGCCGATCTCAGCACGCAGTATGTCTGCCATCTCCTCACAAGTAGATGTGCCTGATGCCTCGGCCTGTGTAGATGCCTCACCAGCCGATACTCCAGTATCTCCCGACTGTGCATCTCTCTGAATATCAGCCCTGTCAGGAACATGTCCACGAAAACAAAATCTTGAGAGTCCTGTGCTCCATGACAGGGTGGTGCTGTTGATTGGTCCTATTGGCTCCCGTGAACGCTCGGCAACTTCTGGCACGACCCCGGAATGTAGCAAAAATCGAGTGATCAGGATCCCAAACGGCATAATATCTGTCGTAATGTACCGAGCCTATGATCGAATCCTCTCAAATAAGTACCCCACGAGGTCGATCGGAATGCCACGTGCGACCCGTATCATAAATCTCACTCGATCCATACCATCCTCGATCTTATGCTGCTGAGGGTAAATATTGTTGGCGATGATCAAATTCATAATCTTGAAGAAATAAGATAAATCTGTCTGCCTAATGCTCTTTGTCCCATCGCACACTGGAGCATCTGGACCAACAATCAAGTCTCTGACCTCATGATCAGCAAGTGTATCGATCTCATCTGTGTAAACTGGTCCCTCGTCCTAAGACATCTCTACATCACCTGAATGATTAGACTCTCTAGGCAGCACGTTAGGATAGGTATCGACCAGCCTAGGAATACCGAGATATGGAGTGAGTCCATCCGCTGAAAATATAACAGGAGCTCCTTGGACACAGATCCTGTATGCCCCTGCATCGTCTGGGCTGGCACCATCGAGCTCTTTATAGAACTCAGCAATGATCTCAATGTAGGAAATGAGCTTCATAACTTCTTCTCGCTGATCTAAGATTGGTGCCCAATCACGATCATTGAATACTGATGGGAGGGAATGACCCTCCCATATACGAGGGACAAAATCAGGCAGTTTTACCTGCCGCTCAAGTAAAATAGTCCGCTCTCGAACTATTTGGATGGACGAGTCCCCTAATCTATCACGTTTACAGCCCCTATAAGATATTATTATGAACCTGAAATTTTAAAAATAAAATATATATTCAACATTAGTGATAAAATCTAATTTGAGAAAATATTTACAAAATTATATACTAATAGCAATTTAATAAATTAATTGATAGAACAATTCAATAAAAAAAAAAAGTGTTCAATTAATAGCAATATAAAAAAAAGTGTTCAATTGATAGAACAATATAAATTAATTAATAGCAATTTTACATTCGAATGATAAAAAGTAGTGGTCGAACGGAAAACTGGTTCAAACCGTTTGAAAGTTTAAAAAGTGTTCGAACGGCAAGGTTAAACTCATTCGAACTCGTTCAAACAAAAAACTGATCGAGCTCGCCCATGGCTGAGTCAAAACAGATCGAACTAGATTCAATTCCGTGGATTTCTTCGACAAAACACATACTACTCTTCAATTTTAAACACCCTACAGTGGATTTGTGGTGTTCTACGGTGACTATTGATGAAAAAATACAATTTTTCTAGGGAAAATGAATAAAACCATAAAAATAAACGGTAAAATAACTTTTAAAGTGCATACATTCACTTAGGAGGAAGAGTGTTTGACGTAAGCGGCGATTGATAGGCGTTCAAACGTTGAATCTAGTTTTCAAGACAGTGGGGACGGCAGCGTTCGAGAAAGTTCTGCCCGCGATAACTTATATGTGCAGAGCCGTTCAAACATTGTATTTACCCATTCGAACGGTTTTAAGTTACTATTCAAACGTTATTATTTACAGTTCAAACAATATTTTTTCAGGTTTAGTAAAAATTTATATTATAGTATATTATATTTATAATCCTATAAATTAATATAATATATATACTATTATAGTAGATTATATATACTGTAATATATATATGTCATATTATAGTATATTATAATATATAAATTATGATAATATAATACTTCAAATTAAAACATAATAACTCATATATATTTTATTATAATATAATAGTAATATATTATAATACTTTACTACCAAAGTATTATATATTATATATATTATAGTTATTTATTGATTTTATAATTTATATATATATATATATATTATGTAGGTGTTTATTAGATTAAACACAAAATATGTTTGTTAGAGGGTTGTTATTCGACGTATATATGTTGTATGTTTGTAGTGTTTTCTGAATATGAGTTTGTGATGTTTTGTGAGATTGTATCTTGCCTGAACTGATTGGTGTTTGGAATGTGAGTTGAGACCACCCGAACGCAGTAACGTCCCATTCGAACAGTATTTTTTCAAGTTCGAACAGCTATTAAGTGTTCGAACGATTGTGCTTATGAGTTATAATATAAATAACTAAAAAATAATAAACATAAGAATTATTAATACTTAAACTTATATTAATACTTAAAAGATAATAGTTGTAAAAACTATCTTACAACTAACTTAAAAATTAATAAAATAAAATTATAAATAACTTAAAAGTATTAAACATAAGAACTAATAATACATAAACTCATATTAATCTTTAAAAGATAATAGTTGTAAAAACTATCTTCCAACTAACTTAAAATGTGCTAAAATTATATTATAAAAACAAAAGAATTATTAATACTTAAACTCATATTAATACTTAAAAGATAGTAGTTGTAAAATCTATCTTCCGACTAACTTAAAAAATAATAAATTAAATTATAAATAACTTAAAAATAATAAACATAAGAGTTAATAATACTTAAACTCATATTAATACTTAAAAGATAATAGTTGTAAAAACTATCTTACATCTAACTTAAAAGGGGCTAAAATTATATTATAAAAAAATAAGAGTTATTAATACTTAAATTCATAATAATATTTAAAAGATAATTAATTAAAAACAATAAGGACTAACTTAATAAATAATTAAATTAAATTTTAATTAATACTTAAAAATAACTATAATGTATAATTAATCTAATAAGTAACACCCATGATATATTTTGGATACTTAAAATACCCATGATATATATAGATACTTAAAATAGTTTGATAATTAAAATACGTAATTAAGATTTGGAGAATCTTGTATCTTCTATTCTCGTATCATCCTATATTATCGTATTTTTTATTATTGTTGTGTTTTAATATCGTATCTTCTACTTACCATTGAAATAAACCTTAGACCCGTTTGAGAGTTATCAATCATGTTGAACGGTTGATTGATAACTCTTGAATTGTCCAGAGTGGACAGTTTGAGATTGTAAGATCATTCTCGCAAACTATCAAACTATATATGTTGCATCCGACATTATGATTTTGGTAGAGCCATCCCTTATTGTTCTCTTGATATGCAGTTTTGGTGATGGTGTATCGATGTATAACTCGTCGGTATGCACGACCAAACTAGCATATTTGGAGAACTATGGGGAGATGCTGCCGAAATTTTGTTGGACGTGACAGATAATAGTTGGTAGGTTGGCGATTATGATCATACAATCCCGAATAAGATAGGACCAACTACTCGGTAAAATGAAGAAATTGCACAATATGTTAGATAATTGATTGTTTGTTGATGCACATGACTGTTTGCAATAGGATATTAGACATGGATAAGAGTTGGATGTGAGTTAGAGATTGGTTGGGTGAGGATTACAATGTATATGCTGAAGGAGTTAATAAATCTTTGGAGTTCACATCCTGTATAATTGGTAGTGACGGTTGTATTAGATGCCCATGCAGACTTTGTAAGAATTTGCGTTCTCATAATATAGAGTTGGTGAAAGAGCATTTGTTTGTTAAAAGTATTGACCAAGGTTATACCGATTGAGTCTTACATGGAGAACCGTATCCAACGTCATTCGAACTTCGAGATGAAGAAGAAGACATCGATGAAGATGTACATCCTGAGGTTGTTGGTGACGATCCCGAAGAGGATATGAAGCAAATGTTGTGCAACATTCATGCGGGAATGTTTATGGATGAAAGTGAAACAGATCCATCAAATTCAAATGATCCGTGCCATAATACTTTTACCCTCTTGTAGAATGATTCACAACGTGAGTTATATCTAAGGTGTAGAAAGCACAATAAGTTGTCATTTACAGTTAGACTGTTTTATATAAAATCCATGTGCCGTAAGGCTGTCAATATATTGCTTGAGCTATTTAAAGAGGCACTTTCATCAGACAATATTTTACTCTGCAACTTCTACGATGCAAAACAATTAAAAAGAGGACTCGAGTTTGATTACAATGTAATACATGAATGTAAGAATAATTGTGTTATTTTGGCGAGAAAATGAGCAGTTGAACGAGTGCCCCATTTGCCATGAATCAAGATGGACAACTGAGAAGCAGAATGTGCCACGAAAGGTTGTACGTCACTTTCCATTGATACCTAGATTACAACGGTTATTTATGTCACATTCAATGGCTGTGGATATGACATGACACTCAACATCTAGAGTCAAGAATGATAATGTTTTGTCACATCCTACAAACTCTCAACTTTGGAAGGAATTTGACTTAGACTACCCATGGTTTGCTCAAAAACCTTGTAATGTTCGACTTGGGTTAACAACAGATGGATTTAATCCATTTGGGAATATGAGTACTAGTCATAGTACTTGGCTAGTTGTACTTATGTCGTACAATCTACCACCAAGGAAGTGTATGAAATATCCATATTTCATGATGAGTTTGCTCATTCCAGGTCCGAGATCACCAGAAAATGATATAGATATACACTTGCAGCCACTGATAGCATAATTGAAAGATTTGTGGGTGAATGTGGTCTTAACATTTGATTCATCAACATACAAGTCGTTCAAGATGCATGCTGCGATGTTATGGACAATAAATGATTTTTCCGCTTATAGAAACTTGTCAGGTTGGAGTACTAAGGAGAAATTGGCATCTTCGACTTGTAACAAACATACCCAATCTGAATGGCTTACGTATGAGAGGAAACTATGCTTCATGGGTCATCGTCGATTTTTACCTGGTGACTATAGATGGTGTGGAAATGGTAGGATGTTTGATGGCACTGTTGAATGGGGGCACCCTCCACCATTCTTGTCTGGCGAAGATGTTATTGCATAGTTTGTGGATGTCGAAAGTAATGATTTTGGTAAAAAGCGATGGAAGAGAAAACGAACTGCGAATAAGTTGAATTGGACAAAGAAGAGTATATTTTTTGAACTCCCCTACTGGTCGACGTTAAAATTGCGACATAGTCTCGATGTTATATCTCGATGTTAAACATATTGAAAAACAAAATGCTAGTCCGTGTTAGGAACGTTGATGTCAATTGAAGGTAAAATGAAGGATAATATAAAATTACGGAAAGATCTAAAGAGGTTGGGAGTTAGTCCTGAAATGCACTTGGAACAAAGTGGTTCGTCTATTTACATGCCAATTCAGTGGTATACATTGTCAAGGAACGAAAGGGCTACATTTTGTGAGTGGTTGTAGAAGATTAAATTACCGAACGGGTATGCCTCGAATATAACAAGGTGTGTGCAAATAAATGACTAGAAAATTACTAGACTAAAAAGTTATGTATCTTTGCAACGTATCTTGCCTGTTGATATCCGTGGGTTCTTGACCAGAGATGTGCAGGTTGCGTTAATTGAGTTGGGTGCATTTTTTAAAGATTTATGTGCTAGAACGTTGAATGTAGAAACTTTGGATCGTATGGAACGAGAAATTGCACTAATATTGTATAAGTTGGAGAGTATTTACCCACTGTCATTCTTCGACATTATGGGTCACTTAGCCGTTCATTTGCCACGTGAGGCTCGACTTGCAGGACCAGTCCAGTTTAGATGGATGTATCCCATTGAACGGTTTCTTGGAAAGTTGAAATGCATAGTGGGTAATAAGGCCCGTCCATAAGGATCAATTGCAAAAACATATATTGATGATGTGTAACATCCCGTATTTTAGTATATTTTTATTGAAGGATTATTTTTATTTATTCAAAAATTTATTCTCTTATTTTGAAGTTATTGGATTTTTAGTTGGGCTATTTTTAGGATTTTTAATTTTGTGAAAATTATTTTGAAGTGCTTTCTTAAAATTAATTATTGTTATGCATTTAAAATTGTTTTCATATTAAATTAACTTATTGTTGGGTTTAATTATTTATTTTCATTTTAATCACTACGTTTGAATTATTTTATTTCACTTGCTGTTTTAAAACCGTTTCTGTTGGATTATTTTTCTGACCCAAGATGTGAGGATTGTACCTCATTTATTTCCCTCACTTTTTCTTTTTTCCTTTTTCTTTTCTTCTTCTTTCTTTTTCTCCTCTCTCTCTCTCTCCACTCCCGCGCGCGCGCGAAGTCCTTCCTCTCTCTCACCGTGTGAATTCTTCTCCTCCAACCAGCCACCGCCGCGCGCCACCGAGAACCTCACTACCCAGCCCACCTCCTTCCCCACCTGCTGACGACCCCTCCCCTCCGATCTCAGCTCCTCCCACACCGCCATTAGTCCCCACGCGCATCACCAAGCCGCGGCCTTCTCTTCGCTCGCTCGCCGCCGCCGCACCACCTCCAGCCACCATTTCTTTACCACTTCATCCTTGACCTCCTAGCAACCCAATACACCCAACCCCAGCTCTGATCCGCCACCGGTGAAGTACATCCAACTACATTTCAGTTTTGGGTATTTTTGCACTTCAAACACCCTCTACGCCGCCACCCACGACCAACCACCACCACCAATAGCTTTATCGACATCCCTAAGCCCTACCCTATCAATCTCGGGTCTTCGTTTGCACCTGTTCAAAAGTGGGTCTTTGAGACCCATGGCCACAGTGCATTTGGCACTGTTCTGTAGCTGTGTTGCCACTTCTTGCAGCTCCGTGATCCCTCGGAAATTATTATAGCACCGTAAGTATTTTCCAAAGAAATTTTATGATTTAAATGTATTTTTACACAAACACATTACACTGAATTTGTTGGTTTTGCCAGACTGAGTCCGAGGAGCACGGGGGTCGAATGGATTAGTGAAGGAAGTTTGTTTGTGTGTTTTGGGCTGTGCTGAATTGTTGGTTGGGATTTGTGTGGTACATGTACATTGCATAATTGCACGCATGATCATGTTTGTAAAGAAAACTGAGTTTTCGTGTAATTACATTCATGTTCATGTGTTTAATGAAAATTGGGTTTTCATGTGAGAAACGCTTTGGGTGTGTGTATCACGACCCCAAGCTGAGATGGGGCATTATCTCGGTGGAGCTCCTCTGGTCACTCGGGAGCGGAATATACTGAGTGATCGGACTAGATGGTCTTGTGCCGATTCCGTGGTCCCTCTGCTGGCGGGGACTAGAGGATGCCTGGCCACGTACGCGCTGGGCGCGGAACTGGGCATCGCTCGTTGCGTAGTGGCTGCTTGGCCATGAATGCGATGGGCGCGAAACTGGGCATCGCTACGAAGCCAGGATGGTGCATACGGTAAAATGGACTATAATCTGAGAAAATAGCGTGTGTTGGATTTGTAATTTGTGTGATCATTTTCTGGAAAAATGTTTTACGGATATTCTTTGGGCCAAATGGGATTTTGGCGTGTGTTGGAAAATTTTCATTTCTGGAGAAAATGATGTTTTGAGAATAATGCATATTTCATCATTTGCATGCATGTTGGTTGCATTAATATATTTTTATTCCTGAAGGTTGTTTGGTTTATACTTACATGCGGTACCGTTTTATGGTAACGCAGATTTCGATGCAGATGAGGATGAGGGTGAGCCTGAGGATTCGGCTCTGCCCGAGGAGTGATTGGGATCACTCATTTTTTTTGGGAATTGTATTATATTTTTTTTAATGGATAACTGTATAACTTTATAATGACTATTTATTTTAGATATTTGTATTAAACAATTATGGTACTTAGTTGACTACTTTTAATTTATCCGCTATGTTTTTGTTGTACACTTTCTGCTAGTACACACACTTGGCGTTTATCGTTGGGATGCGTGACCCGTGTTGTCGTCATCCCGACGTTACGATTCCCGCATTGCCGTATGAGGGGGTCGGGGCGTCACATGATGAGTGGCATACATTCTATTCCAAATACTTCACGGCGTTGACACAAGATTTGATCGGCCGGAAAAAAATTTTGATGTTGACCAAGCAAGACAACAGAACGGATTTGAACGGATTTTTTGTATTTTCCCAACAAGTACGTCCACTTGGTGCTCAGTGTGGTTATGATTTGTGTGAAAGGGAGTTCGAGAAATTTCAATGGTACGCGCTAAATAATTGCCCAGAGATAGAGAGCCACTTGAAGTAAGTTCAAATTAATTGTTAATTAATCAATGAATTTACTTATTAAACAATTATACGAATATACTTATTGTTGGTAATTTTTAATTTCAGTGATCATATTAACGTGTTTAAAGAAGTGGGAGTAAATGATATAGACCGGATACATGAACAGGAGTTCCCGAAATGGTTTGAACAACAGGTAATGACATTAATGTAGATGCAATTTTGCACTAACATATTTAAAATAGAGAGGATTGTTAACGATTGAATGTTTATACTTTATTTAATATATAGGTTGTACAAATGCATACGAGTAATCCGAACGATATATCAAACGAACTATATGCATCGGCGCATTGCCCCTCAAGACGCGCTGCTCGCTATTCTGCATATATTTCTCGAGGAAGTATGTATCACACAATTGATCAAGAACTTTATAGGAAAACACAAAATAGTGATGTCCTTGTCGAAGGGAGTCATGATGAAGACAATGTTGATTTCTATGAAGTTATCATAGATATAATTAGAATGAGATATGTGGGGGAGCTTGTGGTTTATATATTTAAGTGTGATTGGTGGGATTTATGCAATACTCGAAGGGGAAAATGCCAGGATGAATATTTTATGAGTGTTAATACATAAAAAAATGGTATGAAGATGACATTTTATTTTGGTTTCCCAAGCATCTCAAGTATTCTATTTAGACGATCCTCAGTTAGGAAATCATTGGCATGTAGTACAAAAGTTTTCTCCTAGAAATATTTATGATTTATGACTATATCATTGAGGCGGAGGGACAAGATGAAGAAGAAGATGATCCCTCTACTCAAGAAGCATACCAAGAGAGTCAACCTGCCTTTAACTTATTTGTGGATTTGAGCGAGTATGAAATGATCTCATTACATAGGGAAGATAACGAGACTAAAATAGTTGAGGCGACAGTTGATCACAAAGTTTTGAGTCATCTAAAGATCTACAGATGATGAGAGTGAATCTATAGATAAAACTGATACAGATGATTGACCGATTTTGTGTTCACATTAACAGTATCTAGCAATTATGACACCAAAGAGGAAGGAAGTTTGCATCCCATCTCCACCTGTTCCTAGCTCTCTATCTGACTCACCATTAGAGAGTGACTCTAAGGAACAAGGTAAATGGCTAATACTCATTTTTTTCAATTAATATATATAATAATTGATACGAGGTAAATAACTTATATTAGTTTATAGAGATAATAGTACAATCTCATCACGAAAGAGGCACTACTAGAGGCGTGACTTTGGAGAAATATTGTAAAGTAGGTAAGATTAAGGTTAACATTTCTGATGAACATACCGGAGGCGATGGACAACAAGCAGCATGGCTTGAATTGCATGTGGGTGCTCTTACACGGACTTATGCACCTTTGGCTATGAGTTCATGGCATAAAGTCCGTAAGATGTGAAACAATTTATAAATAAGCGTTGTTTGGTACGTAATATTTAAATAATAAATTTATATTGATATTATTTAATATTCTAAATGATAATGTCTTTGTGTATATACTTTTTCTAGGATGACTTCGAACTAAATTCTGGTCGGAGAGAGGAGCATAGGACTGTCGAAGAGTTGATGTGTAATGCATTCCGCAAGTATAAAGCAAGGTGTCATGAGCATTACATGAAGTATGAGAACAAGGAAGATGCACGCCATCATCATTTTCAGGATGTCCGGCCTGAAGATTGAGAAAAACTTTGCGACATGTTTGATGATCAATCATATAAGGTAAATTAAATGAATTCTTTATGTGTCATATTTGTAATTTTCACTTACTAACTTTTACAACTTCTATACAGGAGCGAAGTTCTATAAACAAAACGAATAGATCAAAATTAAAGATTCATCATCATGCAGGGTCAAGATCTTTCAATCGTCTCTCTCAGAAATTGGTAATGTACTCTTTTTTTTTTATTATTCTATATAGTTTGTTTTTAATATTGACTTTATATTTTAACAAAGTCTCTTGTAGAAAGAGTCAGACACCAATTATGATCTGACAAAATTATATGCTGCATCACATACTAATAGTAATGGAGAGTGGACTCATCCCGATGCTCGTGAAAATTATGTAAGTATTATAATTTCTTTTAATTAAACATATTTCAATTATTGTATCAATATTAATTTTATATGTTGTGTGTAGGATAAAATTGTTGCCCTCCGTGCTGAAGCTGCATCAGATTATAATTCATCAACAAGTGATGTTGAAATTTTTACACAAGTTCTAGGTCAACGTTCGGGATATTTGAGGGGTGTGGGTCGCTGTGTAATGCCTTCAAGCTCTTCATCAACGTCAAGCACTACTGCCATTGCGTCAGAGAATGAAAATTCTAGTATCGAATAATTGATTGCAAAACAGCATGAGTTAGAGGGTCAATTGACAAAACAAGCAGACATGGAGATGCGCATAAAACAACAAGAAGATCAACAAAGAGAGATGCAACTCCAAATGCAAGAACAACAAAGACAGATGCAGCTTCAAATGCAGATGCTTATGCAACAATTCAGGCCTCCAAATAATTGAACAATTATATATCATGTACTGATAATTTTATTAGTATTATTAGTATTTTATTATTTAGTTCTAACTTATTAGGTTAATTTTATTTACATTGACGAATTTGTAATGTATTTTTGAAATATAAATATCTATTTGGTTTTAAATTAGTATTGTCCAAGAAAATAATAACCCTTTGAACTCCCATCAAACATTCAAACATATATAAATCAGACACAACCGTTCGAACAGCACAAGTTGGAGTTCGAATGGTAAAAAAATTGCGCACCGTTTGAATGTATTCGAACAGTCAATTCACTATTTGTGTTCGATCATCAATTTTTTTGTTCGAACGTTTCTTCATCTATATTTGGTCGAATAGACTGGTATCGATCGACCGGCCATGAAGTACTCGTTCGAACAGTCCCTCATTGTTCGAACATTATTCACGCCGTTCGAACGACTTTCCGAGACGAATTTACATAGTCCCAGGAAAAAAAAGCCGTTCAAACGCGATCGAATGGTCCAGCTTAATTTTGTCCCAAAAGATATTTTTTGGGACGAATTTGTGATTTTCGTCCCAAAATACCTTTTCGGACAGTTTTATTGGGACGACCTTGGGTCACTTTTTTTTCGTCTCAAAATATATTTTTGGACGAAATGCCAGTCTTTTGGGACAAAACTTTTCATTCCAAAAGATCTTATTTGTTGTAGTGACTCATGATCTCTCCACCGACGAAGAGAATATTGGGTGACGGTGGAGGGCTCCAAAAGATCAAAGATATATATTCAAGCTATTGTTTGACACTATCATCCTTAAAAAATCACTTTCAAGTGCAAGTTATTATAAATTGCTGGATATAAAAAATAAAATTTCTATTCAATGTTTCCACACACCACACACTATATATTTTTTATTTATTTGTTCTCTTATCAAATATGTGGTATATGGGTGATGAGTAGAAGAATTTAATTAGTTTAAGAAGAATAAAAAAAATTTGAAAACAAATTGATATATAGTGTGTGAAGATGATAAATAAAAAAACTCTAAAAGGTCCGGCTAAGGAGTTGACTAGGGAATTGCATAAGGCTCACCCCTATTGAAGCCCCAACATGAAATACTAGTTTTGGTAAAAATCAATTATAGAAAAAAAAAAGAGAAAAATTGGGAAAAAAATGTAGGAACAGAAAAAGGCCAATGAATGTTGCGAAACAACTTGAGAAAAGAGAAAGAAATAAAAACCTTGACATGTTGTTGCTTTTGTACAATAAAAAATGAGAGAATATAAGAGACTGTAAATAAGTTTATTATAGTGGAATCTCTCCTTCTCAAACCCTTGTAAACGTAGGCCTAGTGCTGAACCACGTAAAATCTGTGTGTTCATCTATTTATTTTCTACATTTAAAAACTGTTCATCGCCAAGGATGTGTGAACTGACGCTGTACAGCCACACCAGACCACTGCCAGGGGCTCACACGCATCATCGATCGAGGTCTAGCTCTAAAGACCCGAGTTGCCGGGGCCTGGCCCACGGGCGTGCGAAATATAACATCAACAGTGGCACCGTCTGTGGGATCGTAATAGATCTTGCGTATCCTTCGTATGCCTGTGGCAACCTATTCTAGGCGACTCGGAAGAGATACAAAGGAAGCTATGGAGGCAAGGCTGGAAATCGTGGAGGAATGGGTGACGAAGCTGAGCGACTAATTGCAAACGCTCCACAAAAGAAAACGGGAAGCTCATAACAAAGGAGTAGATAAAAATTTTTCAGATAAGTATCTTCAGTCTTTTCACTTTTATTTTTATGAAAAACACTACTACAAGAGAAGTGTGATAAAAAGTGCAGCGCACCTTTTGTATATTTTTAGCATGAAGGGTCGAGAACCAAAACTTCTCGACCACTTAAGCGGTAAATGACATTGCATGTACTTTGAGTATGCGGTACATCTAAAAAACACTAGGAGCATACCTAGATGCACATAAGCCGGACACTGTTCACTTAAGTGCACAGCGCACCCAGGTGTACTTCGTCGTGCACCTGGGAAGCTCCCCCACCCCCCTCGCCGCGAGGGGCCCATTGACCCGCCGGCAACCACCACATGGATCGATGGCGATTTCTGTCTGGTACCAGTAGGCCCCCATCGACAGGGGGCCTTCCCGTCTGAACCGCGCACAAAGGTGCGTGAAAAACACACCCATAAGCCACATGCACGCCGTGGCGGAACCAGGGGCTGCGTCAGTGGTTGCCGAACGTACCACCGGAGCCGTCTATCTCTTTGATGATGGAAATCCTGCATCGGACATGAACGGGACAACTTGTGACTGTGGCCTTCTCGGCCTAGCCTCTACACAGCACGATAGAGCCACCGACGGCCACCAGGTGGCCCGCCGGCCTTGTCTGCTTCCTCGGGTGCAATTCCTGACCACCCCAGCTGCGGACAACGGCGTTGGGCTGCATGCGCAGCAAGCGAAACTTGTGCACGACTACTCTCCACGGACCTGCAGCAGTGGGCAGAGCAACTACGCGGCCTCACTTCCGCGGCCTCACCTCCACGGCTCCTCTCTCCGGCCATATGCACACAGCCATATACACGACACCCGAGGTCCTCATCTCCATGGCCTCCATGCATTACGGTAAAAACTCCACAACAACAACTTCAAAGACTCTCCACGGCCACGCAATCAGCCAAGTACAGCTGCTACTCTATGCGGCCTCCATACAGAGCGGCTAAAAGAATTTCATGACCTCAGTAGCCTCTTCACGCCCACTAAGCCCCACAGCTTAAGCTCCTCGGTCACTACATGCACGCCATGCACCACGGCTAAGGTCTACACAGTCACTGCGGGCACACCATGCACCACGGCAAAGGCCCGTACGGTTACTGTATGCTGCCTCATCCACATGGTCAAAGGTTACGCGGCCATTACATGTACGCTATGCATTGCAGACATATACACAGTGCAACATATATGCAGCACTGCTGATGTTTCCTTAGCTTCACAGTTAACAAGTCCAGCGGATGAACAACAGCAAAAACAAATAAAAAATGAAATGATGAAAGAAGAGAAAAAAAAAGAAGGAGCCAGGAAGAGAATAAACAACGAAACAACTGCGGAGAACTTTAGTCAAGCAGTGGACAAGCAAAAAACGAAAAAAAAAAAGAGAAGAAGAAGAAAGAAGAGGAAGAAGGGAAAAATCAAACAACAACGGGCAAAAAATCTATTGTGGCAACTACACGTTCCAGCTTGTCTTCTTAAAAACTTCTGTGAATTCTGTTTCACTAACGCAATTATTTCCAGTGGTGTGAATTCTGTTTTGTACGACTCGACATTGTAACGACAAAATCAACCAAGTTCCATTAACAAAGTCAACTCTACTAAAAGGGGACTCCATCAACAACTTACCTCCCCACAGGTTTGTATAGGGAAAGGTAGGCCTAAAAGGTTTCCTTATCCCTCTCGCAGAGGAGTGTGGGTCGGTCCTTGGCCACCCAAAGATAAAAATTTACCTTCCTCGTAAGAGTCAATAGGTGGGAGTGGGTTCAGTAATAAACTGCTCGAACAACTTACCTCCCCTCCCCACGAAGGATGATAGGCAAGCAGGTGGCTCAGCCTCCTCGTCCAGGAGAGCGGGATCAGCCTTACGGCTACCCGAATCACTTACCCTGACCTCCGTTGCAATGAAGTGTGGGATCAGCACCAGCCTAACCCAACCTACTCTTTCATGTGATGTCAACGGGTGGGAGCAGGTTCAGTAAGAAACTGCCCGAACAACTTACCTCCCCACAAAGGATGATAGGCGAGCAGGCGTCTCAGCCTCCTCATCCTGGAGTGCGGGACTAGCCACGAGGCGGCCCGAATAACTTACCTCGACCCGGTCACAGTGAAGGAGCAGTCAGCCAAATGCTGTCCAAACTTACCTCCCCGCGGGGGCGTATAGGGAAAGGTAGGCCTTAAGGTTGTCTTATCCCTCCCACGACGAAGTGCAGGTTAGTCCTCAACGGCCCGACATCAGAAAAATTTACCTTCCTCATCAGCGTCAACGAGCGGGAGTGGTTAGCCAATTGCTGTCCAAACTTACCTCCCAGCATGGTTGTATAGGGAAAGGTTGGCCCCAGGGTGGCCTTATCCTTCCCGCAGAGGAGAGCGGGTTTTGCCCTCGCGGAAACTCGAAAACTTACCCCAACCTCAGCTATGATGAAGTGTGGGGTCAGCACTAGACTGTCAACGGGTGGGAGCAGGTTCAATAACAGGCTACTCGAACGACTTACCTCCTTGCAGAATACCATTGGGAAAGATCGGCCTCAGGGTGGCCTGACCCCGGCCCCCGTCATAGTGAAGGAGCGGACCAGCTACATTGCTGTCTGAATTACCTCCCCGAGGGACAAAGAGGTAGAATGACATGAGGCATTCCGACCTCTCCCCGATGGAGAGTGGGCCGAGTCTATAGACTGCTCGAATAATAAGTAGAAAGATACTGATCTGACATCATCAACAAAATCTACATCAACGGGATCACCATCAACAAATTGCCTCCCCGCGAGGTGAAAGGGATGAGTGTAATGCCTAAATGCCGCTCTATCCCTCTCGTAGAGGAGTGCGGGTCGGCCATTGGCCACCCAAACACAAAATCTCCACAAACGGACTTTACTTCAACAAAAAAATCTCCAACAAATGAATCACCACGAAAGGAAACTCCACCAGCTCCAAACTACCTTTTTGTGGGGCAAAGGGACAAGTCACGCCAGAGGCGACCCTCTCCCTCTCGCGGAGGAGTGCGGGTCGGCCTTTGGCCACCTGACATATTTATCAATGGAATGTCATCTACAGCAATAGAATGCCAAACAGATAGCGCCTCAAACCTTCACTGCATCCCAACAAAAACAGCTCTGGTTTGCGAATTCACTAACAGGTTTGACTTGTGCAGCATCTCTTACTTACCTTCCCGAGAGGATCAACATGCGAGACCAGCCTGAGAGCAGCCCGATCTGCCTCACAGCGAAGTGCAGGTTTAGTCTTTCGACTACCTGACATTACTTATTGGGGCAGCATCTTGTACTTACCTTCCCGTGAGGGTCAATAGGCGGGACCAGCATTAGGGCGGCCCTACCTGCCTCACGGCGAAGTGCGGGTTCAATCTTTCGACTGCCTGACATTACTTATATCGGATGAATCTTCATATACAAAATATTACGGCGGGATCTTCTACGAAATATTTATCAGCGGGATCTTTATCTAGAAAATATTATTCAGAAGATCTTCTACAAGATATTATTTAGTGGGATCTTCTACAAAATATTATTCGGCGGGATCTTCTACAAAATATTATTCGGTGGGATCTTCTACAAAATATTTGTCAGTGGGACCTTTATCTACAATATGTTTGTCAGCGGGATCTTTATCTACAAACTATTTATTAGCAGGATCTTCATCTACGAAATATTTATCATCATGATCCCCATCTATTAAATATTTATCGGCGGAATCTCCATCTACAAAATACTTATCAGCAGATCTCCATCTACAAAATATTTATTGGCGAAATCTCCACCAACACAATCTTCATCAGAGGACTCTCCATCAACATAATCTTCCCAACAGAATCTCCATCAAATGAGACTTTGCAAATAGAAGCATAACACTCTTATGATGCAGGAATGAGCGAATGAAAAAGAAAAGTTAAGGAAAAGCGGTGAAACAAAGTAAAAGGAAAGAAAAAGGAGAGATAAAAGGCTCGGCGGGGTACAAAATAGGAAGGACTAAGGAAAAGGCGACCAAAGAACAAGGGCGACGGCTAAAGGAAATAGAAATGAAAGGAGAAAGGCAGCAAAAGGAAAGGCATAAGTAGATGGGAAAGGCAACCAAAAGAAATAGAAAAGGAAAAGGAGATTAAAGGAAATCGAAATGACAAAGCGACGACATAAAGGGTCAGCGGGGTAGAACCCCACATAAGGACTGACTAGTGAGAAAAAATAGACTATGAAATTCCCATCAAAAATTTTTGTAATGTAAGGAAATTTAATAGATAAGTGACATAAAGCAAGAAAATATAAGGTATAAGGTGTGAGCATAGAAGTGACTTAAAGCAAGTGAGGGGTAGGCAATAAAAGACAATGGAAATCTACGGATTGGGGACTCCTGGGGGACACATCTGTCTTATTGATCCTTCCAGATCTTTTCAACTTCGGCCGATAGAGGGAACTTCTTCTTCATTTAGAGAGCTCTAGAGAGAGCTTCTTCTCTTGTAAATAGCTCTACAACTTCTCTAGTGCCGAACCACGTAAAATCTGTGTGCTCATCTATTTATTTTTTGCATTTAAGATATGTTCATCACCAAAGATGTACGAACCAACGCCGTATAGCCGCACCGGACCACTGTCGGGGGTTTACACGACATCAACAATCCATATTATATAATATAGTACATAGTAACAATGAAGAAAATCTTGGTAAGGTTAAATCCACACATTAGTATATACTAATTAAAAATACCCAGTCATCCATATCTAATTTAATTTACGAAAAAAATAATGGTCACTAGGAAATCCACATACTAATTAAAATAAAGAAGAATCTATACTAAGATTAAAACTAATAACTAATTAAGAATCTATACTAAGATTAAAACCAAATAATAAACTTAGAACAAAGTGTACTAAACTTAGGACAATAAGAAAAATTAGTAAACAAAACAATAACAAATAAAACAAATAACTAATTAAGAAAAATTAGTAAGATTAACTCCACATACTAAACTTAGAACAAAGCATACTAAACTTAGGACAAAGTGTACTAAACGTAAGACAAATAGTACTAAACTTCTTTGAAATCCTCAATTAAGACCCAACAATGCATTCTTTACTAAGGGTTTCAAAGAGGTTTAGTATGATAGTAAAAACTTAAATTACAACCTTATTTCTTTAGAATCAAATAACATAAAGCACAACTTAGCTTGTATGTTATAGCTTATGTTATATGTTATAGCTTGTGTGTGACATTGCATGCGTAACTTTAGACCCGTTTGAGAATTAGTGTACACTTGAGGTTTTCACTAATTCCTGAATTGTCTAGTGTAGACAGTTTGAAATTATATTATCTATATTGCACATTTTCATTACTCTTTCTCTACACGTTAAGGATGGAAATTTTAGTGTCTTCTTCATTTGTTCTTCAGGTATACTGTTCACAGGGTGATAATCCCTCTCTACGACCATGTATACTTGGAGAACTATGAGGATGTACTGCTGAAATTTCTACAGATTTGGAGAACACAAGAGTGACGAAACTTTTGTAATACGGATGATATAATCTCGAATGGGATAGGACCAACTACCTTTTTGTAAAGAATGTGGAGATTTGAATCGGAGCATGTGATGCAAGTAAAATTATTTGCAATTACTAATCCAGGTTTTCTTAGAAATTGAAAAAAGTTGGATGCATCTTGACGATAGACTTGGAAAATACTTCGTTTTGTATGCACGTGGAGTGAAAAACTTTATTGATTTTGCTCAAGCCCCTGTTGATAGTCAAGGTTACATACAATGTTCATGTCAATGGTGCAGAAATATGTGCGCTATAGGACTGGATGAAGTAGAAAGTCATATATTTGTGAATGGTATGAATTTGGGATATACTTGATGGGTATTGCATGTTGAGCCATATGAACAATCTTTGAGTGTTCCGTTTGGTGATGTATTGAAATGAGGCACTTGGCTGTTAATAATGAGTGGGATGAGAGGGAGGAGATGTAGGGTAACATTAAAGTTGGAATTTTTATGGATGAAATTGACGATGATGTCTCAAGTGGCTGAGGCGTTCAGTTAGAGAATTTCTCTAGAATGTGGAAAGATGCAAAGCGTAAGCTTTATCTTGGTTGTACAAAACACAACAAAATATCGTTTATTGTGCGACTACTGAACATTAAGTCATTGTGTGGGATGTCGACGAAAGCAATCAACATGGTATTGGAATTATTTAATGAGGTGCTCCTTGATGGTTCTACATTGCCGAAGAAGTTTTATAAAGCGAAACAGTTAAGAAAGCGGTTTGGGTTTGAGTACAAGTTGATACATGCATGTAGGAATGATTGTGTTGTTTTGGAAGGAGAATGAGGAAAAATAGGCTTGTCCTGTATGTGAAGTGTTGAGGTGGAAGGGTAAGAAAAAGTTCCGGTGAAAATTTTAGGTTATTTTCTGCTCAAACCAAGATTTTAAAGGCTATATATGTGTAGCAAAACAGTTCAAGATATGAGGTGGCACGAGGAGAAACGAGTTAAGGATGAAAAATATATGAGGTACTCAGCTAACTCAAATGCATGGCAATGTTTTGATAATAAATATCTAGATTTTGGTAGCAAAGCTCGTAACGTGCATCTAGGACTTACAACGGACGGATTCAATCTGTTTGTAATATGAGTACAAGTTATAACACTTGGTCTGTAATGTTGATTCCATATAATCTTCCACCATGGAAGTGCATGAAGGCCCCAACCTTTCTGTTAACTTTACTTATCCCCAGCCCAAAATCACCTTTGATGATATTGAAGTAATCATGTAGCCGTTAATTGAAGAGTTGAAAGATCTAAGGGAAAATGGTGTCCAAACTTTTGATGCATAGGCATCGACATCTTTGTAGATGCATGCTCTAGTATTATGGACGATAAATGATTTTCTAACATATGGCAATCTCTTTGGTTGGAGTACTAAATGGAAGTTGGCGTGTCTCACGTGTAATAAGGAAACTACAAGTGAGTGGTTAAAATATTCGCAGAAGATGTATTTCATGGGCCATCAACAGTATTTGTCACCAAATCATGAATGGCGAAGGAAGGACGCTAAATTTGATGGGAGAGTGGAGGACATAATTGCACCAAAAGAGTTGTCAGGGGATGAGATAGTGGAACAATTAATGGAACTTGGATCAAACAATTTTGGCAGAGATCGGGGAAAGAACAGGAGAAAACTAAAAAAGATGAAGGACACGATTAAGACAAGGAAATATCTTCTGAGAATGTGAATTAAACATAATCTCCATTTGCGGGTGGAAGGCAATAGGGTGATTATGCCGCATGCATGTTTTATGATGACAAGGGATGAGGATGGACTTTTGCAAATGGTTGCAAGGTGTGAAATAGCCAAGCGGCATGTTTAATATCTTGGTACATGCGTGAATCCTGATGAATGGAAAATAAGTGGGTTGAAAAGTCATAATTGTTACTTATTTTTGCAAAAATTGTTACCGGCAGGAATTCGTGGGAGGTTGACTTCTAATGTATGTGTTGTTATAGCAGACCTATGCATGTTTTTCAAGGATTTGTGCTCTTGGGTACTAGATCAAGATGTGCTGAGGAAAATGGAAGACAACATTGCAATAATACTATTTAAATTCAAGCAGATCTTTTCACCATCATTTTTTTTACATAATGGTCCACTTAGCAATGCATTTACCTCGAGAGGCAATTTTAGGTGGACCAATGCAGTTTCGTTGGATGTATCCAGTTGAGAGATTTTTGGGTAAGCTAAAGCGTACTGTTGGGAATAAAGTCCGAGCTAAGGGGCCAATAGCAGAGGTTTATATACACAATGAATGGTTGACATTTTGCGAGGCGCGTGTGAACCTTGGTCACTTGTTTTGCGAGGCACCTGAGTGCTTGACTCTAGGCAGGCCTGACTATTATGAGACGTTTTCACCAAAAATCAAGTTGCTTAGTGTATATAATCCAGACCACAAGTTTAAGACGTGCAAACTTGAGCCAAGATGCCATGCGTTTGGTAAGAATCCGGTTTCTGTAGTGCTCAATTATGGCTCGAGACACCTAGGTGAGGCTTGAGGACGAAATTGACTTGATGATAATGAAGATTCTGCGTGCCCAAGTGAGTTTTCTTGGGCAGTCTACTCTAGCGCAAATAGCTGAGTTGCCTGAGCAGCACTCAAGGGCGACGCCTCAGCTGGTGCTTCAAGTTAAGTGACTAGGGTTTCAAGATTTTTGCTTGGTTGGGGTTGATCACCATTTTGTCCTATTTGTTTCTTTTATTAGCCATAGGTCTCATGTCTGAGATTTGGATTGCCCAAAATGTTTTTTGGCTAAGACCAGGGAGAAGGTGTGTCGCTTGTCCATTTTTGTGTTTCTGTTTAATCATTCATTACGAATCTCCTGGACATACGAGGAGTTTTATGTGGGAAATCTCCAAAATCTAAATTTGTTAGTGAAAATAAAATTCAAACAAAGAGTTTGAGGGAGGCAATCAATGACCCTTTAGCTGTTGTTTTCAATTTCTTCTTGATAGAGATTGTCCTTCACTGAGTGAATTTTACTTGATAGAAATTGCTCATCTTTGAGTGATTTTTGCTTGATGGAGATTGTCCGTCGTTGAGTAGTTTTTGCTTGATGGAGGTTGTCCGTCCTTGGGAAATTCTTGTTGTGATATGTCTTGCATACGTATCCTCTTTGTTTTTCTTGCATGTATCGGGAGTCATGGTTGAGTCCAGGACGCATGGGCGTTGTTGATTAAATATCGGCTAGCAAAGAATGCATTTTATAAACTTTTCTATCCGTGTTGTTCATTCTCTTTGGAGCCATGTAGAACTCTAATGAGCTTTATTGGGGGGGGGGGGGGGGGGGGGGGGGGGGGGGGTATACTTGTCACCATCAGTAGTATTTAAATAGCAAGTTTGAGGGAAACCACCCAGGCGAGGACAAGCAGCATTGCTCAGGGGCAAGCTTCTTTCCACACTAGTGAGCCTCTCTGTCACTCAACACAAGTTTAAGTGCTCGCTTAGGAGGAATGCTCTTTGCTTGAGGATTGACAAAGTGCTCAGCTTGCTTGTTGATCAAGGGCGAGCTCCATTGCTTGCGATTTGATGTGACGGTGTGGGCAAGCTAATTGCACACCCAATATGGCTATCCGAACAAGGTCCATTGCTCACGACGTTTGTTGCTCTGCGTACCCGTTATGTTTGTTGCTCTAGTAAGCTTTATTGCTTGTCGTATTTTGTGTTTGGTGGGAAGCTCCATCGCTCGCTATGGTGCTCCAAGCGTTGGGCAGTAAGCGTCCGCCAAACTTATGACTCGGGACGAGCTAAATTACTCATCCATTGGGTGAGAAAGGTGCCTGCATCTGCAACTCAGGTTCATTGCTCAGATAAAGCCCACCCAGGATGCTCCAAGTTCTGGCGATATGGCCTATTTACCCAATAGTTAAGAATTGAGATGGGTGCATGCATGTTTTCCAGGTTCCCAATTACATACCGAATAAGCAGCCCAAGAAGTCATCATCGCCCACGTGAAAGCTATCCATCAGAACGAAGAACATTAGAGCATTAATAATGATTGGACGTTGGTCTACAACAAAGCATTCAGATTCCGAAAGCTCGAACTCACACCTTATCATGCCGATCCAAAATCCACAAGAATCATCTATCCCCACAGATCTTTGAGCCACTTCATGCATTCTCTTTTTCATTCCCACACTTGTCAAATCATGTTTTTCCTTGTATCTTTGCTGTAATATCTATTCGTAATTAGAAGTTATATGATCAAATATTGTTGCCATAAGAGCTCACTGGAATGGGACCCAAAACCTTACAACATATGTCAAATTACTAATATTGCATACAAATAGGAGCTGGCAGAACTGGACTCAAATTAAAATTCACCTCTCTTTCATTCTTATGTGGTCTGTTTATCCAGTTTTTGTTTCGAGTAAACGCAAAAGGAAGAATAGGACTCTAAGCTTTGGATCATTTGGAGTTCGAGTAGGAACTCTAATGTATATAGTGGGAGATAGATAAACGTATAAAGTGGATCTCACCACATTTATGGCTATCCGAGTGACTCTTTTAGATAAAGTTAAATGCTCAATAAACGATATTGTATCTATTCTTCTCTCACTTTAGATCCTAGAATTTGGACAAACACTAATGGATCTAATCCAAAACTCTAGGGTTTTTTCGGATTGATTTCCTATTAATTGGTAAAATAATAATTAGATATTTTAAACGCTGAAGTACTTCCATACTTGGGCTATTTTAAAAGCTGAAGTTCCATATTGCATTGTCTGTGTAATGATGATTTGTTACAAGTAATTATTGACTTGTCTGTTAGTATTTCAATTAAAAAAGTAAGGCAAACTAGTACTGTGGTTGTACCGTTCCGTCCCCGAAAGTCTGGAGAGTTAACTCATATTACCTGATAGTCAACTCTAACATTGCTAATACACTTCCAAAAGCTCCAAATCAAACGTAAACACTTCAAATTTAATTAACTACACAAACTCATATGTCCAATCCTCAATACAGTAACCACAAGAAAATATCAACTTCTCTACATGTCACTTAAACTCACATTTCAACAATATAATTAACAAAAATCACCAATACTCATCGAAAACTTTCTATTCTTAATCCACAATTCTTAAGTCATCTCACTCAATGCTTCATAGTCTTGATCCTCAGCTGAAAAATCCAAAATCATCTGAAAATATTGTGAAGGTAAAGGGGGTGAGTTATCAACAACTTAGTAAGCAGAGAACATATGCTAGTATGTAAACATGAGCATTTTTACATAGTTCAAAATGCAGAAACAAAACATTTCAGTTTTGAATATGCATATCTCAAAAATACATATTATCATAAATCCAGAGTGATATTTCAAACATTTCATATTCAGAAAATAACTTTTCGTATTCAAAGACTCCTTTGGCACCACATTACTGAACATTTTCATCTTATCCTATCATATCATAATAGAGGCCATGTTTAACCCCCGTGGTAGGGTTGTGCATTCTGCGGAAAGCCAAACATAACATAAATCACCATGAATATCAAAGCGATTGCACTCAGAACAGAAATCCACTATTATATCTCATGGTAGGACCAAATGTCACTATTATATCCCGTGACAAGGCCAGAGGTCACTATTGTATCCCGTGAAAGGGCAAGATATCACTATTATATCCCATGACAGGGCCAGAGGTCACTATTGTATCCCGTGACAGGGCCATATATCAAAGCAAAATAGAATCAGAATCAGAATCAGAGTCAGAACAAAATCAGAAAGTCATGCCAAAGGTTTTTCAGATGCCAAACCATATCAAAATAGAGTACTGAAATTCAGATCATTTCACATTTTCCAAAACAGATTCAGAACATCTTCACGTCACATGCAAATTTATCGAATTTTCAAATTCGCACATTTTTTTCATAGTTCAGAAACAAAATGTCAAAAATAAGCTCATTTCTACACCAGTCATACCAGAAAATATCTTATTTTTATACAGAATTTAATGAGTAATGCAGAACAAATAATTGAAGTCGTTTCAAATTTCTTTTCATAACAAAACATGCATATATTTCCAAACTTGACCTCAATTCATTTCATTTTTATACAAAGTCTAGCATACGAACCCTGCTTACCTGAACTTCTTAGCCTTTCAGAATTTTCCTAAAAAATGTCGAGTCGACTATAAATCGTCACCTATAAAAATAATCACGTAATTTCTGTAAGTTTCCAATAAATCACGTATTTCGATGTTTAAGCCTAAGCTTCTAAAATAACCTATTTTAATTCCTCAAAACTTAAAATCTTCATAATCCCAAAATATATCATCACTTTCTAAAATTATCAATATCCACCATAACCAACGTCAAACTCAAAACACCAATATTTAAACCCGAAACAGCCAACAAATCTCACAGCATAAACCAATCACACAAAAAACTCCATCATCCAATCCAACTGACCCCCTTACTCCTCAGACTCAGTCCGACACAACCAACCAATTCATAGTAAAATGAGTTAGTGTAAAAATACATTTAAATCACGAAATTTTTTTGGGAAAATACTTACAGCGCTTTATTATAATTTTCGAATGATCACAGAGGTGCAAGAGGTAGCGGCACAGCAACGGAATAGTGCAAAATGCACTGTGGCCGTGGGTATCAAAAACTCACTTTTGAACAGGAACAAACAAAGACTCGAGATTACTAGAGAAGGGCTTAAGGATATCGGTGAAGCTAATGGTGGTGTAGATTGGCCTTGGGTGGCGGTGTAGAGGGTGGTTGAAGGCCAAAATGTTCAAAACGGAAATGTTGATGGTCGGACTTCACCGGTGGCGGATCGGAGCTGGGGTTGGGTGGATTAGGTTGATAGGAGGTCAAGAAAGAGGTGGCGCGATGGCGGCGCGATGGCGGCGCGGGAACACAAAGAAGGCCGCAGCTTGATGCCGTGCGTGGAGGAGAATGGCAGAATGAAAGGAGTTGGAAATCGGAGGGTGAGGTCGCCGGCCGGAGGGGAAGCAAACGGTAGGGGTGGTGACGGACACGAGCGGTGCACGGCGGCGCAGGGTGGAGAACGACGCACGGACGGAAGAAGGTAGGTCTCATGCGCGGGAGAGAAGAGAGAGAGGGGATAAAAAGAAATGGGGGGAAAAAGAAAAAGTGAGGAAAAGAAATGAGGTCCAATCCTTACATCTAAGGTCTAAAAAATGATCTAATGAAAAGGATTTCAAAATAGCAAGTTAAATTAAATAATTTAAACGTAGTGCTTAAATGAAAATAAAATAATTAAATCCAACAATAACTAATTTAGAATAAAGAGCAATTTAAATAATGAACAATAATTAATAACAAGAGAACACATTGAATTAACAATTAAAAATCTTAAAATAATATAACGTAAATATCTAAAATTTAAACCAAGAAAGCTCATAATCTTAATAAATACAATAATTTACTTAGTCAAAATACACGTAAATACGGGATATCACAGTGGCATCCCTCATGTACGTGTAATTCGTTGACTCTAGTTTGAGCATTGTTACGAAGGACGGTGCTACTCCCACAGCTGGGAGCTCCCGCTGGGGCTCCCGCTAGTGTTTTCTGTATTTTTTAACACTTTTAAATATTTTTAAAAAAATATAAAAAATCATAATATTATTAAAAAATATTTCCTTAATCATTAAGTAAAAAAAATAATAAATAAAAAATAAAAAAGTCACAGCGGTAACTTCTAGCGGGAAGAATGAGTGGGAAGACTAGCATTTTCCTTAAATAAATGGCAAAAGATCCAATGGAGAAGGGCCGGGAGGCAGGCTTGGAGATTAAGCTTTGGTGACAAGGGGTCATGCTGCAACCCCCGCTGGGAGCTCCCGCTAGGATGTAGTATTGTTTTACATGTATTTTTTTAAAATTAGTTTTTTATATAGATTTTTTACTATTTTTAAAAAATAAAATAAATTTAGAACATTATTAAAAAAATACTTCCTTAATGAGAAAATAAAAAAAATCATAATATTACGAATCATGTGATTAGTTTGCATCCCTCGTCATGTATCGAACGTCACAGGATCCTATAGAATAATTTGCGTCATGTCGGATGTCACGAGACCGATCCGAGCTGGAATTGATCATTCAGTGGCATTTCAAGGACATTAATACGTCTCATTCCTTCAATTATTTTATTTATATTTTTTATTAATTAAGCACAATTATTGATTGGAAATTTTCCCAAGTCATTTAAAAATTAATTTCCACCTTTTTTCCCCAAATTTATTTATAATTCAAGTTTTTTCAAAATTAATATTAATTATCAATTATGAAGACACCATTATAATTTTCAAAATTATCAAAATTATTAGATGGAAATTTTATACATATTATTTAATAAATACTTAAAATAATTATGTAGCTTAATCCCTAATTTACTAGTGATTTTATATTCCATATATATTTTATACTCGGAATATAAAGTACTATTATATTATTTGAGAAATTTCCAAAGATTTTTTAGTATTTGAGAAATTTTCATTCACACGGATATTAATTCATCAAATAAATACATATTATTTGAGAAATTTTCATTCACAAGTGGAGACGATTTTGTAGCTTGTCTCACGAAGTAAAACATAAAGAGAATGATGAAATGCAATCAAGAAAGATATGAGGACACTGAGCAACAAAGTTGCGACACATGAGGAAATATATGCAGCAGAAAAAGCAAACATGAAGTACCTTGCAATGACCAAGAAATGCATGCAGCAGCAAAAGATGAAGTAAAACACACTGCAGAAAAAGAGAAGTGAAAAGCAACAACAAAAGGAAGAAGAAAAGCAATAGAAAAAGGAGGAAAGTGTTGTCACAGAAAAGCAAGGGATCATGTGTGAAGTACATGGCTGCATACAAAGTAATGTTAGGAAATCAACATGTAAAACACTGCCTAAACCATGTTGTCCATAAAGCTACAGTAGATTACTTGTAACTAAATAGAAGGTTTAAAGTTAGTTTTAGAACTTTTTCTTTCTGCTTTTGTAATGTATAAATAGCAATAGATTTTGTATCATTCATTTCAGATCAATGAGAATGAGATTTTTCTCTACACTGCTTATGCATTTCGAGTTTCTGTTCTGTATCAGAGTAGGCAAGGAACACAACCTTACCCACTATGTTTCATTAACTTGCAAACAAATCTCATCTCATAAATCATGACAACCTCATATTCTTCTTCATCTACTTCTTCCCTTGAGGATCCGAATAGTCCCTTCTTCCTACATTACAGTGACAATGCTAACACTATCATTCTCTCACCCCTATTAACTGGTTCAAACTACATTTTTTGGAGCAGATCATTTCTGCTTTCTATTTCTATCAAGAACAAATCAGGCTTCCTGGATGGCACAATGACCACCCCTGACTTATTAGATTCTTCCTATGTTTCATGGTTAAGATGTAACAACATCTTCCTTGCATGGATTCTAAACTCTGTCTCAAAAGACATTGCATCCAATGTTTTCTTCATGACTTCAGCCAAGCAGGTATGGGACAAGCTCAAGGAGAATTTTGCACAACCTGATGAGGCTTGAATCTATCACCTCCAACATGAGCTAAGTGGCATTGTACAAGGACACCTCTCTGTAAGTGATTACTTCACACAACTTAATGCTATTTGGGAAAAATTGCATAGCTATAGACCTCTTCCATGTTGTTCATGTGGAAAGTGTACTTGTGATGCCTTGAAAGATGTTGGTGAAGTCCAATAAGGAGATTATGTGTTCAAATTTTTAGTGGGCTTAAATGATAGTTATGATGCTATGAGGGGACAACTCATTTTGTTAAGTCCTTTGCCTCTATTGGATAAAACCTTTTCACTAATTTTGCAAGAGGAAAGACAAAGATAGGCAAGGAACACAGCCTTACCCACCTCAAAACTTTATGCCTTACTTGCCTACCAAAAATTTCCAAAGAAAACAGACAGGTTAGACCTTGTTTGCCACCATTGTGGTAAGGTTGGAGATACAAAGGAAAAATGCTACAAGTTAGTGGGATTCCCACCAAACTTCAAATTTACCAAATCAAGAATTGGGAACACTTCTGATCCACCTTATTCTGTAAATCCGGTTGCTGTTCAGATTAACTACCTCAAGACATGAAGCACTCTTCCAAGTGCCTCTCAATTGAACCTCTCTTAGGCACAAGCACAACACCTCATGGCTCTTGTCAATGCTCAATTTCTTTAGATAAACTTGGGACAAAAACCAATTCAACCTACACCAGCTCTTACCAAACCAGACACTACTAAGACCAGCTCCTCGACCACACCATATTCAAACTTTGCAGGTAATCATCACTGCCTCTCCACTCTTTCCATACTTGCTGATCACTCTCATCCCAACACTGTGAATCAATTTAAACACAGTTCATCTTCCCAGCATAAGCACTCTGACAACTATAACACACCATGGATCGTGGACACAGGACCACTGATCACATGGTGTGCTCCACCTCCTTCTTTGACAGTCCCACTTCATGCATACATGCCTTTGTGCAACTCCCAAATTGTACAAGGGCTCAACTCACACACATAGGCACTGTTAAGTTATCAGATTCACTATCTCTAACTGATGTCTTACGTGTGCCCTCATTCACTTTCAACCACATGTCAGTTAGCAAACTCTCTCAAAAACCAAATACATTTATGTTTTTCTTAAAACATCTTTGCTTCATTCAGGTCTTCTCTTCATGGATGACGATTAGACTTGCTAAGGTTCATGTTGGCCTCTACTATCTGCTGCCTCATTCTCATGTCAGCAACATCAACCCCTCTTTAACTTTTCCCAATCAAGCTCGAGTCAACCAAGTAGCTATACAAAAATATTTTGATCTATGGCACTTTAGATTAGGACATTTATCTTCACAAAGAATGAACTTAATTCATTCTCTTATTCCTAATGTAAAGTCCAAGGATCTATCTCATTGTAAAATCTGCCCTTTGGCCAAGCAGAAACATGTTTCCTTTTTTCCAAGTGTATCTACTAGTTCATTTCCTTTTGACTTAATTCATTGTTGATATATGGGGCCCATAATCTCAAGCATCAATTCAAGGATTTCATTACTTCTTAACCATTGTGGATGATTATTCAAGAATCATTTGGGTGTTTTTAATGAAACTAAAGTCATACACAAGACCTATCCTATAATCTTTCTTTCAGCTCATACAGACTCAATTCAATAGCAAAGTTAAGAAAATCATAATTGATAATGGCCTTGAATTCGAGATGACTGATTTTTATAAAGATCATGGCATCATTCACCAAAAAACATGTGTGTATACCCCTTAACAAAATGATGTTGTTGAGAGGAAACACTAACACATCTTGAATGTTGATAGAGCACTTCTTTCAAGCTGGTTTACCTATTCCTTTTTGGGGGGATGCCATCTTAACTGCATCATACATCATCAATAGTATTCCTACACCCCTCCTTTCTAACCAATCTCCCTATGAAAGGCTCTTTTCATCACCACCCTCATATACTCATCTTCGAGTCTTTGGCTACCTAATTTATGCTAGCACTCCTAAGCACCACATAACCAAGTTTAAACCTCGAGCCAAACCTTGCATTTTCCTAGAAACTCTGCAAACATCAAAGGTTACAAGCTCTATGACATAGAGACTCATTCCACCTTTATTTCTTGGAATGTAATCTTCCATGAATCTGTTTTCCCATTCCACTCCGCCACCTCTACTGCCTCCTCTCATTCCTCTTTAGACATTCACTCCTATTTCCCTCATAATCTGGTCTTACCTCCTCCACCACCAGATACCTACTTTCCACCTCCTCTTAATGAACTGCAATCTACCACATCCAATTCTACTCTCCAATCTCAAACACCTCCTCTTGAAACACCTCTGCCTGCTAGCTCTTTTGATCCACCTCTTCCTTCATCTCATCTTGATGAGCTCCATGCCACCTCATCTCCTAATACACCTCCTCGAATGTCCATCAGAGATAGGCATCAACCTGCCTATCTACAACAATACCATTGTCAGATAGCAGAATCCCTACCTCTCACTGCATGCTCTCCATCCTTCACATATAATCCACTCAATCATCACCTCACTTACAAACACCTCTCCCCATCTCACCAATCATTCTCTGTTTCCCTCTCCCTATTTTCTGGACATAACTCCTATAGTGAAGCTATGAAATTTAAACATTAGTAAGATGCAATGCAAGTTGAACTCAGTACCTTAGAGGAAAATAATACTTGGATTGTTACCTCCCTCCCCCCAACAAAACTACCATGGTTGTAAATATGTCTACAAAGTAAAGCTTAAATCTGATGGTTCTTTTGAAAGATACAAAGCTAGACTTGTAGCCAAGGGGTATACTTAAAGAGAAGGTTTTGATCTCCAAGAAACATTCAGTCTAGTGTCTAAACACCACAGTTCGTGTCTTCCTTGCCTTAGCATCTATTCAAAACTGGTTCTTATCTCAAATGGATGTTCATAATGCCTTCTTACATGGGGATCTCGATGAGGAAATTTATATGGAAATCCCACCAGGTTATAACATTCATAGAGAGCAGATTGGGGGGGAGAAATTAGTATGCAAACTGAATAAGTCCCTCTATGGACATAAACAAGCATCAAGGCAATGGTTCTCAAAGTTTTCCAACTCACTTAGTTCTATTGGATTTCAACAATCTAAGTCTGACTATTCTTTATTCACTAAAGTTAGTAAAAAGGGTTCACAACACTTCTAGTGTATGTGGATGATATCATAATGTGAGGTAATTCTCAAGATGAAATTGATTCACTCAAAACTTACCTTCACAGCAAGTTCAAACTCAAAGACCTTGGACCCCTCAAATATTTCCTAGGCCTAGAGGTTGCAAAGTGTAACGCCCGTCCTTGTGGTGGGACTCTTTATAAAATGATTTTAGAAAGGACGATGGAAATTACAGTCCGATTGAAAACTTTTTACTTCCATACCCAGAGTGCAAGACTCTACGTTATAAAATAAAATGTGCTTCGAGAATAAAAGAGGTTTAAAGTGGAAAACATCAATCTTTAAAATAAAAAGGCCTCTCATACAATTAAACCCTCATGCCTAGACTTCCATGCTCTTCCTCATTGGCCGTATTCGTCCTGACACGTACTTCTCATTCTGTTCCTGTGGGTGGAGGGGCATACATAAAAACTAAAATGAGTCGATGACTCGTAAGCATTATTTCATACAGTTAAAATATAATAACATAGGTTTTCATTCATGCATTCATCATTCAATATATACAATACGTACATGCATACATGCGTTCCTTTGAAAACATGACTGGATGGGGTTTTTCTTTAAAATGAGCTTTCTTTTCGTAAAACGTATCTCCCGCCAGTGCCTTCACTTCTTAAAGAATTCGATGCATTCATGCGTTCATACATTCTTTTTTTTCACTTTCATTGGCTGGTACACACTGTTACGCTCCGTGTGTTGGGGTTAGCGGTCTTCCTTTGGACCCGGACTCCGCCCGTGGCCACAGGTTGGGAATCCCTTTTCAGTCAAGGGGCAGCACTAGGTGCACTTATAGTACTACTTACTCGGCATTGCAATCTACCCATTCATTGGTACCATTTGCATTCATTCATGTGGCCGTTACGTATTTTCATACAGTAAACGTTCATTTCTTTTCAGTCCTTTCTTTTCAGTTCAGTCCTTTTCATTCAACAGTTCGTTCATGAGAAAACGTCTTTTAAAAGCATAAGCTTAAACATCATCTTTAATAGCATCCATAAGCATTAGTTCATGGCATCCATAAAAGTATCAGTTCATAGAAACATTTTAAAATAACATACATAAAAGCCTCAACATTTCTTTTCTTAGAAAATACATACAATAGATACAACGTATAGTCATCCATTCACATGCGTACAATTAATGCTGTTGGGTGCGTAAAAAAGGGCTGCCAAGGAGGGGCCTTTACATACTTATACCTTTGAACACTTAACATGCTTTCGTAAAAACATCGTTTCGTAAGGCATCGCAAAGGAAAAGCTTCATTTTCATTTTCGTATATTTTAGAAAACTCTAGAAGAGTATGAACATAATACTTACCTGGACTCCATGCTACTTTCATATCATGCAGTCCGTTCACGTGCGTGTCAGATGGCAACCTACATGCATACACATAACCTTCACATCATTTTCCATCTAGTTAATAAGCAACTTAAACTAGAAATAGGGCTACACTTCACTTGGAACACTCTCCTTCTATCATGTGCTCTTACAAGCCCTTTACTATGCTAAAACCTTTGGGAACTACTTACGGTCACTACATCTTCCAAACTCAAGGTCTTGCCTCGAGTGCTCATTCACTAAAGTGAACCCATGATTCACCTTAGGAATAAGCACTAAGACCTTCTTCTTACTCTTCCTGTTGACCACATTCCGATGCCTGATTCCGACTGACGGAGTCACACATCCCAATCCTATACAATACACCCATTACTACCTTCATGCACCTTAGCTCACACTAATCCTCATTCCCATCCACACACGCCACACGGCTCTAAGCCAACTCTGAGGCTTAAGTACCGTGTAGCCATGCTTAGGACAGATTACCCATTACATATGGTGAATCCGTCCGGTACATGTGTAACGGCACATGTGTCTCACCAGATTACACATGTACCTTACCCCTTTATCACCTAAGACCATCATATAACACTTTGATCACATGCTCGTAGGGACAAGAGCCATACTCCAATACCAATCTTCTCTTGACTCGGTTATCATGACTCTTTATGCTACCCGTCTCTTTTGACAGTTCATCCCAACACTTAACAAAACAGGACTCCGTTCACAACTACACCCAACGTCACGTCATATAGCTCGAGACTACTCCCAAGCTACACTGTGACAATGTCACCTCACTCGACATCCTGCTACGTCAACTCCTAACTCATCACGAGTACGGTCCCTCACGTACTCCTATCACAACGTGACATCTCGTCACGTTCCTGCTACGCCATTTCTACACTAACACCTCACCCATCACAAGCACGACTGTCAGTAACCATGTCACTTCGTGACATTCCCCAGTCATGCTTCCTCTGCGCACTCTTACACTTGTTCTGCTATTTCACCCATACTCCCAGCCATGAGTCAACTTCACGGTGACACCCGTCACCTCATAATACAGGCCACACCATAACTACTTCGGAACACTGTTTCAAAATTCTCGACACTACTCACCACGCTTTACACCCATCAACCACACAACCATCCTTATCTTTGTGACACGCCACACGGTGTATCTTTGCACCTCTTGGAGTATACTCCACATGTACCCCTTCTCACACGCTACGCCACATCACCATTATGGCATACACGCCATATGGTGCATCACTCTATCACATGGAGTACACTCCGCGTGTACTCCTTTCATACATGCTACACCACACAGAGTACACTCAGCGTGTACTCTTCCCCTTCCACAATGCACCAAGAGGGTACATTTTACATATACTCTCCTTATCCCACACTACGCCATGAGAGTACACACTCTCTTCCCAATCCACACGATGCCACGCCACCATTACAGCATAGTCCACAACACTGCACCACACACCTCCCAACTATGCCCAACACTTCACTACACAGCACATCACAATATAGCGAACTCCAGAATACTAACAACACAGGCCACAACCTAACCAATCAACTAATAATATAAATAACGACGGATAGAGGGTTATATCATCGACGGGCTAACCCGTGCGTTGCTCGCTGACCATCACGGTTGATGACGTCGAAAGAGTCATACGCAGCAGCTAACACACGTATAATTGCTATTTGGGTGTTTGGATAGCTAAGTGTGGTCTTGGAAGGACTTATGGTGGCCTCGTGGTGGCGGTGAGGGGCAGAACACGGTGTATCTAGCTGTGTACAGTGGCAGTTAGCCACGTACAATGGTTGTTTTGGCCATTGGAGGCGGCTAGAGGTGCGGGTCTAAGCGTAGGAGGGTTGGGTCATGGTCCTAGAGTGGTGGTGCCGATGTGGCACACGTCGGAGACACGGCAGCTTGTGGAGAAATTTAGGCCGTGGGTCTCAAGGCATGAAAAATAAAGGGGGAGCTTGGCTAGTCGTGGCTGGCCATGGAGGGGCTAAGGGAGGTGCGATGGAGCTTGTGGTGGCGTTGGGGAGGCGGCACGATGGTTGGAGGCGACAGATCTAAGCCAACAGGTAGAGAGGAGCAGTGGGAGAGTGAGAGAGAGTGAGCATCCGTGAGGGGTAGATCGGGGTTATGGGTGGTTGGGGTAGGCTGATGGTGGCAAGAGGAAGCTTTGGTGGTGGTGCAGTGGCCTGGGTAGCCGCGCATGGTGGCGTAAGGGTGATAAACCCGTGCGTGAGAGGGAAAACGCCTGTGCATGTGAGGGAGGCTATGGGCCTCGGGTCAAGTTGAGTAGGAAGGGGGAGGAAAGGGGGAGCTCATGGTCGTGCTCGGTGGCTGTGAGTGGCCGCGTACTGCAGCACAAGGAGGAGAAATGGGTTTTACCCATTTCAGTTGCTTACCGCGAGAAGAGAGAGAGGGCTGCGCATGGGGGGCTTGCTTCGGTGGTGGAAGCTTGCTAGCGTGAGAGGACGCCGGTGGTGGAGGCGGTGAGGTTGGGCGGCGTGCGTCGGCGCTAGGCTGGATGAGGAAGAACCAATTGAGATGGAGAGGGAGGCGTGCGACGTAAGGGAGAGGGAGGAGAGAGAGAGGGAAGGTGAGGAAGAAAGAGAGAGGGCTTGAGTATTTAATCCAGTCCCTTCGTCTTGGGATCTACAAAATGATCCAATGGTGGAGAATTAAAACTCTGATTTGAAAATGCGTAAACATTAACTTAATTAAAAGTATTGAGAGGAATTAAGGTAGAATATTATTTAAACTAAACTTTAGTTTATAAAATAATATTCATTCATCATCAATAAATGATGAAGTCTTATTTAAAATCTTTAAAAGGATAAAACCATTTGATTAATTAGAGTTTTCAATATAATTCAAATCCCATAATATTTTAAATAATTGAAATCATTTTAATAATAATATTAAAATGATTTTCAACAATTAGAATATTTTTGGAGCTCTTCAAAAATATTATAATTGTCGTATTTAATATCAAGTTTAGTTCAGTAACACTGGAAATATCTCATATAAATATTTCCAGTGCATTTAAAACACTGGGCGTACTTTAGAATTCACATAATATATTTAAAAACACGCCATCGAGGTTTGGCATGCATAACGAGACTCGTAGTCGCTAGAGGGAAGGGATAGACTGTTACATAATTTTCGTCCTTGGAACTTGCTTACGTCAGAAGGAAGGAGCAGGGTGTTACACAAAGTCATCTTTTGGAATCAATATCTGTCAAAGAAAGTACATCCTCGCAATATTGGAAGATGCAGGTTTATTTGGAACTAAAACTGTCTCTACACCTATTGAATTGAACCACAAGTTGAGCCACACCACAAATGAGATTCTGCAAGACCCCACAGTCAACAAAAGGCTCATTGGAATGCTCATTTATTTAACAATTACCTGGCCAGACATCACTTATGCTGTGAATGTTCTAAGCCAATTTATGAACAAGCCTTCACAAACTCATATACACTCAGCCTATAAAGTTCTCAAATATCTCAAAGGGTCCATAGGTCAGGGCATCTTCTTGTCATCATGATCACCTCTACACTTAAAAAGCATATAATGACTCTGATTGGGCTGCTTGTCCCGAAACTAGGAGATATGTCACAGGCTTCTCTGTGTTCATTGGAGATTCATTGGTAAGTTGGAAATCAAAGAAACAAATGGTTGTCTCTAGGTCTTCAGCTGAGGCATAATATATGGTATTGGCTACAACAAGTTGTAAAATCGTATGGCTTCTTGGTCTGTTAAGAGAATTCAATCTGCTCTCTTGTTCTATGATAACCAAATAGCTATTCACATCACAAGGAATCCTATCTTCCAGGAAAGAACTAAACACATAGAACTAGACAGGCATTTTGTTCGAGAAAAGGTCCTAGCTGGAGTAATCACTCCTGTCCATATTGCCTCAAAGTTCCAATGGGTAGACATTTTCACTAAGGCTTTATCATCTTCTGTTTTTCAATTTTTATTCTCAAGAAGGGAATCCTAAACATCTATGTCCATCTTGAGGGGGAGTCTCAAGAAGTAAAACATAAAGAGAAGGATGAATACAAGCAAGAAAGCCATGAGGACACTGAGCAACAAAGCTGCAACACACGAGGAAATATATGCAGCAACAAAAGCAAACATGAAGTACCCTGCAATAACCAAGAAATGCATGTAGCAGCAAAAGATGAAGTAAAGCACACTGCAGAAAAAGAGAAGTGAAAAGCAACAACAAAAGGAAGAAGAAAAGCAACATAAAAAGGAGAAAAATGTTGTCACAGAAAGCAAGGGATCATGTGTGAAATACATGGCTTCACACAAAGCAATGTCAAGAAATCAACATGTAAAGCACTGCCTAAACCATGTTGTCCATAAAGCTATAGTAGATTACTTGTAATTAAATAGAAGGTTTAAAGTTAGTTTTAGAAATTTTTCTTTCTACTTTTGTAATGTATAAATAGCAGTAGATTTTGTATCATTAATTTCATATCAATGAGAATGAGATTTTTCTCTACACTGCTTATGCATTTTGAATTTTTGTTCATGTTTTAACAGTTTGAGGGGGGGTCCCTACAGATTTTCTCTGATATGGAAAAGAGAGAAAGGGTGGGGTCTTTCCGTGTGATGAGAAAGAGTGAGAGGGTGGGGTATTTGAGATAATCTAGTATGCAAATGGAGCCTATATCTAGCGTTTATTTTTTATTTTTAAAAAACATATTTGAATCAAAATGATTATAGAAAATATTAATCATTTCTTCGTCAATGATGTTATAAACTACATTCTAATCCTACTCTTATATCACTATATAAAATGTGGTATTTTCATAATCCTTGGACCATTCTTCATCAATTACTATTGTGGGATAAGAATGAGATGAGAGTGTAGTTTATAGAGCTTTCCTTTTGCATAATACCTATAATTAATTCTATTTATTGATACGTGCCCATTTAGTTCTTGTAGATTTATGGTCTTACAAATAACTTTTGAGCTTCGACTAGCTGCAGGTTTGATACGTAACTTTTAAGAAATTTATAATTTACTCTCTTTGTCTATTCTATTAGAAAACATCTACTCATAATCTCTATACCACACACCACACGAAATTGTTCTGTCTTTGTTAACATCGTGTTTCGTACACCTGGACAAAGTTCTAGCAACTCAGGTTGCTATCTTCACCTGCAAACACAAGGACAGAGGTGGGCTCGACGTGGTCCATGGAACCTTCGATGCTTAAGTCAGTCTCTCGTGTATATAGTAATGGCTAGAAAATAATAGATTTTCGAAAGCTATCTTTGTACCTGGGACGCTGTTTTTATATGAGGTTTTTGGGGGACATTATGTATCCTGTGTCAGGGGGTTCACGTCATCCCTCCACAGTAACCCAAGTCAAGGACTTCAATGCGGTATGGGATCTAGGGTGGCACCATTAATGTGGCGTGGCTCCCATAGGAGCATTGATGGTGGATGATTGGCGTTGCCGCTTTCCAAGCCCATCTTTAGAGAATGGAGGCTTGTCAATCCTCCCCGCTTGCTTGCTTGCATATGGGAAGTCAGGGTCGTTGTGTCCTATTTGCCCCCCCCCCCCCCATAGTCTGGTTTCCCATGCGAAGTGTCTTTATTTGGTTGGCACACTTCATGGGCCGAGCTTCTTTAGTGATCCTAAGGTTGTAGGATTAGGAGACTGGGAACGGGACGGGCCTTAATACCTTGCACAGGCCTAGTTCATGGGTTGGGAGGAGAATACACCCTCAAGTTACCTCGCCAATTCCTATTGAATGGGTTCATTGGGAATGTCTTTATTCTAGAGGTGTCCTGACGACACGTCTCTGACAAGTCATTGTGCACTTGCATTCGCCTGTCTGGCTCCTACGGGACGGTTTCTATTCCATGTTTCGGCAACATATCTCTGACAAGCTGTAGTCCACTTGATTGCGCTGGTCTTGCTTCGTCTGTTTGGGTAACGTCTGACGGTTTCTTTCTCACGTCGCTTCGTGTAGCTCACATCGCGGGATCTGTGTTCGTCCTTTCTCTTACTTGCGACGCGTGCTCTCTCGCCATCTGGAGAACCTAAAAAGTCGCAGACGCCTATTTAAACTCAAGTCTCTTTCCATTCTAGGTCCATTTGCCTTCAGTCTCTTCCCGAACCCTTAAGCCCCTTTTCCTTGCTCTCCTACCTTCTTGCTCTCTTCTTCCTCTTCTTCTTACTTTGTATCCTACCTCTGCCCTACATTCTCATGGCACCCAAGAATCCTACTCGTGCTGCTCCCCAGGGCGCAAGCTTTGCCAACCTTCCCAAATCCTTTAAAACCTCTTAGGTGTTGGACCTTTCGGAAGTGCACATTGACTCTTAGTGTTTTGATGGGCACAGCTGGAGGTTAGAGGCCACTATGACGAGTTTGAGGCCTCTGAAGGCTTCTTTTGGGGTCCTAGAACCTGTGGTCTTTGAGGTTCCTGCCCCTCGTTAGGGGATGTCAACTCCGAGGTTATGCCTCGAGGGTGGCATTGTACCTCAGCATGTTTACCTAAGGCCTTCGTGACGTGCTGGAGTTCCTTCGTCTTGATCCAGCGCAACTTCACTCTAATGCCATGAGGATTTTGACTAGTAGCTACATCGTCTAGCATTGGGGGATATTAGCCCATAATCCCCAAACCTCACTGCCTGGGAGTTCATTTTGACTCATAGTATCCTGAAGTTGAATGGGAGCACTTGTAGTTTCAGGTTGCATCAAGGGCACACGGTGTTCCGTTTGGACTTGAGATACAACTGGGTCAAAGACTGGACTCGGCGATTCTTCTTTTTGTCTACAAGGGCTGGGAGTTTCCAGCCAGACACATTACTCAGCAAGAATACGCCATTCGCTCCATCTACGGGGTCATGCTAGAGGATAAGAAGGTCCTTCCGACATCCACCAGAGAAGAAGGGAGTAGGTTAGACATTGTCCAGGCCTAGGTTGACTCACACTTGTAAGACTGGACTTACCTCTTTGACCCTCGTAGAAGTGAGGGAAGCTAGAGCAGTTTGTAAGACTAGACTCGACTTGTTGATGCAAAGGAGGTCGAGCAGTTTGTAAGGCTGGACTCACCTCGTTGACTCTCATAGAAGTGAGGGAATGTCAAAAAGTTTGTAAGATTGGACTTGCCTTGTTGACCCTTGTAAAAGAGACGGAAGGTCGAGCAGTTCGTAAGACTAGAATTGCCTTGTTGATGCCTAGGAGGTCAAGCAGTTCGTAAGACTGAACTCGCCTCATTGACCCTTCTAGAAGTGAGGGTAGATCGAGCAGTTCGTAAGACTGGACTCAGCTCGTTGACCCTCGTAGAAGTGAGGGAATGTCGAGGAGGCCAAGCAGTTCATAAGATTGGAATCTCCTCGTTGACACCAAGGACGTCAACTAGTATGTAAGACTGGACTCGCCTCATTGACCCTCGTAGAAGTGAGGGAAGCTCGAGCAGTTTGTAACACTCAATTCACCTTGTTGACGTCGAGGACGTCGAACAGTTCATAAGACTGGACTCGCATTGTTGACCCTCTTAGAAGTGGACTTGTCTTGTTGACGCTAAGTTGGTGAGCAATTCGTAGGACTGGACTCGCCTTGTTGACGGCGAGGAGGTCGAGCAGCTCATAAGACTAGAATCGCCTCATTGACCCTCATAGAAGTGAGGGAAGGTCAAGCAATTCGTAAGACTAGAATCGCCTCATTGACCCTCATAGAAGTGAGGGAAGGTCAAGCAATTTGTAACACTTCATTCACCTCGTTCACCCTCATAGAAGTTAGGGAATGTCGAGGAGGTCAAGCAGTTCATTAGACTTGACTCGCCTAGTTGACCCTTGAAGACGTGACGGAAGGTTGAGCAGTTTATAAGACTGGACTAGTCTTGTCGACGCCGAGGAGGTCGAGTAGTTTGTAAGACTGGACTCACTTTATTGACCCTCGTAGAAGTGAGGGAAGATCCAGCAATTCATAAGACTGGACTCGCCTTATTGACCCTCGAAGAAGTGAGGAAATTTCGAGTTGGTCGAGCAGTTCATAAGACTGGACTTACCTCGTTCACACCAAGGAGGTCGACCAGTTCGTAAGACTATACTTGTCTTATTGACCCTCATAGAAGTGAGGGAAGGTCGAGCAGTTCGTAAACACTGGACTCGCCTTATTGATGCTAAGGAGGTCGAGTAGGTAGTAAGACTGAACTCGCCTTTTTGACCCTCGTTGAAGGGGACACGCCTTGTCGACGCCGAGGTGGTCGAGCAGTTTTTAAGATTGGACTCACCTCATTGACCCTTGTAAAAGTGAGGGAAGGTTGAGCAATTCTTAACACTGCATTCGCCTTATTGATGCCGAGGAGGTCAAGTAGTTTGTAAGACTGGAATTTCCTCGTGGATTCTTGTTGAAGTGGGCTTTCCTTGTTGATGCCAAGGAGGTTGAGCAGCTCATAAGACTAGACTCGTCTCGTTGACCCCCCTAAAAGTGATGGAAAGACGAGTAGTTCTTAAGACTAGACTCAACTTGTTGATGAAAAAGGAGGCCGAGCAGTTCTTCAGACTGGACTCGCCACCTTGACCCTCGTAGAAGTGAAGAAAGGTCAAGTAGTTCGTAAGATTGGACTCACCTCATTGAGCCTCGTAGAAGTGAGTGAATGTCAA
This sequence comes from Juglans mandshurica, assembly GCA_022457165.1. Taxonomy (NCBI): domain Eukaryota; kingdom Viridiplantae; phylum Streptophyta; class Magnoliopsida; order Fagales; family Juglandaceae; genus Juglans; species Juglans mandshurica. Next base: position 23,021,116 of record CM039619.1, on the reverse strand, counting down.
GGAGGTCAAGCAGTTCTTAAGACTGGACTCGTCTTGTTCACACTAAGGAGGTCAAGCATTTTTTAAGATTGGACTTACTTCATTGACCCTCATAGAAGCGAGGGAAGGTCGAAAAGTTCATAAAACTGGACTTGCCTTGTTAATGCCAAGGAGGTCGAGCAGTTTGTAAGACTGGACTCCTCTCGTTGAAGTGGACACGTCTTGTTGACGCCGAGGAGATCAAGCAGTTTGAAGACTGGACTCGCCTCGTTGACCCCTGTAGAAGTGGACTCGCCTTGTTGACGCCGAGGAGGTTGAGCAGTTCGTAAGATTGGACTCGCCTCATTGACCCTCATAGAAGTGAGGGAAGGTCGAGCAATGCGTAACACTGGACTCGCCCTGTTGATGCCAAGGAGGTCGAGCAGTTCATAAGACTGGACTTGCCTCATTGACCCTTGTTGAAGTGGACTTGCCTTTTGATACCGAAGAGGTCGAGCAGTTCGTAAGACTAGAGTCACCTCGTTAACCCTTGTAGAAGTGAGGGAAGGTCGATTGTTGGATGAGACAAAATACATTCCTGGGAGAAAATCACAATTTCATTCATCACTTATACATGATTGAGAAAAAACATAGCTTACACTTTCATCAAAATAATTTCCGTTGGTGTTCGACGTTCCATGGGTGCGGTAGGTCCTTTCCCTATGAATCTTTGAGCCATTAAGAGCCTGGGTGATTGTTGGCAGTGAGTAAACAAACGCGGCCCTAACTTCCCTTCATCTTGGGTTGTCATCCTCATCTGTCTTAACACCAGATCTCCCACTTTGAAGGATCTTGGTTGGACTCGTTGGTTGAAGCACTGTTCAGCCCTCCTTTTGTTGACCGTTGTTAATACCTCTTCCTCTAATCTTATTTCTTCCATTAGGACAATCTCTTCTTCCAATTTTGCGTTGTTGGAATCTTAATTGAAGTGCTAAATCCTGTATGTGGGCCTACCTACTTCAACAGGCACCACTTCCTCGTGTTTGTAGGGTAGGGTGAAGGGTGTTTCACCTGTCGGAGTCCTGATTGTGGTTTGGTAGGCCCATAACACCCATGGAAGCTCTTCTTCCTAAGCCCCTTTTTAGTTTTCAGACCTCTTCTTAAGGATCCCGAGCAATGTTTTGTTGGTCTCCGCGACTTGCTCGTTAGCTTGTAGCTGTCTTGGGGATGAATACTTGAACTTGATTCCCAAGTCCTTGCACCAGTTGCGGTAATGGTCCAAGTTGAACTGTCTTTTGCTGTTTGATATGATAAAACGCGAGATGCCGAATCTGCACACGACTGTTTTTCATAGGAACCGGATCATGTTACTCACCGTTATTGACGTTAAGGCTTCAGCTTCAACCCACTTAGTGAAGTAGTCTACAACCACCACCACGAACTTCACTCCTTCGTGCCTTGGGCCAGGGACTGACTAGGTCAACGCCCGATTGTGCAAAGGGTCAAGGTGGCATGATCAATGTTAGTTCCTCTGGCAGGCAGTGAGATACCGGGGATAATTCCTGACATTTTTTACATCTTCGGACAAAATTCCTCTGTCTTTAAGGATTCACTACAAGTAGTATCCCGCCCTTATTACCTTGCCCGCCAATGCTTTTCCACCGAAATGGTTACCGCACACTCCCTCATGTACGTCTGCCAATACGTATTGTTCTTTCTCGAGCATGACACATCTTAGGAGGGGCATGGAGTAACCTCGCTTGTACAAAACCTCTTCGATTATGGTGAAATGCTCTACTTTATTTTTTATCTTCTATGCATCCCACCTGTCGTCGGGTAAGTCATTGGCATCCAGGTATTTGATTATGTCCACAACCCATTCTGTAGCTCCCGGTCTTACTTCCGAGATTTTGACTCCTATTATAGGTATTTCCACCGCCCCCACCACTGTCTGCTCCTGTAGGGGGAGTCCTCTTGTCCAGACATAACTCACGCTAGCTTGTCAGCCTCCTTGTTCTCGACTCTTGGTATCTGTTGGATTTGGAAGTACTGAAAGCGGCTGCGCTTCTCGCCCCTCAGCGTCAAGTACTTCTTCAACTTTTCGCTCTTCATGGTAAACTCCCCCCGGACTTGGTTGGCAGCCACCTCGGAGCCAGCCTTTACTTCTATTTCATCGGCACCCAGCGCCTCGGCGATTGTTAAGCTAGCCAACAACGCTTCGTATTCTGCTTTGTTGTTGGCACTTTTGAATGCCAATCTGATGGTGTAATTGTACTCTTCTCTGGCGTCAATAACGATATGCACTCCCACTCCCCCTCCAACCCAGTAGGATGAGCCATTGACAAAGACCTGTCAGGGCTTTTTAGGGGGTGTATTTCGGATCTCTTCTAGAAAGCTAGTGAACTCTACAACGAAATCTACCGATACTTGTCCTTTAATAGGGTTTCGACTTTGAACTCACTCAGTTCTACCACCCAATTCATTAACCAATCTAAGACGTCTAGTCATTGCATAATCTTCTTCAAGGGGGCTTCAATCAAGACTCAGTGTGCATGGAAGTACGGTCTGAGCAGGTTGGTGGTCGTTATAAGGGCAAAGGCAAGCTAGTCCATGGAGGGGTACTCGCTTCTACTCTCCGAAAAGCATGAGTGGTGTAGTATACTGGTTTCTAAGAACCCTTCAAGTCTCGTACCAAAGCTGTAGAGATTGCATATAGGGAAAGAGACAAATGCAGGCTTAAGATTTCTCCTGGTTTAGCTTGCCTGAGTAGTGGAGGACTAGCAAGGTACTGCTTGAGGTTCTTGAAGGCTCGGTTGCACTTGCCATCCCAAGTTTGTGCCTTCTGCAGCACCTTGAAAGACGGGAGGCCTTTATTCCTCATTCAAAAACAATGAAACCTAAGGACTTCCCAGACTCCATGCCAAACGCGCACTTTGCTAGGTTAAGCTTCATATCTGGTAGCACCTTAGTACTTCAAGGCCTCGTGTAGATCGGGTAAATGTTGTTCAGGGATCTTGCTCTACACAAGTAGATCGTCCACACAAATTTTCATGTTCTGTCCCATCGGTTCCTTGAACATGTGGTTGACTAACCGCTATTAGGTGGCTCCTGCATTTTTTAAGCCGAAAGGCATGGCCGTATAGTAGTACAACCCCCTATCCATGACTAATGATGTTTTCTTCTTGGCATCAGGGCTCATGCGGATCTAGTTATACCCTGAGTAGGCATCCATAAAACTAAGCATGAGATGGCCTGCAGTGGAGTCTACTATCAAGTCGATCTGGGGGAAATGGAAGCTGTCCTTGGGATAGGCTTTATTCAAATCTGTGAAATCAACACACATTCTCCACTTGTCGTTGGCTTTCTTCACTAGCACCACATTGGATAGCCAGTTTGGATAGTGTGCTTCGAGTATGAATCCCACTGCTAAAAGGCAGTCGACTTCATGTTGGTGGTGCACTTCTCGGAGCTAAAACTTCGCATTTCTGCTTGGTCATCTTGGCTTCTGGATCCACACACTGGTGATGTTGGATGATGTTGGGATCAATACTGGACATGTCCTCGTGGCCCCAAGCAAACACATGCTGGTGTTCCGAGAGGATTTGCTTCATAGCTCGCCACATGTTAGGCACCATTCTGCTGCCAATCCTAACCATGGCCTCAGGTCGACTCGAGTCTAAGGATGCCAACTTGAGTGGATCTTCTTGCTCCACTTGTCCGAGAGCTTGGTCATCCTTGATTTTTTCCTCCACTATGATGAGCTTCTAAGGGAGGTGGCGGGATGCAATCATTGCCTAGGGGTCCTATGACGTGGATTTCATCCTTCATCAGCTTCAGTTCTTGCACATAACATTCTCTCGCCAGGACTTGCTCACCGCAGATCTCGTCAACCCACGTGGTAGTTGAAAACTTCATCTTTAAGTGATAAGTTGATGTTACTGGCTTCAAGTTGTTGAGAGTGGATCGTCTGCTTGCGACCCCTCGACGAGGGTTCAAATCTCGCCCAAGGGGGCCTTTGCAAGGTGGCATCCTTGGGTGGTTACGTGGGGGCTCCCATTATGCCTGCCTCCTTGGGCTCTCACTCCTCCTTGGATGATGAAACCTTCCTCGACTTCGCTCCCACTCCTCCTACTAGTCACTATGATGTGGTGGGGCCCTGTATGCCGCTCTCCCCATCTCACCGTCGAGGGATTTGCATTGAGTAGTGCTATGGGTGGTGGACCAGTGGAAGGCACAATAGCGGCGATTAATTTCCCAGCAGTCAGCTTCCCCAACGAGTGGTCTGTCATCTTCCTCTATTGTCATTGTGACCTGGTCGTGTCGGGTGCCTTATCCCCTTGAGGACTGGCTTTATCTTGCCCTTTGCCATAATGTCCTCTTTTGTCCTTGTCTGCAACTTTGGACTGGGTTGTTGCTTTGGCCTTACTATTAGCCAGCTCCAGCTCTATCTTTTTTTGTACGGTCAACACTCAGAGCGTATCTTTTGTGTTTATGAATCCATCCACTTAATCCATAAATTCTCGTAGTGTGGTGGGAGTCTTCCTTGCGAACTCTGCCATAAATTGGTTTCAAGGTTACATGTTGCCCAAGAGGGCAGCAAGAGTAATATTCTTGTCTTGGTCATCAATGGTCATGCTTTCTTTGTTGAATCTGGCTAAGTACACTTTTAGGCTCTCATCCTCTCGTTGCTTGACAGTCAGGAGCTAGGCTATCAAGTGCCATCTCTTCCTGCTAGCAATGAACTACGTGATGAAGAGGCAAGCCAGGTCCTCAAAGGTGTAGATTGAGTTCGGTGCCAGTGACACGAACCATGCCCTTATTGCACCCTTTAGGGTCAAAGGGAAGGCCCTGCAAGCAATCTCTCGGGGGAATCCATTAAGGGTCATATACACCTGGAACTTGACGGGCCTCAATGACTTGCACAACCTAGCCCATGGGTTGGGAGGAGAATACCCCCTCCAACCCAGCCCATGCGGTGTAGCAATGATGAATAGAAAAATCCAATTAGTTTAGGAAGAATAAAACAAAAAATAAAATAAGTGTGTTTTGTGGTGTATGAGATGATAAGTAGCAAATCTCATTTAATTAACGATACAACGACGAATAATATTACGTATAAAAGTAATTATAAGCAGACATGGCATTTCATTGAACAAATACAACTAAAAAAAAATTTTAAAAAAACTACTAAACTTTTTAAAATACAAAAACAATATGTAAAATAAAACCCAATCATGAGGTATAGGTCAACAAAAGTCACCCAGGTATGGTGCAATAAGGACTGGGATGATCGGCAGAATGACTACAAAAATAGAGGGTCAATATTATTAAGAATGGTGGCTTAATAGATCTTAAATTTCTTCTAAAAATTCGGCATTTACTAAACTATTGATAATAGCCGCTTAAAACTTCATTCAATTATCTAATTGAGTTAAACTCTGTAATTCTAAGGGGTGTGATTACCAAACGGTATACCCCTTGAAATGACACTCTCTCCATGGTGATGGTTTCCATGAGGGGTGATGATTACCAAAAGGTTGTGTATGACTAGTAAAGTTCTAAAAGACATCCATTTGATTTGGTGAAAAGATTGTGTCCCTTGTCAACCATTGGGATACTAATGGCTGTACCCTTTGCCAACCAGTGCATGATGACCTATAAATAGAGGTCATTGGTGCACAAATCAATTCACTCAATTCCCTTTGTTCATCACTAACGTGTGAGACGAATACCCTCACGTGAGTGTCACCATATTGTCAAATTTTGTTTCTCTTTGTTCTTCATAATTCTACAAACTCAACTTAGGGAGCATCAACAGATTCCTGTCGTTTGATTCTTAGTAAATAGAGTGCTACATCTATGATCACACGACAGTACCTGGAACCACATTGCTGCTGCCTTTGGACAAGCCTCCTACACCAACCACTCATGTACGCTCTTACAACAAGCTCCCTCCTAGATTGAGAAGCCACCTCCGGTTGAAAAAATAACTATTATTAGGGACGAAATTTAATTCCATCCTAAAATCTCAAAAAATCGTTTTAGAAAAAATAACTATTATCATTAACAATGGTACTTGAAATTTCACCAAACCATTTTAGAAATGGGATATGAAATGAGTTCACTAAATCATTGTGGATACACATGAAAAAATGATAATAAATTTACATTATTATCATTGTATATTGATGATATATTATTGGCAGGTAATTGTTTAGATATGATGTATGAAACAAAATAATTCTTGAAATCTAAATTTGAAATGAGAGACATGGGTAAAGCTGCCTATGTTTTTGGTATAAGAATTTCTGGAGATAGAAATTCAAATCTATTGTATATAGATCAAGAAGAATATCTAGAAAAAAGCTTAAAAGATTTGGTAGGAAACATTGTAAAGCTTTAAGTACGCCTGTTTGCAAAGGTTATACTTTAAATAAAAGTATGTGCCCAAAAGATGAGAAGGAAACAACCAAATGTTTGAAGTTCCCTAGGCTCAAACTGTGGGAAGCCTAATGTATGCAATGACAAGTACCAGACCAAATATTTGTCATGCAGTAGGATTGGTAAGCAGATGTCAATCTAATCCAAGTAAAGAACATTGACAAGTAGTGAAGCGTATATTAAGATATTTACAAGGTATCAAAAATTTGAAATTATGCTTTGGGAACAATGATCTAGAATTAATCGGTTATAGTGGTGCTAATTTTGGAAGTGTAGAAGATAGAAAATCTATAACTGGATATATATTTCTATTTGGTAGAACAACAGTTTCTTGGTTATGTAAGAAACATGGTTGTGTTGCTAAGTCTACTATAGAAGCAGAGTATATTGCCTATAGTACTACAGTAAGTAATGCGGTATGGATAAAACGTTTTGTTGGAAGCTTGAATTTGGGTACATCCACAGAACCAATCAATGTGTTTTGTGATAATCAGTTTGTCATCTCATTGATAAAAAGTGGAACACATAGTCATAAGGGAAAATACATTGATGTGCACAATCGCTATATTTTGGATATAGTGGAAATAGGTGAGGTCAAGGTTAATTTTATTTCCTTGACTGAGACGGTAACAGATCAGATGACCAAAGGTTTATCTCTGGAGAAATTCAGAGAACATGTGACTAGAATGGGATTGAGAGAAACCAATGTGAAGCAATCTCATGGTCGACATGCATAACTCAACAAATTATGGGCACATCTAGAAAATTGAAGTTATGATGATGCCCAAATGAAAATTTTGATCATTTGTAAAGTCAATGATAAGGTGATCAAGAAAAACCTTATTAATGGCTTTAGGGTGAATACTTGATAAAATTTCAGTGTAGGTTGATTAGCTAAGTAAAAGGTTGATCATGGTAAAGTTGCTGATAAGATGATTAAGGAAAGACTCAGGCGAGGAAGTACTTAATGAAAATTCAGTGTCATTCACTAAAGTTTTAGTGAAATATGATTTGATTACCCAAGTAAACAGTTAATCATTTTCAAAATCGTTGATAAGGTGATTAGAGAAAATCTCAGGAATAACCTCTAGAGGTAGTACTTAACGAAAATTCAGCGCAGGTTGATACATTTGTTATGTATTCGGCTGAAATCGTCAATTGTGATAGGGGTATGGATTGTTGATCCAATCACGGGATATGGATTATTGATCCGGTCTATATATATTTATCAATATATGAATGAGTTTTAATCAAGTTGAGCTAACGAGTTGACTCGTGCATAAACGAGCAGGCCTTAACGAGTCCTATTCGAGTTACGTCGACTTTTGTCGGGTATGTATCATTTACTAATCGAGCGGGTATCTGTTTTCACGGGCGAGCTTTTTTTTTCACGAGTCAAGTTCAATTCAAGTTTAACCGAGCGAGTATCAAGTGGGCTATCGAATAGACTGGTTCATTTACAATCCTAATCTCATGACATTCGACATGAAGCAAATTTTGTAGGATCTTGTGATGTTAGATACAAGACGAGGGATGCCAACTAATTACATGACTCGTAACATGCAATGCTAAAACAACCCTTAAAATAAATTCCACGAACGCATACATGAGGCACTACAAAAAAAAATGATTTTTTGAGATTTTAGGAAGGAATTAAGTTTTGTCCCTAATAATAGTTATTTTTTCAACCGGAGGTGGCTTCTCAATCTGGGAGGGAGCTTGTTGTAAGAATGTAGGTGAGTGGTTGGTGTAGGAGGCATGTCCAAAGGCAACATCAATGTGGTTCCAGGTACTATCGTGCGATCATAGATGTAGCACTCTATTTACTAAGAATCAAACGACAGGAAGCTGTTGATGCTCCCTAAGTTGAGTTTGTAGAATTATGAAGAACAAAGATAAACAAAATTTGACAATATGGTGACACCTGTGAGGGTATTTGTCCCCACAAGTTGACGATGAACAAAGGGAATTGAGTGAATTGATTTGTGCACCAATAACCCCTATTTATAGGTTATCATGTACTGGTTGGCAAACGACACAACCATTGGTAACCCAATGGTTGACAAAGGACACAACCTTAAGAAGTGACACAACCTTTTGACTAAATCAAATGGTTGTGTCTTTTAACAGTTCACTAGTCACACACAACCATTTGACTAAATCAAAAAGTTGTGTCTCTTGATACTTCCTTAACCATCATCCCTCATGGAAATCATCACCATGGAGAGGGTGTCATTCCAAAGGGTATATCGTTTGGTGATCACACCCCTTAGAATTACATCTCCCACTTGATCACATAAAACGGTGATGATCCAGTTGAGTATTTTACCTTGGTACCAGTATGAGCTTTCCACTACTTAACTCTCATTTGCATACTCTTGCAGATCGGCGTCAGAGCATGACAAAGCTCTACGTGTACATGTTTTTTCTTTCATTACCTTATCTGACCGCACCATTTACCATATGTGCTCCCACTGATCACATATTAAGGGTGACTTCATTTCACTAAAAACAATTTAGTGAGCGGCATGAATTCTTCGTGACCTATGTATATATACATATATATATATGTATTAATGAATAATATAAGTATAGGACTTTTATAATTAAATATATAATACGTAACTTAATTACTTATTTCTATATATTGAATATACTTCATAGTTATATTTTATAATTTCTACAATAATTAGTTAATAAGATTTAATAGTTCCATATATTAGTATTTGAGAACCATATATGAAATAGATATATACTATCATATTATATGTATGTATTAATAATTTTTGTAAGTATATAATATATTGTTATCATGGACAAAAATTAACTAGTTAGATATTAATTATTTATAAATTTTTAAAATCTTATAATTGAATAGAAATTTTACTTTTTAGTTCTACAAATTAAATATTAGATTTTTTATTTTTTATGTATCTAATTTTTTTATTTATTAAATCTTATTAAACAATATGTATATACAATTTGAGTCCTTTTTTTTAGGACGTTCTCGAGCTTAAGTTGAAAATTGAACATCAAATTAAACACAAACAAAAAATAAATAAAAATCTCTAATTTATACTCGAAAATTTTGATTCGAGTGGAAATCAACAAGTCAAGATCGATTCGGTTGAGTTGATTACAGCCCTAAGTATAAGACCTATCCAATTAGAAATTAAGAGCAAGGAAAATTGATCATTCAGTAGCATTTCACTGTCTTCATTAGTACGTCTCATTGCGTCAATTTTCAGTGTCTTCATCGATTGCCATCGACTTCGCCTATCCAATTTATGAAATACTTTACAAGTGGCGCATCAACGACCACATGATGATGCATATATAGTATATATGTATATATATATATATATAGAATCTAGCATAAACCATGAAAAGACATCGTGCAAATCTTATCGTATTAAAATTCTGTCTTGTAGATTTATGATTTCGCTGATAGTTTTTGAGTTTCTACTAGTTTCAAGTTTGATAGTAACTTTAAGAAATTTATAAATTATTCTTTTCGTCTATTTTCTTAATGACACAACGACGAATAATAAACATAAAATAGAGGGCTGCTACTATTATGGAACTTGAATATGAATTCACCTTAACCTACTGGTATTAACTGCTTAAAAATTCATTATAACATTCTTTAATTGTGTTATACTTTGACTTAAGGCACTACAACTGAATGTGTGTTTTGTGACAGAGGAAACTGTCACAAAAAAATGGCAAACCGTCACTAAACATATTTGGTGACGGTCACCTAAAGTGCGTCACCATGACCGTCACCTAAAGTGCGTCACAAAAAACATTTGGTGACGGTTTACTGTTCAACAGTCACAAAAAATATTTTTAGTGACGGTTGGAAGTGTTCCGTTCGGTACAACGTTCGAACGTTCCTTTTTTTGTGACGGTTATGAACTGTCACAGAAAATCACGTTCGGACGTAAAATTAAACGTTCGGACGTTATACCCGACCGATTGGCATTCGAATGAGAGAAGTTGATGTTTGTTGTATATCGTTCGAATGTATCATATTTACGTTCGAATGTTAATGCGTCCGAACGTTAATTACAATAAACGTTCGAATATTTGTTCGAACGTAAACGTAAAAGCTCAAACGTAGCGCGTTTAATGTTCGGACGTTATTTCGAATGTAAACGAAGGAGCGTCCGAATGCAAGTTCTTTGTTCGAACGTTAGTCGGTTTAACGTTCGAACGATTCAATTGTATTTACGTTCGAACGTTTGTTACAGTGTGAACCAACGTTCGGACGATTTTTATTTACTTTCGAACGTACAGATCAGAAATAGTAATTTCATAAAATTTAAAAACAAAATACCAATGGTATCATATTACATACCCAATTAACAAGTAACAATGTCTTATAAAAGTACAAAATTAGATATTAAAACTAGTCAGAAATATTGATAAAATTTATTTCTTCTTTTTCCCTCGCCCACGGGGATTCTGTTGCAACGACATAACACGCTCCATTTGCACCATCATCTCTCGTTGCACTTGCTCTTGCACTTCACTGCGTATTCTTTCCTCCTGGTCTCTCTGTTGGTCCTATAAACGCGTCTCTAAATGAGACTGTCGTTCTAAGAGAGACTCTAACTCTTGCTGTCTCGACCTCATATACTCATTCTCACGCCGTGCAGCTTCTAAATCTGCTGTAAGATTATTAATTTGTGAAGCCGATGAGGTTGAGGAGGATGAACATTTATGCTTGATAGATCGTCCCAAACCTCTTGCCATACTAGACTGCGGCCCAAGCACTTGGGTGAATATGTCTATGTCACTAGGAGAGGATTCCACAGAAGTTGACTGCATCTCCAACATTTTGCTCTGCAATTTAAAAGGTAATGATCTTAAATAATTAGTAACGTATTAAAAGAAATACAAATAAGAAATAAACTATTAAAATGTTCTATAAAAAATTTATTTAACAAAATTAACACTGCTTACATAATTATCTGCAACGACAGGATCCATCCACTCACTATGCTCATTAGTGTGAGCAGCAGCATAGACATGAATGAGGGAAAAGTTTTCAGGATCATCACGTTTCTAACAAAGCGACAATATTAGCAATTTTAAAAAGATAATGTTAGTACTTATCAGAAAGAATATCAGGAAAATAAATGAATTCTATAATTTTTTAATTACCATTTTTTCAGCAAGACGGTGGAATGACCTTGAACCGGCACGATGGTGGACAGTCAGAACGGATCTATTCTGTGCATTTGTAGAACTCAAGTGCTACAAAATATATTAAAAATGTTAATTGTAATATGTATACATATAATGTATAAAACGAATATGAATGTAAATAATTAAAAGATATAAATGTAAAATACCTGATAATCTGGAGATGCGAAAAAATCACAATACTTTCTCCAATCATCTAACTTCATCTGCTGAAAAGAAGACTGCGCAGCCTCTTCCAACGTCTCAAACTTCTTGAAGTGGTCATGACATCGTCCTTTGTGACGTCGGAATAGTGTAGCCATCAACTCATTCACGGTTCTCAAATCCTCGCTACGGCCAAAGTCGAGGTCGAATTCATCCTAACAAGGGAATCAGGTAAAAAATATAATATATTAATCTAAGTGAAAAAAATGTACTGAAAAGTAAACTCACCAGCACACGACTTCGAATGTGCTCCTTAATCTCATTCGGAACATCTCGCCATGAGCGCACATAAAATGGAGCATAAGCTCGAACTACTGTGCCAATATAGGAGGAAAGCGCTGCTGCACTATCATCCACTCCTCCAGTGGAATTATCAGGAATTGTGATCTTCAGTTTACCGTGCCTTCTATTTTTTTCAAGAGAGATTGCACGTGTATAGCCACGACTGCGACGTGCAGATGCATGAACTACATGATAATAATAGATATACTATAATTATAATTATATAGTTATTGAGAAAAAAGTATTAACTATATATATAATTATCAACGACAATATTTCCTTACTGGTAGGTGTCGACTGGCTGTTGTTCTCTTCTGTGTTAGCTTGATCTTCAGGAAAGGATTCCTCGAGTGGGGAGTCCTCAATGGATTCAGAACTTGGACTTGGCAGAGGCACATTTCTTCGTTGTCGTTTTGGCGGCATTCTTTAAAATAATTAATTATATCAAAGAAAATTAATTAGAAGAAATTATGAAAATTTAAGATATTTTATAGTCACCTATATAAATAAAATATTTAGTACTTTTACTCTTCAGATGAATTTTCCATGCTTGTTTCAGAATCTCCATCAATAACATCTTCATCATCATCATGCACCTCTTCTTCATCATCTTTATCCACCTCCTGCCCGGATTCTGATTCGTATTCATCTTCTGACTCGTCTTCTTCATCTTCCTCCAAACTGACTTGAATTGAATGATCATTTAATACAGACGGGTCGAGATGTACGGGTGGGACATCATCTCTACACAAGGGGACCAACTCGAGTGCACCGAGGTCAACAAACAAGTTAATACCCTCTCCATCTTCCTGGTATGCCTCAACAATCGGATTGGCATCTTCATCTCCACTATTCTCGTAATCTGCACTCGCCATGCTTCATATATATTTCGAGGAACAAATTTTTTTAAGACTCGCCAAGTTATCTCCCCACTATCTTCATCAGCACTTTTCATTGGATCAATCAAGTAATAGACTTGGGTTGCTTGACAAGCCAATACGAATGGATCATCTTCGTACCATTTAGATGCAGTATTGACACACGTAAAGTGATTATCCCTATGTATCGAAACCCGACCACCGCCTAGATCCCACCAATCACATTTGAAGACATATGTTACAGACCCACCCAGATATTTCAATCCGATAATATCACGTATGACACCATAATAGTCAATATCATCTGTTCCATGACTCCCCTCGACCAACACACCACAGTTTTGAGTCTTTCTATTACGTTCACGGTCCAAAGTATGGAATCTATAACCTCGAACCGTGCATGCAGTATATCGAAGTGCTCTATTTGAGGGACCACGGGCCAATGCATACAATTCAGAAGAAATTGATCCGGGATCACGAGCACATTGTTCCAAAATCTAAAAATTGAAATAGTATATATTTATTATTTTATTATCCAGAGTTAAAAATTTCAAAATATAACATATATATAATTTTAGTTCATACACGTTCTTCAAACCATTCGGGAAATTCTTCCTCGTGTCTTGCCTCTATATTTTCTACGCCTTCCGTTCTAAGTTTGTCCATGTGGTCACTGTTATAACATGTTGCAAAAGAAGTATATTTTGAGCACAACAATTCTAATTAATTTAAAGAAAACTATAATTATTCAAATAAATTAAATGACATACCTAAGATAATCATCAATCTCTCGGCAGTTATTTAGCACATACCACCGAACTTTACCCAACTCTCCATCAATTAAATCGTAACCTGTTTGTGCACCCAAGGGTCCTACATTCTGGGAAAACACTGATAGCTCACGAGGACGCGGAGTAGCAAGATCAGCATTTCGCTCTTGACGACTAAATCGTGTCTCAACACCACGAAGATATAGTGAGCAAAATGTTAACCATTCATCGTGTATATAAGCCTCTACTATTGAACCCTCAACTTTGGCTTTATTCCCAACAGTGCGCTTCAATCGACCCAAATATCTTTCAACTGGATACATCCAACGGAACTGCACCGGTCCACCCAGAAGTACCTCTCGCGGTAAATGTATTGCTAAATGGACCATGACATCAAAAAATGATGGTGGAAAGATCTGCTCGAATTTACATAGTATAGTAGCAATGTCTTCTTCCAATTTCGACAACACATCTCGATTTACTACCCGAGCGCACAAATTCTTGAAAAACATACATAGTTCAGATATGGCGACACGTACATTAGATGTCAGCTTCCCACGAATTCCCACAGGTAATAACTTCTGCAAAAATACGTGACAATCATGACTTTTCAATCCATTGATTTTCCAATCATCAGGACTCACGCATCTACCAATATTTGAAGCATAACCATCTGGCAACTTCACACCTTGCAACCATTTACAAAAATCAATCCTCTCCTCCCTCGTCATCGTAAAACAAGCATGCGGCATGACCACCCTGTTGCCTTTCACCCGCAAATGCAGATTATGTTTAATTCTCATTCTCTCAATGTACCCAGTATATTATCACAAATATTCTTCTCTATGTGCATTACATTCAAACTATGTCGTAACTTGCATGACGACCAATTCGGCAAATAAAAAAAAATACTACGCTTTGTCCAATTCAATTCTGATACGGCTCGTTTTCTCTTGTTCTTTCCCCGACCTTTGCCAAAATTGTTCGCTCTAACATGTTGCAGTTGTTCCACTATCTCTTCTCCAGACAACTCTTTTGGTGCAATCCTATCCTCTACTCTCCCATCAAACTTGGCACATTCTCTTCTCCATGCATGATTTGCTGGTAAATAACGTCGATGACCCATGAAACACAACTTCTGAGAAAATTTTAGCCACTCACTAGCAGTTTCTTTATTACACGTCGGACACGCTAACTTCCCTTTCGTACTCCAGCCGGAAAGATTCCCATAAGCCGGAAAATCATTTATGGTCCACATTACCGCAGCATGTATCTGAAAAGATGTCGACTTAGATGCATCATAAGTTCTAACCCTTGTTTCCCATAACTCTTTCAGCTCTTCAATCAACGGCTGCATGAATACGTCAATATCATTCCCAGGTGATCTAGGGCCAGGGATGAGTAAAGTTAACAAAAAGTTTGGCGCCTTCATGCACCTCCATGGTGGAAGATTGTACGGAATCAATACAACGGGCCAAGTGCTATAACTTGTACTCATATTCCCAAAAGGGTTGAATCCATCGGTTATGAGTCCCAGGCGCACGTTCCGAGCTTCTAACCCGAACTGTAGATACTGATTATCAAAAGACTGCCACGCAAGTGAATCAGCTGGATGCCTCATATACCCGTTATTCTTAACTCTTTTCTCCTCGTGCCACCTCATATCATGACCTATTTTCTTACACATATATAGTCTTTGCAACCTAGGTTTCAAGGGAAAATACCGCAACACCTTAACCGGCACGTTTTTCTTACCTTTTCACCTCGACTCTCCACATACAGGACATGCTTGTTTCTCCTCGTTCTCCTTCCAGAACAATACACAATCATTCTTGCATGCATGTATGGACTTGTACTCAAATCCTAATCCCTTTCTCAACTGTTTCGCTTCATAAAAGTTCTTAGGCAATGCAGACCCTTCGGGAAGCACCTCGTTAAATAAGTCCAATACCATGTTTATTGCTTTCATCGACATCCCACACAATGATTTTATGTGAAGCAACCGCACAATAAACGACATTTTGGAATGTTTTGTACAACCTGGGTAAAACTCGCGCTTTGCATCTTCCCACAGTGAAGGAAAATTTTCACAATCAGTCCCTGATCCACCACTTGAGGCATTGTCGTTAACCTCATCCATAAACATCCCAGCTCCAATGTCACCCAACATCTCCTACATCTCATCATGCTCATAATCATCATCCATGTGCCGTAAATAATTGTGATGATCGATCAATACATCTGCTGACCCTTCATACGGCTCACCATGCAGTACCCATCGCGTATACCCCAGATCCATACCGTTCACAAATATATGACGCTCTACTTCATCCAATCCTATCGCACACAAATTTTTACACCCTCGACATGGACACTTAATGTAACCACGACTATCAGCTGAGGCCCGTGCAAAATCAATGAAAGTTTTTACTCCACATGCATAGGGTACGTAATCCTTTACAAGTCTATCGTCCAGACGCATCCAATTTTTGTCCATTTCTAAAAACATCCAAATATTAATAACACGTGAAAATTCACATGCATGTCTTGCCTCCAATTCTCATTACTTTTTTGATAAGGTAGTTGGTCCTATCCCATTCCAGATTATATTCTCCATATTACACAAATCTCGTCACTCTACTAATTTCCACGTTAGTAGAAATTCCGGCAGCACCTCCCCATAATTCTCCAAGTATAAATGCTCAAATATCGGGATTGTGACCCTACGAACAGTATACCCGAAGAACAGTAGAAGAAGATACCGAAACTTCATATTAAACGTGGAAAGTAGCGAGTAACAAAAATGTGTAATACAAATAATATAATCTCAAACTGTCCACACTGGACAATTCAGGAATCAGTGGACACATAAATGTACACTGATTCCCAAACGGGTCTAAGGGTATTTATGCAATGTCACACACATCTAGCAAAAAATCATACAACAATATCTCCATGTTGTTTAAATTAACAAAGTCACATTCAAGTAGTGTTATATTGTTAAACTAAAGAGGGATGGAAGATTATGTGACCCTACGTTTCGTGTCTTGTACACAACGAGGGAGAATGATCTTGAAGAAATGTTTAAATTTTAGTCTAATTACTTAACCGTCACAAACTGTCCAACCTTGACAACTCTCAAGGCCGAAGAGACTATGACAGTCAAGCAATTAAATTGAAATTTCAACATTTTTTCAAGATCATATTCCCTCGTTGTGTACAAGATCATTATTCTTAAATTATAATTTTAATTGTTATACTTAATTTCAAAGGTTATACTATAATTTTAATTATTATAATTCTTAAAGAGTTACTTTTATGCTTGTTATTACTTAATTTCAAATATTATTATAAATATTTAATTATCATACTTAAATTTCAATGGTTATACAATAATTTTAATTATTATAATTCTTAAAGAGTTACTTTTATGCTTGTTATTACTTAATTTCAAATATTATTATAAATATTTAATTATCATACTTAAATTTCAAAGGTTATACTATAATTTTAATTATTATAATTCTTAAAGAGTTACTTTTATGCTTGTTATTACTTAATTTCAAATATTATTATAAATATTTAATTATCATACTTAAATTTCAATGGTTATACAATAATTTTAATTATTATAATTCTTAAAGAGTTACTTTTATTTGTTATTACTTAATTTCAAATATTATTATCACAATTTTTCAAATCCATATCACAACATATTCACAATAACTCACAATATATTCACAAAATAACATGCCACATGTATTAACATATTTCTAAACTTGAGTAAGCAATAAACATGTATTAACAAAGCCTAATGACAATATATTTCTAATAATAAACACAATATTTCAAATTTATATCACAACATATTTAAAATAACTCACAAACTATTTACAAATTATACAAACAATAATCACAATATGATAAAAAGTAAGCATAAAATAACATGCAACATGTATTAACAAAGCTTAAGGACAATATATTTGTAACAATATAAACATATTCAAACGTCATTCACAAATAATAATTTAAATATTTCAAGTCCATATCACAATAACTCACAATATATTCACAAAATAACATGTCACATGTATTAACATATTTCTAAACTTGAGTAAGCAATAAACATGTATTAACAAAGCCTAATGACAATATATTTCTAATAATAAACACAATATTTCAAATTTATATCACAACATATTTAAAATAACTCACAAACTATTTACAAACTATACAAACAATAATCACAATATGATAAAGAGTAAGCATCAAATCACAACAATATATTGATAAAGTTTAGAAATATACCTAGCACTCACAATATCCTCTTACAAATCAACATCTCCAAACTTCCCAAAACAAGCAATCCTTCAAAAAAATACAACACTAACTTATTAGAAATATTCTATAACAAAAACACATTCTATAAATATCATAAAATTTAAATAAAGACAATAAATAAAAATATTATCTTACCAAAACTCAACTCTCTCTCACTCTCTAACTCAACTCTCTCTCACTCTAACTCTCTCTCTCTCTCACTCACTCTCTCTCTCTCTCTCTCTCTCTCTCTCTCTCTGTGTGTGTGTGTGCAGAGGACCCTCTCTTTCTGTTGCGCGCACGGGAGAAGAATAAATAATGCGCTTCCTCCCGTGCGCGTACTGATTAAATTCTAAAATTATTAGTTTAAACGTTCGAACGTTTAATTTTTACGTCCAAACGTTATATTCTAAAATTATTCCTGCCCAGAACGTTCGGACGTTTACAATACACGTTCGAACGTACCCTTCTTATGATATAACATAAAATCTAGCGGGAAAGTTCCTGCACTTTCCTCATATATGTTCGAATGTATCACAATTATTCGTTCGAACGTTCGTAGATTTATAGATAAACGTTCGAACATTTAACTTAAACGTCCGAACGTACATTTCATGAAAGTGTTACCATATTTGAGCGGGAAATCTCCCGCACTAATTTAACTAACGTTCGAACGTTGACAAATTTGGTGTTCGAACGTATAGTATAAACGTTCGAACGTCTGAATAATCACACAGATACCTTAATCAAGCGGGAAAATTCCCGCCTCTTAGTTTAACGTTCGAACGTTAACTTGAAACGTTCGAACGTACGATTCCTACTATACTTAACTTATAGTATAATATATATACTACATTTTATATATCTATAACTATATACTACATTGTATAGTATGATAGCATAATATAATTTAAATGAAAAACTATACCATATATATAAATCAATAATATATATTAAATTGTTACTTATTAAATTCTTTATTATATACTAACATATAGTATAATATATATACTACATTTTATATATCTATAACTATATACTACATTGTATAGTATGATAGCATAATATAATTTAAATGAGAACATCAACGTATATAATATATAAACTATACCATATATATAAATCAATAAAATATATTAAATTGTTACTTATTAAATTTCTTTATTATATACTAACTTATAGTATAATATATATACTACATTTTATATATCTATAACTATATACTACATTGTATAGTATGATAGCATAATATAATTTAAATGATAAACTATACCATATATATAAATCAATAATATATATTAAATTGTTACTTATTAAATTCTTTATTATATACTAACATATAGTATAATATATATACTACATTTTATATATCTATAACTATATACTACATTGTATAGTATGATAGCATAATATAATTTAAATGAGAACATCAACGTATATAATATATAAACTATACCATATATATAAATCAATAAAATATATTAAATTGTTACTTATTAAATTCTTTATTATATACTAACTTATAGTATAATATATATACTACATTTTATATATCTATAACTATATACTACATTGTATAGTATGATAGCATAATATAATTTAAATGATAAACTATACCATATATATAAATCAATAATATATATTAAATTGTTACTTATTAAATTCTTTATTATATATTAACTTATAGTATAATATATATACTACATTTTATATATCTATAACTATATACTACATTGTATAGTATGATAGCATAATATAATTTAAATGAGAACATCAACGTATATAATATATAAACTATACCATATATATAAATCAATAATATATGTTAAATTGTTACTTATTAAATTCTTTATTATATACTAACTTATAGTATAATATATATACTACATTTTATATATCTATAACTATATACTACATTGTATAGTATGATAGCATAATATAATTTAAATGATAAACTATACCATATATATAAATCAATAATATATATTAAATTGTTACTTATTAAATTCTTTATTATATACTAACTTATAGTATAATATATATACTACATTTTATATATCTATAACTATATACTACATTGTATAGTATGATAGCATAATATAATTTAAATGAGAACATCAACGTATATAATATATAAACTATACCATATATATAAATCAATAATATATGTTAAATTGTTACTTATTAAATTCTTTATTATATACTAACTTATAGTATAATATATATACTACATTTTATATATCTATAACTATATACTACATTGTATAGTATGATAGCATAATATAATTTAAATGATAAACTATACCATATATATAAATCAATAATATATATTAAATTGTTACTTATTAAATTCTTTATTATATACTAACTTATAGTATAATATATATACTACATTTTATATATCTATAACTATATACTACATTGTATAGTATGATAGCATAATATAATTTAAATGAGAACATCAACGTATATAATATATAAACTATACCATATATATAAATCAATAATATATGTTAAATTGTTACTTATTAAATTCTTTATTATATACTAACTTATAGTATAATATATATACTACATTTTATATATCTATAACTATATACTACATTGTATAGTATGATAGTATAATATAATTTAAATGATAAACTATACCATATATATAAATCAATAATATATATTAAATTGTTACTTATTAAATTCTTTATTATATACTAACTTATAGTATAATATATATACTACATTTTATATATCTATAACTATATACTACATTGTATAGTATGATAGCATAATATAATTTAAATGAGAACATCAACGTATATAATATATAAACTATACCATATATATAAATCAATAATATATATTAAATTGTTACTTATTAATTTATCAATAAACACCATAAACTCAAAAAGTATTCACAAAATTCAAAAACAATAATCACAATTATTTCAAGAGTAAGCATAAAATCAAATAACATGTATAAACATATTGCTAAACTTTATAAATATAACAAGCACTCACAAAAAAACCAATAATCTAATTGTCAATAATATTATATAACATCCTAATATATAAGTTAAACATTTAAAATATAATATATTATAGATAAAATTTTGGAAATTAAATTGACAAACGTTCGAACGTAATAATAAGTACGTTCGAACGTTCTGTTTATATAAGGCCAAAACCGAACGTCAAAACGACATTTCCCTGCCCGTATCCATCATCTTCTCCGTTCTTTGCCGCCACGCCTCCGTCACCGCCGCCGTCAACTCCGCCACAACCATCACTAAAAGGTAGGCATTCATCTTTTATGCAAATAACATGTATTTTATTGAGATTTAGATTGAGATTTGGATTGAGTTTTGTTTAAAACCGGATAAGTATTACCGGATTTTCAACTTCATTTTCCGGCCACCACGGCCAATCATTGGCCAAATAGTCACCGTAGAAATGTTTCTTGAAGTGTATACTTCATTTACATGGTGACATTTTGGCATTTAGACCCTTGTAGAGAAATTTTCGAGATTTCAATAATGGCTGAGTCGACTCAGCCATTCTGCGTCGAAACGTTCGAACGTTTCACCAAGACATTCGAACGTACGACGTTTAAATTACAGAGCCGTTACGGCTTCCACGTTCGAACGTTAATCGTCTTACATTCGGACGTGAATATTATTAAACGACATACGTTCGAACGTGAATATTTACTTTTGCACGTAAATCACATACGGTCGGACATTTAATTATAACATCCGAACGTACTGATTTTCTACATTATTCATGCTTCAACGTTCGGACGTTCCTATTTACGTTCACACGTAAAACAAATACGTTCGAACTTAAATTCGAACGTATTTGTTTACTGCTTTTGTTCGAACGTACATCTGTACATTCGAACGTATTTGTTTTACGTTTGAACGTAAATTTATTTACATTATTTTACGTGCGAACGTATAAATTAACGTTCGAACGTTTTTATCTTTAACGTTCGAACGTTAATGCAGAGCATCTTAAAATTAATACAAAAAAATGCATTATTGTAAATAATTTTTTTTTCCTTTTCTATTTTCAGGATATGGCTCTTCCACTGCATACACGAAAACGAGGGAGGGAATGAGCCACGTCGGACACTGCTCGTATCGGAGCTCGTACTGTTATAGTAGAGAGAGAGGTCTTAATTAATGAGTTTGACGAACTCTGTTGGCAGCAGACGAACCTAAGAGATGTTTTCCTCAGTAGAGGTTGGGGAAATATCTGCACATTAAGGGGGAAGGTATACCCCTCAATGGTTCAAGAATTCTATATGGGGATGTGTGACATGCCTCCGGATGCATCCTCTCACACCATGACTGTACGCGGTGTTTAAATTGAGGTATCGGCAGATGTCATCTGCGAGCACCTCGGGATTCATCGAGGTGCTCAGACATTTACACACTCAACACCCCGTGAGGATGTAGGCACTTCTACATCATCTACTGGCCGGGGATGTGAGCCAGCATCAGCCAGAGATGCAGGCCAGTCAGAGGCTGAGGATACTGGCGTCGACGCTCGGGATGATGACCGAGACGAGGATTTCTACATCCTCACCGGGAGGGATCGCATGCAGATCGAGCGGAAGAACGCCTTCAACTAGATCCATCTGCTGCATTTCTTCCGCATGTTGCACCTTATTGTTGCAACAAATGTCGATCCTGTGGCTCATAAAACCACATTTAGTCGGCTTCGGGCACAATTTTTGATACGAGTGGCACGTGGAGATCCTATAGATTTGCCACTGCACATTTTTGAGAGGATCCGTTACGAGGCGAGCATCGTCTCCACGGATAATCTCCCATATGGTGTCCTCATCAGCCGACTATTATTTGCACGGGGAGTGCCGACCCAGCCAGAGGAGCGGGTCAAAGATCAGATGAGCCCTCTCGACATGACCACGCATCGGCGTAGCATTGGACAGGCGAGGGGACGTCAGCCACCCCCTGTAGAGGATCTAGTTCCTCCGACACAGCCTGAGCCAGGTCATGTCGGGAGTAGTAGTCAGCATACGCCGAGTACATCTGCAGGAGATGTGCGGCCTGCTTGGGTTGATGCGGTCATCTCACAGCTGACTGCGCATATTGATCATAAGATCGATCGATCGCTCGAGGCTATATCGGCGTCTGTTGCCGAACTCACCCATCGTGTAACTATCCTCAACGACAAGGTTGATACCTTGACTGAGGAAGTACAGAGTTCGACTTTTGCGGATAACGTTATCATCTGACTGTTGTTTACTACGTTCTATCAATTTTTGTATTTTATTTTTAATATTTGTAATGAAAAATATTATTGAATATTTTTATCGTTTTTTAATTTCAATTTTTAATCTTCTTTGATGTTATAATTTCCAACTTTAATACTAAATCACTGCATTTCAAATATATATAAATCAATAATATATATTTATATATTACAAAGTGTGTATATAAATATATACAATTCAATTTTTTAGACTTGTTCACAAATTATGCACAATAAAAATCACATAATTTTTAAATTAAAGTCATTTAATTTAACTTTACAATGAACGTTCGAATGTTATTACTTAACGTTCGAACATTGGTGCAAACATTTTACGTTCGAACGTAAAATTAATAACATTCGAACGGTTGCGCCAAAACATTTTACATTTCAACGTAAACAGACATAACGTTCGAACGTATATGTGACGTTCGAACGCATATGTCCCATACGTTCGAATGTAAAAAAATCTCATTCTATCTTTAGTGACGGTTTAAAAAAACTATCACAGAAAATGCCTTTTAGTGACGGTCTAGGGACTGTCACAATTTCCCAACCGTCACTAAAAAGCAATTGTGTTGTAGTGAGGGAGCTTAATTCAGTGTCTAGATCCCTCATATATATCCGATTCTCAATAAATAAAGTAGTGCTACTACAATCGCATGATAGCACCTAGAACCACACCGCTGCCGCTGTCTTCAGGCACACCTCTTACGCTAACCACTCGCCTATATATGCTCTTGCAACAAACTCCTTATACCCAAGTTGGGAAGCCACCTCCGGTTGACAACTTACAAAAAACAGTACTATAATGTATTACTACGTAAGGAGAGGGGTAGTCTAAGGCTTAATTTTGATAGATATGTTTTTATCTCATCCAATCTCATTTCATATCATTTCAATATCAAAATACCAAAAATACAAACACTTTTCAAATTCAAATTTTCAACTTTTTATCTAATTATTATCTAATTATTACAATTTTTTCAAACTTTCAAATAAAACACAAAAAACAATTATACTTTTTCAAATCTCAAACACAAATAATATCAAAAAATCATATATTTATATATGACAATATTTTAACTTTATAATATTTTTATTCAATTTTTTTCCTTTCATTTTCCAGAACCCATAAAACATTTTAACACAAGAGTAATTCTATTCATCTCCCGTTTTTCCTCCTACACCATATACCGGTGGGTGATGTGGCTTTTTTTCCCCCTTCTAAAAGTAAAGAACTTTGCTACTCATCATCCACACACACCACACACCATATTTATTTTTATTTTTTAAAATTTTTTTAGTTTTGTTCTTTTTAAACTAATTGAATTCTTCTATTCATTCTTCATATATCACATATTTGATAAGTGTGATGACCCGAGCTTGCCTAAGCATGGCTCATAGTTTTTAATCTTAGTTGCCATGGCATATTACGAACTCTAGTTATTTTTGGAAGAGTCTAGAATCTTTGATTTAGCAACTTGAGCCTAAGAGGGGAGTAACCCTAGAGTGCCTTGTGAATTTCAACCCTATATAGAACCCAGACCCAATGGCTTTAGGTCCATGACCCAAATCTTAGTCACTAGTGCCATGTGTCATGCAAGTGTTACACTATGAATCTAGACTTGATAGTGGGTTAAGGGGGAGAGAGAAGTGTAGAGAAGCACCAAGAGGTGGCTTACACGCCTACCCTGGAGGATTTGTCACTTGTCAACATGGTAGAAACCTTCTTGAAGAATCAAAGGGCAAAAAGAACCTAGGAAGACCAAAGGATTTTCAACCAACCCACTTTCCCACACACCTAGAACATTCTTTTGACCCAATTTCGAGTTCCAAGGTAGATATTCCTGGAAAGGGAAGTCTAGAGAAGATGAAGAAAGTTTTTCTAGAAAAGTAGCAAGGGAAACCGAAGGGAGCTCATGGGTTCAAATTCGGTTTGTTTTTGCCAAGTGTCAAACATGCATTAAGCTTCTAGAAGATTAGATGAATGGACTCACTACAAGAAAAAGCAGCTTTTGCTGCCAAAAACTGAAGGGGCGACTAATTTTTGGCCGCAACAGACCATAAATTACTGTAGCCGCATTTTTGTAGTGGCGACTGTGAAAGTCAACATAAAACATACTTTTTGCGGCGACACGATATCTTTTGCGGCGACTGAGTCTCTTCACAAATAATATTGCAGTGTAAGATGCAAAAATAACAAGTTATTTCTTAATGCGGCGACATGTTTATCACCGCATGTAATCAGAAGCATGCGCAAACATAATTATCTCCGTAAAATCACAGAAACCCATTTTCGCCGATACTGATCTCTGTCTTCCACCCAATTTTGTTGCAGCCATCGTGAGCCTCCAACACCAAGCATGAACCAGCCGTGCCTAGCCAGCTTGCCTTCACCATTGAAACAGAGCATAACCCCCTCCATCCGTCCATCCCAGCCTTCACGTTGAACAGGGTCTGAGAAAATCATGTCGATTATTCTCTGTGACAAATCAACTTCCTTGCTGCATGCCGTCGCCTCCTCGCCTAGCCGGTAAGTCTCCTCCGTCTCTCTCATAGTCAATTCACCGTCCGTCTCACTCTCTCTCTCTAACTTCCACTCAGTCCCTCTCTCTCTATAGGCTGCCCAATCGTGTCCCACCGTCACACACGACTTCTCACTCGGTCCCGATTTCAGCAACCTATTTCATCTCCTTTCAATCTGTGTGGTATTTCTCTCCTTCATTCCGTGTCTATCTCTCTCTGTTTTGGGTATATGTATTTAGCTAGTTTTTTTTGGGTTCATTTGCAAGAGAAAGGTAAAGTCATTTGCATAAAAATATTCAGATACTTGCTTAAATTGATTTTGAATCTGTTACAAATTGCAGTGACAACTTTTGGAAACAACAGTGAGAGAAATTTCTCTGCTATATTATAGTTTTAGCATATATATAAGTGTAAATTGATTGAAATTTTTCTATGTTGTTTGGCGAATGTTGTTTTGGGTGATATACTAGTTTAAATTGATTGTGAATCTGTTACATCAGTGTTTTATCTGGTACTTGACAACTTTTGGAAACAACAGGTCGAGAAATTTCTCTGCTATATGAGCTGCTTGTCTCCTGCATGGCCTAGTTTCAATTTTATTCTTCCTAGCTAGGTTATATATATTAGAGTTCCTGGTGCTCTGTTGCCTTTATTCCCTTTATAATTATGCATAAGACAAGGAAATATTACAAACTCCGTGTTTAAATATATGTTTCCTACAAAAAGATATTGTGATTAAGTATTCCATTATTAAACTCAACTTTTATACCACGCACAGAACTATAATTTTATGCTCATTCAGAACCGGAGTTGTACTACTACCTCTGCATCTTAATTAGCTAGCTAGGTTTGTATCGAATTCTTAATGGCCAAAGTGCCGCTAGCTAGCTCTCCCTAAATAAGCCACCATACCTTCTCTCCTAGCCTGATATTATTAGGCTTGAAATCAACATGATCAGTAGTAGTAGTACTATATCTCTAAATTAATATATTATGCCCTACCAATCGGCCACTTCCAATCAAAACCATGATCTATACATACACAATGTCATCGATAGCTTCGTGTGTATGCCAAATCCATGCCTAGCACTTCATCTTTATATATATATATACCTGCATTTAGCCAGAGAAGAACAGGTTTTCCTTCTGATTTCTTTGTAGCTTCAAAGAACCAGTAGAAGAGTGCTCTTCCATGAGTTTGATTGACAGTAACATATCCTGCATATTGCTTGAAGTTCACCACATGCTGGCCTGGAAGTCTATGCTCTCTGTCTGCTATTTGTTGGGCCAAGCTTTCATCACAGAGTATAAGCTGGCTCAGACCTTGCAGAAGTTTTTGTACCTGAACTGATTAAAATTACAAGCAAATATTTTAAGGAAGAAATTCAGAGAGAAAGCCATAAGGACCACCTCTTTCGGCCTTATCTTCTCTCTCTCATAATTAACACGTAGAAACACACAACGAACGTACAGACTGTATGGTTTAAATAGGAAAGGATTGGAAGGCACATATATAAGAATCACATATATGATTATATATATATGGCTGTCAATATCTTTTATATAATACGAAAGATCCATTCCATTCCATAATAAATCATGATGACTATATTCCATATAGCCATGGAAGCGTTTCGTTTTGGAAGTATGCTAAGGCTAGTATATAGTTGGAATTTTAATTAACCGATATTTGAAATGGTGTTGCTTCTATTAAAAACAAAGGGACCATTTGACTTCTAGAACTTGAAAGTATAGTGCCTTTATGTAGAAGGGAGTGATCCTTTTTCTTTTCAATCCACGGCTAGCTTGAGATTTTTTGCTTCAATCAAAAGGACGAGATCTACGGTCTGTCTAGTCAATATATATATAGATAATGCTTAATTTGCATGGAAATCTTTCAAACTGTACTGCACCAGCTTAATGAATGTTATGAATTAATAATGTACTGGTCTATAGATTATCTTTCAAGCACATGCACCATCTTTCAAGTTTTAGCCTGCTTTTGACTGTAAAGAGTGTCAAAAAAGTAAAAGCCACAGAAAAATGAATTAACGTAACCCAACAGAATAGCTTTTGAGGCTAACTAGAAAAAGAAAAGAGAAAAATAAAAAAGGATATTCGGACTTAGCTCTCTTTCGAAGGTATAATCAAATCAGCCCTATATGTTGTTCAGTTATATATACTATGTTTGTCGTCTAATTGCTAACAATCCAGACGATTATTTAACTTTTCTTTTATTTGTTAGGGGTTGCGAGGAATTAAATATTTCTGCTTTGCAGCTCACTTGGTATGCATTTTCTGAGCATACCAAGTGACATTACTTGTAGAGGTTTACATGTAATCTAGTTTGCTCTCCATATACTTGTTGCCACGAAGATGACATAGTATGAATGCTTGAACTACCTAGTTTGTATAATCTGGTTTACTCTGCTTCCTTTTTCTCTTTCTTCTCATCCGTCAAACTATCATTCTACAATATGACTGCAAACTATTAATTTCTACTCCATTTATTTATTTGCTCACACATTGAATCTGTCTTTTTTCCATAGTGCTACTGAATATATTCTATATAAGCTGAAACTGGTGGGGAAGATCACTGAAGTCCACAATGTTGCCGAGTTTATAGCTTAGTACAAGCTTAAATTGATAAAGAAGATAATTGAATAAGACATTTCACTTGTAAATTTCTAATGGAAGAGTTTGAATATCTGGATGTTGATCAGTCTGGAACGTTTTCAGTGTGTGATATTAATTATAATGCTCGAATATCATCTAGTCTGGTCAAGTGACCATACCATGGAAATTTAGTAATTGGTTTGTATACGTGTATGAAATACTTCCTGTAAAATCAAATTTCATCATGGATATGTAGTTGATCTTGGGGATGGTCTATTATAGTGGTATTTACTGTCGACTCAGTTTTCCTTACTACAAATATATTCAGATTCCAAGTATTTATAGACTAATACAAAGATCAACAAATAATATTTCTCATTGAATTCAAGCCATGCATACAACTTAACAAATCTGTTGTGTACTACTATTCTTCCAAGTTCTTTCATAATATTCCAGGCGAGTAATTTAGTTATTGCCTTCTGTCAGACTCATCATCCTTTGAGGTAGGGCTGAGCAAAAATCCGACAATCCGACTCCGAATCCGGCTCCGCTCCGATTCTGCTCCGGCTCCGACTTGTCGGAGCCGGAGACGGAGGTTTTTTCTTCTTGGAAGTCGGAGTCGGAGTCGGAGTCGGATCTTCAATGGATCCGACTCCGACTCCGCTCCGATCCGACTCCGATCCTCCGCCTCCGACGTCGCCATCCGACTCCGCCTCCGCCTCCGAGTTTATACATATTTTATAAAATATGTGTTTTTCTATATATTAATTATTTAAATTTTATACAACTATATCTTATATAGTTAGTTAAACTCAATAATATACTAGTTAAATAATATATTTATACTACAATATATAGACTAAATTGACTAATAATAGTTTAGTATATGACTATATGTAAATATCATACTATTACAAATTTACAATATTACTACCATGTAATGATGTAACACTAAATTACTAATGTATAAATATAATAGCATATAATACTAATAATTAATGTATATATAATATACTATAAACACTAAGATGAATAATGACATCGACATGTAATATTGTAATACTAATGTATAAACACTAATCTATAAATTTATAATAACATATAATACTAATGTATAATAACTAAAGTATTATTCATATAAATTACTAATAGTCTAATAGTATTAATTACTATATATAAATTAGTAAACCACTTTAAGCCTATATATAAATGACTATATAAAATAATGTAGTATCAATTTGACAATTACTAATACTATATTACTATATGATACTATTTAAGTTATTAACTATAGTGATATACTAGTGTTAGACATTAAGTATACTAACACAATCAGTGATATAGTCAGCATAATACTAATATACTAATACTATTATATAGTTATACTAAATTAATAATATCACTACTAGTATAACTAATATTAATACTAATACTAATATACTAATACTATTATATAGTTATATTAAATTAAAATCATTATAGCAAGTACTAATATATAATTATTCTAATCACTACAACTAATTCTAATACTAATATAGACTATAGTTATAACTTGTAGTATCATAATTATACTAAATCACTATAACTTATACTAATATAGTTATACTAAATGACTATAAGTTATAACTATAACTATATATATTATATAGTATTAATATCACTATTAGTATAATATATAGTATTAATAATAACTAATAGTCTAATACTAATATAACTATTAGTATAACTATTAGTATAACTAATATCACTACTAGTATAACTAATATTAATACTAATACTATTATATAGTTATACTAAATTAAAATCATTATAGCAAATACTAATATATAGTTATTCTAATCACTACAACTAATTCTAAATTCTTATACTAATATAGTTATACTAAATGACTATAACTATAACGATATATATTATATAGTATTAATATCACTATTAGTATAATATATAGTATTAATAATAACTAATAGTCTAATACTAATATAACTATTAGTATAACTAATATTCATATATAATAATATATATCATATATTTTTTTTATGAATCTTCATATATATATATATATATAATATAAAATAGATTCATATTAATTAGTATATAATGTATATTAGTATATTAATATTACTATAGTAACTATTCATAAAAAAAAAAAAAAAAACCTATTCATTACAGCAAAAACGGTGCCGTTGGATACATGGGAGGGTATTGAATTTAGAATTAGGTCTGCAGTGCAGCCTACGGACCGAGAAGTGACCCTCTCTCTCGCGCGCGCAGCGCCGCAGGCCCGCAGCCCTCTCGGCTCTCTCGCCAGTCGCCCTCTCTCTCGCGCAGCGCCGCAGCCGGTCCCTCGCGCAGCCCTCTCGTAGAACCCCTCTCTCGCGCAACCCATCTCTATCACAGGCGCAACCCCTCTCTCGCGCTGCCGCGCAGCTTCTCCCTCGCACGGCCCGAATCGCAGAGCCCCTCTCTAGCGCAGCTTCTCCCTCGCACGGCCCGAATCGCAGAGCCCCTCTCTCGCCGTCTCGCGCAACCCTCCTCTCACGGAGTCACGCAGGCCGCAGCTCCTCTTGGTAACCAATTACCCAAATCCATCTCTGTTCTTTAATCAAATTTTTGAGGTTGATAATGTTGATTTTTTCGAATCTTTGAGGTTGATAATGTTGATTTTTGTTGGTTCTATAATTAATTCCTAGCTGTACGAATAGTCTGATGTAGAAGGATTTGAACATGGAAAGCTAAAGAGGTTGTAGTGATTCTGATTTTGATGTGTTTAATTTCACTCTATAAATGATAGTTTTATTTGTATTAGGCTAACAACATCTTGCTGCCAGTGGTGTTTAGTGATATATTTGGCTATTTTAGTGATTGTAACCGATTATATGTGATATATTTGGCTGTTTTAGTGATTGTAACCGATTATATGTGATATATTTGGCTGTTTTAGTGATTATATGTAACCGATTATATGTAATTTTTTATGTTGTTTTCTCAAATATATTTGGCTGTTTTAGTGATTGTAAAACGTCCACAAGTTGAGTTAATGAGTTTGTATTATGCTTTTGGGGCTGTGTTTGGCTGTTTTAGTGATTGTCTTAACCGTATTATTTTGTTTGTTTGTTGTGTGTTAGTTCTTAAATCATGAATATAGAAGGCAGAAACACGTCTACATCCACAGCTGCATCTTCTCCTGGCATCCCTGAACAGCCTATTGATGCTCCTTGTCCCATGGTTGAAGAGTCCACCGGACCAATAGAGTCTTCGGTAGGCACTCGGACTCCTAGTGCCTTCTGTTCTAACCCTCGCCCTCCACCTGGTAGTAGAGTTCCTAAGAATAGGTCTTTAGTATGGGTCCACTTCACAAGAGTGCCCGATTGTGATCCTGAAGAGCCTATAGCTACTTGTAACCATTGTGGGAGGCAATGGAAATGCCATCCCAAAAGGCAAGGCACTTCGGCCATGAAAACACACATCCAACTTTGTCCCAAAAACCGTAAGAGTAAGTTGGACAACACTCAAACATTCTTGGTCCCGGAAGCAAGAATTGAAGGCCAAGGGGAGAAGACCTTAGGGATGACCAAGTACAATGAGAAGAAAATCCGGGCAGCCCTTGCTAGGATGGTGATAGTGGATGAGTTACCCTTTAGGGTTGTTGAGGGCCAAGGGTTTCGGGAATACACTAAATCCCTTGATCCTAGGTTTCCAATTCCTTCTCGATTTACCGTAATGAGTGACTGTATGAGGCTATTTTTGAAAGAGAAAGATAGCTTGAAGAAAATGTTTTTGACCACCAAACAAAGAGTGTGCCTGACCACTGACACTTGGACTTCTATCCAAAATATTAATTACATGTGTGTGACCGCTCACTTTATTGATGGTGATTGGAAGTTGCAGAAGCGGATCATTTCATTCGTTCGGATTAGTGACCACAAGGGGGCAACGATTGGGAGGGAGTTGGAGGAGTGTATGCTTGATTGGGGCATTGACAAAATCCTCACAATTACGGTGGACAATGCTACCTCTAACGACTCTACTATTGATTGGTTGAGAACAAGAGAAATAGGAAGTGAGGATTGTGTTGCAGCTCACGAGTTTATTCACATGAGGTGTACGGCACACATCTTAAACCTTGTTGTGAGTGAAGGTTTGAAAGATGTTGATGACTCGATCATAAGAGTCAGAAATCTGATTAAGTATGTGAAGTCTTCTCCCCAAAGACTTGCCACTTTCAAGTCTTGTGTTGATAGGTCAAAAGTGCCATGTTCTAGTTTCTTGTGTCTCGACGTACCTACTAGATGGAACTCGACTTTTCTTATGTTGGACGTGGCTGAGAAGTATCAAAAAGCCTTCCAACTTTTGCTTGATGAGGATCCCTACGCAAGAGTTTATTTATCTGAGGATGGGCATGGGAAAAAGGGTCTAGGAGCTCCTGAGGCTGATGATTGGGAGACCATAAGAAACTTTTCGAAGTTTCTTCATGTATTTTATAATGTCACCATGCGTATTTCTGGTACACTATATGTTACATCAAATTTGTATGTCCAAGAGCTCATTAATATTCATAAAAATTTGAATGTTTTTTGTACCAATAGTAATCGACGCTTGAGTTCAATGGCTTTGAGAATGAAGACAAAATATAATAAATATTGGGGTGATCTTGAAAAAATAAATCGATTGTTGTTTGTTGCTGCCATTCTTGATCCACGGTACAAATTAGTTGCTCAAGCATATTGGTTCAACAAAACATTGGGGGATGAGAGGGGTGAGGAGTTTGTTGTACTCCTCAAGAGAGATATGGAATATTTATATGAACAATATGTAGGGTTTTGTGGTGGCCGCGTAACTGGGTCTAAGTCAAATCGGAGTCGGAGTGGTGAGGCTAGTGCATCAATGGGGAGTAATAGTGGTACCGGTAATGTTGATGATCCCATGGACTTTTTGTTCGAATTCCATAAAGATCAAAAATCAGCATCCTTGATGGATTGTAAGTCTGAACTAGAGCGGTATTTGTTGGAGGATGTTGAGATTCCTACGGGGAATTTTGAAATTTTGGTATGGTGGAAAGTCAACTCAAGCAAATATCCGGTTCTTGCCCTAATGGCAAGAGATATCTTGGCCATTCCGATCACCACCGTTGCATCTGAGTCGGCATTTAGCACAGGAGACCGTGTCCTGGATCCATTTAGGAGTTCTTTGGCTCCTAGAACTGTCGAAGCTCTTGTGTGCACGCAAAACTGGTTGAAATCAACTCCTATATGCTTGAGTCAAAATTATACGGATGCCATTGATGATGCAGAGAGTTATAAGTTAGACTCAGGTAATGTATTTAGAGATTTTTTTAAGTTGTTATATATGTTGATTTTGACATTTTCTGATACTAACCTCTTATACTTTAACATCTTAATGTAGAATTAATCACTGGTATGGCCAACTTACTTCGTGAAGATGATTGACAATTTGACATATTGAGCCTTTGAGGTTTGAGCTACTATCCAAAATACTAAATGCTTCATGCTAAATTCTGTTTACTTTTCAAAGACAACTATGCTATCTATTTCTACTTTATTTATACCATTGATCCATATATATTTAAGTTTCCGAGACCTTACTTCTACTTTGTTTATTTTTCATATGATATTAAAGTTGGGTTGTTTTTCTTACTAATATTTTCATTTTTTTTTTCAGGCACAACTTGAAAGTTGGAAGTTGGAACATTTGGAAATTTGTAACATTTAATATATTTTGGTTCATTTGTTGGGCATTTAGAATATTGTAATTTGGAAGCTTGTAATTTATTTTATTTTGGTGCATTTGAAAGTTTGTAATTAAATATTTAAATGTTGTTGGAACATTTATTTTGGTTGGCTCTTAGAAGTTAGAACATTTTGGATTTCTTTTTTGTTAGATATGTGATGGATGATGGATGATAGGTGTGATATGTGGATGTTTATTGAAGTGATTAGTATTTAGTTGGATGTGGATATGAGGATATGGATGATGTGGATATCAGTAAGTTTGGCCCTTTGAAATAGGTGTGATATGCAGGTTTTTGTTTGCATGTTCTTTTAGTATAATGATAACATTAGATTGATATTGCATGCATGTCCAGGTTTTCTATTTAGTTTAGATTGTAATATTGAGAAAGTTGAAATTTGAAAGCCCACAAATTTTATTTATTTTTTTAAAAAGTGGGTCAAATATGAAGTTAAAAAAGATAAAAAAATAAAATAAAAAAATCCGACTCCGCTCCGACAAGTCGGAGTCGGAGTCGGAGCGGATTATGTACATTGCGGAGTCGGAGTCGGAGGTCGAATTCGACTTCCGACAAAGTCGGAGTCGGAGTCGGAGGTTGGGCCCTCCTACTCCGAATCAATCGGTGCTCAGCCCTACTTTGAGGCACCATTTATCAAGTCTTCCTTTGAGGGCTAGTGGATGCCTGATTAAGAGAGAGAGCAAGAGCTTTAATATTGAGTAATGGAAAAAATGTACAAGTGGAAAAAGTATGCATATGGACCAGATTAGCAAGAGCCTTAATATAAGCCTATTTATTATGTAATATGGAACCCCGGCCACTAATCATCTGCGTAATTTTAAGCAATGGTTTTATGCGAGAACAAATGTCATAGAATATCAATTGGTATGTACGCTTTTTTATTCGTTTCTATACAAAGGTGGCATGAACACACGTTAATTCCCATGTGAAAAGGTATGAGCATCTAATTAGATAAGATCAATTGCATCATTGTACTTGTCATTGATTAAAGAAGATGAATTAGAAATATTATCTTACTAAATAGGTGTTAAACACTAGAGAATGTAACATAGTGATATGATATATATATATATATATATATATATATATATATATGTAATCTAACCTCAATGCACATGTGTAAGGTCCAGCTGGGTCCCACCGTTAGATGCAAGTAGTACGCGGGATAGTGAAAAATCTAGGCGGCAAATTTGGAGGGAAATCAGTTTTATCTTTTTGAAGTCTGTCACTTACTGCAAAGTCACTTGAGTGAAGTCAGTCCACAACACGAAACCAGTCCACAGAAAGTTAGAGAGTTGTTTTATCTTTAGAGAAATCTACTTACCCATGGGTGCTTTTCAAGACGCAGCACATGTGGGTGCCATTAGAGACTGATTTCATTCAGACTCACCTTTAGTGCTAGTAGTAAGTATTTTCTTACGACTTTGTCTTTTTGGAAAATGTCCACTACTTATTAGTTTCATGAAAATCTAATGATTGAACATAGTTGGTAATATTATATTGGGGTGAAGCTAAACTTTTCTCGTAGGATTTTCTCAGCTGAGGTGGAATGTTATCGTTCATTGCTCTTAGATTTTATTTATGCAAACATAGATATACAATCTAGTGAAGTAAGAGCTCAGTTGAGAGGTATTTTCTGAAATACTCTTGTTTATTTCATAAATCTGTAAGGGAGAATTTTCAGAGGTTTAATAATCTGTAAAAAGAGCTTATTTCACTCCAGTTTAAAAATATATTTTCATGAGCTTATTTCAACCTGTCTACAACCACAAACCAAACATGAATGATTTGTAAAAGCTTTTCTGTTGCCATTCAAATTTCAGAAAAAAATTTTATCCACCTGGCTCTACCAACATGGCTTTATGTTATTATTTTTTATTTGGAATTTTATTTATGCTTGGAGCTTTATCACAGAGAAAGAAAGTGGACTTTTTGGATGGTCTTGGTTGTGTGGACCATGTAGAAAGTAAAATACTAATAGGCATTTTATCCCATTTATTTCACTTCAGAGTATTTATAGTATTTCACTTCAGATGAGGCTGCAAATATTATATTCAGAGACGTGCTAGGACACAGATCTGGTTATGCAAGAGGACTTGGTGGTTCAATTATACTCGAGCCTAAACCATCATCCATGTCAGCACAAGTTTAGCACCTTGCCTAAGAAAATGAGAAACATAAAAATGAGGCAATGATGTACAAGAATGAATTGGATGACCTTAAAAAGATGGCAACAATCGTATGACCAAAGGATGGACTTTCACATGTCTGACCCTCCATATGAAAGAGTGTCTAATAGAGACACTCCTGCACCAGTTTAGCTGGATGGGAACTCTAAACCTGGGAGTTTTTGATATTTTGTTAAGATGCATTCGTGAAGAATACAATAATTCTAACTTTTGCTGGCCTATACATATATTGTTTATTAGTTGTCTAGAAAATAGCGCAGGATTTTGAAGTTGGTTGTACTTGCTGGATTGGCATCATAAAAAGTCCAAGATGAATATTTCCTGCATGTTGCTTGGTGAAGGTACTTTGTTAAAGGTTATTTCTTTAAACTTTGTAAGTATGCTTTAAAACAATCAACCTATTGCATGCCTTGTCTGCAATGATTAAGAGTTGATCATTGTATTCCAAAAGATTAGTTATGATGGTGGTGATATTAAAACCCTGCATTGTGTGAGATGTATACTAGTCACCAAAAAATGTTTGGTAATTTTTCCTGTAATAGACTAACAGTGGAGATTTATGTTGAATATGCATGTAAAGATTAAGAGATTTAATCTTGGTAACGTTTTCATGATGACTAAGGTAGAATTTGTTAGGTTACATTTGTTTTGTTTATACATGCAATGACTGGCATAAGCTCTGTAATTGTTTGAATCTATCTAATTTGTAGGTAGACATCAGTAATTACTTCAAGCACTTTGACATGAATTAAACCTCTGTAATTTGCAGGTAGACATTTCCAATTCAAAGGTTCATAATATCAGCCAAGTGTAATCTTTTTATACACCATTTGTACGCCTGCTGGATGCTTCACTCCCAGGTTTGATGTATAGCCATGTTGAGGCAATTTCCAATGGGGAGTAACGTATTTTTTTGTGTTTAGTGGCATGCAGTATGTTTTTAGGAATTTAAACAATTGCATGAGAATTAGGTATGTACTTGTTGCTATAATGTTTGATGTGAAAGGAAAAATGAAATGTGGTGATTCAAGCTTGTACCATATCTGGATGGCAATGTACATGAAAATGGAAGTAAAATATATGGTGTTTGATTTATATATGGCATGTCATTAGGCTATATTAAATCTAAAACAAAAAGTCCTCAAAATACATGCAATTGGCAGAGTACAAAAATTAGAGGAATCTCAAAGATATATTAAAGGACCATCAGGAGTTTCTAAGTCAAAATATATCATTGGCTTCCTTTGTACCCTTGTAGCTTCTGCACTTTACTGTCTTTTGCTTTCCCTAATGCAGCTTTTCTTCCAAAAGGTTCTAAAAAGGGAAACATTTTATGTGGTTTTGGAAATGGAAATCTACACATCACTCATTGCCACTTGTGTCTCTATTGTGGGACTTTTTGCAAGTGGGGAATGGAAGACTTTACATGGAGAAATGGAAGGTTTTGGTACGGGTAAAATTTCCTATGTAATGACTTTGGTTTGGACAGCCGTGGCTTGGCAGGTTTGTATTGTTGGTGTTGTGGGCTTGATATTTGTGGTGTCATCTCTCTTCTCCAATGTAATCAGTACTGTCTCTTTAGCTATTATTCCTATTGCTTCTGTGACAGTTTTCCATGAGTAGAATGGCATCAAGGAACTTGCTATGCTTTTGGCTCTCTAGGGTTTTGCATCCTATATTTTTAAATCATTATCGTGATAATTCTATAGCAAGGACAACTCAAAATGATATTAAGAATGTCATAATGATTATTTATCTTGATTGTTTCTTAATGAGGGATTTGGAAAGACTGGCTAGAAACTGAATATCATAAAAAAAAAAAATACAGGCAATTGGCAGAGTACATACGTACTTGGGTTCAAAATAGCTTCCATATATAACGTATTGATTAGTGCATTCCATAAACCCATCAAAATGACTCTATTTCTGTGAGTTGGTGAGAAATCGATAGAAAAACCATCAAATTTGCTGCAAGCATTTGAAGCGGCATCAACTCAATTATTCACCGCAAATAGGAAAGGGGCAAAAACCAAATATTGTAATGGGATCCCTTACAAATAGCTGCGTTCTGTATTCACCGCAATAGGAAAGCAGTTTATTGCCGGCATGCCCCAAAATTTCCGAATCATGCATTCACAGCGGAGCCTCAAAATCACCGCATGTAGTCCCGTTGATTCTTGCTGCGTGAGATATTCACCGCAATTGGAAAGTAGTGCATGTATTGCCGGCATGCCCCAAATGGCCAAATTTCCCCGGATACAGCGCCATAATATCGCCGTAAATGAAGGAAATTTGCGACAATGTCACAGTCGTAATTGCCTAAAGAAACCAAATTGGGAATCGTCTTTTGCTGCGTTGTTGTCGGCAGGAAAAGATGGAGCAATTGAGGCCGCCATGATTTCGCACCGAAATATCTCTGACCAGACGTTTTACTTTCGGCCGATTAGCGATGAAGCCAAATCGCAGCATTCACTAGTTTGTTGCGAGAAAACAGGGGAGTTGCGGGGATCTTGCTCCCAGCGAAAAGGCTAATATCTTGTAGTGACTCTTGTATCAAAGGACAAATATACCCTTATAATTTTGGCTACCACATTCCCAATGCACCCCTTCACTTGTCAAATGTCACTTAAGCTACCTTTAGACCAATGGCATATGATGAGTCACTTAGGGAAGTAGCAATAGAAGATGAAAGATCTTCATGGGATTTGGAGTAGGAAGTGGGCGACTAGGGCATGGCACACTCCTATGCCATGTGTCAAGCATGTAACTTCACTTTTGGAAGATGAAGAGATCTTGTATTTGTTTTACCTTTTTGCCCTAAGGTACATTGCACCTATACAGAAGTGGAAGGGGCTCAAGAGGGTTTTGGCAATGGGGAAGACCCCCACATGCCACCCACATTCCATGCACCTTCCCAATGCAATCCATAGATGGGAACATCAAGGGTCATTTTCGGCCTAGGGAAGAGGAAAGAAAGAAGGCCCCTTGTCCTTCATGCAATGGGTCACTAGCAACTAATGGGATTTTGTTGGAGAACTTTATATAAAGAGAGAGGAGTCACACACCCAAGGGCTTTTCTCTTTTGCCATTCTCGAATTTTACATACTCTCATTCTCTCCACACTCTCTTAAACGACCACTTAGAGATTTCCTCCACTTTCTCACACTTTCCTTCATACCAAACAAGGGAGGGATGTCGGCGTTTACAAGGAGGAATCACAGTAAGAACTTAGTTTCCTTTTGTTTCTACACACATATCACAATTTCCACACTTTCAACTCAAGATGGGATTTGAACCTCAAAGGAGTTTGAATATGGTGAAACACACAATTTCCACACTTGCTCATGGGAAACGAATTAGGATTTTCTAGAAGTGTAGAAAACTGAAAGTTTGAAGGAACAAATCCTCTACACATTCGGCCACACTCATGTATTTTCACACTTATTTGAGATTAGTCGAACATACAAGAAAGTTGAAGGGTTTCTTGATTCAAAACCCTAGAAGCCGATTGGTTTGGGACTTCTTAAGCCTTAGTGATAATCCTAGAAACCCTCACACACTCAAGAATAGGGATTAGGGTTTTGGAACCCTTTTTCTAACGAGTTATATTTCAATTTACAGCTTGCTATTTGTTTCATTTTGTGGATTTTTGTAAGTATACACTCAACTTACTCTTAGTTAATACTTGTATATATTTATGTAAATCATTTCATTGTTATGTTTGCTTTGTTTGCTATCTCTTGATTGTTTGTTTGAATATGCTT
Source organism: Juglans mandshurica (assembly GCA_022457165.1). Classification (NCBI taxonomy): domain Eukaryota; kingdom Viridiplantae; phylum Streptophyta; class Magnoliopsida; order Fagales; family Juglandaceae; genus Juglans; species Juglans mandshurica. The sequence continues at coordinate 22,980,913 of CM039619.1, read as the reverse complement.
ATATGATCTTGGATTATAAATATTACATTAATGGTATGATTTGGTTCAAGATGAAAATGACAAGAATGTTCTTAGCATGTTTTGGTTTGAATAATTTTCATGAATGGTATGCTAAGGATGTTAAGATGCTCTATCAATCATATTTATAGAGAAGCTCACATGGTGGCGGATTTTCTAGCCAAGGAGGGTGCGAAGAATTTTGATCGGATTATCATGGGTGCTGATTTTGGAACTGGTAAAACTTGAGGCCTTTTACGTACAGATCGTTGGGAATTGCCTTATTTATGTTCATAATTCATTGTATTTTTTCATTGGTTATTGGTGTTTTGGTTTCGGCACAAGTGATGGTTTTCTTTGTTTCTTTTGTAACTCTTTATGCTTTTTGTTTTACCACGATATTCCTCCGCCATAAGTGAAGGTACGTAATAAACTTGGGGAGGGGCCACTCTTGGAAATGTGGTCACCAGCTCTTTTAAAAAAAAAGTTTTGGTTTGAAGGAAAATATTATTGTCAAATTGTGATACTTAGTGATTCGGCTATACCATGTTTTTGAAGTTTCGGATCTTGGTCAAATACCATGATTCTATGTCTTGTTTCCTTATGCTTTGATTCCCATGCAATTTGTTTGAGGTTAGAAGCATGTTCAAGTGATGATTTTTCTTGTTTGTGTATCTACATGTTTCGGCCAATGCCCTTTTACATAGTTTCAAGTATGCGTTTTGGTATCTCATGTGATCTATGTTATTATGTCATGAATCGAACATGTGATGCTTGGTTATTTCATGCACGGCATTCCATATGTCACATGTCAAGTGTAAGTACGTATGTCTTAAGTCTCATGTCACATGCATTTGGAGAAAAATATTTTCAAAGAAAAGAGTTTAAAAGTTTTATCACGACCCCAAGTGCTAGGACGGGAGAATGTCCTAGTGGAACTCCTCTATCCACTCTGAAGTACTTAATAATGGAGTGGTAACCCCTGCGTCGACGAATAACAGTTGACGAGTCTGGAATAGATTCTTTTTAAAGATAGATGGAGTGAGGAAGCACCTAAAACTAGTGGGTGCATAAGGTATGTAACCCAACGAAGTAAGCTCGAGTTAATATCAATCTCTGTTTATCACGTATTCATCACGGTGTACGGACATTTGATGGTGCGGTAACTAGTAGGAACACATGGTGTAAAGGGGAACCGTGTTGTGTCCACCCTATGAACAATAATAAGAGCTCATAAGATAATGATCACTTAATGAAAATCTCGTGATATGATAAGGATCACTCGATGCAAATCTTGTGATTTGTTTTGTTAAGACAAGTTTTGATTAAGATCAACATGAAAAAGAAAGTTAAAGAAGTTTTCTAAAAATGTTAAAAGTCTTTGTTAAAAGTCTTTTGAAAATGGTCAAGTGTATAAGTCAAGTTTTGGTCAAGTCATATGTTAAGTACATGTCCATGCACGCATTTCATGATATACCTTTTGTATGCTTAAATTTACTATTGTATGTTGTGTGATTATTTGTTGAGATTTCTCGAAATCTTATTATGGTAGTTTCCACTACCATTTGCCAACCGGAATGGTAGAAGTTATTACAGGTGTAGAAGAAGACACCCATGACCAAGAGGAAGAGAATGGCACCTCCTGCAACAGAGAGGATTGTGCCTAAGATGGTTACAAGTCGGCCTGAGCCCTCCATCCCAGAGCGACTCGAGGCCATCGATTGGAAAATCTCTGGAATACTTGAATTTATTGAGGAATTCAAACGGCGTAACAATCGGACAAAAATAGGACTCTAGAGAAGCGCGTGAAGCCGAGCTCTCATGAAGGAATTGGGAACCTAGTTATTTTGTGAAGAAGAAAAAGAAAAGAAAGAGAGAACTTATGGTTTAGATCCAAGCTTTTTGAGGAGCAATGTTTTGAGGAGGTCCCGTGTTTTGGGAGATTAAACTTTACTCTATGTTTTTTTTGGGATGCCATATCTTATAATACATGTTTATGGTGATGGACGATGTGAGAACATTTTCTTAGTATGGTACCATGTACTTTGCAATTGTTTATCGCGTTGCTTAGAATACCCAACTTTTATTATTTGTCCGCTTCTATGATATTGCATACTGCTGGTGTACTTAGGTGCATAGCATGTTATATGTCATGTACGAGGGGTGTGTACTCTTGTATTACATATCCCGGCATTTCAGCTACCGTCCAATCCCAAGCGGAGGCTGAGAGTGCTACAATAAGAGAAAAAAATAGAAAATAAAAAAATTAAGTGTGGTCTGTGATGTGAGGATGATGAGTAGAAATTTTCAAAAGTAAAATGCACATTTTAAATATCACAAATCACTATTATTTTTGAATTTTTTCCCCTCCCTCGCGTTATCCCTTTGCTCGCCTTCACTTGCGATGTCCGCCATCGTCTGGCTACTTCTGAAAAGAGGCTAGTTCTAACGTGAAGAAGGCTGGAATTGAGGGTATAAGCCCAATCTTCAGTATCTTCCCAAAACCCTCCTAGGGCGCTCTTTGTCTCTGTCTTTGTCTCTCTCTCTCTCTAGGGTTGTTTCAGTAGTTTCTTCCATATGCACGGGCTCTCACAAAGCTCTTTCTCTGGTATCCTACAAATCGGCAATGACACGTTACAGGAATGTTGCCACTTCGATTTCCTACACCTCGCAACTTTTTGATTCCATATGCTTTTCAATTATCTGATCAATAAATTTTATGATCATTGCCATGGGATTTTCTGAAAAAAAAAATTCTTAACAACTGTTTAGAAGAAACGAATATATAGATTTAAATTTTGGTCGGAAATTTCATTTTTTAAGATGTTTTGAGTGAAATGTAGATTTACGGTTTCTCTATTATGCGTGCTAATGCCCTTTTGGCGTGTTTCGATATGCGAGTCAATTGCCATTTTCTTTGGGTAGGATATCTTGATGTTTATGATCGGTGGTAGGTGGGAGAGAGTGAGTCCAGGAGTCGTTGGTACTCGCGTGTTAAGTGGTGGAAGCAGTCGTATCATCAAATATTCAACTCTAGTAAAACTTCAAGGGCACCTAGCTTTTGGGCAATCAATATGAGTCCACCGTTGCAGCATCCTATGTATCTGCCTTACCAGCTGAGAAATATGAATTCTATAAGAGAAACTTCGATGAATATTTTTGTTCTTGAAGCTATAGATTATGAAGAAAGAGAACCCATCAAATGTAACACCCGGGCCAGCCCATACTATTTGTGGAGTTTAAAAAAATGCAGCCAATTTATATGGTGCGCCGGCAATGTACTAACAGCGGCATTTATGGTAACGCCGCTATTGTATGCAATGGGATGGCTAATGGCGGCGTTTCGATAAATGTCGTTAATTTATAAAAGCTGGTGGCGTTAAAAGAAATGCCGCTAAATTGTATACAAACACCACTAATGAGATTTTCAAGTGTCGGTGTTTCTGCAAACGCCCGTATGTAAAAATGGCGACCACCCATTACCAGCGGATGATTACAATGGCAAAAAACTGCCGCTAATTAAGTAGCGGCCTTGTTTTAGACTAATGCCGGCACTTACCGAATGCTAGCAATCATTTGGTTTTTTGTTGGGGGCCAACACAAAATTCGAGTCTAAATTTTTTTTTTTAATATGGATAAAAAAAACCCACTTGGATTTTAACGAATAAGTTTGAGATTTTTATTGAGCTTGACAATTAGGTTAAATTCAGTTAATATTTTATGGATCAAGTGAGTTTTATTTTATTTAATATTTGGCCCGACAAATTATAGAACGAGTTAGGCTAGTTTGGAATGTGAGTCGAGACCCAATAGTATTTATAATATACCCAACCCATGAGAAGGATTACGGACAAGCCAAAGATTTTTTTTATTTTAACCACTCTAACCAACCCAATTTACGTTCTACAATATCCAAGTTGTGGGCCAAATATTTTCAAATCGCCCAAAAAGCCAAGCCGTGAGGAGCCCACACCATGCACACATCTTCCATGCACGTTCTCCCTCTCATGCTTCTCCTCTAGTTTATTTTTATTTTTATTTTTATTTTTATTTTTTATCACCTATAAATATGCATCTATTCCTCCCAAGCACTTGAGAAACCATCACTGCCGTAAACCACAAACCCACGTTGTCGTGACCCAAAGCCTTCCGCTGCTGCATTTGGACGAATCGAGAGAAAATGAAGCAAAGCCACGGTTCACTACACGTTCAATGTTGCACCACCATCACCGAAGGGTAGTCCACTGCCTAGCCTCACAAAGGAACTGCAACCACCATGTTGTCTCTGTTTCCTTCCCGAAACTACCCAAGCCTTGTTTCTACCATTAGCCACTTACCAAGCCTACCTTGTCGCACCACCTTAAGGTAGCTCTACTGCCAAGCTCCTCCAAGCGAGCTACCCGGTTCTCAAAGTACCAGCAGCCTCCAATCCATGTCCAAGAAGAAACCAAGCCACGGTAACCACTGATGACTTGCTTAATTTGTTATATTTTATCATTTCTTAACTTTAAACTTTAGTCTAATTTTATTTATTTTTGTTAATTTTAGGCTTCATTGTTGTCATTTAAAATTTATTCTAAGAACTCTCTCATTTAAATGAAGATGTTATTTGAATATAGGAGCTGCTGAATAAAAAAGAAAAATGCA